>OU342940.1:45114950-45714950 GCA_910592295.1 Andrena haemorrhoa
TCGACGAAGTATAGAATAGACCTATCACCTTATGGGACTTCGTGTCACCACAGACCAGGTATAGGATAGACCTATCACGTAGTGATGGCGATACAATATCGATATATCGGAATATCGATACTTTGTAACCAATACATCGATATTTTGTATCGATACTTAATGTAACGATATATTGCTGTATCGATACTTAACCCATGAATATCGATAGAACCGCACGGCAGCACGAACGCGGACACTGACGGACAGCGTGGTTGAGCGTGGTCATGGTGGTATATAAAGGTGATGCAACAAAGCCACTTTTCCCTAGTAATAGTGTCTTCATAAGAGTTTAGTACAGATTTTATGTAGCAGATGGCGTGTGTGCATGGATCCCACACAGATAGAGTCGACTTTGATTGTTAAGTGTAACGACGCCACGCTACCGTGTTCCGTGTACTGTGCTTCTTATATAAACTATTATTTTAACTAGCACTATGGTTAAACGGTGCAAAGTAGAAAATTGTGGTTCTTCTGGAAAAGAAAAAAATATATTTATTTTTGCAGTACCAAAGGATACAATTCAAAGAAAGAAGTGGTGATCTCCGATTGTATGATCTCCGTTGGCTAACAACGAAATTAACAAAATAACACTAAACACAGAAATATTTTGGCAGCAATACTGCTGGTAAAATGATAATGGTTATATACATATATTATGAGAAATAAAATTTTGGATGATAAATATATAAAATACATGATAAACATGTACACGAAATTCATACATATAACATTTACAATAATTTAAAATTATTATTAATAACCATTTCTGTTGGGTATATATTCATTACATTTCAAATTTACCGCGGTAACGCGCCTCTTAGAGTTAACGCCACCTGGTTAGTATTCTGTGAATTAAACTGTTATGAAGACGCCGTACATGGTCCTGTCAAACCACCTTTATATACCACCCTGAGCGTGGTTCATCAGTGATTAACCGTTTAAATAGTGAGCACTTGCAACATTTACTGTTTCTGGGTTCACTATCCTACGAAGATTGGAATTTCAATCAAAATGTATAACTGAATAAATTATTTTTATGTATATTCATATTTTCATTTTTTGATTCTATTTCTAATTTAAGTACCAATGCCAATGATAATATGTCAGTTGCATCGACACCATATGCATTGATTAGAATGACTATTCGTATTGATTTCATGAGTACCCTAGAGATTGAATTATATTAATTAATATTGTGCATGGAGTGTAAAAAAAAAGGTCATGAAAGGGGGGCAGGAATATATGGGCCGATACGTACGTATCGATACTGGTGATATCGATACTTCGTCTCCGATATATCAGTTGTATCGATACTTGGACTGTCAATACGTATCAATACGAAATATCGATACATGTGGGGCTGTATCGCCATCACTACAATAGACATTCCTAAACAGGGTGGCGAGGAAAATCGATACCCGGCGATAGCTAAAATAGCTACCCACGTCCACGCATGCGCGCAATGACGTCACGAGCGTTGAGCCAATCAACGCCAAGATGAAAATCGCTGGAAAATTCGCGACGCCAGCGCCAAGTCATGCCAACTAGCCAACCAGCATCGCGGGGAATCGGTTGTCGACGCTGGTTGGTTGCGGCCTTACTTGGCTTGGCTAGTTGACTTGACTTGGCGCTGGCGTCGGCTAATTTTCATCTTGGAGTTGATTGGCTCAACGCTCGTGACGTCATTGCGCGCATGCGTGGACGTGGGTAGCTATTTTAGCTATCGCCGGGTATCGATTTTCCTCGCCACCCTGCTCCTAAAGACTAACAAAGGACAAGGCCTTCTCAAAACATTACGTGACTTAGAAGAAACTCGCGATTCGTTTCGGGGTTTATTAATTGAGACTCTGCCTAAGATCTTTCCCACGCATGTCATCCGCATCGCGTATCCTTAACAATACTCTCCTTGATCACACGCAAACGTCTGCTTTTAAATTTCGCTCCTGATTTGCATATCGATTGTATGCAATTCCGTCACTATGTTCGCGTGGTGACGCACAAGGGGAAACACCTACAACAGTGGCGGTAATGTATGTGTGTGATGACGCCGTGTACACACCGCCACTGTCGCATTGAGCTATAAAAATACCTGGAGAGTGAACAGAGCAAGGGCGACCGGCCCAAGAACTTAGAGCATATATACATGGAGGTCTCATTGAGAGCTTGAAACTGTCGGGAACATGGTGCGAGAGAGAAAGACATGTGCGAGCGAGAGAAGTATAGAGGACCCCATCGACCGTAATGCGCATGCGCCGATATCGTGCGAGAGAGAATGACATCGTACGAGCGAGAGAAGTATAGAGGACCCTCATCGACCGTAATGCGCATGCACCGTTATCGCCAGCGACGATCCGCGGTTACTATGATTATTTATCGTTGTTTACGCTCGTACTTTGCCTTTTGAAAAACGGTTATATGTATCGAGTTGAACACAAGTATGTGATAAATTTAGGTTCACTTTTTGTACGATATAAATGATGACACATGCACATGCACCGCGTATCACTTCAAACCATACCGCTTGCAGCAAATTTCACTATATCGGTAGATGGGGTTCTCCATACTTCTCTCGCTCGCACGATATCGGCGCATGCACATTACGGATCAGGGGGGCCCTCTATACTTCTCTCTCTCGCACCAGTTCGCACATGTCTTTCTCTCTCGCGTGATGTTGCCGACAGTTTCGAGGCAGTCAAACTTAGGCAATGAGACCTCCATGTATATATGCTCTAAGGGATGTATAGTGCATGTGAGTGAAGTTATCTGCGCACACAAACACATACATAACACAGATAATACAGAGTGAGAGGGATAATAGGAAGAAGGATAGGTTCACCCGTGATCTTCTATTTCCCTCGGGCCGCTGTCGCCTCTACTTCTTCCCACCGCTGTTCACTCTCCAGTTATTTGTATAGCTTAATGCACTGTCGTAGGTCACGTAGGTGCTAGGATTGCTAGGAAAAACCTGGCAACCCTGTTCGAAGTGGAGTCACGTGTACTACATGCATCTCCTTTCAATGTATTAGTTACGCTTCCATTACTCGACTTACATACCTGAGTCGACAGTCCTCAAGAAGAAAACAAGGGACACTTAAAAAAAAAGGTGCATAAGTACTAAACAAAGCCTACATGTATAACAGTTTTGTAGTAAGTCACCTTCTATCTTATGCATATATTCCCTACTTCCACATTCTATGTTCTTTCAAAGTGGCAGTTAGAAGTCGAGCGTATTTTCGATTAGTGGGTCAGTGTCACCTTAGTATCGGAAGAGGAAATAGTGAATTGAGATCTTCTAATTTGTAAGTGAAATTATGTTCTACATGTGCAATGTGTGAATCATAAAAAGAAGTTCCTTCGTTTGAAAAGTAATTTGTGGCCCTGAAAAGGGCCATTTAGGTTACTGAATCGGCTCAAGCCTTCTTCTCAGTTTTCCTTGGTAAAAGTGCTGCTTGGATGTTCGGCAGGACACCTCCTTGAATGATACTGACTCCAGATAGAAGTTTATTCAACTCCTCGTCATTGCGAATTGCAAGTTGAACGTGTCGTGGTATAATCCTCGATTTCTTGTTGTCTCGTGCCGCGTTTCCAGTCAATTCCAAAACTTCGGCAGCCAGGTATTCCATGACTGCAGCCAGGTAGACGGGAGCTCCTGATCCGACTCGCTCGGCATAATTGCCTTTCCGTAGAAACCGGTGAATACGACCGACGGGAAATTGAATTCCCGCTTTAGTCGAACGAGACTTTCCCTTCGACTTTGCTTTAGCACTCTTGCTGCGACTGGACATGTTCTCACGAAATAACAAAGGATGCGTGAAACGAATGCTCTCGGTATGATGCTTTCGCTCGCGCGAGCTCCGCTTTTATGCGTGAAATCGCACCTGCTTGTCGACCAATCAGTGACGAGAACCGTTTTCATTGGCGCGGAGCTACTGATTCTTCAAACACCATTATTGGTCATTACTTTCGTTAAATAATCTAATTCTCGATTAAATACTCCATTTAATTTTTAATCTAACATTTACAGTGGTTAAAATTCTTAATTCGATAAATTTCAAATTTTATATTCTACTTTCATTGTGAAAACTGGCGTTTATGTAGTCTACATTCCAAATTATATAAACTGAACTGTAAAAATCATGTTATTCCTTATTTTTAAAATGTTTCGTTTATTTATTTACAGAATAGTCGTCTGGTCACGTATCTCCATGGGAAAATCTACAGAATTAACATCTGGTCGCCAGCTGTAGGGTATAATTCCCACTGCAATACGTTTGATTAATTATAAACAACAGAAAGAAGCGAGGAAATTTTATAACGAATTGTACTTTAGGAGCTCTTTCGTAATAATTCCGAAAACGGAATGCACTTTCATTATGAATTCTTCTAAAAAAAATAGCATAAACCGTATTCTTTCGGGTTTTCGTATACGCGCGTCGAATTTCCTATTATTAAAAGCACAATAGAATCAAAAAGAAAGTATATATTTTAAAACCGGTAGTTCGTAAAAAAGCCTTGAAAATTTATTAGGTGCACCGTACATATGTACAAAATCAATCCCATTGTGGGAATGCAACGGTAGTACCGCCGCTCCAATCGCATGCGAGGAACGATTAACGGCACCAAGCTGCACTCTGATTGGTGCGGCGCGAGGAGCAGCCCAGTACATAAAAGGGCCGTGAAACCAGTTGCAATCATTCGACGCTCACAAGTCAACGTATACGATTCAGCTTTGAGTTTTCGAGGTCCGAAAAGATCACCAAACTTTCATCATGCCGCCGAAGGTCAGTGGTAAAGCCGTGAAGAAAGCCGGTAAGGCTCAAAAGAACATCAATAAGACCGATAAGAAAAAGAAGAGGAAGAGGAAGGAGAGCTACGCTATTTACATCTACAAGGTGCTGAAGCAAGTGCACCCCGATACTGGCATTTCCAGCAAGGCCATGAGCATTATGAACAGCTTCGTCAACGACGTTTTCGAGCGCATTGCGGCGGAGGCTTCGAGGTTGGCTCACTACAACAAGCGCTCGACAATCACGTCTCGGGAGATCCAAACTGCGGTGAGGCTTCTGCTGCCTGGTGAACTGGCGAAGCACGCAGTCAGTGAAGGCACCAAGGCGGTCACCAAATACACCAGCTCCAAATAAGCAACTACATCTGCTGCCCCAAAACCAAACGGTCCTTTTCAGGGCCAACAATCATTTAACACGTGTGGAACTTTCCCTTTGGTTGATAAATCTATGACCACGTACATTCTCCTCTGCAGAACAATCCAACAAACTATAATTTACCTTTTACTTTTGCCGTTTACAGAAGTAAATACGAGTTAGATTCTGTTTAGAGAAATTAGCCTCTTATATTCAAAAATAAAGTTCGTTACAGATTACCATTTAAGAAGTTTACATTCCCTAGAGTGTTTTTTCTTAATTTGTCCGGGGATTTTTGAACGTAAATTCCTTTTTGGCTGTAATCAAATATTAAGTTTAGGTGCAATTTTTAGGTACGATTGCGATTTTAAATGTCGCAAAGAAACTGAAGAGGTGGGAAAGTTAGAAGATAGAGAAGTGATTAGCTTTCGGTTGGAATCCGTTCCACTCCATCAGCTTCCTCATTGTTCTGTTGCTCAGTTTTGCTTGCGGTACGATTAAATGTATACCGCTTTTTATGTTCCTAATTTCATTATTCGTATCATGTTTCTTTTACTGAAGAGAACATAACAGCCAATATAATTTCATTTATACATTATATATTTTCGTACTATGTTAAATCGATTAATACATAGATATAATTGAACTCTAATAACAAATTTAAGCACGTAATGATAGTACATAACAATTAAAGTAATTTATATTTCCATACATCCGCTTTTTTTTCTGCTGCAAAACTGTTGACAATTTTTTTTTGACCGTTTCGTTTATTTTCCCCTAAATAGGCGAGAGGTGACATAACGAAATTCCCTAGACAGTTTACTTAATGACGGCCATGTTAGGTTTTTGAACCGCGTGTATCCCAATAACTTTCTACTACGTTAAGTACCAGTGTAAGATGAAAACGTTGTGATTAAGCTATAAAGGTGGGAGCGGGATTACTGCGAGTATCCACTTGTGTGTTTGTTTGTAAGAATTTTAGACAGCCGGACGTATAATCAGCCAATTAAGTGGTGGCCAGTTTAATATCAATCGTTCACAATAAAGCATATTCGCGGTAATCTATAAACATGTCCGACGAGAAGAAGGTAACGCTTTATAACCTCAAAACCGATACACTATAATGATAAGTGATGATTGAAGAGTACGCTTTTTTTGTAGGAAACTAAAACAGAATCAGAGCATATAAATCTGAAAGTTCTGGGGCAAGACAGTGCAGTGGTTCAGTTTAAAATTAAGAAGCACACACCACTCAGGAAATTAATGAATGCCTACTGCGATCGTGTGGTGAGTCTCTGATTGTTTGGTGCGTTATTGTATCACGATATTAGACCATTCGAAGTGGCATCGCCTCGCAATGATATCACGGCCCTTCTTCGATTCGCGTAGACTTGCTCCGTTCCACGAACAAACTACTGAAATTATTTCTCTTGTGATTACGAGTCCGTTGCATTCCTACAGGGTTTGGCGATCGCAGCGGTAAGATTTAGATTCGATGGACAGCCCATAAATGAATTAGACACGCCAACAACTCTTGAAATGGAAGAAGGAGACACAATAGAGGTTTACCAACAACAGACAGGGGGAGTGTGTTGAGATTTAACATTATTCTTCGATAGTTTAAAAATGGACTTGATAAAAAATTTCTGTTCCAATGCTTACTTTGGAAAAGAGGCATTAATTATTTTCTATCTTTCTTAATATAACAAAACATTTTATTTCATAATGATAATGTGGAAAAGTTGTTTACACTTTTTATATATACCAAATCTAATACGCAAAACACCATCAAATCTGCTGTTCGTTTTATCAAATAAGTAATGTTTTTACACACATCATTTGTTATCTAATATCATTGTAATAACAGCTTTGGATTTTATTAACATATCTTAGAATTGTCTTGTAACGTAAAACCGTTTCGTCAGCTTGCCTTAATCTGTTCATGAATATCGGGAGATTCTATTATTCCTACAACGTATCGTTTCTGTTCACGACGATTAGGCTCAAAGTACTGTAAAGCAACGGGCTTATTGCTATGTTATTGTTGGCAGTATTCATTGCGAACGGGGGCACATCTATCGCCTCTCACGCATTTTCCACTATGTAGAGATAAAGGAACGTCTATATCATACAAACACGTATTAACTTGCGAAACGTAAAATTTTTTGTAAATGATTTTCACAAAAAGGTTACAATGTACAATCTCAAATTCTTTTAATAAATCACACCATTTTAGGTATTTTCATTTATTATAATAATGTACAGACTGAGAAAGTAGCAGAGAGCATCGTTAGATACTTATGTTAATATTTAATAATGTAGTTATGTGTCTAAAAAAATTCGCCAAGATTTCGTTTACTTTCTGTAATTCAACCTTAGTACTAAACATTACACTTACTTTTATTTTCCATGAAGTTAATGTTATATATGAACAAAAATAAATTGTGTCTTATCTTTTCTACAAGAAATTGTTTGTTTCTTCACTGTTTAAATATTCTGCATTTGATCTCGAGAAACTGAATTTACAGTATTCTGTAGCCAAGAAATTTGACAAACTTCATAAATTGTATTTCATTTTCGTTTGCATATTTAAGGTTCAAATTCGATTACTTCATTCTTTATGTAAGACAGATGTAAGCAAAAATACATTACAAAATTCATTATAATTGTTGGAACTGTCTAAAGTGTCATATCTCCATTATCATATAAATTTAATCTCGACTGATTATAAAGACTTTTTACATCGTAAGTCTTTATCTCTTTCCTGGCATTTGCGTTATATGCGTTGTGGTAGGAAAAGAATTGACTCTGAAGCTTCATGTAGGGACATTTCAGTCTATTAGTAACTTCTCACCAAATCGTGAAATCTAATAGCCATCTAGCGGTTACGTTCGTGAACTAAAACTCCCTTTCGATTTATGTAAAGGTATACAAATTTCTTTATTTATTAATACGCATTCCTACGTTTTATCGTTCATTCAATTTTCAGGTAGAGTAGTTGTATCAGTGCATAGGTGAACGGAGCGAATCGTAGACCGCACTGGAGTTGAAAAGAGGGATCGGAGAGAAAGAGATCCAGGAATATGTTTGGTTTTCAGCAATCCCATTCGATTTCATCGCTATTCCTCTCAATTTCCCGTGGTCGATGCTCGAAAGCGATAAAGCTTAACATCCGACCCATTTCTTTTGTGGCCAATTGCGGACGCTCAAAAATGCATATGAAGATTTCGATGGATTTACCTAAATGCTTACCGGAAACTGAAGGAAACACGTACGTTACAGAAGTGAATAAATTGATAATTATCATGATTTGCAGTTATGTAAAGTGTTTATTATAACATAAAAGGTTCAAATTTTATGAAAATATAGCAAAATGAGCACTTTTGAAACGTTTTCGTATTTTTAAAGTAAATTCGGTAATAGGGATAGGAATTTAACGTTTGTCCCTATTCCCGTGCCCCTCGATGCTCACTGGCTCCCTCTGTAACTGCTAAATCTAACCTTACTTTCGTTTCTCAGAACGGGTGAACAGAAATTTATATTTGCATATGTTGCTTTTGTAATGAAAAGGTCATATTAAAATTACATAAAAACACCTCTCGTAGAGCAAAAAAATGTTTTGAACATTTCAAAGTTGAAAGACATAACCTAACCGCGGGAACGCTATTAAAAAAAGGGCACGGAAATATGGATAATGCATTTTTCAAGGCACTGTAATTGGGACAAAAACATGTATTTTTAATTAAATTAAAAAGAAATATGAAAAATTAACATAAAATACTTTAATAAAGAGAAAAGTTCAAAACCCCAATATAAATTTTCACCAAGCAAAATTAAAGTAAGAGTAGTCAATAATTAATTCCTTCGTGAATTAATTTCTTAATTCCTTTCGCAAGTCGACGTCAAAACACGGTAGTGTGGACGCTCAGGGATGTGATCGAATCGGAGATGGAACGTGGGCGTTTCGATAGTGTGGATCGAGCTTAAAAGTATTCACAAACAAATGCCAAAGATATTTGTCAGCTGAGTTACTTGTCTATATACTACGTATCTAGTGAAAGACTTCTATATTTCGAGTAAATCTATGTTCAAGAATATGGCCGCTAGTTGATAGAAAGGTTTACGTAAACAAAACGTTAACTTGCAGTCACTTTGTAATTAACAGAAACTTGTAAATATTAATACTCGTAATAAATATTAAACAGTTATAAATGCAAGAAATTATAAATAAATATAGATATATACGATACTTCTTTGTAATTAAAAGGCTGTGAAATTAATGTGTACTATTTGTGGAGGCCTGCTGTGTATTCAGAGAATCTATCATTCGTCGTAACGAACTATTTAGTACACTGACTCGTCGAGTTCGTTAATAACAAAAGATGGCTGATTCAGACGAGGAAAGTGATAAAGACTTAATGTCTGGAATCAATATGACCGGCTTCCTGTTTGGGAATATCGATGAGAATGGTCAACTGGAAGATGATATTCTGGACCCGGAGGCTAAGCAACACTTATCTTCGCTTAGTCGTCTCGGATTGAACTCGTTTATTCGTGAGATGATGTCGAACGAAACTTCCAATGAAGACAGAGATTATGAATCCGAGAACAAGCACGATGATGAGCACGATACTGTTAACGAGAGAGACATCAATTACATCGAAAAATCGCCTAATGCTCTCGACTTCTCCGATATAAACGAGTTAGCGGAGGATCTTAACGAGGACAGCAGTACGTATGACGAACGTTTACTAAGATACCAATTACATGACCTTTCTTCTTCATTTCGTGTACAATAGCTAAATCGCAGGAATGCATTTAATAATTTACGAATTCATTTTTAAATATTACTTCCTCAGATCAGCAAGATACGTACGAGAGGAAAAGCGTGAAAGAAAATGATTACGACGCGGACGATGAAGAAAATGTCAATAAATCTGACACGCAGTTAATGCCGCCTCCTCCAGTTCCCGAAGAAAAGGAACCACTCACCGCGGAAGAGGCGGAAGCTGCCCGTCAGCGTAAATTAGAAACCCCTCTCGCTTCCATGTTGCCATCGAAATATGCCAACGTCAACGTTACCGAATTGTTCCCCGACTTTCGTGCCAACAAAGTACTACGATTCTCGAGATTATTTGGGCCGGGGAAGCCCAGCAGTCTTCCGCAAATATGGAGGAGCGTTAAAAGGCGACGTAGAAGGAAACGGCATCACGATGTTAGAGACTCTGATTCTGGTTCTGATCAGGATGAAAGGAAACCGAAGTTCAAAGTATGCGTAGTATATAATTCAGGCCTGAATCTTAAAGCGCAGCCTCCATCTTTTACTGAAAATTTTTCACATTAGGGCTGGGTAATGCAATATGGTCCAGATCCAACACCAGATATGTGTTGCTCCGACGATGAGAGTAAGTTGTTGCTACCGGTAGAAGATAAAGAGCAAACTGGTAAAGCAGGTGACACTGGAGAAAATGGAGATATGGGGCCGAAAGTAGCGGATTGGCGGTTCGGGCCTGCACAACTGTGGTACGACATGCTTCATGTCCCAGAAACTGGGGATGGCTTTAATTACGGATTTAAGACTACAGACAAGGTATCGAAATATCTACATATATGAAAGCTAAAGTTACTTAAGTGTAGCAAGAATTCAATTTATCATAGAAAATGCTATTACGTTTCGAATAGGGAGATGAATCGGGTAATAAAGAAGCTGTTGAAGAATTTTCTGACGATGCATTTTTAATGGTATCGCAATTACATTGGGAAGATGATGTCATATGGAATGGTGATGATATAAAACATAAAGTATATATAATTATTTTGGTATAACGTGCTCTGTACGCGTATACGTGGCGTGACTACTAATGTATATGCCTTTAAAGGTGTTACAGAAATTAAATAGTAAAAATAACGCGGCTGGATGGGTGCCATCTAGTGGAAACAGAACTGCTCAGGCCTTTAGTCAACCAGGAAAAGGTGCGCCTGTACCTGTTGCGTCAAACGTTCGCCTAGCTACTTCACAAATTACAACACCACTGCATATGCAGTCTCAGAAAAATAAAATGTAGGAAAAGTGCAAATCGATTTTCAGTGCCATATTTGTGGGACTGTTATACACACTGTATTCTCACGATACCGATTCTTATTTTCTTGGTTTTAACAGGAATATGGGGAGCAAAGGAAGCCAGCAACAGGTCCGAGAAGAAAATTACGACGACACGTGGTATTCCATTTTCCCGGTAGAAAATGAAGAATTGGTGTACGGGCTTTGGGAAGAAGAAGTAATTTGGGATCCTGAAAACATGAGAAAGGTTCCGAAGCCTAAAATCCTTACATTGGATCCAAACGATGAAAATATTGTCCTTGGTATTCCCGATGATATAGACCCAGCGTTGCTTCATAAAGACAATGGACCGCAGCCGAAAGTGAAGATACCCCATCCGCATGTGAAAAAGAGTAAACTGTTGTTAGGGAAAGCTGGAGTAATTAATGTTCTTGAAGAAGATACTCCGCCGCCGCCGCCAAAGTCTCCTGACAGAGATCCGTTCAATATTTCAAATGACACGTAAGCCAGCTTCGGATGACAAAAGTAGTCTCGATTGCAGTAGAGCAAGGGTTCCATAATTTTTATCCGCTTTTAGATACTACATGCCTCGATCTTCAGAAACCACATTACGATTGAAAGTTGGAGGTGGAAACTTAATACAGCACAGCACGCCAGTGGTAGAACTACGCGTTCCATTTGTGCAAACTCACATGGGACCAATGCGTCTTCGAAACTTCCATAGACCGCCCATCAGGAGATTTAGTCATGGACCACTCGCACATCCAGGACCCCATTCTGTGTTACCATTGTTGAAACATATCAAGAAGAAAGCCAAAGTGAGTCTCAATTTTTCCTGTTACATTTATGACGTACAAGAGAATAATTATATCGAATAATTGCACGTTAGCAAAGAGAACAAGAAAGAATCGCATCCGGCGGTGGTGACGTTTTCTTCATGAGAACTCCCGAGGATTTAACTGGTAAAGATGGTGAACTGGTGCTCGTTGAGTTCTCGGAGGAGCACCCTCCTTTAATGAATCAAGTAGGAATGTGCTCGAAAGTGAAGAATTACTATAAAAGAAAAGCTGGTAAAGATCAAGGACCGCAGAAATATAAATACGGCGAAACTGCATACGCGCATACTAGCCCGTTCCTTGGAATACTTACACCCGGTCAAAGTATACAAGCGGTAGAGAATAACATGTACAGAGCACCGATCTACGAGCACAAGATCCCAGAGACAGACTTCTTGGTCATCAGGACAAGGTAGCGTAGAAGCATTTTATTTATTTCAATGTACATGGCAATTCAATCATTCATAATAATTCGCGTATACAGGCAGCAATATTACATCAGAGAAGTGGACGCTGTATTCGTCGCTGGGCAAGAGTGTCCACTCTATGAAGTACCCGGTCCTAATTCGAAGAGAGCTAATAATTTCGTGAGGGATTTCTTACAAGTGTTCATATACAGATTATTTTGGAAATCCCGCGACACTCCTAGACGTATTAAAATGGACGATATTAAGAAAGCATTTCCTTCGCACAGCGAAAGTAGTATTAGGAAACGCTTGAAGCTGTGCGCCGATTTCAAGAGAACAGGTGTTTATACGCATATCCGTATATGTTTTCGCAAAAGCGTAGCGAATAGCAATAACGCGTTGAAACTTGTCGTAATAGGTATGGACTCTAATTGGTGGGTCATAAAGCCGGACTTCAGATTGCCAACCGAGGAAGAGATCAGAGCAATGGTATCACCAGAGCAGTGTTGCTCTTACTTCAGCATGATCGCGGCGGAGCAACGGTTAAAAGACGCCGGTTACGGTGAGAAGTTTCTGTTCACTCCCCAAGACGACGACGACGAAGAGATGCAATTGAAAATGGACGACGAGGTGAAAGTTGCGCCTTGGAATACAACAAGAGCGTACATCCAAGCCATGAAGGGCAAGTGCTTGTTACAACTGGCTGGGCCGGCGGATCCGACAGGTTGCGGCGAAGGATTCTCTTACGTCAGAGTGCCGAATAAACCAACGATTAGTAAGGTGAGACTCCGGTATATTGCGATTATTCGATTATACAATTATTATCTTTAAATTAGGAGGAACAAGAAGCTCAACCAAAGAGGACCGTAACTGGAACCGATGCCGATTTGAGAAGGCTGTCCTTGAACAATGCTAAAGCGTTGCTTCGTAAATTTGGCGTTCCCGAGGAGGAGATTAAGAAGCTGTCGCGGTGGGAAGTGATAGACGTGGTCAGAACGTTGTCCACGGAGAAAGCTAAAGCTGGAGAGGAAGGTATGACAAAGTTCTCGCGAGGCAACCGATTTTCCATCGCCGAGCATCAAGAGAGGTACAAAGAAGAATGTCAGAGGATCTTCGATTTACAAAATCGCGTCTTGTCCTCCAACGAAGTGTTGAGTACAGACGAAGGCGAGAGCTCGGAGGAAGATAGCTCCGACATAGAGGAGATGGGTAAGAATATCGAGAACATGCTATCCAATAAGAAAACTAGCACGCAGCTGTCCCTCGAACGGGAAGAGCAGCAGCGGCACGAGTTGCGAAAGATGTTAATGGGCGAGGTCCACGAGCACGACAAGAAGAATAAGGAGAAGAAGAAGGACGACGAGGAAGACAGCCCCGTGAATAACTTTAACGCCCAGCAGGATAGGGTTCTTAAGATTTATAGGACATTTAGGAATCCAGAGGGGAAAGAGTATACGAGAGTAGAGTTGGTAAGGAAGCCAGCTGTGATAGACACGTACATAAAGATTAGGAACTCGAAGGACGAGACGTTCATTAAGCAGTTCGCGACGTTGGACGAGGCGCAGAAGGAGGAGATGAAGAGGGAGAAGAGGAGGATTCAGGAACAGTTGCGCAGAATCAAGCGGAACCAAGAACGGGAGCGTATGCTCGGTGGTCCAATGACGGGGAGCAGTATGCACTCTAACAGCATATTCGATCGTAGTAGTAGCAATATCCCACTCACAACATCCTCTAGTAGTATCCTTCCATTCTGTAATACTTTCCAATCCACTTCCCCTGCTTCTAAACATCCCAAACCCGAGGTATCCCCTTCTAAGCGTAAAAAACCTAAACTTAAGCCAGATCTGAAATTGAAATGCGGTGCTTGCGGCAACGTGGGCCACATGCGTACAAACAAGGCCTGCCCATTGTATCAAAACAGTATAACCACGGCGCCAGTGAACGTTGCTATGACAGAAGAGCAGGAAGAAGAAATCGAGAAGCAACTAAATACGGACGACCAGGACCTTGTTAACGTAGACGGTACCAAAGTAAAGTTGTCGTCCAAGTTGATCAAGGTACCGCATTCAACTGTTTTAAGTTATCAATGCTGAGATAATGCGTCGCTTTACGGATATAATTGTAATGGTTTCACAGCACGCCGAGGAAATGAAGAGGCGCACGTTGCTCTTGAAAGTGCCCAAGGAGGCGGTGAACTCGAAGAAGCGGAGGAGAGCTACTGGAGACGATCACTGTGATTATCTTAAACGGCAGCAGAAACCTGCCAACAGGCGCAGAACTGACCCTGTCGTTGTTATGTCTACGATGTTAGAAAGCATTCTCAATGAAATGCGAGACCTGCCAGATGTTCAGCCTTTCCTGTTTCCTGTCAATGCTAAAGTACGTTTCAACTTTTACATCGTTTCGCTTTAACATCGCCGATGGCTTTAGAAATTGCTCGAGTGTTTGACAAAATCCTTTATTAGGCTGTTCCAGATTACTATAAAATTATACAGAGACCTATGGACTTGCAAACTATACGCGAGAATTTGAGGTTGAAGAAATATCAGAGCCGAGAAGAGTTTTTGGCCGATGTCAATCAGATTGTAGAAAACTCGACGTTATACAACGGGCCGAAAAGTTCGTTGACAGTGGCAGCTAAGCGTATGTTAGACACGTGTGTAGAAAGACTCGCTGAAAAGGAGGATCGCCTGATGAGATTAGAGAAAGCGATCAATCCACTTCTTGACGATAACGATCAAGTTGCTCTTACATTCATTTTGGACAATGTTGTTAATAATAAGCTGAAGTCTATGACGGAGGCGTGGCCGTTCTTGAAGCCAGTGAATAAGAAGTTGGTGAAAGATTATTATAATGTTATCAAAAGGCCTATGGATTTAGAGACTATATCGAAGAAAGTGTCTGGTATGTGTCGATGTATACTATTAATTTGATAAAACATTCGTAATTCCGTTGTAACTATTTCTTCAAAATCGGTTATTCTGTTGCAGCGCATAAGTACCATAATCGACACGAGTTTCTCAGAGATATCGAGCAGATCTTGGAAAATTGTACAATATACAATGGGAAAGAATCTGTGTATACGCACAAAGCGGAACAGCTTGTGAAAATATGCAAAGAAACATTAGACGAGGTAGTCGCACAAGCGTACACTCATGCGTGTATTCATTCTGTTTCAACTACATATTTGTAATGATAATCGATTTATACTTTATAGTACGACGAACATTTGACGCAACTGGAGAATAATATATTACTGGTGCAAAAGCGAGCAATGGAGCAAGCAGATATAGATCCTTCGTGGCTTGGCGCGGATGAAGAGAATTACACTATCGCAGAACCAGAATTCAGAGGGGTACTGTTATTTATACTTATTCAAGCGTTCCCTCTCTAAGTTTAATATCAACTTTATGCCATTGTCCACAGAGTCAGACGAGCTCGCCGGAGAATCCATTTGGGAAGTCGAACATGGATGATTTTGATTTTGTGGACGTGGAAGGAGACATGGAAGGCGATGGTAGCAGAAGTGCAAATTCGAAGAAGAAGGACGTGCTTGAAGAAGGTACGGGAAGCTTGACAGAGTTGTTTATTAACATCAACCCGCCTCTATTAACACCACTCTACTTCGGTTTAGACTTACAATTCTCCAGCGAGGACGAGTTTGACGAGGTTCCATTCGGCACGGACGAACAGTCCGAAAATGCCGAGATGGAAACCCTTGAATTAAACGAGGTTCGGGAAGGTGGAGTAGTGTTGGCGGATGATGATAGCCAGCAAGCAGCGGAAGCAATGGTTCAATTGGGTAATGTCGGTTTTTATATGGCAGATCAACAATTGCTTCAGCAAGGTTGGTAAAATACAAAATCAGATACTGGATAAGTTTGTTAAACTTACAAACGGTATTTTCTTTCTTCAAATTATAGACGAAAGTATGGACGTCGATCCGAACTACGATCCTTCGGACTTTCTACTAGCTGGCCTGCCAGCGAGAGACGAGAAGAGCGAGAATAAGATACAAGACGATTTGGCGGTGTCCGAAAGTGACGACGACGGAGAGAACAATACCCACCAGAAGCAAAAAACGCCGCAGCAAATGTCGCAACCGGACGAGGACGTTGGCGGCGACCTGTGGTTCTAAAAAAATGTTTGTTATTCAGTTCGAGCAATAATACTATGCTGTATAGATTATTTCTTAAATCAAAAGACTTGTACATGTAATATTACAGAACGTAATGAAGTATGAAATATTTATTTCTCATAGGAATAACTAAATTTCAATATTTGAAATCATGTGAACTATGTATGTTGTTTATTTTGTAAAAAAAGAGTCGGGCGAAACTGATCAGATTTTCCAATGCATATCTATAAATATTATGTACACATTCATGTAAATACATAATGAAGGATTATTTTAAGTTTTACACGCAATTCGTGTAATTGAATCTTCGGTTGAACAATTAATTACTTATAAAGTTTATGGAAAGACGGTCAAATAGAATAATGAAATGTTGTATTTTTTTACATATAGAAGGCGTATGTAAAAACTGCATATTCAGTTGTGTTTATTTAAAACATGTTTCTAATCAAAATTGTGTCTGTAGTTTTTTCTACCATTTAAAGGCAATGTCATTTAACAATGATCTCGGACAGCGAACTGAGGAGTAAAATAGCTTTCATACACAACATTTGTTCTTCCGTGTCGTTGCTTTCGCTGAAAGACCAAGATGCGATGTTGAATAACATAATAAGTATAACGAAAGGTGCATCGCAAAGGCAACTGTTAACTTACGAACCGAACGTCACAATCGTTACATGTAGCCTAAAGCTGTTCTTTTACTACGACGGGAAATTAGACTACGCCGACAACCTATGCAAATGGAAACGCCGACGCAAACGTCGGCTAGCGAAAGACTGTTACAACACTCTGTTGCAAATCTACATTCCTGAGAAGTCAAAGGAGATACTTGAAGCGGTGCTCGAGACGATCTTCCAAGAGAAACTCTGGGAGTTCGAAACCTTCTGCTTCGAGATTATATTCAATTTATTAGAGTGCGGCGTCGGTGGATCATTAATGATCCACACAATATGGGACATAATCGAAGCCCCGAATATGAATTTAGAGGTCGCGAGGAGAATCGTGAGAATATCGTACGAGCTGTTAGATGTTTACAAGTGGCCAGATACCCATGAAACGGTGGTAGTTATCGAGAGAATTCTAAATTTCTTTTACATCAGCGTGACTTCTAAGCAAACGCCCTGCAACTCTATATCATACGCGATGCTTAAGAAGGGTCTGGAAGTTTGCATTATAAATCTAGTCAAACATATATACAATGATCATCTTCTCATTATAGTGCAGCACATGTGTTCATGGGCTGTCGAGGAAGGAATGACCGACGATACTATTTTAGAATTCGGTAGTACGCTGGAGTACACATCTTATATGCATAAAGTGACGCTATACGAGAACACTTTAACGCCAAATATATTCCCGCTGCTGATGAAAATGATAGCGTCGAAAAGTAAAATAGCAAGTTTATTGGGTAACAGAGTTATGCAATATTTGCTCGATAGGAAACAGAACAAAATGAACTTCGATACCCCTAAGATATTCTTTGAGAATGCTCAGTTCGACATCAAGATAGGCCAGTGTCTTAAGGAAGATAAATTGTTTTGTAAAATTCAAAGGGAGGTCTTACACGACAGTATTTTAAAAAGCTTCATAAACCACAGCAGGTCGCGCATGAATTTAGAAACAACGTACTGCACGGTCTGCTTAATCGCCATAGAAGTCCCGTGCGGATTTACGGCCGCAGCCATAGTTTGTCTCATAATGAATTTGCAAGATTTAACTTTAAAGCAAGAGAAGGATCATCCCGAAGTACAGTATCATTTACATGCTACTATCATAGCGATTATGTCCCTTTTATGCTGGAATCATAAAGCCAAAGTGTTTTACGAGTATGTTAACAAAATTATGATAGAAAGGGCGCAGTGGGCTCCGCATCTGAATCCTCCTATTCAATCTCAATATAATTTTGCAGCACATCATATTCTTTGGGATAAGCCAGACTTGTTTTTTTTAGATTGGGAAGCTCGTTACGGTTTATGGAAATGTTTCCGCCTGCGCGAAAACGAGGATGAAATATCAGATACATGAACACTTGATGAATATTACAATATGATTGTTTCTAATTGTGAAAAAATAAAGCTTACACGAGTAAGCGATATTAATATCTTGTGTTAGACTGAAATTGTTAGCCACGTCAGTGTTTTATCATTTTAGTAGTTATATATTGTACGAATGTAAATAATAGTACTTTAATTTGCTCGTGTTGCTCATTCTAGCCTTCATTATGCTTAAAAATTGACTCGCAACTTGCTACTTATATGCACAACTCTGCAATCAGTACGCAGCCATCGGCAAGATGGCTGTTTTTCAATGTTTTCTACATATATAGCATATATTTCATAATTCTACGCATTAAGAGAAACAATAATTACTAGTAGTATCAAAGTCCCCGTTTAGAAAATCTCTTTTTACGCCTTATTTTCTGCTTTCATGCGGGATAATGTTAGTGTAATCGAATTCTGTGCGCGACTAAAAGGCGCGACAATTTATCTTAAATTATTCGCACGTTCGTCCATCTTAAACCGCTCTAAACATTTTTTTGATTCGCGAGACAATTTGTTTTGTAAACTGTAAAGGGTAATTAAAAATTTGACATGAGTTTTTTGAAAATTCACGAGACATTTCTTTGCGATTCCTCGAAAGCCGAAGGGAGAAGTGGTGGCAAAGGGATCGGATTGATTTTTTTCAAACGCAATTCGAATTGCAATTATTAAAATCATATTGTTTACATAACGAACGCTGCAACGCTGGGGGATTATTTTCGTCAGACCGTCAAATTGCGTATTAATAAAGGTTAACTCTTTTTAAATTAACCATAATATTTACTGTTCCTTCGATATATGTGCACTTTTTTGTTACGACAGTTTTTCAAAATGAGTAATTGTACGAAGTACTTAGTTACCGTGCGAACGATAGTTTATCAATTTAAAGTTGACGGATAGTGATGAAACTTTATCACTTCGAGTGACATTATTCAGATTGAAATGTAAATTAATAAGCCTTGATCTATGAGCTTTTATTCTACTGTGATTTAACAATTCTGTTTTAGAGGAATAATGTCCGGAGAACAGTTTTCACTAGTCTGGAATAGTTTTCCAAGAAATTTATCATCCGGATTATATACATTACTAACCGACGAGCAATTAGTCGACGTAACGTTAGCTGCAGAGGGTCAAATATTACGTGCGCATAAGTTAATACTATCTGTTTGTAGCACATACTTCAGAGAACTATTCAAGGTACATTTCAATGTATTTACCGCAACTGATCATTATTCTACTGCACTGGCGTTTCTGTACCGCAGGGAAATTCTTGTAAGCACCCGATCGTTATTTTGAAAGATGTCAATTACCGTGATTTATCAGCGATGCTTCACTTCATGTACCAAGGGGAAGTTAATATTAAGCAGGAAGACATAGCGAGTTTTCTGAAAGTTGCGGAGACCTTGCAGATAAAAGGCTTGACTACCGAAAGCGAAGAGGTATGTTAATTAGATTTTAACATTTTAATCGTATAATAAAAGGAAGCATCTTTTATAGAAATTCGAGAAAACCCTGACCAAGAGTTCGCAGAGATTGGATCAATTATGTAACGCAGAGAAAAGCAGTATCGACTCTGTCGGATTGGATTTAAATGTTCCCACCTTCGAAAAGCTAAACCAATTTACGCACGAGGACGAACAACCCAAGGAACAAGATCTATCACCAACAGGGGAACTACACGACAAGGAGCCTGTTGGAAAGCATGCAGCCATCAGCGATGCGTGCTGCCAGCAAGATTCTACTTGCGATTCGGTTTACAATGTGGAAGATACACACGTGGCAAAGAACAATAATTGCAGGAATGTAGAAATGGAAAGTAACAAGGAAGAACCGTTAGACTGTACAGCGGACATTAGTCGTGCAGAACCAGCCAAGTATGAACCGCTAGATTATACGCTTGACGTGGATTCAGAAACAGGATATAAAACATACTTATCTAACGAATCGCTTTATAAGCCTGAGGAGAATTTGCAGAGAAAAGGTATTAGCTTGAATGCACATTTAGCGATTTATGCCACCGAATGTTAAGAATAAATAATATTATTTCTCGCAGATTTTTTACCAGACATGCAGTTAGTTCCCTACAATCAGAACTCGCAGATTCAACCGTTCGGTACGTTTTGGTCCGATATCTTATTGATTATACTCGCTACCTGAATTTTCTTTGAATTAAAGTAGTTTTCATGTCGTATGTCTTTATTGATAGGTAAATGCAGGTAAAATATGTTTGTTCTTTAAAGAATATTGAATTTATAGATACTCATTTATCGATGTTACGAGGAATTTGATATAGTTACCTTTGCTGCAGTTTATGTGGAATTTGTAAGAAATTATTATCGCATTTAACAGGTTTAAGTAACATGACTGGTCTTCAGAGCGAGTTCACGTATGAATCTGGTTATCATAATAAAGGTAGACGGACCGTTAAAGGTATTTCCAACAACACATTACCTTTGGAAACCACTTTGCGTGTGGTATCTGAGCTGGGACCAACGCTGCGCATGGAGAGAGGCAAAGTCATTCGAATGTATTCGTGCCCGTGGTGTCTTCGTCATTTCACTCGTAAGGAAAATCTGAAACTTCATGTTCGTTACATCCATGGCCCACTTGAAAGCCTAACGTGTAAGCTTTGTGGTAATAAATATAAGAATAGCAACAGTCTACGTGTACATTCGTATCTTTATCACAATGCTAAACGGGATAAACATAATAAGCCACTAGTAGACGGTGGTGTGTGAAATCTAAGAGAGACCGAAGAGATTGACATTGAAGTTGGCATCTATGTTTCGTTATGTCGTATTGGAAATGTAGTGATGCATTCGTTACATAGTATATGCTAGACTATCAGCACAATTTTATTTATAGTCATCAAGTTGTGACTGACGAGAAAATTTGTAAGAATAAGATTATTTAATGCTCCTTATTTACATAAATATTCTGTCCAGTTTGACCGTTAGGCAATGTGGGAACTCTTAATTCAGAGTAACACGATATTCGCTTGAGTAATTGAAGAGAGATTACTTGGAAAGCATTAGAAACTACGAACAATAATGCATATTTTTTGTATGACTGTATATACATGTATGTATATTGATATACCATTTTGTAAATATATATTTCTAATAAAATAAAATGATCCACCGAGATCATTTAGTGTTCGCAGACTTTTTCTTTTAAATGTAGATTACCTAACTATGAAGACTCTACGCTTAAATTTTATTTAAATAATAAAAGATATTATCAGAGGATTATATTTTAAGATCCATCTTGTAACTTGTAACTGTGACCAAGGGGAAAGTAAGTATATGTAGTCAAGGGTGTATATGTACTTTGAAATACAACTCTATATAAGCATACATAAATTCTTTTTAGAAAATCGAGTATTTAATTATTTTCTAGGATAATTCAGTTCACTGACGAAGGAGGCAATATATAAGAATACACAGATTTCTTTATTTATTTCTTTATTACAATCTGATATCCTACTTAAATACATCTCTTGGCAGAGTTACTACAATTCATGAAACCTTATAATAACAAAGTTACTCTAAAGAATGTTTTAAAGTACGGATGGCAGTCGCGTCACACGAACTGAAATACCGACATCGTAAATTCAATGAATAATGATGAATAGTTCGGTCGCGCATTCGAAAAAGTCAAACAACAGCGACTCAGGAAACAATCAATCATCGGCGAAGCATAGGATCAGCATAGGATAGATCTGAACAAAATACAGAAAATATTGCACTGGTGCCATAATTTGTCGCGCGTCACTTTGATTGGTTGATTCTTGTAGAGCTATCTTCGTATCTATCCGGGACAACCAATCAAAGTCATATATGATAATTTCTGGCTCCGGTGCAGTGCTAGTACGTGCCTGCCAAATTCGCTATCACTCTTGCCTCTCTTTTAATCAGTGAAGGGCGGAAATCCCGAACGCTCGTACCGCTAAAAGTGGTGGGGGAACACCACGCATGCGCGCGATAGTGTCGCGACGTCAACCAATCAACGCCAAGGTGGGAAATGAACGGCGCCACCGTCAAGCCAAGCCAAGCTAGCCAAGCCAGGCCAACCAGCGTCACCGCGGAATCGGTTGTCAACACTCAACGATGAACAAAAGAAGATAGTGATTTTACATCAATAATCATTTGTACATACTTGTATCACCTTTTTTACAATATCTGGAACTTATTTGTAAAGAAAATAAAAAGAGGAGCTTTCTAAATCTGTATTATCATTGCAAAAACCCTCTTGAACATTCCTGTCGAAATTCCAAAGTTACCACTGGCAAAAATCTTTCATATTTGTTCAAAAACACAGTTTTTACAAAGTAAAGCCAAAATTTCGACCTTAGTATTACTAACTGTTCGACTTAGTATATACTGACAAAAGTGGTCACACAATGTAACACCTTCCAGAGATGATTCTGAGACATAGATTCAAAAAGAACAGATGTAGCTCTTGTTCGCTTCTTAAAGATAACGCGTTCGATACTAAAATATAGAATACCTCCTTTCGCTTCATGTTCTCCTGATGCTTTGGCTAGAATCTGGCAAAAATTTTCAGAACGCACCAAAATTGAGCTTCGTAACAGGAGAACATGACGTCGAAAGAGGTGGCACTAAGCTTCGTCTTCGGAGAGAGAATCTAAGGCAGAGTAATCGAGTACTATTAACTCGATTTGCAGTTGCATCCATGCACCCCACGCGGCACGCACCTCCTGCATCATGCAACATTCTGCGAGGCTTTTAAGAATTAGATTTTACTGTAAATATCAGTGTCGGCGGTAAACTAATACTCGGGGCAAATAGAATCAAATTATTATTACTTCACTAGAACGATTAAACAGTGCATTAGAACGTTGCGGAAATGTGAGTAACAGCGTGAATTTTTTTAAAACTGCTATTGTATGACGTCACCAACCTTTTCGACCAATCAAAATCGTTTCTTCGCAATACGGAATATTTTAAACATTATCAATTATTAATCTCATTTTTTAATACTTAACCATTTATAATAATTAAAAATTGTATTGTACATTTATTGCTTATGGTGTATATTCAGGTTATAAATACTAAACTATGCAATCCTTTTTAAATGCAAATTCCCTATTGTAATTTTGGCGGTATAATGGTAATCTTCGATAGGCTGCGCCATGTTGCCGAAAATCGTGATTGGTTAGGATTGAACTGGATTACCACCAATCGCGTGCGTTGCGTAGTCTCGAACTGTCTCGAACACTCCGAGCTGAATCTTTGTAGTGCACAGGTGCAACGCAAAACTATTATACCACATGTTGTTCCTAAAAGCAGTGCTAGAAGTTTACGAAGAATTCCAACATCTTCTAAACACCAAGAAGAGACACGTAATTATAAACAATTATAATTTCAAATTATCTCCTTCGCGGAAATCGGCATATATAAGACACGTCTTGCATGCTGCAGATGAGCGAGTTTTGTGGCGCGGGCATTTCTGTCGTGTAAGACTAATAAAAGAATAAAACGCAGGAGATTAATGTTTAAAATGTTACATTCCTCCGATAAAGTATAACGATGCGTCGTCGTCGACAACGCGATACATTCTCGAATACTTCTCAGCATTGCAGTTGTCCAAAGCCTGTCTCGTTCAGGCCACGACGCAGTTCTCGGAAAGACTTTCTTTATAACACCCTCAAGTGCCGATTTTCCAATGCTTAAGTTGACGACCGCTAAATGACCGTTTGGGAATTCGCTCGTCTGTCTCAGACCTAAGGGTGTCCCGTAATTTCTGTCCTATCCTGTTGAAAATTGTACCAATGGATTGGTGAAGTTTTCCCGACGGAAATAACCCGAAACACGACATACATCGCACTAGTTGTAATAGTAGCCAATTTGAATATATATTATCCTAAATAATGATTGGGGTAAGACGTACGAATTAAGATATTGTTAAAACTAGCCCCATTTGCCGTATTGTGGCTCATTATTGGTACTATTTCCAAAAAGATGGAACGAAAATCATAGAAATTGAAATTTTCATGATTGGATGATACTAAATACTAAATAGTCTCTTGTCGCCCGAGACCTGTTCCTTTATAATGTATTTCTATACGTCCTTCAGTCGGGCATCGCATGTTGTAAGAATGTAAGCCGTATGTTGGTAAATATTGAAGTCGTAATTAGTGACGGATTTAAGGAAAATGGCACAGGTGGCAAACGTTATGAGGCAAAAGGGTCTAGCAGGGTAAACATGGGCAAACGGCCCCCACGCCGATTCCTGGAGTTGTTATTTTTTAAACAATGCTCCTTGCCTGAAACACCATTATGTAAAGTTTCAGATCGCTATCCCCACGTTTAAGGGTAATACGGGGGTAAACACCCTTAACGTTCTTATTTTTTTTCTCGGTTACTAGTTAAGATAATTTAGTTTAAAAAATACGAAAATATAGCTACGTACCAACTGTACTTCATATATTTTTCTCTAAATTGTAAATCAATTATTAAGGGTAGAAAAAAAATAATTAATTTTTTGGGGGTGGTTTTTGGAAACAACCCTTAGAGTGACAACCTCCAAAAAAATCAAGAATAATGCTTTGTTATCGAGCTATTATATAAAAAAACCCGAATATTGTCGAGATGGTGGAACATAGTTAAATAATTTTAAGAAGATCATTATATTATAAATACATGGGGTTTTGTGACGAGAAAGAATATTTGTCGCGAGCCTGAGTACGTGTCATTTAAATGCGAATGGAAGAAACGATTGCGGTTCGTTTGGGAGATCGAAGTGTGAAGGTGAAGGTAGCTGCGGAACAACGCGCATGCGCTAAATACGAATATTTCGCAGATATTAATATTCGTATGGAGCTTTACCTTGAACATGCATTAAAGTGAATATAATTCTCGCGTATATTTCGTACAGTATATTTCTAATCTTCGAGACAAATGGTTTACATATTCTCAAATAAGAGAATTATAGTGTGACATACAAATATTAATATCTGGGAAATATTCGAATTTAGCGCATGCGCGTTGTTCCGCAGCTACCTTTACCGTTACGCGCTCTAACCACGAAGAAAAGACCAGAGTTTATTGTATTACTAGATATTATTAGATTCGTTAGAATTACTTAGATTAATGATATTATCTATAAATATATAAGATTACTAAGTAGATTACTATTTAGAAAAATGTCTAATAAACATAGTGGTGAGAAATGCATTAAATGTAACGTACAAATAAAAAAATTCACTGGAAAAGTGAAACGAATTGTTAAGGATGATGGTGCAGTTAAATATCAGGAACACTGTACCAAAAATCGCGTGAAACTAACATCAACAGTAATATTGATAATATTTCCCATGATATATTCAACGAATATTTCCCAGATATTAATATTTGTATGTCACACTATAATTCTCTTATTTGAGAATATGTAAACCATTTGTCTCGAAGATTAGAAATATACTGTACGAAATATACGCGAGAATTATATTCACTTTAATGCATATTCAAGGTAAAGCTCCATACGAATATTAATATCTGCGAAATATTCGTATTTAGCGCATGCGCGTTGTTCCGCAGCTACCTTCACCTTCACACTTCGATCTCCCAAACGAACCGCAATCGTTTCTTCCATTCGCATTTAAATGACACGTACTCAGGCTCGCGACAAATATTCTTTCTCGTCACAAAACCCCATGTATTTATAATATAATGATCTTCTTTAAATTATTTAACTATGTTCCACCATCTCGACAATATTCGGGTTTTTTTATATAATAGCTCGATAACAAAGCATTATTCTTGATTTTTTTGGAGGTTGTCACTCTAAGGGTTGTTTCCAAAAACCACCCCCAAAAAATTAATTATTTTTTTTCTACCCTTAATAATTGATTTACAATTTAGAGAAAAATATATGAAGTACAGTTGGTACGTAGCTATATTTTCGTATTTTTTAAACTAAATTATCTTAACTAGTAACCGAGAAAAAAAATAAGAACGTTAAGGGTGTTTACCCCCGTATTACCCTTAAACGTGGGGATAGCGATCTGAAACTTTACATAATGGTGTTTCAGGCAAGGAGCATTGTTTAAAAAATAACAACTCCAGGAATCGGCGTGGGGGCCGTTTGCCCATGTTTACCCTGCTAGACCCTTTGTATTTGAATAATCATTTCGAATAACGAATAAACGTTAAAAAATTATTCGTCATGTGTCTTATAATGATTCTCCGGATTAACTTTATTCGACGCACGACGAATAATTTTTTTATTTGATGAATAAAGTTAATTCTTATATTTGTCGAGCGTTTCAACTTCAGCGTCGAAGAAAGTTTTCAACTTTAACTTTACCTTTAACTTTATTCAACGTCGAATAATTTTCTTACGTGCGCCCGAGCCGTCGAGAACCGGGGAGTTCACGGAGAGATGTCTGCACCGTTGGGAACGGTGTCAGCATCGTTGGCGACGGTGCCAGCACCGTAAAAACCGGTGCTGGGCCCATTCATGGCGCTGTTCAGCACATGGACCTAAGAATTAACTATACATTTTCCTTTTTTAATCTGCATCGTCATAGAATTCATTTTATTTTACTATTGGCGTATACGATTTTAATTTATATGTTATGTACATTTGTGACAGGTTTTAAATTTAAACCAATAACGAAATTCATCAACCAATCACCGATCGTCCTCCACCGCATGCGCAGTACCATGCACCCCCCTTACTTATACGAGCTTAGGCCCCGCAGCTTTGTGCTCCGTCCATTTAATTCTTAGGTCCATGGTTCAGCACCAAAAGCATTCACAATGGTGTCCACAGCACCGAAAACATCGGTGCCGAACACCGAAAACATCGGTACGGAAGCGCCTACGCGCCACCTTCACGCACAAGCGAGCAATGCGGTTTCTGGCGCAACTTCTCACCATGCGGTGCGGTGGCTGGCGCATCTACGCAAGTTGCGTGAGGTGGTTGGCGCCAGTTGGCGCATCAACGCAAGTTGCATGAGGTGGTGTGCCGGGAGCGACGAGTTGAGATTATGTGTCATGCGATTCTGATTGGTTAATTTTGGTAGGACTAAAGATTCGTTGGGAATCGACCAATCAGAATCGGCTGACACATAACCTCAACTCGTCGCTCCCGGCACACCACCTCACGGATGCATTCCACTACACCATTCACCGGCCCAGCGTTCAGAGGGTTGCCAGGGACCGCTGGACAGTACCCAGATAGCACAAGTCTGGTAAAGTCTTAAAGACGTCAAAAATACGTCTACAAATCAAGACGTTCAGACCTAAAATGGACATAAACTAGACGTCTCTAATACGAGGTGTGCTATCTGGGTAGTGATGCCCGAGCTTCGAAAATTTTAAGATAGTCTCTTTCAAATTAACGTCGCAAAGACCTATGCGGAATTTCCCGGCCCATGGATCACCATCCCCTTACCGCGAACCTTGCAACCCCCTTCAGCACACGCTCCGTCTATATATGCCTATGGTCTCTACCAGTCTCTACTGCAGTTGGCTGCACTCAGGGTCCCCGGCAGGGTTCGGCGGGCTTAAGCTACGCCAGTGGAGGGGAAGCACCTACAGGAATGGTGGTAATGATGCGTGAACCGACGCCAGTGCCAAACCAACCAAGTAGCGCCAACGCTCAGCCAACCACGGCCAACCAGCGTCGCCGGGAAAAATGTTGTCGACGCTGGTTGGCCGTGGCGTCGGTTTGTCTCCCGCCGTGGCGTCTCGCACACACATTACCACCGCTCCTGTGTTCTCCCTCCGCGAAACATCCGGCTTTACAAAACGTTGTCCGGATACCCTGGCTACAATTGGCTGCACTTTGCTGCATTTGGGGAAGTGAGTTGTTTCCCGTGTTGTAATTATGTCAACCAAGTTGATATAATTTCTTAAAGTTTACAAATAATATTCATACGTTTAATTCTTATACTTTTACTTACTGGTTATTCTGTTCGTTGCGCATCATTTTTCTGCGTGATAACGAGGTAATTTTTTTTACATAAATTCGGTATAAAGTACAAACCTATTCAAATTTTTCGTTTGGCTATCCAAGTAAGAAATTCTTTGATACGTAATATAATCTATCTCTGTTACGTTGTAGGAATGAAACAGCATACATCGAGGAATTCGCATCGTGATGAAAAACCTATGCCCTCGCGTAATGAAGACAGTGACGCGGTTCTACGTGCAAAAACGGAAGAAGAGAGACGACGGCGTAGACGCGAATGGATGATCGAACAAGAAAAAATGGACAGGCATAATAGACTGAAAAGAAAAATGGTTATAGAGTATGAGATACGACGCGCTCGTAATATGAGCTTAGCATTTCCCGAAGGAAGATGCAACAGACCTCGTAGGAGTAGAAGTGAATCTCCACCTAGTCGATATAGAAGAACTTCTGCGCATCATACACCTGAAGATATTGTACTTTCTAAAAAGTAAGTATAAACTGTCTTTAATTATTAACTGTTGAAGTAGACGCAGTGTCTCATTCTGGAGGATTTCATAGACAAAGAACAATTATAACATTTCATCGTCGGGCCGTGGAATTTCCTGTCTTATCTTCGGACGGATATATTTAAATAAAATATGTTTTTGGCTATATCCAGAAAAGTACACTGATAAAGTGTTAACTTGTATTTGTAAAAAAATATCGAATTTAGTTCATACAATTTTTCAATATAGTTGTATACTATAAAACAATATGCTTCAAGAAGCAATAAAAATGTTAAATTGTAGTAAGTCTCAAGTATAAATCTATTAAATCATATATACAAATAATATTATTCTGCACTTTAGGTTTGAAACATCAAGTGGTAAGACGCCCTTATTTAAAGGATCTGAAGGCACAAAAATTAGTTCAACAGAACTTTGCAAAATCAAAGTAGATATTCATAGAAACATTCCTGGAAGAGTAGCTACCAATGAACTCAAGCGGGATATACCCAACAAGGAAGATGTGGTGCTTAAAAGAAGAGCGGGTAACGTGTTGCTTTTTTACTGTAACTTCTTGAGAATTTTCAGTCATTCAGTGAATGAGTACCACAAAGGAAAATAAGCTCAACGCGGAAGATGATTCTGGGGTTTTCTAGAATTCATGATCAATAAATTGAAGTTTGAGAACATTGTATGCTTTCTAATGTAAAAATGTGTCTTCTCTTTGAGAGATTACTCTCCACTTTTTAGAATCCATTTAGTTTCTGTTTAAATGTATTATCAAAGTCTAGATAAATATTTCCACGTTTTTACTTTACCAAGCTACATTTGAAGAATGGAATCCCTGTCACTGATTTCTACAGTCATGAAGATTCTGGACTTTAGGGTCATATTGTGTCCCCTGCAATATTCAAGAATTTTCTCGTTTTTGATTCGCCCAGGATATAGCAAATTTGGAATACAACGTTGGATCACTGTATTGATCGCATAATGTGCAATATGTAAGCACAATTTTTTTACTTTGACTGTTTTAAGATTGCTATGCTTAACGCATCTCTTGCTTGTTGCTTTATGTACAGCATTTTTTTTCTTACGAGCTTGCACAAAGAATTAAGCTTCACCTATATTAACTGCTATGATGAATATAATATATTTTGGTACAAATTAATTTTTCCCCCAAAAACGTAGTTCAAACACGTTTTGTGCATTCTCCTTGTGACCTGGTTTTGGGAATGTGTGCATGTCCAAATAAGTGTTTCTTTTAAGTGCTTTATTTACTAAAAGCAGACAAACTGGAAGATTTTAGCGTCTTGGAAGATGTTTTAAATCTTGACATTCAACAACTGAAGAAGCATAGTGAAACATTAAACATTAGGCTCCAAATCTGGAAGAAACGAAATCGGAAATTAAATCAGAATTTTTCAAAATTTTTGCATAGTGTGGTAATTCTTATTCTTATTCATCTTTTATTTTATTGCATTAAATAAATAACTACAATTGGAAAATAGGTACTTTCTTTTTAAAGTATGAGTACTCGTAGACTTAATTTAGTTGGTTTGAAAATTATGTGTTCCAAAGCATTGTATATATTTAGAGTGAATGTCGGGAAAGCTTGAAGTGGAAGATTACTTAATCGTCCTGGGAAATATGAACCATCTCGAAAGATTTTATTGTGAAATCATGAGTCCTCTACACACAAATTAAACTACTTTGAATTATATTGAAAGGCGTATCGATGTGTTTATATTTTCGTAATAAATTCGTAATAGACAATGAGTAACATTCCAAGAATTTAGCTACATTCTTTTGAAAAATTATTTAATGCAATTTGTATATGCTATGTGAAAAAGAAAAGAAGATATTACATTATGAATTGAAAATGATCAGTTGCTACAGAATATTTAGAGTTAGAGTTTGATTAAAATAATGTCATCAAAATAATTCCAATTATAAAAAATAAATTTCTCTTAATATATCTGGCACTTAAGAAAGTTATAAGCCGTCTTTAATTATGTAAAATACTCTTTATTTATGACGAAGAAAAATTAATTTATGCATACTTTTAGTATATAAAATCAGATAAATTAACAACAATTTATTTAACCAATTTAAAATTAACAATACGAAATGATGTGGCTCACAATTGTTCAGAACGAGACTGTTTATCTGAGTAGCGACGTTAATATCTTCAAGATCTGTCACAGCTGCTAGTTTTGCTTAAATGCTTTCCCGATTTTTACATACGATTGCTTTTCTATTATTAAATTTACTAAACTTAACTGTAGGAGAGGGATCCAAACCGATATTTGATAGAGAAGAAATAAAAAGAGCAATAGGGGAAACGGAAGAAGTTGAGGAACATCGTACTGTCTTAACTGTGAATTTGGGAAATTCAGGCATGTTTATTATTTCAAATTGCTATGATTTATTACAACTACTGTTTCGCAAATATGGATATTTTAATGTTTAGAAAACAAGTTGAAAAGGCATTTGACGTCCTTGAGTCCTACAAGAACCCGAAGTCACAGTCCTAGGCGCGCGTGGTCCCGTCACTCCAGGTTCGTGTCTGGATTATACACAAAGTATTGCAATATAAACATAAGTGTAAACCATATACAAACAAATTGCTATTCTAAATGTGTTAATGTATAATCTAAAATTGTTTAGGAAATTGAACTTTTTGCTAATTTGTTTACCCTCTTTCAGGTGTGTCGATTCTAAGCATGAAGATAATGGAAGTTACAGAAGTGACAGGTAAAAGCTATTATTACACTTTCATGTATCCGTTTCTTCCAATTCTATTTCACCAGACTATTACATTATTTACATAGGGAGAAAGATTATAGTAGAGAGCGGAAAGATTGTGACAGATCTTACCGAGACCATCGAGAGCGGCGCAGAAATCATTCCCGAGGCAGGAGGCAAACAGATAGATCCAGAGAAAGAGATAGGCCCAGAGAACAACGGGTTCCTAGAGAGCATTATATTGGACCAATTCCTGTTCCTATTTATTATGGAGTAGGTACTTTATTTACATAAAAATGCGATAATTTAACGATGATATAAAACTCATTAATTTCTTTGCCCAGAATTTTCAACCGAGACCATTAATGGTTCGACACTGGGGCCCAATTCGAGGACATCTTGGAGGTAATATACATCCTCCTATGATGAGACCTTTACGAATATTTCCATCACGTTCAATTAGAATACCTCCAGATAGGGATCCTTTAGTAATATTTTCAGCACACCTACAGAATTAACAACTTCTTAACAATCAACCCCAATGTGTAATATGATAGTAGATTTTTTTCATTATTATAATGCTAATTATTTACATTATTTACTGTTAATTAATTTACATTAGTACTCAAGGATAATGATCATATAATTATATCAATAAAAGAAGGTACTTCATATTTTCGCCCATGTCTCAAAAGTATGCATCGTCCAACTTGTGCGCCGCAACGTATAAATTAAAACAAATTCAAGTGGTCATAGGTTTGCGTATTAAAATAAACATTTATAGTTACATCATGAAATGTCACCAGGATATTATAGGTTTCATTAAAACTATAGATTACACATCACATAATTTCCTATTTATATTGCTTTTACATAATACAGCCTTAACAATTTTCTTCCCAAATTCTCTACAAGCATAAACGAATCTATGCACGCGCATTAGGTACACGTATTACAACGATATATTTTTGAATAGTGTGCAACTTGGTTCGATAAAATATTCATCTTTCTAATAAGTCCCATCTACACGCTACATTCAGGAAAACAATATCTTTCAGCTAACAGCAATTTACAACACGCATTACATTACTTCTATCGCCTATAGAAAAATCATTTTAGCCTCGCGCGGTGATTACATTACCATCGGAATGATATTCTCAATTCTGCTCTTATACTGGTTTCTCGGGCGTCTCGACGTTAGGACTCTTATCGATGTCGCTATCGGAGGATGAGTTATCTTGCGGCAACTCGATGCCTTGCGTGAGGAGACTGGTTATCCTTTCGACGTCCACCGTGTCGTCCTGCTCGTGTATCTTTTTCAGAGCGTTCGAAACGATACAGAGATCACCCCTGAGCTCGGTCACTACCGCGGTGATCTTTTGAGCGTCCGTGAGGACTTCCACCGACTGCGTGTAAGGGTTGTAGCGTAACCCGAACGGACGTTGTATCTGGTTTGCATACGATCTAAAACCATGAAACGTGGAATGAATACAATTATAATGCAGTTACAAGAGAATCTCGCTGTAGGCGCACGCTCGGGGCTGGCGGCGAACGCTCAACGCATAGCGTCGACGATTCCAAGCCGCCGAGAGAGAGAGACAGACAGAGCGTAGACACGTGAAAGGCGAACCGAGACGAAGTATCGCGCTTTCTCTCTTTCGTAGCCAACGGTAACGTCGTGTCGACTCTTTCGTTCCCTCTCGCTCGTTCTCGGATTCTCTCTCTTAGCCGAAGGATTCCAAGAAATGGTGGGTATAGCGCATACTAAGCGCATACAAGTTGAAATGCGCTCTAGCGAGAGTTTACCGTACCTAAAACTCTGCCCGCTAGAAGTATCTCTGCTATTGTTCAATACACTGACAGTGTCACATCCAAAAGGTAGGTATATATATAATATCAAGGGGATACACTCTCCCTCGTACAATCTTTATAGGCATAGAATTTTTCCATTTGACTGCGCTAAATGACAAGGACAAAGGAAACTTTTTTCCCTGTCGAAAGCGAGGCATTTCTTCCTCTTCGTGAACGAAGAAATATATATGTACCTACGCGTACGTACCTCATTTTCTCTTTAGCTTCCTCGAAGCTGTCCGTGTAATAGTACGCGTTCTGGAACGCGGTGATGATGCACTCCTGCTGGCAAGTTACTTCCGGCTCGAACCGGAACGTTTTCTCGGGAACGGAAACGGCGTGTTTCAGCTCCGCGACAGAGGACAACAGGCCGGCCCCGTAAACGCGGAGCACGCCGTTCTGCTTGCATAATCCGAACTCCACGGTGAAGAAGTACAGCTGAGGGAACGAATAAACGAGAGAGAATAGATAAATGGTGGACGAGACGCTTTTTCTTTACTACTTCAGAGCAATCCTTCGTGAAGCTTCAATGAAACCGAGGAGATACCATCACGAGCAACGGAGTACACTTACCGTTGCCAATTTGTTGATGTCATCGTCCAAAGCTCCGAGAGAAGCGAGTCCTAGTTCCTGGGAGAACTGAGCGAAGCTCGGATTCGCTAGAAGGGGCATGTGTCCTAGTAATTCGTGGCAACAGTCCCTGTATATAACAAAGGAGAGTACAGCGCTACTGCCTTTAACGAAAGCAAACAATGAATGGAGATAGAATTACGATTAGGTACGCGTGATAGTTTTGCGTTTGTGTATATTTATCTTTTCACGACGGGAAACAGGATTTTTCATCGGAGAGTAGGCAGAGGAACGTTCGCAGAATACTCACGGCTCGGGGGTGTAAAAGGGATCCGACGAGTGTCGAATGTACTGCGTGCAGTGGAACACTCGGAACGCAAGGCCGGCTAAAAAATCTCTGGGGGAAAGGTAGCCTGCTACGGGTCGGAGCTGGAACCCAGTTGTCCCTGGCAATTTCATTGGCAAATATTATTTTCAATGGCTAGTTCACTAAACAGAATCGTAATTCCACACTCACGTTTCAGGAAAACGTTCACGTCTTGAAGTTGCGGTATGTTGTCCTCCCTGTTAAGGGATTCAATTAAATTTAATGCAACCCAGCGGAGTCTTATTATTGAATTTAGAGTAATAGATCTATGAAAGTAGCTATGTTAAAAAAAATGCGCTAAATAAAAATTCTGGTACGATCACCTTTTTTGTTTTTATTAATTTAGTTACTGTAAGAGTGTAAGTGAATGAGAACTTTATACATAAAGTTAGTGTGATTGATATAATTATTAGTAATATTTTTATTTTCGAGTAAAATAAAAGTGTGGGTTGACAATATATTTCAGCCTACTTTTTGAGAGACCGTTACCTGTAACCGCAATATTTCTCTAATTTCGGCCAGTTCTCCAAATATTCCTTGCAAGCGTGCTTCTGGTAGAGATGGTGCAGCTCGCGAAAGACAGTTCCCCTAAAGAGCGGAAAAATATTATTTGCCGACAGTGAATGCGATAGCGACGAGTGTTGGAGATTTTCTTTTCCCATGATGCGCCGCGAAGATTGCCGGGAACGGATCGCCCATCCGAGCTCCTCTTGTACACATCCGATGGAAATTGGATTAGAGAAGTCGCTTCAAGATAGCGGAGATAAATCAAATCAGGGCAATTAAGGGGCGCATTCAACGCGAGCCAAGTTTAGTTTGCTCACACGTCGAAGAAGGACGAGGGAAAGGAAACTCTTCGCTTTATGTTGCCAAGATTCAGAAAGCATTTCCGTAATCGAGGGTGAAAGTCGCGGATATATCGGAGGAATGGTCTTTTCTACCTTACAGATTGCCTTCGTGCTCGTACGAGCACGTACAAACACTCTTCTCTCCCCTAGCGAGTACAAGTCTCTCAAAGTCCAAGCAACAACCTTAACTACTTCAATCGAGACTGTATCACGATGTTTTGTAAGATTTTTGTATAAAAAAAAGGTGATGGAAAAGTTGGCTTATACAGGGCGCAGTTGGAGATCTGGCGCCCCTAGGCTAACAAGCGTATGCCGCTCTTTTCGCGAAATATCATCAAATACCTATTTTAATTTAAAAGAGACCAGATCATTTCCAAATTAATTCAATATGGCAAGTCACGTATGAGTTATTTATAATTTGCTATATGAAAAAGAAGCGAATTGTTTTTAAAGATGTCTTAAGCCTCTGTGTGTAAGCCTTTTCTAATTTCTTTCCCTCAAAATTTGCCACTCCCCAAAATTTACCGGACCTCAAGATTTATCGCGCCCCAAAATTTGTTGCTCCCAAAGTTTTCCGCTCCCCAAAATTTGTCGCTCCCGCAGATTTAATGCTCCCCAAAATTGAATGCTCCCCAAAATTTGTCGCTCTCCAAAATTTCCCGCTCCCTAAAATTTGTAGCTCTTCAAAATATTCCGTCCCCCCAAATTTGCCACTCCCAACATTTTCCGCTCCCTAAACTTTGCCACTCCCCTAAATTTTCCGCTCCCTAAAATATTCCGCTCCCCAAAATTTATCGCTCTCCAAAATTGTCCGCTCCCTTAAATTTGTAGCTCTTCAAAATATTCCGTCCCCCCAAATTTGCCACTCCCAAAATTTTCCGCTCCCTAAACTTTGCCACTCCTCTAAATTTTCCGCTCCCTAAAATTTGCGACGCCCCAAAATTTTCCGCTCCCCAAAATTTGCCACTCCTCGAAATTTTCCGCTCCCTAAAATTTGCCGCCCTAGGCTGTAGTCTACTTAGCCTATACACAAATCCGCCCCTGGGCTTATGTTTGCTCAACTTTTAATGTCGCAGAAGCTGAAACGTGTATCGATTGCGTCATGATTAGCAGTGAATAATGAACTCGGTGATTAGAAAATAGTAATAAATTTACGAACCACGTTCTGATCTCCTCCGGCGTGTATTGTATACGAGGGATCGGTTGACCACTGAAAATGCGATAATTGCGTTAGAAATGCTTCGACGATTGAGTTTGCTGCAAAATTTTTATAGGAAACCAGTGATTTTTGACATACTATTTATAACTGTTTGCGATGTCGGCAAAGTGCTCGCGACGCTTACGATACACCGGATCTTTGAAGCCCTGAAAGTATCAAATCGAAGTCATTAGACGAAAGGTCATAGGCGATGCTCGACGCATTTTTAAGGGGGCATTCCTCTGTGAGCGTTGTAAAATTGATTACTTTTATGTTTTTTTTTTCAAATGGTACGTACGCCTAACATTGTGATAGCTTTTGTAGTTTATTTAGTTACTATCTCGTTATACGTAAGAATTTTTGTGACCGTTTTAATTAATTGTGTTTTGGTTTTATCGCGCCCCCCAATACACGCCAATAGACGAAAATAAAAAAAATCGAAGCGATTATTAATCAGTATATTTATCGTTATCACCCGAACTGATATAAATAACTAATGTTGAAACTTGGCAAAATGGCAAATCCTTGAATTGCAATTTCTGAAATTTAAAATTTTTCCCGGTCGTTTTTTAATAAAAAAGGTACGACGAACTCAACGTAAAAGTATAATTTTGGTTCCGACGAGAGCTAGTAGTAGGTGGACGATCCTGTAAAAATTTCAGAGCACAGCCATGTAGGTTTACAGATTTCATCTACGCCAGGTGAAACAATTACGTTTCGAGAAAATCGCGTTTAAAATTGTCAGGGACACCGAGCACTCACCGCGTAGGGTGTACCAGCCACAATAATTGAAATTTCTCTTCCAAAATTCAACAGTACATTCTGAAATATAAATATTTTTGTAAAATGAAAAAAAAAATCGACTTTTTCAAGGTGCCACAGCGAAATGTCCCCTTAAGTGTCATGCATTCGATATACAGGATAGCATTAGATACTCGAGAGGGACGTACAGGGTGATCCGCATCTAAGTCAGATCCGTACATAAGTACTTTTTGGGCTTGATCTAAGTCTGCTATTTTCCGCGGGAACCAGGGCATATCTGTTTCGCTGAAATCTGCAAAATTTGAGAGTTCGAACACGAAGAGCGCTCATTAACCGTCTCCACTCATCCAGATAAAATTAGAATCAATGGGTCCTACAGTAAAATTGTAGAAGAAACTTACTACCAAAATTTAATAAGTACTATAAACTTAAATGTCCAGCGAACAAAGTAGAAATATGTATGAGAAGAATATAAAAAAATAGTTATAATAGAAAAACGGTACGTTTATGTTGTACCTGCGATAAACGATCAGAGCGTTTTCATCGTTGATACATAACAGATTTTCACCGTAACAAATTTATTTTAGATAAGTTATGAGATGAAGTAGCCGTTAAATTAAATACAACACAATGTTTACGTTTACTGCGTAAACTTTTTCCGAGGTACCATTTTACGGAACTTTACGATAATAATAATTCTCCTAGAATTAAATGGCTGAAACTCTGCTATTATCACTGTTCCATTATAAACACACGAAAACAAGATACTTCCTATCGCAGGTCCAACATAAATGCACCCTTAGAAAAGGTATTATCAATGGGGGTGAAGGGCTCACCGAAACTCGGAGCGGCGGAGAGCGATGGACCATGCGGAATACTTCCCATCTGCTCATATTGCGCCAAATTAATGGCGGCAACTTCGCGGCTCAACATTCTCGTTAATTGCTCCATCCTTTTTGAATCGCATTCGACGTCGACAAGAATCTCGAATTCCGAGCCACGGCGCATGGACTTCCGTGACTCGATGTGCACAACGTTCACGCCCAGGTCCTATGTGTAACGCGCGTTAAAATGAGAATACATCTACACACGTGCTTTGCAAACGTTTCTTCGCACCGCAATCTATTTTTTACTTAATATTCGAAACAGAGCATTTAAAGTGCATAATGCAGCAGCTCGACAACTGCGAAATGATTAAACTTAATGGCTGAAATTATGGCAGAAATATTGTATGTCCACTTTTTGTGAAATCTGAGTTTTTATATGCAAGGAATAGAACTGTTTCTTTATGCTGTATAAAAATCACATTTATATGTGCTTCATAAATTTGTCACGAATAGTGTTTTTCTTCATTGCATGCCTCTGAAAATTATTTACCGTTGCATGTTTAAGGGGGTAGGTTACCCTCAAATTTTCGAAAATTGGTTTTAGGATCGTTGCATATTTTAAGCGCAACCGGGCCCCGAAGTTCCAAAAATTGAAGGAATTACAGCCAAAAACAACAAAACTGCATGTCCAACTTTAAATTCGGTTTCCCAGAAACTACGTTTTCCAAAACGGTGAACAGAAAATCTCGACAACCGCTCCAACGATTTGAATGAAAATTTACAGGGAGGTACAGGAAACTATTCCCCACAATGTGTCACGAGCACATTTTCAATATAAATTCTTAAAAAAAAAGAAAAAAATAATTTTCCTACAAAAAAAGGATAAAATCATATGCATCAACATAAAAATTGTATTCATTTGTTTATCAAAATTTTGGTTCCGACACAAGATAGAGACTGTCTTACAGATCATAAAAGTACCTTTACTTTGTGTTTTAGGTAATTCACTTCTCTGGAATCGTGTTCACCATCGCGTACAGTGCGTACACGCTCTCACCTTTATATTTATAATTTTTTTTCTTGTAAATATATTTAAAATTTTCTTTTTGTGTATTAAAGTCAACAAAATGCCGATTAAAAATTAAAATAAAAAATGATCTCTATATTCATTTACTACTTTAGAATATGCGTTTGAAGAAGGGCCTAATTTTGGGCTGTTGAGGGTTACCTACCCCCTTAAACCTGTTTTTCTCAAAAAAGCTAAAAGAGGCTATACAATATTTGGGCAAATGAGTATAAGTCAAATATTGGTAAAAACGAGATATGTACACTAAAATTGTCTACATTGCTGTTCTTTGCTTATGGTTCCAGTAGTACCAGTCAATATCACTTTTTCCCACATTTTTACCGAAGATGGTAATAGTAAAAATATACCATGAACTCGATGAAGAAGAGTACGATGAAGAAAATAATATCCCACCTCAAACTAAACAGTTTCCTTATCGTCCTTTTTTCTGAATCGAAGTTAAAAATCAAATTTCCTTTGCTCAATTTGTAATTATTGTAATAATTATTGTAACAATCTGTAATAATTTAATTCAGGCTTTGTAACTTTTCTTTCGAATGTGAAGTACATTTTGAAAGTCCAATGGGACGAGACATATGCTATCAACATTCACGTCCAAAGTTTACCACCGGATCTTACATAGCACTTTAAATATTCTAAGTGTCTTTCTGCAAACCTAAGAATTCTGACTTATCCTCGTTTGCCCGCCCACCGGAGATTTTAAAAAAGATATCTCGTTATTGCTTCCACGAAAAACTGACACTGTCTATTGAATTGAAGAGTCCTTGTACTAGAAAACACCAATACTGCCATTGGCACGTAGAATATTCAACGATAAATTTTTTTTTAATTTTCACACTTACAGTGATTCCTACAAGGACTCTTCAATTATTTAGTATCGCGATTACGTTGAAAACGATACCGCGCGGGTGATTTCTAGCACAAAATGTTACACAGTATCCTAAAGCATCGTACTTGAAACACTTGCAGCGCCCTGGCCAAGCCACCGACTTGATTTTTCAAGGAGAAGACGACGGAGCTTTTAGTATCGTTGCCCGATCTCCGCTCGACCATGGGGATCTGAACGAACGAAAGAACATATCCATACATTACACGGAAGTTTGACTGTACATCCAACTAGCAGCTTTCTTGTTATTTATCTCGTTGTAGCAAATTCTACAGTTGTTTTTTCTACTAAAAACAACCATATAGACTCTCCATTTTTTATACAAAAAAAAGGAACATACACGGCTGCTATTTATACATAGGCTTCAAAGATTAGCCATTTAAACGAGCTACCGGAGATTCGAGCTTAAGGGGGTTTCTACTTCGGACGGTTCAAAAAGTCGATTTTTTGGCGGCTTTATTTTGATCCTCATAATCCTACAAATGTCTCGCCGAAGGCTTTTTGGCGAAAACTTGAAATTAGCTGAGTTACAGAGGCTTCGAATGAACAATAGTACGGGCTATCTAAGCGGCTCAGGTAAACTTTAGACGCGTTCCTCTCAAAATGAAGTTTCCGTAAACTTCTGCCACGATTTATAAAAAGGTAGCGACGCGATTGCCTTGAAACTTGGAACATACGGTTGAAAGACATTTTCGTCTGAACTACGACTAGTATTCACCTCTGATGACATTTTCTATTTTTTTCGGAGGTTGAAAGCGTAAAAATTTGGTAAAATTCGTATTACTTTGAACCTCCACCATTTTGAAAATGACTCTTCAAATTCAATATCCCTAGTTCAGACGAAAGCTACACTTATGTAGATCGTTAATCAATTTCACTTTTCGATTTCTAACCATCCGTTCCTCCGTTACGATGGCAGAAAGCGGAGGCACAGTCACGGACCGATCATTCGAAATCGGCGAGACACTGACCGATTCCTGGCACGAATATTTACAAACAAAAAATGTATTTTAAAAGTCCGATAAATATACTTTAATAACACATATGCCTTTGAATGGCAAACAATATATCTGTTCCAGAAAAAAATGATTAAAGGACTAAAAATATACGCTGCGAAAGTAGAAAACCCCCTTAAGGGGGTAGTGGACTTTTAGATACGTAAAATCGTTAGTTTCTTTGGCCCTAAATTACTTTGATACCAAATACTCGTTGTAGCCGTGCTTTTTCACAATCTATAGTCGGCATTTGCGAGTAATTACCAAAAAAAATCGTCGAAATGTATGAAATTGTTGAAGTTTTTAATTGTAGAAGATAGCCCAGTACGGCGCGCCGCTGCAGGTGGTGTACATCGATTCAGGTTAGCCAATCATTTGAAAGCGAAATGCTTTGGGTTGAGTAGGTACTTTATACACCAAAATTTACAGAGTGGAACTTTGCCGAAGAATTTGAACAAAAATTGTGGAAGTTACACACGAATTAATTTTTCCTTAATTTGCCTTTAACCAGTTATAAAATGTTTTATAAACATCCAATGTTGATGCGGGAATTCCAATCTGCAGAGGAAGGAATTCTACACATGCCGCAAAAATTTCAAGTGAAAATATTCATTGGTTCAAGAGTTATGATGTACACCGTGTCTGAAAATGATGTTTCGAGAAAAACGGCTTCGAAGTTAAGTCCCCTATGCCAATATCGCTCTGTGAGGCCGTTACTCGACGGTGCGGTAAATTACGTTCGCTGCTATACCTTCTTCATGAAATTTTGTTTAAAATATTCATCAAGGATAAGCCTTTCAGAATCAGTAAAAAAATAATCGGTTTTTTGAAGCTGAAATAGTCCACTACCCCCTTAAACAAAATATGTTACACTTTACACCGATTCCGAAGCAAACGTACGTCGCTCGGTTTGTGTATAGGGCTTCCTTCCTTGATGGCCCAGTGCTCGCCTCTTCTGTACAGCCACACCCCAAGGAGACCTTTACCAGATCCACTCATGCTGACTCGCTTCTTGAAACCAGGCTTCCGTAATTCCTCTCGAGCGTCTCACTATCCGCGATCCAGACGTACCTACTTGCGATTTTTACGAACCTCCCCCAATAAACGATTCGAAGACTTAGCGAGCAATTTTAGGTAACAGTAAACTGTGCCTTCTGAATGCAATATCATTAGTTAGGATCGAAGCATTCACCCCCTCGAAGGTCCGCGAGCAACAGTGTCGCGGTACCAGTGTCTTCTGCTCTTCTTAAGACCTCGGTCCCCTCCGCGTACGCGTTCTCCTCAATGACGATTCCCTCGCGATTGGTCGACGCACAGTGGCTCGAAGTTTCCCCATTGGTCGGGTAAGACTTTCCATGGGGTTGAAGAGGAGTGTTGGCTCACCCCATTTAATCGTAACTGTGCCGATTGCAGAATGTATTCCTTGTGACGTCACTGGAGCCCGCGAGATGTGGGTGGCGCGAGAGCACGCGACGATGAACGGGTGAGAAGAGATTGCAAGGTCTCCTGGTTACTACGGAGGAAGCAGTTTTTTTTTCTTTTTGGCGCTCCTCTTGTTCTTCCACCCTTAGAGAAACCTCCCTCCTTCCGTTCGCACGCACGCCTTTGGGTTTCTGGGCCAAGCGAAATTAGTTGACCACGAAGAAGACACGCAGGGCTCATCTACGACGCGTTGGTTCTGCGATTCCTTGTGCTTGCTTGAATTCGTTCAATAATTTGATGAATTTGACCTTTAGGAAATTTAAAATAGTCTTACCTTCTCGTTAGAAATTAAAATTATTTATATATTCTTCCTTCCCGAGATTTCTCGGAGTTTCAAAAATTCTGCACTGACTTCTGCAAATAATCATACATCCTCGCAAGTTGCAGAAGTAAATATTTAAAAGGAAGGACGAGTTGGTGTGATCATCGTCTACTAAAAAACCTTTTTGTTCTTTTTCAAAAATTTTATTAGCTACTTGGGTTTGCATCTACGATTCCGAACCACCCCACATATGATTCGCTATTTAGAATACATTGAATAAACTAAAACGTCACGACGTGGGTGTCAAACGCGTCTGCAGGAAGTGCTCCCTGAAAGGAAGCGCGGTCTCCTCCGGAGAATTGGATTTCTTTTTCCACGAGACAATCGTTCCAGGTTTGTATTTCTTTCCCTAGAACAAAGAGCACGTTTCATAAAGGCTGGAACGCTGGCGGGGACTCCTCCGCTTCTTGGGCAAAGCAGATGCAGCACATTACCAATGTCCATCACTTACCACTATCAGCTACCATCCGGCGGCCCTACCCCTCGCGCTAAATTATACCGGCCGTTCCTGTGGCATTAAGAGAATTGAGAGTAGCATTCGATTCACGGGGAGGATCTTTCGTTTATCGTCACGTCCCCCAGCTGCTGAATCGTTTTCGCTGCTGAATCCGCGTTTCCAGAACATTAATTATTACTGGCCGGGGTGATTAAATCTAGTTCTGTTGCAAACAAGTGGCGAAACAACGGGCTCGTGAAGTATACTGTTTTATCTTGAAGAAATGGATCTGGAAATATTTATCGCACCACTCGAATATTTACTGTTTATTCACTCCCACTTCATTTGTTGACTAACAAGGGAAGTTCGGTTGACAGAACATTGCGATTTTTTTGTAAAACTGTGCAGATTTCTGGAGGACCTCGATAGAAGTATCGAGCAATTTTTCGTTTGTGACCATTTTGATATTCTACTTGCCTGCATATCTTGAAAACTATAGTAGATATACAAAAATTATTAGGATGAGAACTTAACAGCTTTGTATGCCCTATAAAACTGTAATGAAATTGTTAAAAAACATTTTAGTTTAAATAAAAGAAAGTCCCTCACTACAAATTTTAAATAATTCGTTTTCATAGTTTTATAGGGCATAAAAAGCTGTTAAGTATTCATTGTAATAATTTGATCGTATCTATTAATGTTTTGAAGATATACAGGAAAGTAGGAAATCACGCATTAACCTTTAAAGAGTATATTCACCCTGAACTGAAAATGGGGGAGGAACGAAAAATTGCCTGATACTTCTAGCGAGGTCCTCCAGAAATCTGCACAGTTTTAAAAAAAATCGCAATGTTCTGTCAACAGATGTCCTCTATAAACCTGCACAGTTTAAAAAAAATCACCCAAAAGTACTTCCCGAATACTAATACTAAATGAAGTGGGAGTGAATAAACGCTAAATATTGAGCCATTTTGTAGTTGTTCCGAATTTTTCGACGCCTATTGCTTTTTAAATTAGGTTTCGAGGATCATATGTGTGTCGTATCAGAGCACTGTGCGCTACTTCTCTGTTCTAGCGATAATATTCTCTTAAATGCAATAATAACATAGGGCATCAACGTGGTATAACATTTTACCACCCGCATTTCAAGACTCCCTGCTCTTCGCAGAGCATTCGCAGGGATTATCGGACAAAATGTGGTATCTGCTGGGTCACGGTGTTCCTTTGGCTTCGAAACTGGACATATTCAATTTGCTCCATTGTGTCGCGGGTAATTCGGCGGCCAAGATAATACAAAAGGAGCAAATTAAGGGAGAAACCTCAACTAGCTTTTATTCGTGAACCGAACAAATGCTGGCGGTTCGAGTTTGGTATCTTTCACGCTCTTTGATGTCCTAGAATCTAGATTCTAGCTAGAGTATAAACCTTGCCACATTGAATCGTAATTAATTTGCAGGAAACTAGTTAATAAAATGAAAAGTATTCAGACGAGATCTTAAATTTAGTAAGTGTCATAATTAAAAAAAAAATTTATCGTGAAATGTTCTACGTGCCAATGGTAACACTATGGTACCGTAAACTGGGGTGACTTTGCCCGCCGGGGTGACTTTGCCCACTTTTTTACTCTGACTGAAAAATTACCATATGATTGAATTCGCTATGTTTTTTTCGTTTGACCTTGGAGAAATTATTGCTATCGATTACAAAACACCATATGTTCTAATTACTTCACAATAAAATAAAACAAAGTCACCCCAGTTTACGGTGGTGGATTTTTGGTACTTACAGTGTTTCCTGCAAGAACTCTTCAATTATTTATTGATTGCTTCGTGAAGATGTAAAAGTAGTTCAATTTACACGAAATTTGATCGGTACCTTGTATCTCTTCTTCAGATCCAATAATATTATACAATAGGTTCATCCTTCTTACCTTTTTAGACAGATACAGATGCAAATATAACTTTGTTGAAGGTCAGTAGGCCATGTACTACATATGCATAGAGCGTTTCTCCACGTGTTGATTAATTTTACATTTCTACACCCTTGTCACAACGAAACAACGATTTACCATTAACCAGTCTATGTAACTAGCCGAAGTAAAAAGTGGAATGATTTTTCCTTAAGAAGTTACATACGTTAAGCCGCGGCGAAAATGAATGATTGTAGGATTTTTTAGGGGTTTTCTTAAAAAGAATAAAAGAAAGTACTTAGTACCCACGATTTATTCGTTATCATTTATTTGATATTTTGTTTAATTAATTTTTCTTACACACTTACACAGCGAGATTTTGTGCGATAGAAATTCATCTAACTGTTAATTTTTTTTTTTAAATTAAAAAATTTGACTCACCAGACTATAACGACATCATTATTTTACAAGAATCTCATTTTATTTTTCAAATCCATCGATGTTTAAAGGAGATATCATGCTGATCGCAACGCGGCATTTTTCTGTAGTGGTCCGAAGAACCTAAAAAATCACAAATAATTCAATACAAAAATGATGGTAAATAAAATGTTCCCAGCACCTTATGAACTAATGAATCAAGTGTCATAAGTATTTTGTTTTATTTTGTAATAAAAACCCTAAAAAAGGCCTTAAATTCATTCATTTTCGTCGCGGCTAAACGTATGCAACCATTTAAGTAGGTACATACACCTCCGCCTGTTGCTCTGTCCCGCCATTAAATTTCGAGTTCCCTTCTTTCCTTGATTCCACTATCGCCACCGCGACACAAATCGACCACCTTGAAGCAGCTCGATCGATTAGCGAGAATAGTCAAGGAACGTTAAGTAAGAGCAAGCCGATGGGCATTCGTTGTTTGCAGAGAGGAAGATCCTCTTGGAGCGAGCTCTCAGCACGAATGAACGGGCTGATTCAAACAAAGGCGCTGAACGTTAGACAAAATGACGAGAAACCACGCTTCCGCGTAAAGAAATTTTGCATACGTCGCATAAGGTGTCTGTTGTTCCCACGGATGGCACCATTGGCCACAGAGAGATTTGAATTTGGTCCATTGCCAATCTAAATTCGCGAATACCACCCTTGAAAAGGTTTTGGCAGCGAAATACATACGTCGAGGGTTTCACTTCCGTGTACTGAGAGGATTTAAAAATCTGTGGACGGGGGACATAATTACCCAATGAGAGCGTTGGATCGGAGCTCGGAGCTGAAGCGCAGAGCAATGGACTTTTGCCCATTTTTTAAATTTTTACTGTTCCACTATAAGTGCTGTAGATTCTTCTTATTATTTGAATTTCATCCTTTTTCATAAAAGCAGATGAATGATTTTTTTAAATACTAATTCCCCATTGTGCATCATTGAAAAAATATTATATTGTAGCGCGCATGGGCGCGAGCGAGGCGAAAAAATACTGCTGGAGCAAGCGTTTTGGTGTCGGAGAGGAACAGGAGCGGAGCATTTAAAAAATTGGTCCGCTCCAATCCTCGGTAAGTAATACGACGGACAGCGCGCAAGCTGTGTCTCTTTAAACTTTCGACGCCGGCAACTCCTTTAACTCGATTAACCGGCATTAATTGCTCTCCCTGGGTCGCCTGTGCCAACCACCCACCCCCGAATGCTCCATTCTCGTTAAATGATACCCCGGACTCGCGCCGTAAAATACATTTCCGTCGATACGAGGCGAATATACTGCAGGATGCTCTAGAGTCGGCAGGTCTTCCCTCTGGAGAGTCGAATCGTATTTTGTTTCCTCCGCTGAGCGATATTTGCATTAAACATGGATACCCCAGCTTCTCTCTGACTCTTCGTCATGTACACTTTCAGAAATGTATACTATAATAAATTCAAGTTAAAAAAGGAGACCATTGCACGAGAATTAATACAGCTCTTGATACCTTCGACCCCTCTACTTTTCAACATGGACTCCTCTTTGAGGGATGAAAAGTCTGATGGGGATTAATGAGAAGCACGAAAGCGGGCAGAAATAAAAAATATTAAACCGAAAGTGGGCATCTGCGGTGGCTACTAATATTAAGAAAAGAGCAAAAAAAAAAGATATGGATGTTCCCAATCCTAGTTTTTCGTTCTATCAAAAACTGTTTGCCTGCTACACAGCGTAGTTGCCGGTTCTCCACGACAGTGGTACATATAATCGCCTTCCTGATTCCTCCTCGCATCTCATTTTCGCGCCCCTAAATATCGCGACCTGTTTTCCAGGCCGCGCTATAAGTGTGGGCCGCCACACGTTTCGGCGGCGGACGGATCCCCGGCGCGATTGAAATATTAAATCGGGCAACTGCAGCGCGCCTCGGCCGCCTCTCGGCCTCGGTTTGGCCGGCTGGCTTCCCCGCCGCGTTCGATTTCCTCGCGGCGGCGATCGCCGAGCCGCACACGCGGGGGTGTGCGCGACGCCCGACCACGCAGCGATCAATATGGGACGCTCGCGCGTCGCGTCGGGTCGCGCGAGCGTCGTCGAAGCGGCCCCTTCGCGCCTCCCTCCCCTCGGCGGACCGTCAGCGACATCTTTCTCCCCCGTACGGTCCTGCTGGGGGTCGACGAGCAGCTCTCCTCCAGGCCGTCACGGCCGCCTTCAGGACCGACCCCGTGTGTTTCCCTGGCTGGCAGAATGGCCGACACCGAGTTCGAAGAGTTCCGCCACTACTTCGAGAGGTTGCCCCAGCACCTCAAGGCGCCCCTGTCCAATTACACGTGAGTAGACGAACAACACCCGTGGCTTCTACTTCCACGGGTGCGAGAGGGTGGGGGCGAATTCTCTGACCGATCGTGCAAGGTGTCCGGAGGATACGTGGATTCGTCGCACTAGGATGTTGTAGAACCGAGTCTCCGCGTCCTGTTGCCAGGGGAGCTTCCCGGAAATTGTAGAGCAACGCGGTCTTCTCAGATCCCCCGAAGACATCAACTTCCTTCGAGATGGGGGTTGCTTGAGCCCCGACGACGTCTCGGTCCCTCGATGATCAGGCCTCCTCTTTTGCACCTGAAAAAATGGTTTCAGTGATAAGATTCGCTGTGAATTCAATACCCTGAGGATTGCAAGTGAGCTGCGAGCTCTGCGTTATTTAGGAGTCAGGGGGAGATGCGCTTTAATGGGTCAGGATAGAGGGTTGATGGGAATTTTGTCGAGAGTTTGAGACGGTTTTAGATTATTCTGGGGTGGCTGGAATCAGTCGATGGCGAGATTGCAATGTACAGAAGGATGCTTTTAAGGCCTTCGTGTCGTATTTTTCTGAGTGAAGAGAGATTCAGTAAGCGCTGATTACGCTGCATCGCGATTGCATTCATTGCACAGCGGCGGTTCTACCCGGTGAATTGCTCTTTCGTGGGCGATTGAGGGGGTATGCCATGGGTGCATTCAAAGGTACACGGTGGAGGCGCGGTCGATGCTGTTCTCTGTGTGAGAAATAAAATTCAGCGAGGAAAGACGCAGCCTTTGTAGGACACCTGCATGCATCTCTAATTGGCACGAGGTTTCAGAGATACTACCCGCATTCCCAGGGAGATTAAATCAAGCAACTTTGCCAAAAGTGTGCGTAAGGAGAGAAACATAGAACTTGATCTCAAGCAATGAAACTTTACATTCACTTATTAATCTCACGATCTTCGGTAGTTTACTATATTATACTTCTTACTTAAAGATCACGCTTAATATACAAGCCTCAATTATTCCGCAATCTTATAAAATAAACTTTCGATGCAATTTATCCTTTCGCACGAGTCGTCGAGTAACTATGCAATTTCATATCGATATCTGATATTCTCGAAGACAATTGATACCGGACGCAGATGGAAAAGATATAAACGCACGCACGTTAATACAGTTGAATTTATTTACGACTGCAATGCTCGGGTCGACACCGAAAAGGGATAAAATGAAATCAATACGGACACCGCCACGTACACGCCAAATTATTCCCATTCTGGCTGTCACACTCGGTTACTTGCCTTTTCAAACGAAACAACCGCGCTATTACTGGTCCCCTCCAGTCGCGCTCAGTCTTTATCATTAACTATCTAATCGGCCGATCTTGATACATTAACAGTTAACAATTCGCAAAGACGAGAGTTTTCGTCGTCAATTTCGTATAGTGCAAGCAATGTTTAGTTACTCGAAAAAAAAACATTCGTAATATTAATGAGAATTGTGCCCACTTTATAGAAGACACGCGCACCGAAAGTTTCAATTCAGATAATACCGCGGTTTACCTGTTGGTCAACGGTATTCGAGGATTTCGTGGCCGTGACGAAGTGTCTTCGAGAGTCGCAGCGCGCCAGTTCGTCGAGCTTTGATCCACTTGCCGTTTAAATGGATAATACTTTAACAGAAGACGTACTAAACCCGGACATACCACCCTCTTTTAAAAACTTCAATCGAAGCGATCCGTCTTATTACATAAGCCCGTTGGCGGTCTTCAAATGCGAGAACACGCTCCGCGACTCTACAAACACATGCCATCATAGAACGTCTAATTGCAATGGAAGCAGTCGACGGATAGGATCAGTGTCATCTCCAGCAATGAAGGCTTCAACGACACCGGCAGATCTTCAAGAACCGTTCGGTACAAGCGGAAGCAAATTTCCAGACACAAATTCTCATTCTTAAAGTTGTTATTCGTATCTTCTCTAATCTCACTCCAGAAGTTCATTCGTAATTAGACTTGCGTCTCATAGTTTCCTGTTGTCGATCAGCTCGATACGAGCCGTTTGAAAATTCTTCCAGATGCTTGTAGTCGGGTGTACATGACTTTAGTGAAATATTCCCCGTTGATGCGCGATAGGGACTACTTCAGGTAAATCGAACGGTCCTCGTGGACGTGGTAGCGAGTCGTAGAATTAATTATGGGGAACTGGTGTTGGGGAACAGGCTCGTCCACGATGTGATGATAGACGATTCGCCGACCTCGTCGCAGGGCAGCGATACGGAGGTCGGCAGACCTTGCAACGGGATAGCCGGTGACTCCGAGGATGACGAGGTGGTGGTCATACACCGTCACGGCAACCAGAGCGGCCACACTTCTGGGGATGACAGCGAGGACCTCGATCACAATTGCTCCATCGTGGCGGACAGCGACTTTAGGTTGGTAACATCGTAAGTGTACATTTGTTTCTTCATTTGCCTGTCAAGTGCATAGTCTCTTAGACTCTGATAGCTTTGGATCCCCGAGTTGACGGGGTTCGTGAGTGAAATACGGGATGGTATGTCAGCAACAGAACACTCGAGTGTACCCCAAGCAAATGTAAGGCTCGTGGGCGGAATTAAAAGGTTTGAGCATGCGCATTGGGGATTTCACTGGTGCTTGGTGCACCTGTGATCCTCTTATCGCTAGCTTTGAGCATATGAAACGCGAATTTAAAGGTACGTCGAGGTTACATGGCGGTGGTTTGTAGATTGAGATAGTTCGATGTTTAAAGAGATGTGTTTCCATGTGAAGAGATTACTTTGACGTGAAAAGTTTCCGAATGATTCATATGCTCAATTCGAAGTTCTGTTTATGGCGAACTATCCGGTATACACTGCTCCAAATAAGTGCAGGACCTTGGGATGCAGAGGAAATATTACAAGAATAAGCATAGTTCGATAGACGACTCTCTAATTATTTGGAGCAGTGTACATAACATGAATCGACTGAAGTATAACAAATATACATTTGCATTCTGATAGAATAGAATATACTCTTAGTGCATCCATCAGTGATCATTTCAAATACAAGATTCTATACAAACCCTTGCACGTAAAAGAGGAAAGAATTATTCCCGTTAATTCAGACCCTCTCAAGGAACCTTTTACCTATAATTCCTCAAGGTTACGATTATTTTTAAGCACTCCCCATTCTACCTCTGAAAAAGGCGATCGATACCCATTCAATTTTACCAATGCACTATGGTAAATGCAAGTTTGCACGTTCAGTTACTTAGTAACTCTTGAAACGTGTGCCAGTATCATGCATAAACCAGCACCGCATCTCCAAAATAAAAATGGTCTCCTTTTCCTCAACATTGGGAAGAAATATCACAACGTCTTAACATCGACGCTTTCAATTTCAAATGTCTGATAAAGCCGGGCATTCAGCTGAAAGCTAAGCTAAGCTATGCTGAGTTTTAAAAAATTAGATGTTAGATTATAACATCTAAATTTCATCAAAATCGGTGATGAAACCCTGAAGTAAATAATTACCGGAACCGTTTCCACCAAAAGCTAAGCTGTGCTATATTCTTTATGTTTTGTAGCACAGCCAAGCCTAGCATAGCATAGCTTAGCTTCCAGGTGGAATCCCGGCTTAAGGCTACAAGGTACCCAAGTAATTTCTACAAGGACTAAGCGTTGTGATAAGTTCCCGACACGTCGCGTCGCGTCCTCGTAGAAACCCCCATGAATGTACACATCAGACGGCATGGTGGAAGGTAGCTTAGCTCACTACACGACTACCCTTGGGTGACATTAGCTTGTTCGGTGGACTGAGCAGCAGGGGTCGATCGGCAGGCGTCGGTGGACCGGGTCCTGGTGGAGGTAGCACTGCCGGGTCCGGCGGCAGGGACAGCGTCGTCAGCGACGTCGGGGACTCCTGTTCTAGCCTGAGCTCCTGGCCAACGCCGGAGCACGTGCCGTCGCATCGGCCGGGGAGCGGCAGCACCGAACGTAGACGCCGGAGATTGCCGGAGATCCCCAAAACCAAGAAATGTAAGAAACAAATTCAGTGACGCGTTTCAATGCCTATGCCTACGATCGATACCTCGCCGATCGCGATTCAACCGAAGTTCATTTCGCGAAGCGTCACGATACGGCGAATGAACATTCTGCGATATGGGAGGTGTACAAAATAAAGCTACATACGGAGGGATCCGAAACCAATCAGTGTAAGTCCATCAGCATTAAAACCAAGATTTCGATACACTGTTTGCCCCCTGAATAACTTTGTCTAAGTAATAATTCCGTGATCGATATAAATACCCCCATTATGTGAACTCTACCTCTGCGAAATCTTTATTTTGGGTCGAAGCTTACATTTATGGAGAATAATTGTTGCGTAGAGTTTATTGCTTACGTATGAGAATAGTGACTTAACTGATTTGTTAACCGAAAATTTTAACGCTAAAGTGGCCTTTCAACTACGTAATTCATTTTCAGGGAAAGTTGGACTTACACTAATTGGCTTCTGAACCTTCCATGCATACCTACTTTCTGTTCATCTTCCTCCACGAAACTCGGTAAACAAAAGTGTAGCACGGCGTGACCTTAACGCGTAACATAATCCCCCCATCTCGAATCAAGCGTATCCTACGCGCGTCTCACCAGCCGGTCTTAAAGATATCACTGGTTCGACCGCAGAATCGACCACTGCAGCGAAAGAAAAAATCCATAATGACATCTACTTACGTCACGCCACTTGTTCGAGGTCTGTTCATCCGACTGATCGCGGGGCTTATTCGCTCGCGATCGCTGCGATGGTTACGGCCGGTCGACGTCGCACTGACTCGTCACCCGACGATTCCACGCTGAAAGAACTCTGCGCGTCGAGTACGTCGATACATATCGGGTCCTCGCTTCTCTCACGATCCGATCGTTCCGATACGCGGCACCCTTGCGCAAATTGCGTCGCGCTCCAGTGCATCGCGCCGCAGAGTTAAGAATGTCACCTGATAAAACGTGTTTTTGTTTTTATTGCAGCTCTGCCTATGAGTCAAATGTCCACGCAGTCCGCTTCGTCCCTGGCGGACGAGCTTAACGCAGCCGCCGGCTTCACTTCCAGCCGGCCGCATTTGGTGCTGCGAAAATGTCACTCGAGGCTCCGCCACGAGGACAGCTCGCCCGACAGCGAGCGGATGGCCACTGACAGTGGCCACTCGACTGCTCACTCGCCGGAGAACGGGCCGAAGAGCGTCTCGCCGATACCCTGCAATACCCTACAGAACACGGAATCTGTTTCGCCCAGCAGCACGCCAGGTGACTCCTTTGTTCTCGGGGATGAGTAACGTCGCTTTTGTACCGTTACCGTTCGGCGTGGTCGTTCCTCTGTGATGCATGGTAGCTGATCTCGGATTCCACAATCTTTAGCGTAGGGTTTAGGGGTCGTCCTTAAATTACGTAAGACCTTTTCAAGGGGGAGGGGGTCGCGAATTTCTTACGTTTTCTTACAGGCGGGGGGGGGGGGGGGGGGGTCAGTTAGCGTCTTACGTAATATTTTTTAACTCAATTTTCACTAAATACAAATTCTATCATTAATTTTCCATAAAAGTAGTTGTAGTATAAATTTCCCGAAACCGAGTTAAATGAATTATATAAACCTTTAAAAGAATTTTAATAACTGAAAAAAATTAAATATAAAAAATATTACGTAAGGAGGGGGTTGAAATATCAAATCTTACGAATTCTTATACTGGGGGAGGGAGGGGGTAAGAATTTGCCAAAATTACCCTTACGTAATTTAAGGGCGGCCCCATAGGGGGGGATTCTCGTGTAACCACCCCAAGGGTAACTGATGTTTGTTTTTTTTTAAAGACTATTTTAATTTTGGATTAAACTCTTTAGGGATATAAGAAGGCATCTTTAAACTTGAAGAAATTTTTACCCTGTTACTGAACCCAAAATTTTAATTTTTACTTCACAACACTTTTTTTATCGATATAAAGTAAATTATGTAAGGAAAAAATTACTTTTTTTTCAAACGCTATCAATTTTTCATTTTTTTTCTTTAATCCTCGGACACCGGATGCTTGAGCAGACCGCGGGGTCCGAAAGCCAGGTCATGTTGACCCACAGTGAAAGTTCAGACATATTTGTATATGTTGAAGAAAGGTTTTGTAATCATTTTTGTTGTCATTATTTTTTACCGTTATATTTTTATTTTTTAATAATTGTTGCAGCAGGCGAACTACGGGCCGGGTCAAAATGATCTCGCATTCGGTGCGCGAGGGTTAAATTAGGGCCAATCCCAGCGTAAACTAACTTTAAGATCTTTTTAAAATTTTTTTGCAAGTTTAAAAATGCCTCCTTATATCCCAAACGAGTTTAATCCAATATTAACAATAGTTTTTCTCTCGAAAATCATAAATATCAGTTACTTTTGGGGCTGTAATCCCTCCTTAATTAATAATACCAAGCTTGACGCTACCAATCTTCATCAAGCAGACTAATTAACGCGTAGTGGCGCGTCACTTTTGCAGGAAGCGGGGGAGCACCATTCACTCAGCTGGAGCTGCTCGAGGCGACGCATCGGGGACTGCACAAATTCGTGCCAAGACACCACGACGAGATCGATCTGGAGATCGGCGATCCTATTTACGTTCAGAAGGAGGCGGACGATCTGTGGTGCGAAGGTTCGTGATGTTCGAGTGGTGCGTTTTATCGGTTCAACGACGCCCGCCGATCGCACCGTTATCGGCTCTCATTTTCGGTTTAAGGTGTGAACCTAAGAACGGGCCGTCAAGGCATCTTCCCCTCGGCGTACGCGGTCGACATGGATTACAGTGATTTCGACCCCACGGCGCCGAAGGTGAAACGGGAACGGTACCTTCTGGGCTATTTGGGCTCCGTGGAGACGCTGGCGCACAAAGGCACCAGCGTAGTCTGCCAAGCGGTTCGGAGGATTGTTGGGAACTCGCAGGAGCCGCCCGTCTCGCAGAGCTGCATCCTGGAGGTGTCTGACCAGGGTCTCCGAATGGTCGACAGGAGTAAACCACGGGTAAACCAGATAGGCCGAAGTTGAATTCAAAGCTTGCGCGCTTGAAATCGATGGAACAGATTCGTTGTCTGTCCTCGTGGCGAATTTAACTAGAAAATGGCTGAAGCTTCATTCTACTTTATACTATTTTGATTTATTATAATTACTCCGTATTGATGGAATATGATGACCTTTTTAAGAAAAATGTGCACCGTAAACTGGGGGAACGTTGGCAGGCTTTTGTAACATTTCGTTGTATAATATAAAAATGAACTATTTTACATTTGCTTTCAGTATCCTATTATAACGTTGCGTCTTTTGTAATTGTACTACAAGCGTGGAAATGCAGAAAATTTTAGTCCCTTTTCTTCTTTAATACATGTTAACTAACTGCCAATGTTATCCCGTACTGCCAATCAGTGGTGAGCTGGGTCTAATAGTATTGGTTGCCAGGAGACAAAGGGGGCCCACCTGCAACCAAAAGGCTATTATTTATTTTTTATAAGAAACTAGCTTAAAATACCCGGCGTTGCCCGGGTATAACTTCGATTATCACGGAGTGTCAAGAGGGTGAAATAAGGGGGGGGAGGGTTGGGACGTCCAGATTTCATGGTAGCTTATATTTTCCGCATGGTTCTACAGAGCAATTATGCAAAATTTAGTCCAGATCGGTTAAAAAAATCTGGATAAAAAGTATCCTATATGTTATTCTTGGTCCTAGACTACGTATATACAAAATTTCAGAAATATCTGTTGCGTATTTGCAACGTGATTGAGTAACCAACGCATTTATTATATTATTAGGATAAATAAAAATTTCAAAAAATACACAAGTGGCAAAAAAGGACAATTACAATTTTTGTGAAATAAGTGTATATTTTTTAGTATAATCACAGGGCCCACTTGTCATCGGGCGAGCTGACAACCTGGCTACCCCGCCACTGCTGCCAATGTTCCCCCAGTTTACGGTACTCTAGAAAAAGCTTTAGAGTGCTTTATACGTGATGATTCTCGATTAAATGGGAGGATAACGTTTCTGGGGCTGTTTCTTCTCTTGTTTTAACGGTATGGTACACCGTGTACTTTGCAGAAAAGTCAAGGGCCCTGTCACGATTATTTCTACTCGCTGAAGAACGTCTCCTTTTGCGCGTTCCATCCTCGCGATCATCGCTACCTCGGCTTCATCACGAAGCACCCAACCTTGCAGAGGTTCGCTTGCCACGTGTTCATTGGTCAAGAATCCACGAGGCCTGTTGCCGAAGCCGTCGGGTGCGCATACTAGTTTTTAGTCATTATCGACATCTCTTTCCATACAACACATAAATAATCTTAGCACGCATATCTTATTAAGTAAAGTAATTTGGTAAAGTAGGCTGCTAATTTTGGGCGAAAGAGTTCACTTTTTTTCATGTAGCAAATTAGCAATAATGCCTATGCGAAGTTGTCATATTGAATTAATTTTAAAATTGTCTCAACTCTTTTAAATTAAAATACTTGACGACAGTGGCGCACCCGGGATTTAATCTCGGGGGAGCAGAGATGAACAGAGAAAAAAATTCAATGCGAATTCAATAAAATTCATTAGGTGATTATACAAATTTATTTAAAGTGTAAAATCCAGTTTTCTTTTCTTTTTACAAAGCTTGAATCACTTCAATCGTGGTTACGTTGATCTCCTTTATCCTTTTTCTTTGGGGGTGCAAGGGCTTCTTGGCCCCCCTCTGGGCGCGCCACTGCTTGGGCCGCCAAAATCTTACTACGACATTTGAAAAGTACAATTCTCATTTCCACTTGCTGTCTGGATAAAGAGTACCTTCCTTTGCTTCCGTTTGTTGGGTGGCTTTCAGGTGATAAACTACCTCAATACCTTTTAAGGTAGCTTTCTCTCTGGGAGCCAACCTAGTATACGTGAAAACGGTCGCAAGGAATCTCGAAATTGTATGAATCTCACAAGATGGGACCAGATTGTTAAGCTGTAATATTCTTTTCGCAGGCGAGCTTTCCACCGGTTCTACACGAAGTTCATCGAGACTGCTTTCCCGATAGAGGATATCTATATCGAATAGATTATACTGCTGGCCTGTCGTATAGCGGCTATGGAGGAAACGATGAATCTCACTCTCCTTTGTCCCCTTGTACATACTGCCCTTAGCTGTAGATATTATGAAAATGATGAAACGCGAATCAAACACCCAATTATACGCATACACGTATATGTGTACACAGCTCCGCGAGGATTTATACATATACGTATATCCGTATGTACGTGCCGAGGAAATTCGGGAAGCGTCACGACGGGACCGACTCAGCGCCATTTTTCCTTCTCAACCTTCACCGTTTACTTGCAGTTTCCCTCCTTTCTCGTCATCGCCCCGCTGTTTATCCATAATTGCACGCGATCCATCGCAACCGATTTCGCTGATCCGCGATCATCCCCGCTGCTTTTTGGTTGCCACGGGACGCGAGTTAAGCTCCGGGTGGGAGATCTTTAATATTCGACTAACGTACGCTAATTATTACCGATAAGGACTAATCGTTAACCTTTCGACCCTTCGACCAAGACACATAGCGACACGTAGGAAGACAAAAACGACAATAGCAAGTGTGGATCGTTCCGATGTTTGACACGCGACAGTGATGGCTTTCGTTTACATTCTCTTTCCTCCTTTTCTTTCCCGCCCGTTCAACCATCGAACGCGCTTCGGGAAGCTTTCGCCCATGTTTACGTTCCTCGACGATAACGCAGCGAAAAGAGGAAAACAGAAGGAAAGGGGAAATGGTCCTCGAAGCGAGCTCGACAGCGCCGGGCGACCTTTCTATCCCGTATCGTAATTAGTAACGCGCATACGTATATTTTTCTATCTTTCTTTCCCACGAACGGGTCGTTGATTAATTATAGGTTGCGTTCTAATCGACAAGACGTTTGACGTTTACGACCCACGATTCACGGCGAAGTCCTTCGTTCGGGTCGCGAAAGACGACGATTAATCGAAGCGCACATTGGCCTCTCTTGTAATTTCCAATTTATGTCGATATTGTACATTGTACTGGGTCGTAGCGTTCCGCGAACATTCATGCAGTACGAATCGAATCGCACGCACCGGACAAACGAATGGATTCGTGGCGATATTATCCGTAGAAGCATTGGCGATCTTTAGGTTGTACCTACTTGTTTCCATCGTTGGATCACGGATCGTCGCACGACAGTCTTGAGTAGGCCGGTTCTGAAATACCATTCGACGGATAACCTCGCTCTCACGTACGACCTGGTACGACCGGAACGTTCAGTGTCAGTTTTCGTTCGACAGCGCGCGATCGGGGAATTGAATAACTTCCTCCGCTGACGGAACAGGGATGATTCATGCGACCACCGTGCTTGGGATTTGATCCACGCTGTACACGTATTTGAACCGCTCGGTTATATACAGTATGTTGAATAAAAATTGAGAGACAAACATGCAGTGCTTACTCATTGCTAGAAAGAAAAGACTCTCTATCTGCACCGTCGTCTATCAATTCCACGTGCCTTTGATTGAGATCGCCTCGAGTATCGTGCCTTTCCGGATTATTTTCTCATACAGGTACAAATTGATATCATCCCGGGCGCAATGCCATCGTCGCGAATTCCCACGGCAAGCTAAGTTCTTTCTCTCGAGTTTTTCGCAAAAAGTGATCGCATCGCCTGGTAGATATAAAAGAATGGGTGTGCGATGCCGATTAAACGAACGCGTAATGCTTCGCTGCACCATTTGTGTGGATACGTTATCTTCATGCCAAACTTCGACTCGATCGTTTAGTACTTAATACGGTGGAACGCTGATCATTTCGAATGAGACCCGCGAGTCATTCGTTTTCGTTCGCTCATCAACTTTCGATGACTTTTCGTCGCGACATTCAAATTGGGGATTCGATTCGAACGTTCGCTGCTCGAGCGATATGGATAAAAAAAGTATAGCTGCAATTTCTTTCGTAGCGACGCAGAATAATATCGATAATTGAATCCTTCTTTTATCTCGTAGCAAATGCAACGGGCAAGGAGCTTGTTTATCGCCGAGTATTTACTTAAGGCAGGCCCACACTTTCTTCTTTCGCGAAAATGTACGGAAGTGTCACTTAAATTTGCAGGGCCGGCGCGAGGATAGTTGGCGCTCTTATGCAAGAAAGGAAACAAAGAAAATTTCTTAACACTTGGTCATTTTTTGATTACTCAACTTTATCCTCCTAATAAAATATGTTTTAAGATTTGTCCCCAAAATAGTTTCATCTCGAATGTTTAATTAAAACATTTTACAGGTAAACATCTTTCTAGCAATGTACTGTGCAATTTTCACTGACACACCCGTTGTAATTTAAAGCGATAGACCAATGCCCTTGACCGGTATGCATCCAATAAAATTCTACGCTTAGCAGGACGGTTCCTTGTTTGTTAGATCAACGCTCAAAGAATAACAAGAAATGTCCAACAGGAGCAAAAGAATTTTTGGGGACGAATGAGTCGTCAGAATAAAATGGAAAGAGCCGCAGCTCCGAGGAGCAAATTAATAAAAAAAAAGTACTGTCAGTCGTGTGATAGTGTTTAATGTGATAAGGTCTGTAATCCTGTCTCTGCAGGCCGGTCGGTCTTGCGATTATTTTAAGAATCTGTTGTGTAATAAATAACTCGTAATTTTAAATATTTCATTACTCAGTATATCTGTATATTTCTTCTTTTTTTTTTTCTTAATCGGAACAATTAGATATCAAACGAATAATGAGTTTATGAAACAGACAGGATGCAAGGAGAAAATACATTCAAAGGGGCTTTGCAACTTCCATAATTTTCATATAATTTCTACATATATTTCCTTCAGGCAGTATTATTTACAAAAATGTTCCACCTCCTACGAAGTCTTGATAATTCAGTCTTGACACAAGTTATACGTGTACATGATCCCAATCATTATATTTTTTTTTCATCGATTATATTAAGATCCATCCTTTTTTTTTATTTTCATTTATGCTTGCCTATGTACGTTTTCATTATCCTTTACTCATATTTTCAATATAATTAGAAACAGAATTTAAAAAAAGATTACTGCAAGAACGTAATTTCGTTGGTGGTTCAGTATGAATCGAATAGGATGGAAGAGATATCAATTCTGTTTCGTTTCTTCCGTGGAAAATGGAAAACGTGTCTCTCGAAATTAATGTTTGCATACATGGTACACTCTTGCTTCCAAGTATTTCCTTTGTCTCGTCTGTGTTGTTCTAAGCGACTTGACTGTAAACATTTTTATAAATTTCTGCATGAATCATCACCTCGTCGTGCGTAGTAATATCGACTCGTTATTTCTCTTATCATTCTTTGGCGATCTACGAAGAGCTATACACCTCCCTATATTATGACAACTGTCCATGCTCCCACGTGCTGCGTCGCAGTGTTAACATTTCATTCGCGTTATTCGTGCACTGTTGGCATGCCTTAACGAAACCAGGACTCGCGTGTATAAAAATTAAATACAAATTGAAGATAGAAAAGTTCGCGATGAGTACAATAACATTTAATTTCTCTAGAACAGTGTATTGTTCTGAGTCAGTATGTACACTACATAAGAGGATAATCCGGAGGTGCATTTCTCTTCAGAGAAGCTCGTAACATACAAATGATATTTGCGGTACCTTAAGAGCTACGGTGAAATTTACACAGTGTCGGACAAATCTCGAAAACATTGAGATTAAAAAGTTACGGGTAGGCTGTACAAAGAAGCTTGCTCGTTTGAATAATTCATTCTGTACACGCCGTACAAGTGCAAACATATGAGAGTCGTCTTTACTTCAGTTACATTTAAAAGCAATGGAATTACGCATAGTACTTTGAACTCTTAACAGCAAAGTATCACCAGACCAAGCATGTAAGTATTCTCCTGCGAAATCGACACTACCTATCGTACCGATCAACGACTCGCACGCATCGTAGGGACTCTCCGTTTCCACTTTTACAAACAAGATCAAGGAGACGATCGTTTCACGTAGAAATTTCCAAGACTGCTCAATACTCATGGAACGGGCGTGAATCGGTAACGCGATTCGATCTCGCAATGATTCAAGAGCCATTCTCGCAGCGTTCTGCTCCTAAGAATACATATACAAACGTAAAAGGAGAATGTACACCACAATCGTGCTCAATTGTGCTTGCATATTGTAACTTACAGAAAGAAATTGTAAAAATCACTTATGTGCAAACAGCAGAGTATAAAATATAATAAAGGTAGTATTTACAATGTTGTGAAGTTCAACATACGTTTCAGCGAATTCTGCAGTGCCATCTAAGGTCATATTAACAGCTTTCGTTTAATTCCTGATCGAACAGAGCTTGCTCGTTCAATTTCTGATACACTTTGCCTAAAATCAACGAACCAAAAGATATTCCGTATGCGGCCATTCGTGGCGAACCACCCTTTACAGTCACTACGGTGTATTCAATTTTCAAACGCAATTCTATTACTGTGGCTGTTTAAATAATACACGTGAATCCGTTACGCGTATCATGACAATATTTTTAATTAACGAGGTATCATGGATACCATATATCTTGTTCAATTTGTAATTTCGAATAACGATTAATAGTAGAAATACCAGTTTCTACGCGTAACTCTGAGACATATAAAAAACACGAGCACGATGACTATTGTAAGCTCGAGTCGCTTCGCCGAGGATTACGAAACGCGTTAACATTAACGTTACTCGGCGGATTACAGAAGTGAAAGAGTGACACTCAACACAGAGACGCTCTAAACTTGCTGTTTGTACTATAATGATCGTGACGAATCGGAAAGTCTGCCGTTCCACTTAATTAAACGCTCACGATGGCTCGATTATACGCGGGTCATATTTACTCCTTCCTAACAGTATGACATAGCACGTAAAAAAGTTTGGATTCTTTCTTTATCGACGTCTAGCGATCGTGAGGCAAGGGTAGTCAAACCTTCTTTTTTTTGGCGACAAATGTGAGCACAGCTTATATCCAAAGCTTTTTCTAATATTGTACACTTACATATATATGTATATGGCGATCTCAGTTGAAAAAAATTTGCTTGACCATCTACATCGAATATGCTTGACATCGATGCCAACGACATAAAAAGGGGTTTACGACAATTTTTACAATGACCATGATGTGTACATATATATATATATAGAGAGATATATAAGAAGTATATGCAGATATAGTCCCCTCTTTCCGTAATTTCAAGATTTCCTGTCTGTACATCGTTACATTTGAGGGTCGTTTCAGTTAAAAATAAATACATAATTTATATAAACAATTCACGGTAAGTCATAGAGCTTTAATTAAAATAATACGAATATTCTTCATCGACTTGGATCCACATAAATATTGTCGTTCTAGGAGGATGTCAATCGTTCTAATTCGCCTGATGCCGCGTCTTCGAAACGGGAACTTACGTAAAAGGGGGAGTAGGCTGCCCGCATATTAATACATCATTTATCAACTACGTTACGATTCTAAATCGTGCCGAGACCAACGACTGGCGCCGATACCGTGGAGCACGAGAAACTCTTTAACGCATATTTGGGAACTAGCACACGATTTGCAAGTAGATGTACAACATGAACGAACAATTCACAAGAGGAAAGAACGTAAATATCGGTGATACCTTTGATCGGCGATTGCCCGATCATCGAGATGTTCGGAATTCTTATTTACAGTATATATCAGCCTTATTTATACTTGTACATAGGGAAATGGAACTAAATGATGTATAGATCTACTATTTCGATAGCTGTTGAATAATATCCGCAACGAATGGCGCTTCTCGTGAATCTTCTGCGCGTGCACCTCCATCCCGAATATTCTCGACATCTCTCTTTATACATTGAATCACGAATTCATTTGCTTGATTATGCTTGCTTAATGTTTTTTTTGTCACCCGTAGCTTAAAGCATGACCGACCAGCGCGCTATCCGTCGTGTCGTACTGACGATCGCGCATCGGCCGATCGCGGAAATTATCATGCTACTCGCTGATAAGATACTAAGGCTTAACTACAATTAATAAAGTAATATTAGAGTAACATAATATTGGGTGGATAACGAGGACAGTAAAGTCTAAAAGATTCGCCATAACAAAAACGATCGCGAAACACGAAATATAACATTCATTTTACATACACGGCGGAATCGGCGACGTGTCGTCCATTTCGCCGCGAGAGGTCCATTAATTTTGTTTATCATATAATTTCTCAATAAAGTAAAAAAATTTGTAAAAATAACAAATTAATGTGTAAAATGCTCAAAAGTGCATGTGTGTATGTTACAGATAGTGCATACGTATATATATCTATATATATATAAGTAAGCAGCGAACACACGCTTTTTACGAACGAGTCCTTGTTTTTTCTCTTTACAAGAAAGAATTGATAACGTACGTAAGGCTCGAGACATTTACAGTCGACCCATTATTAATGTACTCGTATGATAATAAAATATCAGATACACTCGCGTACCTAAATATTCTTTTCGTAATACGTTTTCTCTTAATGACATATACAGGGCGTTTCAGAGCTATAGGTACGAACTCAATTGAATAATAGAACTCACGAAAAAGGCGGTAATTAATAAGCACAGGTCCGTCGGTTGATTGCTCTCGAGACCTGTGTTCATTAAAAAGTTTCTGATCTTCTTTCGTAGGTTCTATTAACTAGTTAACCTTGTACCTACAGTGCTAGAACACTCTACAGAGTGTATAGATACTTTTAATGTTTGAAACAAAAAATTTGTACTGCCAACTCGCTTTCACTTAGTAAGATTTAAATCCAACTGCGATTTCAACTTGCCATATATGTTCCTTCTTAGTCATTAGCATCCTACAGATAGGATTTAAACATAACTGGTGCTGTATCCGTCCGATATATACCTATATCGCGGTCTATTCGACGTGGAAACGACAAATCGACCAACTGTTAACTGGGCCAGGTAAAACGATCTTGCAGGCTGACCGAATAGCGCGGCTGTTGAAAATTCAGTCCACACTATCTACACAAGTCTGCTATCATAAAATTTATAAACTGCGCAACATTGAACCTTCGAAAATGTAACACGCGGCTGTCATTTAGAACAGGATTCACGTTGCGGCTCATCGCGAACTATTACCGAGTCGTACGACCGTTTCTCGCCTCTGCGAACCGCGAGGCTTGGAGTAACACGTCCACAATTCAGTTTCCACAAGATCTACGTGTGCATACAGCATAACGTATACGCGTTATCTCGTACATTCTTGGTTATTCGCGGCTCCTCTCTTCTTCCCCACGACTCGAAGACATGTTATCTCTTTCTCGCGAGATACAGAATGATTTACGTTGACGTTACACTGCTGTCGATTGTCGATGTAACTTGCAGCCGTTACATTTTCCCATTTTACCATCGCGTCACTGGTATTCGAGTAGGAATGAGTACGAGTAGACCTCACTGGACCGTTTAAAGTGCGATTGCACGTTTTACCATCCATAGTTTCAGTTGCTTCTTGCCGGTACGGCGTTTTTTTGTAGACTTTGCGTTCCTTACGAGTGGCACTTCTTCGAAGTACCTCGAGAAGTTCTGAGGTATTTCAATAAAATTATGCGTCATGTGGTCGTGGTAACTTTTACACGTCGATATTATGCTTTATGCTAATTTGTATGTTACGGTGATCTTGCTGTAGAGTCTCAAGGATTTGCTTCTGCATGTTGTGCTCAGCCTGTAACGTAAAGTAAACACCGCTGTTAATTTTGTGCAACTGGTTAACGATCAATTACCTTAATGCCAGGCTTTGTCTCGTTTATCGTTACCTGTAACGATGTTAAGCTCGCCCGTTTCGCTTGCAAAGCCGGATTCTTCATGCTGCACTGCGTCATAACATTTATCTCGGATGCCTGTAATCCCATGCTGTTCTCAAGTTGAAGGTGTTTCATCGTTAATTCGTTGCTGATCGCCTGTTACAAACAACGCTATTAATCAGACGCCCTTCCCTCTCGCACTACATTTAGCAAGCTCAACAATTCCAACGTACGTTATTAACCAGTTCCTGTATTTTCCTTTCATTGAAAGTATCTAAAATGGTTAAAGCAAACGCATTTTAAGTGTTCACAACATTATCACGAGTCACAATTCAGGGTGCTTTATTTACAAGACAAATAATAAGAATGTCCTGATAATACGAACACCCTGTATATTATATTATACATGACATACTTTTGAAAATCGGCACGTGTCTCGGGTCATCCAATATCTTCGTTATCAGATCTGCAAGAATTCCAAGCGAAACTCTTATTTGTAAATATATAAAAAAAAATGGCCACGCGAGAATACAAGTCTACGTTTCTAATTCGTAAGCAAGGAATAGTATTATCCAGTAATGAAACAGTGGTTGGGCATGCATAGTGTTCACACGAGAAGGTCTTTGTAGAAGAACGCAACTGTATTCGGTTACTTTACTGAAAGGCGGAATAGACAAACATAACTACAAAACATGCACATTGACATTGCCGAGATATACGGTTCGCCCTGTGTGCACTGCGTGTGTTTCGCGGGACTCTGAGAGAATGCAGTTAAAGATCGCATCTCGGATAAGTTTTTTGCAAATGGAAGGAGAAATGCCACCCACTCTTTGGCAATATACAAAATTTGGCTCTTTACTTTGTTGGTAGATGAGTGCAGGGTTACTGTACTGTGTGCGGTACCTGGATTCGCGTCCAGGCCTAGGCTCAGCAGAGAGTCGTCTTTCAGATCGTGAAGATCGATAAACTCGTCGCCGGAGTTAAGAGGCAGAAGCGGCACGGTTGACTCCACTTGCTGGTAGTCGACGGTCACCTCGTTCAGCGTCGAACTCGGCGAGCCCGCGACCTCCAGCGGCTGACAGCTCATGTCGCTGTACTGATTAAACCCCGTCGAGAACTCCGGGTATTCCTCGTTAACAGAAGGCCTGCAGTCGACGTACGAAACGCCCTGATGCTCCTCGCTCGCGTCCGCCGTCGCGTAAGGGGCGCTGCTGTGCCTTTTTTTATTGCAAGTTGCCCTGATGTCCTCGTCGCTGTACATCCTCTTCAACGAGTACTGGTGGCACGGCTCCGAATCAGAGCTGACACTGTTGTCGGCTATGTTATTCTCAAGGTAATCCATCATGGGTTCCCGTTCACGCTCGAAAACATCCATACAATGTTCGACCTTAATTTCGCACGGGTTACTGTCGCACAACGAGCTCGATACACACTTAACGAGCTCCTCCGCCGCGTTCGAAATGTTCTTGCCCTGAGAAATGTCCAAGCGAGACGTTCCGGGATCGCGAGGGATGCTCATGCAGATCTCCGCGGACGACTCATTCGTGGCCATCATTCCGCCGACCCTGTCGACAACTGCTGCTTCATCTTGAGCGCCCTGTACACCGTCGTCCAGCGTTTGGCTCATCGGCATTGATTTCCCAGAGGGCCTGGTGTCCTCTTGCTTCTCGCTTGGATTAGCCTGTTGGCCGTCGCTGCCAGTCTTCGATTCGTCTTTCGGCGTTCGATTGCCTTTTCCCTGCACCACCAAGTAGTGATCGATCTTCTTGATACCGATCTTGCTGGCTTGAGCGGACGCTGGGGGCAAGTGCTGCGAGACTATGACTGCCTTCGCGTATTGCTCGTTCCGTACAGGCGACGCTGCCAGGCGCTCCTCGGACACGGACGACGACAGGTCGCTGACCAAGTGCGTGATAGCGTCCTCGAGCTGCGTCTTCGATGGGTCCTCCACGTTACTCTTCCAATTCGATGGCTGCGACTCTGAAGCCTACAACAGACGTTGCGCATTGTTTCTTCTTTGTCTTAACGATGTTTTGTTGACATGTACAGGGCGTCTCAGGTCACTGGGACGGGCACTATCGTTGAGAACATGTGCACGCTTGAGTGCATGTAAAATGAATATAATAAGAACAAGCTGTTCTTATTACTTAATTATAGATCAGAGAGAAGTGGGCGTATCGACAGAAATACTCTCAACGGTGCGACACATCCCAGTCACGTGGAAGCCAGTACATATTAATTGAAGGGATTACCAATTCGCTCAACGCATCGTCCGTGCTCTGGATCATTACCGTCGCCGTCTCGCACACCGTCGCCGAGAATCGTTTCTTCATCTGCCTCACTAGTTGCATACCTTCCTCCTCTCTAAACGAAAAAAAAAGAAGAATTTACCATTCGCATTTTTAAACAAATACGCGCAATGGGCATCTTACAAGGGAAGTTAGGCAACCCGAAAATTCAGAAAATTAGGCAGCTTTGTGTGCAAGTAGAGTAGTTGATCCGTACCATAAACCTATTTGTTGTTAGTGCTATAGTGCAGTTTTAGGGGGTGAAATCATCCCTTGGAAAAAGGCAGAATTTTCTTTTTCGTGGAATATCTCGAGAACGGTGAGAGATATCGAAAAGAAGTTGGAATTTCAACAATAGTTGCATTTTTTTTATATCTATGAAATTGCGTAAAAATAATTATCGAAGAATCCATACATTCCAAGTCACCCTCGCCACCAATCCTTAATTTGATAATTATTCTTACGCAGTTTTGTAGATATAAAAATAGATACAACTTTTGTTTAAACTTCTTTTTGATACCTCTCAACGATCTGGAAATATTACAGGAGAATGAAAATTCTGCCTTTTTTTCAAGGCGTATTGCAATACTTACGGCACTAATGTGTTTATGCAGACAAACGATTCGACAGTTTGCGTGTCCTTATCGAACTCCAAATAGCCGTGAGTACGTAAATAAATAAACTCCCCCGTTTTCGAGCGTAGCCTGTAACAAGATGAACCGCAGGTCTCCGCGCGATCGTACACTGCGAATGGATCATTAGAAATGGTTAAAACACATGTGGTCTCGTTGTTGCGTGATCGATTTAGGAGCAGAAAGCAGAAACGAGTGGGACTTACTTTGACGAAGCCCGATCATGGTCCACCTGAAATCGTCTTTGTGCATGAAACTGAAGGCGCTCAAACCTGAGACCTCCTCCGATAAGTAGCCGGCCACCACGGACACCCTGTGGTCGCAGTAAATTATTCTGCCGTCCACCAAATGTCTGGTGACGTACTCGTTTTTATTCGCGTCCATTATCGATATCGCCGTGATCGGTCGTTTCGTCAGCAACCGTGCCAGACCCACGAAAATGATGTCGTTGCTGGTTGTGCTGATTCCTGAAAGACAACGCCGATTCATTAATACCGCGCGCTTCAAATGTACGCTTCCTCCAGGAGAGAAGGAATACCTCAGGTTCCGCTCCAACTTTAATCCATTAAACTGTAACATTGACATTCCATTTCTCTTTCATTGAAACAAACAAACAAAAAAAAAAAGAAAGAAAAGGGACAGGAGTGAGAAGAGAAGTGAAGAAGCAAGAGTATTTGAGCATCTTCCCAGATTATATCTGTTTCCCCCCCTGATCTTCGTTACGCACCCAGCAGATTAAACGGGGAATCGACGCGAAATGCTTGTAGCTGCGCCTACACCTTTCGCCGACGACGGGGTCGGGCTAAATTTAAATACGTTGGTCGGGTAAATATTTGCGATCCCCATTTGAGAAGCAACGTTACCCGGTCTCGACGTATCGCGATAAAAGAGGAGCGCTATCGTCCGCGCGGGATCCGTGGACGTTTGGTTCGGCATCGATAGAACTCCGCGTGAATGGGGAGTTTCGCCGTAAAGGGAAGAAAGGGGAAGGCCAAGTTTCGCGCAGGCCTCAACCTTCGAGAGCCGGTCCCCGCGATACTTTGTTTCTGACTGTTGGGGGCTTTCATGCGGTATCGTTAACCTCACCTCGGTGTTTCATCCGAGTGGCGTTCAGCTCGGGACACTTGCAAGCGTCCGCGAGCCTGAGCACCCCCGTGATCTCCAGGCACTCGTACTGCGTGTGCTCCCGCCTGGACGCGGTACGGTGAAGCATTCTCAGCTCGAAGCTCCGCCGCTGCTCCCGGAACGGTCTCCTCTCGTTCCTCAGGGACGCCGAGTCCGCCGAGGAATTGGAGTTCTCGTTGGCGCCGTCCATGATCTGCGGCAAGGAGGACACCGCCATTCCCTGCATCTCATCCGGGATTAGATTCTTGGTCAGCTCCTCGCGATCTTGGGGATGGACGAAGTTGTACAGAGAGTGGCCAAGCAGATCCCTCTGCAACGGTGTTCGATTAATTGTTCGACTTCACTGTTCAACACTGACCGGGGGATAGAGCAAGCAAACTGTAGGATGCTCGAGTAGGAAGGACGATCTGTTAACTCGGAACGGATTCATGTTAGAGAATAGAAAATAGCAGAGACAGGTACATGGTATCGAGGGATCGGTGCGATCCCTCAACAAGCTTTTTAATATTTAAGGTGCTCTGGGACACTGATAGTTCCCTTTTAATGGAGCTACATCGTTGGCTTGTTGGTAAAACTGTCCAAGGTCGTTCCATCCTAAAATCTGCAAGGATTAATGGCAGCTTCGATTAATGGCATTAGGTACTCTTCAAATGTTTTACAGCAATGGATCAATAAAGAATAAAAATCCACATGGGGGAGCTTGTGTATTTTGCAATAGCTTCCAATTATTACCTGATTTACTCTAACAGACTGAACTTTAAACTTGCGTCTACCTAAAATTAAGAAATATGGACTTGGCCACTTTGGTCACTTTGACAACAAGCCAACGATAACTAGGTTCTTTTAAACCTTCGTGGTCACATTTCTGTAAAGTTACGCGGTGGTCATACTGGGTCCAGTGGACCCGGCCGAGTTTTAAACAGTTGCCGCGCGAACTGTATCAATCCAATCGAGACCCAATAATTATAATACACACTTTGCACGTTGTAGAATATGGAATAGTCGCGTTTTAGTAAGAAATAAAACGACAACATGTACCAAAAAAATCGGAAATTTGTAAAATGCTGAAAAACGAGTTTTTTTTACTAAAACGATAAACGATTGTGGCTGATACTAATAAGATATAGTCCCTTTAAAAAATATACAGTTTCATACTGTGCAATTAAAAAAGGGTATTTATTTTGAGATCTGAAGATGGTCAATTGTGTAGTAAAAAACTACGTTTAATTTAGAGAAATAACTATTTATTATTATTATTATTATTATTATTATTATTATTAAATGATTATTATTATTTTTTTTATTCATAAGAAAGTAATTTAACAATGAAAAGAATTGAATTTAGTATTTTCTCGCGCATTCAGCACACATATATATTCTGTATTCGTACTCATTATACACACATATAACTTGAAGGGGAAAAAATATTGTCACAGCCACATACATTACATTTTATTGAAGTAAATTTCTCGAATTAGAAAAAATAAATTTCATTGTTTCGATCAAATTTACGCGTTGGTCACACATGGGTCCAATGGACCCACGCTCAAAGCCGATGTTTTTGTAACGGCTGCCACTCATCAACGAACTTTCTGATTCACAAATTAACGGTCTCTACCGGAGGAGGAAACCACAAATTTCCGTAAAATGTCAGGCCAATGCCATTTCAAAGCCAGAAATTTGCCGATATCAAGCTCCGGAGTTAAAAAGCGGGTCCATTGGACCCAGTGTGACCAGGAAAGTTTAACGAGACTAGAGCTTTACTCGCAAGAGAAACTTTCCCCGTACTACCCCCATTCTTAAAACTATTACGCTGCCTGCCATCCTCATTACTAGACATCTACACACTCCACCCCGGATCCCGCCTCTCCCCAAATCCCGAAACACCCCCGCAGAAGAAGAATCCGTTGAAGCGGTCCGTTCTCGACCCGACGGAGCGCTGGAGAAATCCACGCGAAGGGGTGAAAGCGTTCGATCGCCGTTGAAATCTGCATTCATATTCCACAATAGACCAAGCCGTCCACGCTCCTCGGCCCTCTTCTGCATCCGGCGAGCCCCGTCGCGATTTAATCGCGGCCAACGGTGCACCACGTCGGCGACGGTGCTCGTTTTCACCGCGGGCGGTTCCTTCCGCAGAACAATACCGCCTGATTGCGAGTGTCTCCTTAAAAAAAGCCTGGAGGATCCCGTGCAAACAAGCCGCCTCCGTTCCGCGCGCCGTGGATCCTCTTCGCCGCCTCCGCCAACGCCGGCGGCCGTCCCCGACGGTGTCCGCGTACACCCCCGAAGTCGGATACTCGGCCGACGAGCTTGCTCGTTACGCCCGAGTGTCGAATTATCGTTATACTCGAATCTGGAGCGCCGCGGTTCCCTCCGCCGACCACGTGGATCGATAGAACGGAGACACTTTTTGCTCGTCGTAGATGGACAGAAGCGCTACTCGCCTCGATTTTATAAACCGATGCTCGAGAGCTCGTTAGCGGTCGCACGTTGCGCAACGTATATGCAACGGGGTCTTCTCCGTTTCGAGAGTTTATTGGTATTTATAGAGCGGCCGCGAGTAATTTGATGTATTTTATGAGCGACGGTGGTAGGCGTTCTACTGGGTACGACGAGGAACACAGCTTCGTTGGGTCAATGCTACGAGAAAGAGACAGGTTGAAGGGCCCCAAGGGATCTTCTCATTTGACGTCTCTTTCTACATGATTATTCAAGTCATTGACGGTACTTTAAATTAAGTCGCGTTGGCTTCTGAGGGAGTAATTGCAGGTGTTGGTAATTCTGTAGCTTTTATTGCTGTGCAGGAGCATGTTTAGCGAGCCATTTGCATTGCACCGAAGATTTCCAAGGACCGAGAGTATTTATATACTACATATTTTTTATTCATTGCTGATAAGTTTCTTCGCAGCGTTGATCCGATATGGAAGATATTTGAGTTCTTCTTTGAAAGGAGAATTTTTGTATTCCAAGATCTAATGGGTTCATTATTAATTTATTTTAATTAGATTTGTTTGCAACGAATCAGTTTGTAGAAATAGGTTTCGTAATTCCACGGAAAAAAGATCTCGGGCGATGGGACACTCGAACCCACGATCTTTGGGTCATCCGCGTTACTGAGCCAGCCGCCTTACCAATGTCGCCAAAGCCGATTCTAAACCGAGTTTCTTATTCGGGGCTCCCTCTTATGTGGCTTCCTGATATCCCACACCTTTATAGTGGTTTAAATCTCATTATTCAACTTCGCGTGTTTTTTGCATTCATAAAGTTTATCCTCACTTGTATTCTTATAACAAGCTGCTATGACCAATGATCCTGTTCCCTTAAAAGCACGAAGGTAATGTATTATATTATTCAGAAGTATTAATGCGAACATAATCGGAACTTCGCAACTCCGTGCTCAGAAAATGCTTTCATTCGAATATTATACGCTTCGTCGATTAGCGAACTTCCATTAATGAACTTCCTTCATTAAGATAATGTGAAGACGTTGCTGCAATGAGGAGGAGCTGTAGTCCCACACGTCAGGATTCAATAATTCTTTGGAAACATAAACGACGCTGTTCAAGTGAAATAAGTTCTGAACGGGTTTTCAAAAAATAGCCGGGCACTCGTGCCGCGATTGAAGCGTGGAAAAATTGTTGCCGTTCAGTCGACGTTGTGTAACAAGTGCAGGAAACATGACGTGTAAAAATCTCTGTCGTAACGCACTTGCAGCGCGCGTTCCATTTTTCGCACCTTTTCGTCGCTACGTTGCACTTTTAAGGCTGCCTTTCAACTACCGTTTTACGTTTTTCCTTCTTTTTTCAGAGTAACGCGCCCACTGCTTCCTGGCGATTCTTCGAAATCCCGCGGATTCCGTCAGATGTAATCCGACAGCGGCACGCGCAGTAAACGTTTCGATAGGACATCGCGCTTTTGTCACGTAACCCGATGTTGGACGTAAAAACACAGCGACGAGCAGAATACGCGAGACAAAACGTTGGGACGGCAAATCAGAGGGTGATCAAGAGTCGTCGATGGTTTCTTTTACATTGAACTCATTTTACACGCGTTGTAGAATGGTAATGTGAACGAAACGTGGGGGACATTTTGTAAATGTAAAAGTATTAAGGTGACTTCGCGATTAATTTCCTTTTTTTTTTAAGAAACGTATATCCTACTACGTTAAAATTCACAGAAATTTTGGCCGGTGTGATCTTTTGTGGGGAAGAGTTCAAAATTATGCGGGGCCAAAAAACGCAATTAATGTATATACTTCTAAATTTTATAATAATAAATTTATATGCATAATCTCTATAGAAATATCTATGCATAGGGCTTCGCAAAATTTACGATGAGCTTTTCGTGGACCGTGGGGCTTTTCAAAGAAATATTATAATAATAAACATCTGTGCATAGGGCTTCGCAAAATTTACGATGAGCTTTTCGTGGACCGCTAGGCTTTTCAAAGAAATGTTATAATAATAAACATCTGTGCATAGGGCTTCGAAAAATTTACGATGAGTTTTTCGTGGACCGCAGGGCTTTTTAAAGAAATTTTATAATAATAAATATCTGTGCATAAAGCCTCAAACAATTTTGCGATGAGTTTTCGTGGACCGCGGAGCCTTTTAAAGAAATTTTGTAATAATAAATATCTATGCATAGGGCTCTCGCAAAAATTTACAGTGAACTTGTCACGAACCGCGGGGTCTTTTAATGATCTTACTACTTTATGATTGAATATCGTAGTTTAATTTTACTATTTTCTAAGGTCCCAGGGGAAACAAAAAATTCCACGGTGCGAAACATGTTGAGAACGGGGAACTAGAAAATTTAAATTCGAGAGAACCATAGTCACGTGTTGCGAATGAAGTCATAACAGATGAGATTAAGGACCTACGATGCAGAATCGTGAATTTCGCGCGTGAAAATTCGTAGCTGTATTTGATAAACTGCAAAAGGGTTGAGGGTGAATAGCAGTTGCTATGGAGTCGCGTTTGCGTTATTCTCATTAGATCGATATTACCGCGCCCTTGGTACAGGCTACCTTCCACTGCAACTATGAGATGCAACTGCAGCTACAAGCCTTTATCAGCCCTTTCGATATCGGCGTAACAGTTGGACCAGAAAAGATTGCATGGAAATGGTTTGAATTTCAATTCCTGCGAGTCTCTGCTCGCAAAGGTAAAGTACTATAATTTTAATCTTTTCATAGCTGAACGATATTCGCACCATCGAATAAACTTTTTCAATTTTGGACGTAGGAAAGGATTTTAAGATTTAATAAACACATTCGAACGTATCTGAAAGCGCGCAGGGATTCCTCCAGGCGACACAAGAGATGTCACTCCTTCATCTGTCATTCAATGTACTCGTTTCTCACTGTCGACTACGAAGTGGATTTAAAACCTGCATAAAATATCGCGTTCCAGAGATGAAATTATACAATATTCATTTCTTTAATCCTGAATATCAAAAGACCAGTCGTATCCACTCCTACGTGTACAGAATTGCGTGTATAATCGGGCGATAAACATGGCGCTGAAGTAACAGATCGAATGAAAAGGCTGTAAAGAACGTGGCTCTTCATTTTCTAGCAAGGCTCATGGCGCGCCGGTTAGAATATAGAAATGTTTACAGCGACCCGCCGCTTAAAGACGTTTCATTCCTCACTGTCGCTGTCGAAGTAGATTTAGCACACGAATAAAATGCAGTAGCAGCGAGCGTAGCACTCCTTCTACTAAAGAATCGCTCTTGTTCTTTCCTCGGGGATAGATGGTGCGCGCGAGGCAGGCTTGTATATTTGAGCGATAAATATTGCAATAGAGGCGAAGAATACACGAAAGACATAAAACCGAGGAAGCTTCGTATAAGAATGCTGTAAAGTTCGCCTTCGAGGAGCACTGGACGAGGCGTGCTGACTCTGAGTCCTTCGGATGAGCCCAGAGAGAGAGAGAGAGAGAGAGAGAGAGAGAGAGAGAGAGAGAGAGAGAGAGAGAGAGAGAGAGAGAGAGAAGGCGATGAAATGTTTACCTGCGTGTGACCAAGGTGGTCCTGGACTTTCTGACTGACGTAGACGACCTTCCCCGTAGTGGTGACCACGATGAAGAAGCCCCCGCTGTCGATCAAGTTCTGTTACGGTTAACAAAAACGATTTTAACGCGTTCAACGTGTAACGATAACAGGACCGGATCGATGTACGAGTACTCACGTCGATGATGAACTGCTCCAAGTCCAGCTCGCCGAGTTCTCGGGGCAGGAATTCGAGTGCACCGTGTCCGAGGGCTGCGAGGCGACAGACAAATGTGTACAGATTAATTACAAGGAAAGGGTGATTCGAATATTGGAAAATGTTTCAATTCTATTCGATCTGTTATCTCATCTAGTTTTTGTATCTTAAAAGCGTGGGATATTACACTGATGCAGTGGCGCAATAAGGGTTTAACCTTAGAGGAGTCGAGTTAAAGGGATAAGAATATTTTTAATGCAAATTCAATCAAATTCCTTGGGTGATTATACAACAATTTAATTAAAGAATAAAATCCAGCTTTCTCTTCTTTTTAATATTTAATATTTAATCGTTTATCTTTTGAATGACTTGAATTACTTTAATTGTGGTTACATTAATCTCCCTTTTCCCCTCTGGGTGCGCCACTGCACTGATTCGAGGTTTCGGTCAGAGTTGGGCATTATAAAAATTCATTCGAATAATGCCCCACTCTGGTTTCGGTGTGTGAACGTTGGAGCATTGGAAATTTTAAGTTTCGATGGATGTCTGGGCACATAGCACGACAGTTGAAATACTTGTGAGTTTGAAAGTCTATGTGCTTCTAGATGGCAATCTTCTGCTAAAGCCAACTTTCAACTACCCCCTTGTAAACATTCTCTGAGCTGTACCAGAGGTGGAGGGCACAAGGGCGTAGCTGGGGATTGTATGTTACAACCGATAGAGATTTCGACTTACCATACTTCACTCGGAGGTAAGCTGCGGCCAGCCTCATGATGGATATCTTGTCCATCTTCCTCGGACTATCGGCCACAGTGGGCACAAGTTCCCCCATGGTCACGATGTTTGTGTTGAGGCTGTCGCGGCGATGTTTCTCCGCCATGTTCCGAGAAGCCCTTGGATTGCTGTAACATACATAAGTTGATATTGCTGATTAGTTTGCAAATTCGGCATTGTCTACTAGCAGGAGGCCAGCTAGGTTCCACTCGGTAGAATTCGGATTACCGAAACTCCGAGTGTCGCGGCTTCATTGTACACGGTGCTTCAAAAAGATGGAGATTAATTGAAATCGCTGACGATAGAAATGAGAATTAGAAAAATGTAGAAATACACCGGAAGAACAATACTATAAGCTGATTCCAACTTGATCAGAATTCAGCACGCTTATAACCAATCACTGCGAAAGTAATTCTTATAGAAATTAGAAGATGAGGCAGAATTTTTAGCAGGATATTCTAATAAAATTTAGAGCAGAGCAGCATTCTCATAAGTAGACTGCGGATGTTTATGAACGTATAATATGTCGTAATATGCAACATATATGCAAAATATATGCAATATATGTGCAAAATACAAAGTGAGTCATCCAAAGTTGAAACTTGAAATATTTTTGTTGGAAATTGCTAATTGTAGCTAAAACTGTTTCACACAGAAGTATCTATAGGGCATTCATAATTTTATTATTTTAATTAGGTATTATAGTTCAAATTGCAGTATATTACAATAGTTTTCTGGATGTTATTTACAGTAAATTGGTGCCTCTTGTCAGTTAAAATTAGTTTATAGGCCGAAAACGAGCGTTCTACGTCACACGACGTTATTGGGGCATATTTAAACATGCACCAATGATGTGGCGAAATCTCCTGTGGCCCTTGAACATTTGCACCTTTTAAAATGTCATTTACTTTTGACAATAGATTAAAATTATTGACTCCGCCATTATTTTTTGTCAATTTTTTTGTGCCTATATTCGGCACGTAATGCAAAGTCAGCCGCGTATCCACAAAACATATGAGAAATATGCACGAAATATGCAAGGAATGTACAAATAATATGCAAAGAATATGCAATATGCACAAAATATGCATTATGCAAAACATATGCAATATGCATAATATGCAAAATAAAAAGTATAATTTTGGATTTCTCTAATGACAAAACAAATTTCTGTCTAGGTCCCATTACTTTATTGTTTGCCTATAAAAATATGCATTTGCATGAACATCCGCAGTCTATTCATAAGGTTTAAGGAGGTACTCTAGTGTAACTGCCCGTTTTCCAACGCCATCTTCGGGAATTTATTTAACAAAAACTATAAGTTTATACTATCTGGCCTTTTGCTTGCATATTAAGGTATGTTTGAAGTAATACCCAAATTTTGTTGAGCTTTTTTATTGCACATATATAGCTACATAGATATATACGGTGGCTAAAAAAAATCCTTTTCTATTGGCGTGGGGACTGTTCTAGTCATTCAAAATGGAACAACTAAGGTTTATTTTCTTTATTATAGTTGTCTCTATGGTTAGAACCACGGATGAGTTCCTATCTTATAAAAAATTAATTTTACAGATCGAAAACAGCTATCGGCAAAAATCGAACATTTCTTTCAAAATGCAGTCAATCTGCTAATTTTTATTGCTAGGGAACCTCTGTGGACGTAACCATAGCGACAACCGTAATAAGTGGCATGTAGAAGGATATTGTTCTCTTCACGCTGCTTCTATTCCGCTATAAATGAATATTTTTACTTGCAAATTTTTTTATAGTCTTAAAAGCTGATAGAATAAAGCTACAAACGTGCAAAGCTCGTTTCTTTGCTTAATTCCCGAAAAATTCAGAATGGGAAGACCCCTTACACACTCGTGTAAACCCAATTTAAGCTCGAAGGATGATCAAACGGGATCGAAATTTTCACGGTGGTCGGGTTACAAACTCCATTTCGGATCTCCTTCCGGCAGGGAGAGTTACCGTGGCCTGCCATTCCTCGAGGTATCGGAAGGCGGAGGCGTGCACCGCCGTCTCATATCGAGTTTCGTCATCGAGCCGCTTTTCTTCATGGCGCAGAAAAAGGCCGCGAGTGCAGATATCATTCGGCGCATCTAAATTTCCGCGCGCGCCCGGGGCGTGAGTCAACCCGCCGAACATCGTGCGACCGAGAAAATAAGTCACCGCGATTTCCACCGCGCGCTAGCGGCTCGCGTTCCGAGCGATAGGGAACCCTTCCTTTTCGCTGCTGGTGAAAACACGCTCGCATATTTATATCCGTCATGCTGGAACAGAACGAATTCGTGGAGCGGAAGGATGAAGCTATTCAAATTTGATTTCTTTGTACGACGAAACTGGCGGGTCATTAATGGCGGGTTGACGGAGGGGGTGACGGGCATTGGCTTTCAGATAATTTCATGAAGTTATCGATGTTTCACGCCTTTCACCTGAAACGTTGGAAAATGTGATTGCAATATCGAAATTCTGTATCGTGAAAGGTGCACGGTTATTGACCAACCAAAGCACAGGTGAAGAAACATACCTACAGTTGGTACTTGTATAAATAAATAATTCACAGTGATGATTATGCATCAAGCAAGTAATCATTCGCTAATATTTCAGGGTATATTTACCCGGTATATAATCATCACTGTGAATTATTTATTTATCTCCAATATACACATTATTACGTGTACATTGGAGGTTCTAGAATTTTGGCCCTTGGAAGTTACTAGGCGATAGAATTTCCCGCGGCAAACAATTATAAATTGCGTTTAAAATTTAATTTTAGTAATTAATTTAGTTATAAACTTAATTTATCAAATTAAATTAAAATTTGAACTTTAAATGTAACACTTGATGTTTCGTTGATTTCTTCCTCTCATTCAATCTGATCTGGGATAAAAAGTTGTAAGTTGTTAAATTACTTTCAGCCTCGAGTACTGTCCATTAAGGTTATTTACAATTTTATCGATAAAGTAATTAAAAGGATTAAAAGGATGTAATCGTTATTCCGCAAGAGGGCTCCCACAAAACAACTTTCTCCAGCTACATAGTACATTTTAATGAATTCTCTGATCGAACTGGGGCAACGTGCTCTATATCCAAGAATACAGAGTAAGCTTTGTGTAAATATGACTCGAAAAACTGATCTGGAGAAACAGGAGGACGGCGTATGAAAAAGAGAAACGAGAACTAACGTCGTATGTTCCTACCGCAAAACTGCCTGCACATGATATGGCCTAGACTACTCTAGACTCCAGCCCATGATGCTCGTTTCTCCTTTAAAGAGAAACGTTTGTCACGTGTTAGACATTTACGATTCTCATTAGTCTAATCCGATCGCCTGCGAAGCAGCTACTAAAAACGCCATCTGTGTCCCTATCAACCTTGGCTTCATCCAGCCTTTTTCTCTCGCTTTGCCACAAAAAGTCCAAGCTTACGTAACTGTTTAACGCTAGATTCTTTCAGCGCTCGATGCATTAACTTCCACCATTCTTCGCGCGCTTAATATTTGTTGTAACTCAGCAGAGGCATGTCTATCAGAGACCTAGTCACGATACGGCGACTATTTGAGAACGATCCAGCGACCTGTTGTGCGTCTTACGATAGCGTGCACGAATTTACGAGGTGGTCGGGGGCAGGAAATGATGGAGCAAAAGCCATAAATCTATGTTGGTTTGATATCCAAGTCGAGAGATATCTGGCCATTATGTATGCGCGTACTCGGGCACTTACTGCGACTACAAACTACGCCTAAGTTATTAATAGAATCAGTGGCGTAGTGCAGTGCCGATTGCATGCGCAGGGACGTTCGCGTCCCAACGAACAACAGAAACCAGGTCAATCGAATAGAGTAAATCCAGTCATGCCAGAAGGTAATCCGCGACTGACTGAATCCATATTGCGATCAATAAACCCCTAATACCCACCTAAATACCCCACGACACATTTCCTATTAAATCCGTACTTTCCTACCCCCCCAAGTGCAATCCTCGGGGCCATGCTCTTTGTACCACCACTCTACTCCTACTTCGAAAACCTTCCAAAGTCCATGGACTTTGGAATGTCCATAGATGAAATTTTTGAATAAGCTTCAGCGTTCAATTGAGGTTTCACGATGCACGGATTCTAAAGATTGGGTCCAATTTGGGGCCGATCGTAGGAATCGATTTAGGGAAGCCTTGGGTCGTGTTCGCAAGCGCGACGATGGTGCAGAGAGACGAATTAATGTTCTGGAAGCCAGCATCGCGAGGGTTATCCGGCGCGTTACACAATGCCGCGACGACTTTGGCCAATTATCCCGGTGGCGACCTTGGGGCGCGGCGTTATCGCCGCGATAACGCCAGCTGAAACTCCACTTCGAATGTTTTGATACAGTGACAACCGGAGTCCATGGGGAAGTGGCCTCGAGAGGCTTGACAAAACAGGATAAGAGGCCGATGATAATCCGATTCGACGATACCAGCTTGATCCCGTTTTCGCGCCAACGTCTCCACGAACAAATCGCTCCGAGCGCGTAGAAATGCTTGGGAGCTGGACTTGCGTAAAATCGGTTGCAAGACGGGCGACTGTTAAGACCCGTTCGGCCAGAAAAACACTCTTATCGCGCGTTCCACGGCGAATTTGAGAGTTTACGGATGTTGAGAGTTACGGATTCGTTTTCAAAATGGCGAATTGGATGGAGCGAGCTCGGTGGCTCGCGAGCGGAATTGCGATGGTCAGGTCGCCGCGAGCGCGAGAAACCAGCGAGGATGAAACCGAGAAATCGGTTCTCCTGCGTTCGCCAAAATACACGTGACGTCGACACGTGCGCGAAAGTGTCCATTTATTTTACTGTTTCGCCACGAACCCCTAGGAACTTCTTTGCGCGAACGTTGCACAATGGAAGAAGTTAAACAACGCTTTTTCATCTTCGTACTTTTTTCAGTTCTTTGTGTTTCCCTGCATTTCCCTGTTCATTTCTCTCGACAGAATGCTCTGGTTCTTGCGTTTTCCACTTGGAATGAAACGTCGAACCAATTATGTTCGAACGCTGAAGCGTATGAAATGCGATTGATCGCAGAATGCGCTTTCAAGGGAAGCACTGTGTGGAGGAGAGCTAATAGAACGAGTGTGCAGGCGAGTTCGATTAGTGGCGTATTGTCCTATCAGCAGTTAATTACAATTCCTAGGAAAGATCCACTCTTCGCGAAAACAACGAGCATCACTCTCTCGTTTCGCTTACATCACTCGCTGTTACTTTTTTCCAGCGCGTATCTGGCAACCATACGACGAGGAGGAACGACGATCGTGAAGTAGGAAACGAAGTTGAAGGGGTTTATCACAAAGAATCTATTATAAGCACGCGTGGGAGGTTTTGCATTTGCTGCGGTGATTATTTCACATTCCTCGCCACGATGTAACACGATTTAAGGGATTTCATACCCTTGGCAGGTCGGAAAATAGGGTCATCTTTATGATTTTTTTCTCCATATAATAGAACATCATATGTAAAAATCGAGATGTACATCTTTTTGTGCATAAATTAAGCTGTATTCTTTTAAAAAAGAAATTTGATATCTGTGCCGAAAATATTTCAGAGATTAGTGGACCGATTTGAAGACAATTTTGCACGAATATTCTTAAATCTAATCTAGTACTCGGCGGCGCCGATTTTGAGAATTTTTTTTAAAACAGCAGCTACTCAGGGTCACGTATGTGATTCCCGACCCAAGTTTTCATCTTATTTTGTTAATAAAAAACAAAACAAGAGACTAATCGAAAAATCAAGTAGTAGATTATAACCTCAAGAATATTCGTGCAAAATTTTATTCAAATTGGTCCACGAATCTCTGAGATATTTTCGGTACCGGAAATGCTGTATAGTGGCTCTACGAGCTATAGTGACTTAGGTGTGAGGTCACTCAGCGGGGTCTTAACCGATATCCTGCTGGGTATGGACCGCTAAACGTGGTCCCCTACTACCTCTTGCAGGACTTAGAGAGGATCAGGACAAAACCGGGGCCCTATAGATTAAGTATTACAACTTCGATTAAAAGACACCAATTAAGCTTTGCTACTGGCTATATTAGAACAGTAGCAATAAAAATTATTTTATATTAATAACTTATTTTACCCTTTAGGGTCCGGTTTTGTCCAGCAGGGTATCGGTTAAGACCCCGCTTGGTACCTCACACCTAAGTCACTATAGCTCGTAGAGGCACTATAACTATTCAGATGCTATGGCACCATTTCTTAAGATAGCAAATTTCTTTTCGAAGAGAATACAACTTAATTTATACACAACAAGGTGTATATCTTGATTTTTAAATATGACGTTGCTTTATATGAAAAAAAATCATAAAATGACCCTATTTTCCGACCTGCCCAGGGTATGTAATACATTAAAGGGATTTATATGCGTCGTGTAAAAATGAAAGTGGAAGAGATTGAAGTGAAATTTTGAAGAATGAAATTTCGGCAGGTATTCCGTAGGCGTCCAAAGTGAAGTACATAGCGCTGCATAAGTCTGAAGCCGACTCTATCCACCGGTCGCGCAACATGCTCGCAAACGTTGAGGAACGTGAGTTGGCTCGGTGGGGGCGCCAGGCGCGCACAAACAGCAACATTCGCGAAAGCTCGCGAACATTTGCGAGCGTTTCGAGCGACGTCAGTGCATGAAAGGAAATTCTCTGTTAGTGCGCGTGCGCGACTAAATGACTAGCACTGTCATTGACGGATTGACGATGAATGCTCGGCGAACGTTTCAACGCAAATGTTTTATGGCTACTCGGCTTTAAGAAACTACGCCTTTTAGCTAAGATGCATTCGCGGGAAATTTAATTTGTATAAAATAATTACGAACGTTCACGAACTATGTATCTGGCAAGGCCTCTTAACATTCAAAATAGTCGAAGTTCTACTGCGTAAAATTGCAACCAGGAAATTCTATGCCGCGTTTCTTGCCGGTAACCTTCAGCACCTACTGCAAATTCATTCTTCCGGTTGCAGTCCGAATAATAAACGTTTCTACCTGCATTTTTCATTTCCGCACACGCAACAGATCCAACATTTTTCAAACACATCGCCACCAAATATCCTCACCACTGTAGCGATACCTCCGTACTCGCCACAAGTGGGTACTTCAACCGATTCCACTCTCTCAGAAGTTTTCCCTCAACAACTGATTGCTATATTATATAATTCCTGTTTCATCCAACCTTCTGAAATCGGTGGCAAAGAGTGACTCGAAAATGTGGCCTTTTTTCGCCTCTTTTTGTCCCACGACAATATATCAGAAACTAATTGTCACTTCGACTTGAAAATTTCGTGTGATTGATGTGTCATCATAAGGTACCGTTTGGCATAAGATACAGTTCCAAAATCGTGGGACCAAAAAGATGCGATTTCTTGGGTCACTCTTTAACTGGCGGCCAATGAGCAGTTGTCGCCTGGTCCCCTGTCCAGAAGGGCCCCATCTCTCCCCCAAAAATTATGATTCTATCGAAACACTATTTTCTACTGTTCTAGTTTCTAAATATTTTTGTCTGATTGAATTCGGATTAACCATATGGCCTGGGCACTGTCAACGCGACAAGCACGATTTTGCCGGAGCGCACATTTTGACGAAGAGTATACAGGAAACGGATTTATGAATTCGATTGAAAAAAAAATTTCTTACCCTTCGATATGTACATTATTAACTATACTAAAACCAATACATTGATTAACTTGCGTTGTTTGGTTGAAATAAATTACCGAAAACACCCTTACATTTCGGACCGTTACAGTGGTCTGCCCCCTTAAATCCGCCACTGCGTAACCTATCCGCATCGAAAGCAAGGTCTGCTAGGTCCACTATCAGGCCCAGAACAAAACGCACACTTCCCTCCTTGTCTCCTTCTCAGTCCTACTTTCCACTTCCTTCTTCCTCACCACCATCGATCAGCCCCAACACCAAGAAATCCTCGCCATCCATTTCCAGCCGCGCTGCCGAATTCGTCTGCTAAAAATCCGCTCGTTACAGCCTGGATTCGCAGCTCTTTATCATTTCCACGAAAGAGCCGGGCGAGAGGTGGTGCCCGCGTGCGTGCCTAGGATACGTATCCCTGGGCCCGTCTGCGAGGCGAATTCGAGCCGACGGCTCCTTTGGCCAGACACACAGGGAGATACGAGAGTGTATCCCGGCCCACCCCCCGCCCGAGGGTCTCGTCTTCCTTCGCTATTATATTCGCCGAATCCCTCCTACGATGCAGCCGCACACACGCATGTGGCATGCATACGCGGGCGGCTCGTAATCGCGGCACACGTGACGCGATGCGGCCGGCATACAAGTTACACGCGCGCGTGCAACGCGCCGCGCGAGGGGCCCCCGGAGATACAGGTTGGCTAGGTCGGGGGCACCGTCGTCACGAATGAATCGATGCACGTGGACGAGGAGAGCGACCGCCTTTATAGACAGCCGAGCCCTTTTCATCCGGACAGCCTGGCCAGCTCTTTGTTCGGCGCGTGGAGGACGAAATGCGTGCTGGCTGTCCCTCTGGTGAGTGGAGTCGAGGGGCGGGAGTCTACGGCGGTGCCGTTTCGCTTGGGTATGCATATGAACGTAAAGCTTGTTAGAGGAAATAATATATCGGTGATTTATGCCGAGTACGCGATGTACTATATGAGGCATTGATAGCAAAAACTGACTAACCTACATTGAAAAAGAATTAATTTTTTCTATTTTATATGATTAGTAGGGCCCACTCTAATACATTATTGCTACTAACTGGATTTCGCAAAAATAAAACGTGGGCGAGTCCGTTTTTCCCCTTAATGCTTCGTACATGATACGTCCGGCGCTAAAGATTTAGGACGAAGTGCAGGGCTCCCTTCGAATCCAGAAAAATCACTCCCTTCAGTTTAGACATGTCGAAGAATTCTTCCCGATTAATCGGCCGAGCGGTACGAGTGAAGCGTAATAAAAAATTAGTTCAGGCTTCGTTGAGCGTTATCGATGGAACGAAGCGAAGAGCAGTTGACTAATTAATAACGCACTCTCGATAAGAAGCGTCATCTACACTGTATGCAGCGATGTTTGTTTTAATAGAGATACCCTCGCTCTCTTCGCTCCGTCGAGCCTTTCAATCCGTTTCTTCTGCATTACACTATAAATCCTGATAATGATTGTATAATTATAGCTTGCGATCGATAAACGGCACATATCGGTTCAGCAGGCATGGCCACGTAATGGGTCAAAGTGTCGTAACCAGGGAATGGATGCAACGTGTCAACTACCTATCTTCGCGGTCGGAGAGGCAAGGATGTATGCAAGTTTCGGGGGAGCAGAGGCCAGGAAGGTCCGAAGGTCGGAAATGTTTCATCGTTATCTAGAAAAACGTGGCGCGTCACCGGCTGCAGCGTACGATACGGCTCCGTTTATAGCGATGATGTCCGCGAGTGACCAGCTCTGAAACAATGCGGAGAAAAAGAGAGAGAGGGGGGAGAGAGAAGAGAGAAAGAGAGAGAGAGAGAGAGAGAGGCGAGTGTGGTTCCCGAATCAGATCCTTCTCGTCGTCTTCTTCCAACACCGCTGCTGGTGACTCGTTAACTTCGGCAGGCGTGCATCCTTGGGAGCAGCCAGGGAAGAGCGCGCCACGCGCCAAGATTGATTTCTTTCCAGCGTAAAATGAGAATTATTTCTGACGACGTGGCAATCAAGAGGGACGAGCGCGGGAAGCTCGTAGGCGGAGGACGTAATTTCGCGTGATCGTAATTTCGTTATTCCGTCGCGCTCTGGCCAGTGATTCAGGACTTTCAGGAGGCGCAGTAGCGGATCCCGATTCTAGTTTAACTTCCAAGTATTTCGAGTCGGTTTCTTGCTGAAGGTAGTAGCGCTCTCTCTCTCTCTCTCTCTCTCTCTCTCTCTCTCTCTCTCTCTCTCTCTGTTATTGGCACCGTGTTGCTTTTTTTGACTCGGGAGATAATGCACGGCTGGCGTTTCGGCGTCCATCTTTCGGGACCGATACACCGCCGGCCAAAAGTGTCAGACCACCTCTCAGTAAAAGCATGAAGCATTAGTTTGTGATACACAAATATGTACAGCAAAGTATCATTATCATTCAGTATTTTTATACGACGAGTAATTCAGTAGTTTTACAGTATTTACATTCGGTATTTTTTTATAAGATGAGTAACCGCTACCGCGTTACATGCAGCTAAACACTAAATTGTTTTAGGATTAACTGGCCAGGAGCATGAAAAGTAGATAATAAAAAGCCAGATGGTCTCGTACGTTTTGTCGGCAGTGTTCCGTAAACTGGGGAGATGTTGGCGGTTACTTGACATACATTAAAGAAGGTAAAGGATAAAAATTTAATGCATTTCGACACTTGTAGCACATTCGCAAAAGATGCAATGTTAGGATAGGATACTCGAAGCAAATTGCAAATATGTTAACTTTTATATTATGAAGTAGAATGTTTCAAAAACATGCCAATGTTCCCCCCGGCTTACGGTTCATCTTCACTTCGACGACTACTTGAACAGATGGCAGCCAATTCAACGCTGGGTTGTAGCAATGACTACTGCCAGCTCTTAATTAACTCTAGAATCTTTCAAACAGGAAATACTTTCAGCATTCGAGAATTCTTACTGGAATCCAATCTACATGCGTTTGAGAACCACAATGGGGACCATTGTACGCCAAGACTTTGTTAAGCTGGGTTCACATTAATCCAGTCACTGGATCAAGCGAGTGCTTTGACTGGAAATCAGTCGATGGCTACATTATTCCAGTCTCTTTTGAACCGTTGAAAGTGATAAACTTGCTAGTTGCACATCTGATTGTACGCGCGTTGTAAACACATGAACACTATACTACGCTTCAGCCAGCACTGGATTGAGCCATCTAGACGATTCCAGTAACGCTGAAATGTTGCGTTCTAGGTGGTGTTGGTAACCACTGGATTAAAAGCTAGACTTTCGATCCAGTCGAAAACCTGCCGGAATGTGAACACTGTTTACATTATTCCAGTTCCAATGCAGTGCTAGACTAGACAAATGTAAACCCAGCTTTAGAGTCTCAAACTGTCGCCATCGCCAGTGGCATCGATCTGGAACGCAGCATACAGTCCAGCTGTCTCGCGACACGCAACAAGCTCCCCGAAGCCAAGCCATTCCCTCATAATCGCGATCCTACATCCATTGCCGCGAGATCAAGCCTAGAAGACGCTGAATTAGCAACGTCCTATATATCCTGCGTCGTAAAACAGCACGAGGCCCGACGCGAGCGTAGTTCCCCGTGTAGGGGCCCGGTCGCAGTGAAATGCTCGTAAAAGAGAAAAGCGAAGTATGTAGTCGCTTTACCAGCCTATCAATGCCACTTTTTATTCCCAACCGCGTTACATCATCCGTTCCGCTGCTTCTGCTGATCCGCGCGCTCTCCCACCTACTTTCGCTCCATCCCCTGCCTCAGCTTCCCGCCGTTTCCACGGAGGCACGACGTGAAATCCATGACCCTCGCGCGCTCTTCACCCTCGTCCAACGACGCGGTGGCTCACGTCCCAGAGCAGCCTCCCTCTCTCGTCAAGGACTCCAGACCTTCGACCCGCCGACGGGCAAGGGGTTGGTCGGCGGCGCTGCGAATGGGAAAAGGGCTGAAGTCCACCCTCCTCGCCCCTGTTTCCGCCCTGCCGCCCGGATCGATACCTCGGTCTAGCGAGACGGTGTACGGCGACGAGGTTACCCTCCCGCGATTCTACCCCCGTTGGCCGCGGGCACACGTTCAAGGTCGCGCGGTGAAACGAAGTTACGCGAGCATTGCACACGCGCGGGATACGCGACTCTCCTCCGCCCGCGGTTATATCCAGAGCTGGGCGTTAGCTAAATAAAGTAAACAACGGATCGAATAAAAGCTTACTTTAACCGTAGATTATTCGACGAGTAAAGTTAATGTTTTTATTCGACACATGGCGAATAATTTTTTGTAGCTTTTATTCGTTATTGGATACTTTATTTAAATGAAACTTCTGTCCATCTAGGTCAGGTTTCCTCCATCGCGCTGGGGTCGCCTAGGGAATCCTGGGAGAGCTCGACAAACAGGGATTTCCACGATCCTCGGTGCTATCTGAAAGCTGAGAGCGTTGGAGTGGATCCTGTTGCCTGATGGGGGTAGCGTACGTGGCTTGTATTTGTACGCGCGCCTAATTAATTAATGGCTCGTTTGCGTCACAGAGAGATGATACAGAGCCCGAGAACCGAGGACATGGTGGAAGGGATTGCGTGAGCGGTGGAATAACAGGGGGTTGCGAAGGAAACGGTGCGTGGGCATTGCGAACGGTAGGCGTGCCTTCCGATGTAGATGCTTCAGGTTTCGGGGGTAGATTCATTCACAAAGCCAGTGCTCTGCAATGGCGGTTTAAATGATTCGAAGTGTTTGCTCGGAACGCTTTTCAATTATTCCCCGGCTCGTTGCAAAAGTGAAAACAGACCTCGAGATAACTCCCGTGATAAGGCTGCTCTCGAGATAAGGCTGTTTCGCGAATCGTGCGTAACTGACACTTCGTTGACGTTAATATACTCTGTCTGCAGCCTTGAGACTAGGAAAATACAGACTCCAGGCGATCCTTTAGAGGCAGACACTGCGATCCCATATTGAAACTAGAAAATCTACAGATCTCTTTATAATCAAGCGACAGAGCGTATCACTTCGTATCGCCACGTTCCTTCGCAACACTGCTTCCGCTGCGTGAGAAATCATCGCGGCTAAATTGCCATCACCCTTGATACCCTCCCCTAAACCTTTCGCCGAGAGGAAGCCTGACGCTTCTCCTTTCGTTCTAATTCGCCGAATTGCCTCCTCGCCAAATTCCGCGATTCGGACCATTTTAATTAGAAATTTCTGTGTCACTCCCATCTCATCGTTATTCATCCATGCGTAATAAAGGCGCGTGGTTATTAGTGAAGGCCCCTGAAAGACTTCCAGCTGAGAACAGCGAAGTGACGTGCATTATCAGGCTTGAGCACCCACATCCGGCCAGAGCGTGGCGCGGTGAGGTTCGGGGCGGTGGCGGCGGCTGCGTTGTAGCTGTTTTCGTCGTCCTCGTCGACGTCGCCGGCACCGTCGCGATCCGCGTCCTGCCTCACTGCGAGCCTGCGTGAGCCTTTCGAATCCGAAGCCCGGTCAACAGCCCCGAATTCTCTTCTCCCCTCGCCCCCTCCCCCGCGAGCGCACCCGCCGCACCGGCAACCCCTCAGCCGCCGACGTTCCTCTTCCGTTCCGCCGGACCCCTCTACTCCACAATGAAACCGAATCCCATTTACCAACCATTCCCTCTCTTCTCGCTTCTCTTCGCCGCGCAACCGCCAGCGTTTCCATTCCACACACAACTTTATCCGACCACGTCCGCCTACCCCGCCGCCGCGGCTTCTTCTATCCCTCTCCCTTTCCCTCTCGCTCTGTCTCCCTCTCGTCAGCCTGTTTCGCCCTCCCCCGTCGGAGAATCGTAAATCATCGCGCCCCCTCTTTCCTCCGACCCGCCACGGCCGCGGCCGTCCAATCGACCAGACTTTGTCCTCTCTTTCCTCAGTCCTCCGCAGTCACCGCTCCGCTCGTCCTCCGTACCATCCGCGGCCGCCACTGTCATTTTGCTTCATTATTTCTTAATCGGGCGCCCCGTTCTTTTCGATTGCTCCTTTTGTGCCCCTCTCCCCGTGACGTCCTTACCTCTCCCCTTTCCGGACGTCTCCGCCGCGGAGATGTCGTTATATGCTTCTCTCCTCCTCTCCTTCCGAAGGCTCGCCATCGGGCGTGGCTCTGCTCCCTTTCGTCCTGGTCTCTTGCGACTTAAGGTGATCTCGCCGCGGCAGGGCGCGCTTCTGCTGTCCGTAAAATTAGTACGGGCACCAGGTGCGCCCGGCGTTTTGGCATCGGCGCCGTTCGTTTAACGATTTGGCGGGCCCCCGTTTGGATCTATAGTTAACGGGGAATTCGTAAGCGGGACTAGGGGTCTATTTGGGTTCGCGATTTTATAGGTACCCGGTGATTTTCCGAGGCTTCTATCCGTCCTCGAGAAACGGCGCGGCGGTAAACAAGCTTGGAATTATTTTTGGCAGTCACGCCGGTGGATGTAGCGCAAATCTCTGTGCGAGCCTGCGGATGATCGAATGCTTCAAGTTCGACGCCATTTCGGTGGCTGGGTAGCTTGTTAATCCGTTTGCGTCGCGAAGCGGAATATTCCGCGAAAAGTGGATGCTCTGTATGGCCGAACGCGGAATAATCCGCGGGCAGCGATTGGCCGATATCCTCCTAGCGGAATATTTCGCAAATTGATTTAAAAAAAGAAAATACAAATTATGAGTGACTTGATAAATTACATATATGCCGGTGATTATGAAAGTGGTGAAAGTCGAAAAATAAGAAGAATTCTGATTTCTCGTATTTTGTGTTATATTGATCTATACTTCGATATTATGTAGGTACTTTTACGTTTTCGTACAAGTTTCGAGCAAGTGGAAGAGCATATAGGTATGTTGTGAAACATTTTGTTCAATAATGGAAAAATATTTTTTAATACACGCAAACGCAACAGTCTAAATATCTCAAAAGAAAAAATACTTTCATAATCACCGGCACATATGATCAGTCGTGTATCTTCCGGTGACACAGGTTCATCGCCAGGTTCACTGTTGTCGTTGTGGGTCACAGAATTACTAGCGTGATGCAAATAAGTAAAGTAAACCATAAATACGAGTTAGAAACTCCAAGACCAAGATTTAAATGTGCAACTATTACTGGGCTCAGAGTTAGAGTTTCTGGTAACGAAAAAGCTAATCAAGCAGCCAAAGAAGATGCCAATACTCTGAGCACAACTAGCTACGGTAACTTGTGCATGGGCGACTTGGTAAAAGGGAGAAAAATAAACTAGCAATACAATTGGAAACGGAATGAAAGAAAACAGTTTTTTCTCGCAGCAGAAATATTACCGAGTACTTTTTTAGAAAGCATAAAGTGACCCAGGAGTAGATTAAGTAGCTGCAACATGATATATAATTGGTCATTCCATGTTTACACATTCGTATGTTATGATAAAAGAACCAGTCCGTATTGTCAGTCAGTATTGTCAAGCACAATACACTTCGCGATAAATATAAACTACAACCCCTTTTTAATATGGGTCGAATGAAACTGTTAAAATTTTCAATTAATTATGAAATAAATGTACTTTTGTGACTATTATCTTTTCTGTTCCGAGAAAACTTCTTATGAAATGCAGTGTATTAACTAAAACTTTTATTCGACACATTTTTGTGTAACTAAGAAGCTCTTATATTCTTGAAAGTAGAACATAATTCTAGTGAAATAGTACATTTATTCTACTCTGAAAAAGTTAAAGTTATGACAAGCAGATTTCCTGGAGATGTTGGTGTAAATATATTTGAAGTTGAAACCTCAAACCGTTCGGTGAAAATAATCGTATGTGCTTTCAATTCCTTGAAAAATACTAATTAAAAAATATTCACAAACATTAACATAAACATTAATAGTATATGCTAAAATCTAACTCTTACAGCAAAGTTAAAATGTTAATGTGCAAAGTTAGGTAACTTAGAACAGAAAAGAAATGATTTAAAAGTTCGATAAATAACTTTTATTGATAAAAGTTAACAGCTTCATTCAACCCCTGTTTTTTAAGAATAACTTCAAGGACGAAAAGATACAAGTCTTGCTAAAATGTAGCAAGAAAATAACGAAATGTAATTACATACACTACATTTCTCAGGCTGAAAAGAATTATTCGTAGCGAGCTACTCTCTGGAGCTTTAAAACATTGAGAGTGTCCCTCAACTGCAGAATAAGGTAGCGCCTAGAATCACAAGGATACACAGTCACGCATCCTTCGTCACCAGCTACCCTTCCCTGCAGCTTCTCTGTCTGCCTCGAGCCACGTCCGACCATGACCACCCTTGGTTAGGGTGCGTAAGGGTGGTAGAGGAAGGTGACCTTCGCAACGTTGCCGCCGTTCCCGTATCACCCCGAAATCCTGCGCAGAGAAATGGAGAAAGGGGCGAAAAGGGGAGAGAGCTGGCAGAGCTCGTGAAAGCCAAGTCCCTGCGCTGCCTCCACCTCCTCCGACAACCCAGCCCTCCGTGTCTGTCTAGGTTTTACGGTAGGGGCGCGAAAGGAGGGCGTGTTCGCCGTCAGTTCGACGTTATATTTAACGCAGCCCACGTTGGAGTAGTGATCGCGGATTGGTCGCAATTTAATTTTACCGGGAGCCTGCGAAGGATCCTTAACCTTAGGACGACTTCTTCCTCTGAAGTTCGGCATTTGGGTTCGTTCCAGACGGGTATTTTACTGAAACGAATGACGCAGCCACTTCTAATGTCTGTAATAGGTATTTAGATGAATCGACGAGGGAATTATACCGTGTATTCTAATGCTACTTAAGGGGGCATCATATTGTAATTTGTTGAAATTTTATAAGTCTCCAAAGTTGTCATTTTTCAGTGAAAACAAATTTCTTTGCAAAGCCACCATTTCCTTATTCTTTACAATTATTAAAACATCGTAAGTTACATTGAAGACAATCTATTTCTGTTCAACTTGACGTACGAATTTTTTGTTTTTCATGCTCCAGTCGCTTTCGGTGCTGAGGGCCAGCTGACAAGACATCACGGTAGACAATGTTGTATAACTCCGCCGTTTTAAAACTTTAAGTAATAAATAATGTATGAAAGTAAGGTTCAAATGTTGCCTAACGTCTCAAAATTACCTGAGAAGAGAAGTTTTAAATTTACACATTCCTTTAGGCCTACAAGGTGGTGTACCCCCTTAATAACTTTATTTAGATACGTGAGTCATGCAAAGTTGATTGCAGAAGGGGCAACACTCAGGTGCAACAGTCAGAAGTCGTGCATGTAGTAATGTGTAGTAGAATCGTTGCAGCAGAGGGATGAAGATGGACACGGAAGCTGGCGAGCATTCCCCAAACGACACCACCGGAAGCAATGAAATTACTCTGGAAACACATCCCTTTGAGCTCGCCATATTAAGCGGGCTTTGAAGTTAGAATTGTAAGAAGCTTTCGCGCAAAGCCGTGACCTTCTGCAGTCAGTTCGTGTCTCGCAAAAAGGCACAGCTTATACTCGCAAGCTCACACGCAGCTATGCAGAGCACGCTCGAAGCCACGTTTCCACGAATGCAGCGCGCAGCTTAGAACACATTTAACATGCTCAAAAGGGGTTATTTTGAAAACAGCGCGCACTTATGATAAATTGATAATTAGTCTTAATATACCACCCCGGTTCTGACTGCCATTGGAAAACGACTTTACTCAGGTATTTCGTGCACAGCAGATTGCACACGTGGGAACGGGGCTTAAATACGTTCTCCGCTACGTGTTGTATTAAGGGGGTTCGATACCGGAGCAAAAATGATGAGAAATCTTTGAAAAGTGTTTTAATCTAATGTTCAAAGTGTAGCCCGCATTGTGTCAAAAAATTGAAATCAAAGTTACGCTTTTCTACACAGGCTGTTAAGGGAGAAGTGATAAAATTTCTATAAAATGTTACACAGAGTCCTTAAAAATGATGAGAAAGTCCTAAAAAAATGTCGCAATGGAAAACTGAAATATTCCTGTGAAATTCTAAAAAAGATAATCGGACATGAACTGTACCGATTTATTAGATAATTGAATAAATAGACAGCAATGCTCGTACTTTTGGAACTGTTTGAAACGTGGCAACGCTGTACGCCGGGTAGTCATCTGTACAATGTATACTTGTACAAAGCATACAGGAAAAATTGGTAAAAATTGGTAATAATTTGTAGCGAACCGGTACGAACGCGCAAACAGACGTCACAAGTGTGAGATGGAAAGAGAAAACAAGATGGACGCAAAGCGACGTTGCCGCATTTCGGTCACATATTTTAAGCTACTTATAACGAAAATACTGTGTTTCTAGCTGCATTAAACATACTTTTTGTTTAATTGAATTCTAAAACAGAATATGTAGTAATAAATTTATTAGGAATAGACATGTAAATAACATTTTTGTCTACATAATTTTGTTTCATCTAAGATTGGTATCACTGCGTAGCTCCCATGTATAAGCAAGAACCTCCTTAAAGTGGAAGCGAGGCTTTAGCTGTGTGCGCGTAGAAATGTGACTTTAGAGCTACGTTAGGCGCGATACATTGCACACGTGGGACCGCGACCTAACAGCAGAAGAACGAAGTAGAAATGGCGCGTACATAGTCAGACCACCGTATTATGTACCACTCGACCTTTCGCTTTCAATTGAACCTCATCGGGAACGTTCATTGATACACGATGGATATGTACATTGCTCGAGGGAAACTTGCGTCGTTAGTGCTTGCCCTCTTCCATACCACAAGTGCAATAAAATCGAGCGTTAGTTTTCAGTTTCGCGACGGAGCCACCGCTGTAAAACGCTCCGAATGTTATCGCCACGGGACACTTCGGCGACAAACAATGCCAGCGTAAGAGATACTCGGCTTTCGAATGGAAACAGAGAAGCTTACACGTGTCGGGCGCGCTGAGTTTCTCGCTTTTTATAAATATCCAACGCTGGGGGGAGCGCGCGTGTAGAAGAGAATCAGTGTTCCTTGTTCCGCGTGAATTTCTGCACTTCTCTAGCAAACGTCTCCACCGGTGCTACTATTCGTCTGCTGTATTTGTATACTGGATCCTCCCGAGCTTATTTCCAGATTCGCAAGTAAGTGGATAATTTTTTAATCGAGGGATCAGAGTGGATTGTTCGAGGTTCTCTAATTATTTTGAGCAGTGTAGTATTACTAAACAGCAGAGTTTTGAGATCCAAGCGTAGGTAATTGTTAAAGCTTTCGTTGGTTTAATAATTCAAAGATATATATTTATTTATTATACTAGCTGTAACGTAGTATGTGTACATGTGCGAAAGAAAATTAGTAGAATAAAATGTATGATCGCATTGAATTGCTGTTTGATACAGAAATAAAAGAACAGCGAGGCATGCACACTACAAAGGCGACACTTTATTAGCAAAATTAGCAGTCTCGTTGCGAAAAGGCCGTCTAAAAACGGCGGGAATTATGCAAACTAAATAATGTATACTTAACGGTAATCGATAGATTGCAGTATTAATTAATAGATTACTATTCTGTATGTAGACTAAAATTATTAGTATGTAGACTAGATTTAACTTATTACTACAGCTTACTGGAGTAACTGATGCCCCTCCCTATTATTATTCTCCTCGGCATAATGCCACTTTTCTCCTTTCACTTTCCTCTTCCAAGTCACAAAAATGAACCGAAGAAACCTTCATACTAGAACTATACCAAGATCCTTGGAAACCTCCTGATTCCTCTAATTCTGCTCGAGAGGCTCGACAGACGACTAGACAGTCTCCTTTCACGCTGTTAACGAGCCAAACGGGTAGATTGTATGCCGAATTTGCCTAGATTGCCGGCGAGAAGTCTTTACCGTCGCAGCTTTTCGGCGAAACCAGGGGTATTTTTGGCGGGCGTGTTACGTTGGAAATTACCCTTATACGCGTCGAACAGCCTCGGAGATAATGCGTAACGAGCAGAGCTCCCTCTGAATGCTCCGAACGAAGCCCGGTAATAATGTCAAATGGGCATAATAATTTTCCCCGGCGTCCCTGGCTTCACCCTATCGTCTGACTAGTCGCTTTTAACCTGTCCACGAGACATACTTTCTTCTTTTCGCCCGCCTGCGAAGCCGGACAGCTCTGTGCGTAAATCGAGCGTCGCACGGTTCTTGGCCAATAGCAGGATCGACTCTTATCGCCATATTTCACTGTGCCGGTGTTAAAGCATTCACTTTCGATGCTGTCTACCGACTGGACGGGGCGACTCCTGGATTACGTTCCATCTGACTATCAAATTGGCAAGTAGTCGAGACACAGTCATGAGGGTAGAGGAAAATGAACGACGGTATATGCGGTAGATAAAAGCAATCGGACGATAAGTAGGTAGGCTTGAAAGGCCTACGTGCACGCGTGCAGGCGCCACGAGTTCACGTAATGTCGCAGAAACGCAACCCTTTGCTGCCTCAAGCTGTGGATTTACGCGGGACCAACACGCGACTGCAACACGCGCCGATGCAACGTTTCGAGATCCTTGACGGATTGTTAGTGATCCATTACGCTGAATTATTATTATTATTCGTCTTTATCAGTCATTATAGGAGAACATGGACTCGTAGCTTGCGTGGGAAGCCTACTTTTAATAAAATGAGGAGATGGGTCGATAAGTGGTTTACCTAGGATACTCTATTTGCACATGAAACAATGTGTTTCGTGCGTAGGACGCACTAGTGAACAATTTTCAGGAAAATCGATTTCAATGTTTCGTAGTTTTCGCTGATTTTAAATTATTCGCACAATTACTGGCTGAAATTAAGCTTGTTCTTACTTTTATACGTAATGTGGCACCGGGAATATGCAAGAAAATTGAAACCGACTTCAAAAAAATAGAAATGCACTAAAAAGTAAAAAATCATTTTTTCCCTTATTTAATCTACGACTCTCAATTGTTTTATGTCGGCGCCAGATTTACAGAGTGCAAGTGATGAGGCGCCGACTTAAAAAATATGCGAGTTGTAGATTGAATAAGGGAAAAAAATTATTTTCTACTTTTTAGGGCATTTCTAAATTTTTTTAAGTTGGTTTTAATTTTTAAAATTTTTTTTATCGTTAACTTTTTAGTTTTATGTGCATCGACACAACATGCTGAGGAGATATGCGCGTACGTACTTAACTTAAAATAGTAATAATTAGGTGGCAATAGCGATTATTATTAACCAGAACTGGCAAAATATTGAGCCAGTATTGACGCAGTGTAGGATGGGACCACCGGGGCATCGCCCTCTTTCGAATAAACAAAAAGATTCTTTTTACGGTTCAAACATAAAAAAAATACACACGGGTCGAATCTATAACCTCCTCCTTTTTGAAGTCGGTTAAAAATTATAGTGAAATTGGAGGCCCGAAGCTCGCGCACTCTTCTCTTGAGATTGCGTCATATATTTTCCGGTTATGCATCAACTAGCGGAACAATCGAAGGGAGGATTCTTCTCTTACAGTTTGCAAATTGATATCCGCGAGCGCGGAGTGACCGATGAACTTTGCACGACCTACGCCCGCGTAGAAGGCGTCGAGGTGCCTAGCCAGATGGCCACGAGCGTCTTACGCATTGTCGGTTCGGAAATACACAGGCGCGTGATGCGAATGTAATTTTTCGAGGGAGTTAGGCGAACGGATACGGGACTTCCGACTATTCTTTCCCGCCCTTTCTCGCCTAATTCTCGCGTGCACCAGGCTCGAGAACATTTTAACAGACCCACGACCATTCGATGCAACGAGGCGGATATAATTGATACTACGGTGGACGTCAGAAATTGCTCGCGTCGTTAGTGGTAATGAAGCATCAATTGCACAACGAGTGCCAGCAGATACGGAGGTAATAATTCTGAAGGCAAAGCCAACAGTTATTATACCGGGCGATTCGTGAAAATGCGATTTTTTAACTTTAGAGTTTACAGCTTCTGAATATAACTTTAGTGAGTGTGACGTTTGTTTCCTACCAGTTAATTATAATCGTAAATTAAGTGGTACCACTATTAATAATAATCTATATTTACATTTTACTATGAATTAGTGTTGCCACTTTTCTTCCCGAATTGTCGTTTTTATTAGTTTGTCAGAAACACGGCAGATTTTGAAATTCACCAGGGTGACGCGATCGATAGCTCTCATTAGTTGCGTGGACAACGTCGAGCGCAGTCGTAGTTATGTTTCTCGTAGTGATTCAAGTGTCACGTAAATCTCGGTTCGCGATAAGTATTTGGGCGACCGAACAAGCAGTTGCGTGATACCCGGACGTTGGAACGTACAGGGAAATGCACGAAAGCACGTCGCGTGTTTGCAAAATCCAGGCTGTCGAGATATCTGCGACGTAATTGGTTACGCACAGCGCAATTAAACGTTGAAGCCGAGCTGGCGATCAACGTGGACGTGATTGCTGGCCGCGAGCAATCGAACGAACAGGAACAATAAATCTCTTTTATTAAATCAGGCGTGTTGCAGTTATAATTTAGAAGTTTTAGAGACTTTGACCGCACGATCATTAGTTAGTCAGAATAAATGCTCTTTTAATATCAATTTCTGCTTATGGAGAAACTAATCTGATCCCTCACGACTTTATCCTATTATTAGTGTACAATTATTGTAGTGTCCAAAAGGACAAATCATTTCTGAATGGAATTGGAATGGGGAACGTTAAGGGGCCATTCTGGTTAGACGGTTTGAAAAAAAAACGATTTTTTCAACCTTTTTTCGAAAGTACATATCCTCAAGAATGTACTGTTAAATTTTCATGGAAAAACTCCAATTATTTTAGCTTCTACATAGGCATTTTGTAGGAAACGCAGAGGCTTGGCTTCTATAGATGAAAACTTTGAACGCGTTTTTGTCGAAACGTCATTTCTCCACATGGTGCAGGTAAAATCTCAAAATCTATCGAACCGATTGCTTTATAAGTTGCACTGCTTATTCTGCACACCTATGACACTGGCAGTGACTACACTTTTAAAATCGAGAATAGCACAGAAACCAAAGCCGAAATGCATTGATTCTTGCATTTTGCCCGCCATTTTGGTAATTTTAAATCATTAATTCTAGTTCGAACGACAGCGACAGTCATACTGATCAAGAATCTGTTTGTATTTTTGGTTTCAGATAAGTGCAACAGCTGAAATCGCATGCACGAGCGAAGCATGAATTTTTAACCGTGCCATCAAAATCGCCCTAATCAATAGAAAAAAGTTTTATTCCATTACTATAATCCGTTTCTTCGCAATAAATTCCTGAAAATCGCTGAATTTATCGACGCGTTAACCAAAACGACCCCTTAAGCTAAGTTTGGATACTTGGAAATTTCACTCAAATCCCATTCCTGCACAAATAAGCCGAGATATAGAGAACAGAAGGAGAATTCAATACGATTCGACTCTGCCAGGGACCCAAAACTTTAAAGTTTCTACCGTCAGGATAAAAGAAACGTCGTTTTCCCCACTTTCAATTTTATATTTCACGTTCCTCGCGACGACATGCAACGGGGATTGGAACTTCCACAGCTCACACAATGTGGAATCTTTTCGAAAGTATGAGGAAGAAGAATTCAACGTTTTATAGAGCTCCTCGCTTCCTTGAAAACGTCATGACTCACAGGTCGTGGAAAACAGACATTTTTCTAAAGTCGATTCATTCAATGCGATTCCTAAATTCCCAGATTTCCATACAGAAATATTACAAAGCTCTCCCACAAATTTCATTCTCATCGTTTAAGCCTGTATCGACAAGATGGAGTACATCGCCACAAGGGTCTTAATTACAAAAATTACAGCCAAGAATCAGATATCATTGCTACACTATTGTCATCTGTTGTTCATTCCATTTCGACCTTCCATCGCCACATGTTCGTACGAAATGATTAATTGCAGACAGCAAAGCGATATTAATCGCGGATTAAGCGATTCGATGCGACTGTCCGACTTCTGATATCTCTATTCCCCCGATTCGCCGACGATTTACATATACAAACATCTCGAGGAGGCGAGGGCTAATAATGATGCCATCAACTCTTTCGATCGCTTAGAGGACTAATTCAATGCAAAAGACTGGAAGTTACGTCATGTTCCGGCGAGTACCCGCCCCGAGCATCAACGCCGAGAATAATACGACGGCAAGAGACTAATAGGAGCAAGTCGATGAATCGGTCGGCTACAATTTCGGGAGCAATTTGGAAGTCGGGGCAAACAAGCGCGAATTACGTTCGGGTCTCACGCCGTGTCGCTCGTACGTGCACGCAATCCACACATGTGCTTCCGCACGAAGGACACAAGTGTTGCAAAGTGTGGACAGCTGTGGATGGGGGCCAAGAAACTATTAACGATGTTGTCGTTCGGCAACATTGTTTAGTCAGTTGCATACGCACGCTACCGTCGGGTTAACGTCGACTCGATGTAACACTCGGGCGACGTAACCGAAGCGACGTGAACTGAATTTTTATTCAACATTACACCTCCGAAATAGGCTGATAAAGATTAAGCCAGTGGACGCTCTGTAGCATATGGATTATTTGGCCATTAATTACTTGGAAGTTTACAGCTTTAAGTACTCAGTGGACTGGTAGAAAAGGCAGTCGGTTAAAGGGTTAAAAATGTGAGGAGAAAAGGGTAGAAGGTGTGGAGTTGAAGGTAGGACTGAGACGGAAAAATGGAAAGAAGTTTGAAATTGGGATTACCTGCAAAGAGTAAATTGTTATTAATATGAGTGATATTTGGGGAATTTGTAAAGAAATATCGTATATTGTATAGGAATCGGCAGTTGAGGGAAAACTTGCGAGCGTTTTCTTCGTGAAAATGCAGACTCAGCGTAAGAAATGAGAAACTGGGCCCATTGTCTCGATTTCGATTTTTCTCGGATGATTAGATGAATTGTCAAAATGACTTTTTTCACATATTTCCATCGATTTCACCTGAACTACTCAACCGATTTAAAAATTTTGTTAGGTACATTTGTTGGTGATTCAATTATCTTTAATTTAATATGATTTTCGACAAAATCGGACATTCGCAACACGAGATATTTGCAATTAAGTGGGACCACCTTTTTGACAGACAGGTAAAAAGTTTACCTGTCGATATCTCAAAAACGTATCCATGGAAAAATCTTTGATAGATAGTGACTAGACGAAGCGATTTTTACGCTAAACATCAATTTTCAGGGTGCACACTTGGTTGTTTCTTTTTTTTATCTCGGAAACTAGAAATTTTACACTTTAATGTTGAGGATCAGTTCAAAAGGGAATATATTCTGAACATGCTGTAAAAATTTAAAGTCGATCCGAACATCCATTGTTTTGCAATCGTCAGGCGACTGTAGCGCCGTCATACATATGTTCATATTATAAAAGAAAAAAGTTTTCACAGTTAATAGTATTATTAAACACCACCCAAAAGTACTATTCACAATTAGTATTCATTTCCTTGTAATTAATTCCCCCAAAAGTTACATATTCACCAAACCCGAATGCCTAAAGTAGTTCCCTGAATTAGTCAGCCTCATTATCGTCGGCCATGGTGGACCACAAACCGCGAGAAGACACGATATGCCTGCCCGGCCACTGACGTCGCCGTTATTGAATTGGACGTTCGCTAATATCGAACGGTAACTCGATTACGCCCGTGCGCCAGCGACAAGCAACTCCGTGCCGCAACAACGGTCGCAACCGATAGGGGTGTCGATATTAAATTGCACGAGCCACCGGGGGCCGGCGTGCGCGGTGAAATCATGCACAATTTCGCGAAATTGCATTGAGACTGAGAATTGCGCGAGCTACTGCGCCCTTGTACCGCGAACCAAGGAAATTGCATCCATTAGCAAATTACCCTTACCTACTTTCGCTATCCTTCGGCCAGAAGGGCTGGCAGGCGCGAAACGGAGGATCGTTATCTATACTGGTCAAGATAAAGATGATTTTAACCGAGCAGCATCGGCGTAAAAGAAACCGAAAAAAGGCGAGTTAAAAAGCTCAGGCTCGGCTGCCGATCGGATTTTAATTTTTTATCGTGAGTTTGGTATGGGTTAGGGTGGAAGCTTTATGGGTAGGCGATAAGACAGAGGGAAGGAAAAACGGATAAGTGCGTTTCGTCCTTGACCTGCTAAAGGACTTATCGGTAAGGCTTACCTAGACTGAGAGTTGGGCGTTATTCGAATACAAATTTAACGAATAACAAATCATTCTCTTTTGCGAATTAACATTTATCCGAATAATGCCCAACTTTGCCTAGACTCTGCTTTAGATTCGGTGGGTACTATTTGGATGTAGGATGAAATAAGTGTGTGTAGGGGTAGGTTGTTGGAGACTGGCGAGGGCTTAATCGGTTGGAATGCCCCTTTGTAAAGAGGAAAGAGCGTTAGAATCAATTTCGAAGTTTCCTAAAGGGTAACCGTTCGTTATATGGCATTCGCCACTTTTCGCGATGCTTGAAAGCAACACCTGTGTCCTCAACTTTGAGGGCGCGCCATTTTCCTCGTAATTAGGTTGCTGCGTGCGCGGGCAGCACGTGCACCGCGACCACGCTACGAATTCATTAGCGGCGAAATTCATTACCTAATAATCCACGGACGTTTATGTTTGCCCACGCTGGTAAGCCTCCTCTGGAGATAATAATTAATTGCCGGGAGGAAGCCGGGGGAGAAACAATTTGTCCGTCATTCCTCCAACGTCTTACAATCTCGGCGCAAGTGCATGTGTTGGGTGCATGCGTCATTAATCATGCTGCTCAGAGATGATACGCGCGCGCACTCGTGCCAGAGAGGCTATTAAGCAGGCTGAAGGCATTCCCGGGGTTGGATATCAAGTTCAAGGATCTGTAATAGTTTGTTGATCCGAAGCGGGTGCCCCATTTTTTCGAAGAAACTAGGAATATCGATTCTCCATCGTACTCAAATTAGAAACTAGCGCTCGGTAATTTCTACAAAAAAAAAAGAAATTAAACAATCTAAAAATTGCCCTCATAATACTCATGGAAACTAATTGTGCGCCGAATCAAACACTGCTTTCTATGGCAACTTTGAATATACAAGTCGTGGTCTCATCTGGACCAATGAAAGTGTACCATTCACCCAGTTAAAAAGTACACAGAAAGGTAATTTATCTACGAGGAGGCTTGCAGAAGTGCAGCCGATCTCTATTCACCAGGACAAATGTTGCTCGACTCTGTTCCCAGAGGGGGCCCGATTTATTAATGTGCAAATAGTATAGGCATCAATCATTCGCAATCGTATTCTGAATGACCGAGGGGACAATCCTGCGACCTGTTGATACAGCGACGTTAAAGGACAGCTTAGCGGTTGACGTCAAATATCGGTAACGATATGTAGGAATGTTGACAGAATAATATAAAAAAGGGAGGAAATTATTTACGCTTCGACGTTATCCGTGAATGCGTCATGTGAGCTCAAGTGCCATTATGGGGCATCCAAATGGCTCCATTACTCGACCTGATATTTCATCGAAGGTGTAGGTATCTTGCAACCTCTTTGACATTTCGCAAGAGAAGAGGCATGTTTGTCTGCCTTGCGAATTCTCAAGCAATTCAAGCATTTACCATTCTTTAGAATTGCTTTAAGTATCAATGGAATCGGGAAAATTTTTTAAATCTTGCTAGACCTGGAAAATTGTAAAAATCTTGCTAGACCTGGAAAATTGTAAAAATCTTATTAGACCTGGAAAATTTTTAAAATCTTGCTAGACCTGGGAAATTTTAAGAATCTTTATAAACCTGGAAAATATTCTTACACAACTTAATTCTTATTTCGAATATTTAGGAGTACTATTGCAAAAGCAAAATACTCACAGAAAATTTTAAGCCTGGCCAATACTTGGATTTTCTGAGATATTAATAACTAGCTTTAATACTTGGCTTCGTCCGAAATTTAGATTCTGATTTTATAAAAAAAAATAGTTTTTTTTTGTGAAAATAGTCACACTCATCTGGATTAATCAAGCATAATGAGCTGAAGCACATTTCGTGATCCCAGAGTTTATTGTTCGAAAGTTTTTAGGTGACAGACAAACACACAAACATATTATAAGCTTTCTGCTTGATATATATTAAGATATTCCAAACGGCTTGAGGCACCTCGAAAACCATCGCTGACTACAGAACACCAATCGCCGAGCATTTCTCGTCTGCGACAACGCGGAAACCAGTAAGCACGCGCGATGATACACGATGTTATCAGAGTGATACTATCCCCGAGCCAGACTCCAGATTCCGTCTGCCAGACGGCAAACGATACTCGAGGACGAAAAGCGATCTTAGAGCTGCAGACGAGAGTGTCCTTCGCGATCAGACGGTCACCTCTCTACGAGGAATCGAGGGATGGCGGCGTCTAAACAGAGACATTCCTCTTCCGGACACGACAGCAGAACTCTCCAATCCTCGGCGCTGTTCGCGCTGGAAGGGGACCTTGATTCTAAATATTACACGAGCACGTGTGCGCGCGCACTAACTGCATCGTTCTGCTTTCGATTACACCTGGCCTCGACAGTTGTTTCACTCAAGGGAAATGCTAGCTAACGGGAATGAACCGTGTCGATACCGGGAAAAGGATATTAGTTTTCCACGATATTTGTATCTGCGAAAGAGCATTCTGTTTGGGTGACTTTTGGGGATTGACAGTTTGTCGAAGAGTGATCGGTTATTCTGTAACGGAATCTGCCCTGCCGTAGACTTTTTTTCAAACACCAAAACGTGTGCCTGAGGAACCAGCTGTTAACTTTAGTGCGCAACAACCCTGTATAATTTTTTTGTGTTTGTGTATGCTACATCTTTTCTGCTATGTATATTGTATATCTTACCAAAGGGTGCCTACCCGTGTATAAATAAAGAAATAAATACTAGAGACTTTTGCAAATAGTCTTCCAAGTGAGAGCAGCTCGTGGCATTGAGCTGATTGTGAGTGGCTCGTGGAACTCCGAACAAGCTCGTTACTAACTTTACGAACCACGTGAAAGGTAAGCTCACAGAGTCGATTTTTATTTCCACCAAGCGACACCATTACATCCCAAAAATCAGGTCGGAAATCGAATTTCGGAATTTCAGCCCTGCCGCCAAATGAGGTGGCAAAGTCGCGTCCACGAGGAAAGGGTTCTTATCAATTGGAAAAGATCGGCGGTCAAGTGGAGATGTATTCCCATAGACGATAATAGGTTTGCTGCGCGGGCGCGAGTTATCTCTCGAGTTTCGTTCGATCTCGATTTCTCGGCGCAAGGCTCGAAAAGACGAGCTTTGGACAGAGGAACAATGAGCCGAGCGCGATAACGGTTATCTAGCGTGGATGGTAGTTTCGCAGGAACTTTTGTAGCGCTGGCGCAGTATTCCCCGAGGATTCGGTGATGAATTGCTTGGACTTCGGCTCCCGTGGACTTTGTAGCGATCGATTACTAGCCGGCGAGAATAAAGTGGCCGAGTCTCGAGGCGCGCCTCGGAATCAAACAGCAATACCCGGAAAGGCCGTTTGATCAACGGGGGAAGTTGAAATATTAGTAACGCTGGAAGAAACCGTCAGCGTTTTAGTCGCAGCATCAGCTAACGAATCGCGGCACGAGATCGCGTGCGCAATACTGAAATCGTTCGCGCTATCGTGAGAAGCATACGATGAATGATGACAGATAATATCAATGAGCCGCCGAGGCTCGCAATTCTGGCGTTTCAAGCGCTGGCAGAATTGCATCCGAGTTTCGCGTAAAACAATCTTGTTCCAAGATTTACATTCTTTACCCAAAGAAGCCCCATTTGGCTCCATCGAGCAGAAGGTATTAGAGGCAGTCCTTAAATTGCATAAGCGTAATTTTGCCGATTTCTTTCGAGACCCCCTTCCTTACGTAATATATTTTACATTGCGTCCTTTCAGTTATTAAAATTCTTTCAAGGCCCATATAATTAATTTAACTCGACGACCCCTAACACACCCGGGTTCCTCAATTTATCAAGGTCAAGTGACGTTCGGCCGCCTCCGAAATTCCCTTATCGCGTGTCTGTCGACGCTCATTAGTCACTGATAAAAAGAGAATAGCGAACGAAACGATACCGTGCGCGCGGCTCGCCGAAGAAAGACGTCGGCTTCTTTCCCGCCCGAGCGGTCCGAGAAACGCAACGGCCCTCCTGCCCTCGGGTCTAGACTTTTTAAAAGCTTTTTCAGTCGAGCGACGGCTTGTCGACGTAATTTCCTCGTTCTTTTTATCTTTTCGGTCAGGGCCGTTCAATCTAGCGCGCCTAATGCGACGCATTGCCACGCGCGTGCAACCATTTTTTCGGGGTTGTTACCCCCGAGGCCGACGCGGAAAGTGCACGCGTGCCTCGGTGCTCCTTAGCTAGCAACGCTGGGCGCATTTTCAACGGCTTTGTTCGCCCGCTGCTCTTTGTCAACGCGCTGAGAACCGTGACGCATTTTATCCACGGTGAACCGCTAGGTAAGTGTTGCGAATTTTCTGATAAGACGAGGATGGATAGATAAAGTTTGGGAGTACTGGGTGATGTAGCTGGTGGAGTATGTAGAACGTTGCGAAAGACTTATATGGTGTTTTGTTATGAAGTATTTAATTTCAAGGAGATGCTACTTCTGAAGGAGGCTACTTCTTGTGCGAACATGTATCGAACTTATCGGACCAGCTGCCCCCTGGGAAATTGTAAGAACTCTAGTCGACCGCGAGCTCTGGTCCGCTTTGCGCACCCAGTGTGACGTTGGATAGGGCATTTACATTCAGATTTGTTAGGAAATTAATTCGATAGGATTGGTAACGTAGGGAATAAAAGAAAGCTGAGGTGTTAAGACCGTATGAATGTGTCGCACTCTTGCGCTGTATGCGTGTACACCATTGGGGATGTATGAAACGCATAGAGAGCGAAAATAAAAAGTCAGGATTGTAAAAGTAAAAGAGAAAAGAAATCTGTTATCTGTAATAATCGAAGAAGTTTATTTTATTTAATTTCAATCTCACTAAGTTCTGTATAATTTAGGGTTTATACAAAAACCGACTTTTAAAAAACCCAGTTTTCGAATTCCACTATTCCCCCCCCAAAAAATCGGTGAAACCAGTTTTCGAATTTTCACAAAAAATATAATTAAAATAGTAAATAAATATTTGTACTTATTTAAAAAAATTTCAGTTTTCTTAATATTATGGAATTACAAAAATATAACAAAATACAATATACTCTATATAAACAAAACCAAAAAAAATAACTAAAAATCCGTACAATTTTTGAGTTCATTTAATATTTATGGATATACAAAAGTATAACACAATAAAATAGACTACATACAAAACCAAATGAAAAAAGAAATAAAATAACTAAAATCCGTATAAAATATGAATCTTGTAAAAGGCGATACCAAATTATAAATCTTTATCCCATTTAGTATTTTTTTTCCTGAAAATATAAACTCGTGAAGATTAGTTTTACAGTAAACTATTACTTAATTACTACAATATGCGTGTGTCCGAGGGCGATTTCAAGTGAAAATGTCAACATTTTTAATTAAATAATTAATTCAGTTCTGCATATTATTTCTATTTTTTAAATTTAAAAACCGGTTTTCGAATTTTACAAATTTATAAACAAAAAACCGACAAACCCTAGTATTATTCAAAGTATATAATAAACCCAAGATTTATTGGTTTCTGTATAATATCGCCTAACCACGATTTGAATCCACGTGCAACCTCGGGAAGATTCAGAAAAGCAGCAGTCCGACAGAGTTAAAGTCCCGTGAGCTACGGTAATTTCAACTGTTCGCACCGAGGAAAGCTTCGTCGTCTGTAATTTTACGTAGTACAATGGACAAGCTTCTTCGCTACGAACTAAATGACCAGGTTTCGCGAGCAAGGATGGATTTGATCGACCGCGGAACCACGGTCATTTTCGCGCGCGCAACCTTCCGCGGGCTTCCCGCGACGCGATTACGTGGCGCGCGAAAATTCTTACGTCGCGGAGAGGAACGCTTCGAGGCTACGGTCTTTCAGCCGTTATCTACCAGCGATGCACGAAACGGAGGAAATTTCCGCGGCCGGTGGAAACGTGGCCCGCTCCGTCGTGCAATTTTCCGGGCGGTGGGAACGCTTCAATCGCGGGAACACGGAAAATCGAAGCGACCGTGCTGGTAACCTTCGATTCGACGGAATGGCTGCTGCGCATACTTACACTCGTTTGCACGCCGCGCGCGGATACACCTCGTATGTGCGTGTCGCGTACGTAGATTGCTCGAGACTATTCGAGATTCACCTCGAGCCACTTTATCGCTAGGTATTCAAATATTTGAGAAGCTTAATGCGTTATATAAGTCGGACGTGTGGTGTAGTGTTGCTGTTTAGGTGGAGTATCTCGTTTGTTCGTCATGCGGGGTTCATATTCCTAAAGTATCGAGGAAGGCCTTTGAAGGAATAGTCAGAGTTTGAAAAAGTGGTATGGGAGCGAAAGTAGTAGCTCTAATTTTCTATTATTAGCAGTGGCACACTCGGGATTTAATATTGGGTGGAGGGAAGTTGAAGGAATACAAATATTTTTAATGCAAATTCAATAAAATTCATTAGGTGCTTATCAAAATTTATTTAATGAATAAAATCCACTTTTCTTTTCATTTTACAAAGCTTTTGACTTAGGTAGTTCGTGGGTACATTAATCTCGTTTTTCCCTTTTCTTTGAGGGCTGCCAGAGTCCCTTGCCTCCCTATGGGTGCGCCACTGATTATTAGGTACTCTATTTTCTTGCGAAATTTTTAGTACATTATTACATATGATAAGTACCTACTAACTAGGGCGACCTGTCCGGTGAATGAATACCGAACAAAATCGACAACAACGAGACTTAACAACCTTGAATTTAATGCAGAACTTAAAAAGAACTTAGTTGAATAACGAAATACTATGTAAATTTTAACGTGAATGGAGCGTAATGGGTGTTAATTTTTAGTATGATACGAGCAGTGTTCATTTACTGGGGTGTGTTCATTCACTGACAAAAATCGGCGGCTCTGGATATTTATTTGTGACGAATCTTTTATTCAAAGAAAACAAGTGTTTCTCAATTCAGGGAGAAAAGAGTTCTGAATTTCCACCGCGGCACGGAACGCGTTAAGTTTAATTCTCTAAATTCGTTATTCCCTAATCGTTCTGAACAATCCACCGCAGGCGAACGAGTGTGCATTCTTCGCCCACCTGAATACAAGAAAACTAATTTTCCTGCACGACGTGTATCGTTAGATGGACTCGACGTAGCCGCAGGAACGATGGGGAAGACGAGAGACGGAGAGCAGAGCGCGCAGGTCCACGCAATAGTCTCGTCAGGTGTTTCGGCCAGGTATAGGACCGGGGGTTTGGAAGGAGAAAGACGCTCGGTTGAATGCGGGAACACCAGCGGAACAAACGTTGCGGTAGGACGAGAGAGGTTGCGGTAGGACCTTGAACCTGTTGCGCAAGGAGACGCAGCTCAGATTTAGAGGAGTGCCTTCCGTTCGCGGAAACGTACATGGGCCACCGTCGATACTTATCATTAGCTCTGCTTTGCGGTTATCTCACCGGTTCCCGATTCTTCGATGCGCTAAAAACGCGCAAGGATAAAGGTGCGAGTCGTGGAACGGTTCGTGGAAAATCCAAAGGTGGAACGAAATGCAACACGGCGTGGCTGACTAGCAACGAGTCGTTAATTTCTTTAACACTAGGACAACACAAAGGCTCGTCATTTTTACGACTGACAAAGCTTTTGGCAGAATGATAACTACTTTTTGCGTTATTTGTAATCATGGGGCATCCGGGATCTTTTGTTTAGGCGACTTCTAACATAATCTATCTTATTTCTGCAAGTATTGTATATTATGTTGTATAGACAGACTGTTATGTTTTTACGTATTATGCTTTATGTTATATGTTTTATGTTTTTCTTATTTTTGTTAAGTATCGATATCTCTTTTATTTTAGTTTTCTTAATGTAATTTAATGCTCTAAGTTCGTTCTTGTACTAAAGGGTTTTCCCGTTTATATAATAATAATAATAATAATAATTAAGGGGTCTCCCTGGGCAAAAGCGACGCTATAGGCTGCCGCTTGACGTTTTTAGCTGGCAAATCTACAATTTTGCGAATTTTACTATAAACCAAGCGGCATTTTATTCAGAAAAGATAGTACTTTCGGAAAATGCAATAAAAAATCGATTTTTCGACTGCCTAGTCCTCTTAATGTGTACTAATTGCTCCAAGTAATATGTTTGTAATATAAAACTGTTAACCAAAGATGGAATCTACAGTACTGTGTCATAAAAATAAAAATCTGTAGAATGGTAAATACTTGTGGTAATATAGATAATGGTAAAGATATAACTTACGAACGTTTGTGTTAGAAGAATAAGTGTATTGAATAACGTTTGTGTTCTGGGGTTAAATGATGGGAATACAAGGGACATTCTTTTGGAAAACTGAAATAGGATTATTGCAATGGATATCTATGTTTTACACGAGATTGGATATGAGGTTTTGTAGCATCGACCTAGAAAGAAATATTAATGTGACCTGCTTCTGGTATGTAGGTCGGACTTATATTGTGCAGCACGAACCGGCTAGATGGGAGGAGACGTGGTGGAGAGAACATAAAAGTAAAGGGCAAAAGGCAGGACGGGGGATATATAGAAGCGTCTACTAGAATCAGGTCGCTTTAATATCTGATGTCGCGCCGGTGTTATAACAAAAATGTATCAGTGGAAAGTAGATTGCTTGGAGAAGTAGATACAACATGGCAGAAGAATATGGTTTCTTAACCATTCGTTGCATAACTTCTTCAATTTTTGAAAAAAAAAATACAATTGTGGACTCGTATAAGTGATAATAATAATGGAAAAATAATAAAAAAAATATGTTTTTGTGATCTATGTAAATGTTTAGACATTATGATGAATGTACCATTCATCATAAAGTAGTTACATCACACTACATGCTAGTTACATAAAAAAAATTAAAAAGAAAAAATATGTTGCATATTTGCAACAGTAAGCAAGGAAGGGTTAAGTGCATAAGTATAAAGTTGCGTCTGAGACACGGAGAATGCAAAATTATAGATTGTGTTCCTTGCAGGGAAACCAAAGAACATAACAATTTAACCCTAGATTCCTAAAAATCATAAAAAAAATCATGTCCTTTGTGCCCATCTATGTCAACGAAAATAACAACCAACCTTTGGAATGCAAGAAACCAATATGCCGCTATTGTGTCGCTATTGTGTCGAATAAAAAACGTTTCGTTACAAAGAAGTAACATTTATGTTCCTACTCGAATAAAAATATATTTTCACGAAAATATTGGTGTTTTGTTTCAAAGTCGTATTTTTTACGAATGTTTAGTAACAACATCACTCGCAGAATAGTTTCTTAATCTAGGATTAAAAACTTGTATATCCAAATTCTTTAATTCCTATCATTAAATTCTTCCCCTTAATTGAGCGCGATACAGATGGACCGTGTTAACTTCGGAGAAAAAAAAACACAGCGAAGTCTGTGTCATACTGATCTCTCGGAAACCTTCAGCTTTTTTTGTACAATTTTCTTATTTCCAGTGGACTGCCGCATATAGACGAAGCATAATAACATAATAAGCGTTGGAACGGCGAAGTTTCTTACTACGCGATTGCGTGCCTTCCTCGCGCGCAACCAGCGCTCTATTTCACGCTCGGCGGCGAGACTGTTTTTCTAGCTTTGTTTACAAAGCACCCAGTGTAGTGGATTAGTGACGCAACCGCGATAGCCGATGGATGGCAACCAAGAACGCAATGTCCTAGGTAGAGGACAAGGTAGATCACGAAATGAGTGCGTCATCAATGTTTCACCGAGACGCGCAGTTCCCCAAGTTCTGCGGAGAAGGCTGCCCCCCGCCGTCCCTCTTTTCCCTCTTATTCGATACTCCGCGTATATATGTATTCGATATTCGTATACGATACCATATACCGTGATTTAATCCCTACATTCATCCAATTTCAAACAGGATGAAAAGAACATGACCTGGGGGCCATTTCAGATGAGACACCTTCGTGGCTTACGACTGGTATTTCACACGCACACATCCGCTCACCTTTTATGTCTAATTCTGTCCTCTTCGAACGAGTGTCGTCTCTGCCAAATGAATATTTACGAAATATAGATACACGGTAGCTATGGCGGCTAGGAAAGGCACAGCGAGATCGTATAATCGGCGGGGGGGATTAAAGTAAACACGCTTCGAGCGTCGACGCAAATAAATTGGCAGAAATATGGGAAGATAATTCTATATTTGCACTGTTTTTGTTGTTTTAGCTTGCATTTGTATTCCAATAAGGTCATACCCGTATATATAAAATAAAGTAAAAGAAAATGAAGATAACTCGAATCCTCCATCAGAGCTGCTACATCAGTCGCTCGATGATTCAATGTGTGCCCTCGACAAATCTTTACAAGCTACTTTGACGATTGTAGTGCCAATTAATAATATTTGTTTAGTTGAAATAAGCTCAATTCCTAATTTTAAATTAACATTATTTATCAAATGAAGAACTGATACGAAACCGTGCACAAACGTGTTACACTTCTTTTTAATAATTCAGGACCTTGCAGCACGAAGAGGGGTGAGCTTCATTTTCGACAGTTTTTGAATCATGACGTGTAATATACGTAAAAAAAAGTCTACACCGTTTGGTGTGCCCATTTATTGCAAATAAATAAAATTAAAAACCGCTCCCATTTTGATATTAATTTCTTCTCTGAATCTCATTTTATTGTTTTTCTAATTTACTCGAAGGTGATAAATACGAAGCTGCACCCTTTCTTAGCGCAAGCTCCGAATTCCTCCTTGCCGACAAATTATTATTTTACGAAAACAATAACGTTGCTTTAAAATATATAATCTAGGAGAAGAACTCTGGGAAAATTCTGGGAACTATTAACACGCGACGCTACACTACTGTACCATTTGTGAACCACAAAAGTGTCTCCCTTGAAAAGGCCCTTACTTCGTCCACCAACTACCTACATATAAACAACGCGGTAGATTATCGTCGTACAAAAGCGTATCGCGCTCGAGTTAATTAAAGAGCCGATTGATAAGGCGATAACGGCGTTGCCAGCGAGCTCCCCGCGCGATTGCTGCAACGCTCGCGGTAGTACGCAATCTATACGAAACGGCTGGTACGATTAACGCCCGCTCTGCCATCGATAAAGCGTTTTATTGTTAATCGGGAGCGAGGATTTTGTTCGAGACTCGTACGCGCGATAAAAAGAATTTCGCCAGCGTATCTGGCGTACAGTAAACAGTACTTTGTTGTTGTTGCAAGAGGCAGACGTGGCTGTGGAGTGAGCGCGTTATCGTCGATGACCACGCGAGGCACGCTGCGCGCACTCGACCACGGATATCGATCACTATTCCTGATAAATATCGGATCATCCTACAAGTTTCTTCGGTATGTATGCTAAGCCAGAATAAATGACTTTGTGTATATTATTTTCCCACGTTTTCTATTAGGAGAAGGCGAAGTGTACCTGTTCGTATAAGAAAATCTCATTTGACGAAGCTTGGGAGTATTAGAACGATGGAACAGGAAAAAGAGGTGAGATTTAGGAAAAATGGCGCAGAGAGTAGATATATGACTTTGATAGCGTATGGCTGACGTAGCGTTTGTCTTGCGATTGCGCAGAAAATTGAAAAAGGAAGAAGTGTTTGTAGATAATACGAGGATATGAAGTTTTAATATATTTTGCAACTTGCAACGCTGATAATGGATTTCCTGGAAGCAACGTGTCCGAATGTATATTTCGAATATGTTCGCATTCGGTGAAAACCCTAACCGTGGACGTTGTTCGCGCTCGAGATGGCGGCTCGAGTACTGATAATCGCGAGGAACCTTTAACAGAATTCAAGGTCACGGAGAAGAGACCCGCGAAAACGATAGTGTCTTATCATAGACGCAGCAAGCGTACATATTCTACAATTATTGTAAGCCATTACGTAATCATTTTAATGATGTCGAGTCCCCGCCTGAGCTACCAATTTATCGCCGTAGATGGTAGACACCGATCAAACTTTAACCCCTAATTATATTAGTGCTGCTGACTGCTACCTGGTAATTTCTTCAAATTAACTGCGCCGATCGAAAGGAAGTAAGAAACACGAAGGATGTAAGTCGTTTCATGAAATGCGCGAGGGAATTCCTCAGAATATATTAATGATAGGGACGCGATAAGCAAATACTGCTATTCAAGCCATAAAATTGAGAATCTTACAGATTGATATATGCAAAAAATATTTAAGTGGAATATGAAATTTTTGTTGCTTTAGAGATTATTTGATCTTGTGACATCACGTGCTCGAGTTGATTTCTTTTAGATGCAAGCATGTAAGTATTAGGGGTCGTCCTTAAATTACGTAAGGCTTGGGAGATGGTCGTGAATTTCTTACGTTTTCTTAGAAGGGGGAGAGGGAGTCGGGTAGCGTGTCGTGTAATATTTTTGTATCGTAATTTTGAATATGAGGAGCCTACAACGCGATGTTTCGCCGCAAACACGAGTTAAATGAATTATATGAATCTTTAAAAGAATTTTAATAACTGGAAAAATGCAACGTAAAAAATATTACGTAAGGAAGCGGGGGAGGGGTTGGAATATAAAATCTTACGAATTCTTATACTTGAGGAGGGAGGAGGTAAGAAATCGCTAAAATTACCCTTGCGTAATTTAAGGGCGACCCCTAACACTACAGTTTAGATTTTTTCAATTTAACACGAACCATTAAACCAGTCGAAATGACCGGTTTTAAATTTGGTAATAAATTTACCATTGTTAAATATGAAAAAAGTGTATTTCTGAGGAGTATAAATATGTGTAATATTACGTACATATTTTTTAACAATATAAAAATTAAAAAAATATGAATAAAGGTTTATTTTCCTTGCATTTAAACAACTATGTTTGTAGCCCATTTCGTGGCGATTAAAATGATTGCGAACAATTGAAATACATAGTACTAACAAACGATTAAGGTCAAACCAGTAATCGCTTAATTTCTGTTCCGAAAAAGAAGCAACAAATTTTCGAAATCATGATATTTTAATATGCCGAATAGCAAAATGTTTTGGCAGTATATTTATGGTACCTCGAAGTGTAGTAAACACGCACCTATGTTATGAACTACTTGTCTGTCTGATCGCATACTGACTAATTCTACTTGCGTCGTCCCAATCCTTGAGGGATCAATTTACAAACTTACTTTTAATCTCTCCATACCGTGTGGTTGTTCCAAGCGTCGAGAAATAAATCAAGAAATAAAATATTAAAAACCATATGCTGCCATTAACAAAATACTCGACCAACACATTTTCACCTACAAAAGAATCACCGAATAATCCCTGCAGCAACAAAAACTGCATACTACAATTTGAATTTTAAACTTTCCCTCAACCATCACTGCACTTGCAATCGCAGCTGCGTATACAAAAAAATTGCCAGTGAAAATTCAAAATCCCATCGACTGTCCCCTCGTCCAACGAATATATTATATTTCGCAGTGGCTCGGATGACAGAGGAGCGACAGTTTCGTAGAACAAAGAAGAACGAGTTCAAGTTCACGGGTAAATTTGGTTGTTTACGAATCGGGCTGCCAGTTTCAGCGTCCTCGCGGTGCAGCTCGCGATGCATTCATCGTGACGTCGGCTGACCTCCAACCACTCAATCTACTTTAAGAACATAAACGCCGCATCGGGCGACTGGCCCGCGATTTTGGCCGCTCGAATGTCGCTTTCCGTGCCTCCGTGCGATTTATCTTCCATCTCGGTGCCTCGTTCAACGACGCGTTTCGGCTCCTGTTCCCGCTATCTAAGCGTCCACGGACATGCAGGAATGCATAGGAGCAGTGCCGATCCACGTCGACCGGAATATGTAGTACGTGATGGCATTCGGCAAACGTTTGCACAGGCTCCGTGAACCCGTGTTCACAGAACACTCGTACACGGGACCACCGATTTCCGATAAACGGGTACGATAAGGGGAATAAAAGAGAATGGGGATGGTCGCCGCGCTCGTTCGCCAGTTAATATAACACCAGCTTCGCAAAAGGAATGCTTCCCCGTTTCGATGTCCCGCCTCGAACCTGCCCTCAAGGGTCCTCCAGACGCTGATACATGTTGCATGAAACGTTGATACGTGCATCATGATACGTGTTGCTACGTCTGTAGATCGGTTTCCGTGTTTCAGCATCAGAAGCGGAACTGGTATCTTGCTGACCAGCTAGGTGCGTGAGCAAGATGCAAGTTTCATGAAACCTGTATCATGATGCTTGTATCAACGTTTCACTGCAATATGTATCAGCGTCTGGAGGGCCCCTTAGCTTCATTGCGCCAAGAATTCATTTGTGCAACAACGTTGCGCCGTGCAATTAGACTAATTGGTCTGATTCGCGGAACTGTGCTGCTGCGTAGTTAAATGATACCAGAGACTACGTAATTTCGCTAAAACTGTAATTCAATGAAAAGCCACTGTCGTGATAAGTGGTATTATTTAACGAAAAACACCACGTTGGAATGTAACGCTAATGAACTACCATGACGATGAATAAACGTGAAATCTGAAGTATTCATACGATCAAGTTTAATTTTTCCCTAATCATGCGATTGGTCTGAAGTGTTTAATTTGTGATAGATTTGAAGAGTGCATGTAGAAAATACATACTGCGAAAATAGTGCCAAACATCAAATTTTTAAGGAGAGAAAACACTTCCCTGACTTTAAATGATTTCCGAAATTCGATTTGTTTTGATTGCTAAATATTTTGAAGTGTTCAATAGCTCAAATACATCACAAAATTTTCTATTTTTTGCATTAATATAGTCCGAATTCATAACAAAAAGAATTGTATTTGTGGAAAATCCTGTATGTGCTACTTCTTAGATATAAAGAAAACTGAATTAAAATTTTAAATTAACTAATTTAAATTTACATGTACTATTAGTGGCAATTCTGTTTACTTATCGCTTATTAACTTATGTACAAAGGGAAATTGCATTAAAATTCTATACTATAGTATTACCATTGGCGCGTAGAACATTTTCCGATAAATTTATTTTTTAATTTTATCCATTTAATTTCCGTTTTTCTACAAGGACTCTTCATTTCTGGACGAGGAACGCAAACACACGTAATGGAGGAATAAGAGGTGAACATTTTTCTCTGTAGATACGTCATCGAGTCTGAATATATCAATTCTACGAAAATATTATGAGTTTGGCAATAAGGATGGCCGTGACTTGTGCCTGATAACTTTATCACGGCGAGGAGATAGTCACTACAGTTGGCAGGTAGCGCATCTTCACTTTGGTTATATTTTAATTAACCGGGACGCCGAGTTCTCTGCCCGTTGCGCGTGCAACGGCAAGAGAGAGCTTACTAGATCGATGGCTGGGGTATCCTCGGGCCGAATTCTTATTGAAAGTACAGAGGAAACACGGGGCAGGTATTGAACGCGCAGAAAACTAGTCGCCTGTGGAAACCCGAGTTCGACTTTAATTAACGCCGGAGAAATGTGGCGTAATAATCGACCGAGAAGCAGAACCTGTTCGCGAACAACAAATAAACCGTGAAAAAGTACGGATAACTTTTTGTTGCGTGCTTGTCTCGCATAATGATCAAGGATAAGATGCTAAAACACGGATAAGGATTATCTGCAGTAGAATCTCCACTATTTCGAGAATTCTTGATAAAGATATCATTTATCATGGCTATTTTGTAACTATGCATGTTTGCACTCTAATTAGAGTTGCAAGCCGTACTATAATGTATAGTATTGTACTATATTTTTGTCCAGTGTACTGTATATTGTTAGAAAAAGATATAGTACGTAAAAAATTCTACAATGTTTTCTTATTTTTTTTTATTCTATGGCAACATGAAAATTTTAATTTGCGAAATTAAATTTTAAGGGAGATTTTTTTTATAATGAATATGAAGTGGAAGACAGAAGCCAGTCTATCTCTCGTAAAAAATAAGCTCCTTATATATGTTAATTTGGACTTTCAGTGCAATGAAACCTTTGACATATTTGGTAAAGACGATAAATTAATTACTAATGCAAATTGCACAACGAATATAGAATCAATATTAGATGCTTTAATATGGTTTTATTTTGGACCCATTTTCCTCTGAAAGGTACTATATTTTTTCATCACATTTGGCCGTAAAGTAGGTAATATATTTTCCCGAGAAAAAGTTGCTAACCCTAGGCGTTACCACAGAAACCATTAAACAGTTGAACTCCGAAGCCATCATGAGCTTCGTACTAAATTGTTACGTTTTGCACTGGCTGCGCAATCACAATAGAATCTTTCAATAGAAGAATGAATGTTGAAATACATATTTCGTTGGGATAATAAAACGTTCGAGTGGTAGAAGTCCTGCTGTGTTTAAAAGTGCATCGTCTTGAAAGGCCGATTGTAAGAACACTTGAAAGCCTCAAGGATCTCAAATTAATGCACTGTTTGTCGAATAGAAAAGTGGTTTATTAAAGCGAACGAATACCCGTCAACGATGCGTCTTTATTACCTAGGAACATTAAACAGCGTTGGAAAAATGGGCCAGCTCGCACAATGCCTGGTAATTACTTGCAAAAACAAGTGCATACCAGCGTTATGTAAATAGTGAAGCATATTCGAAGTTATTAATGCCAGGCAAATATAGCCTCCATACGGAACCCAAAAGGTAGAATGAATGTTTTCTATTAACTTTAAATAATCAATTGCAAAATGTAATTACAACCTAAAAGTAAAAGTTTTCCTATACGCGACTGGACGCGACGTCAAGAATTTCAAAGTCAATTTTCTCGAAAATGGAGCGCAATATCAAAAAATTGTATTCCTTTTTCTCGGCTTATTTACTCGTTATAAGTCAAAAAGAAAAAGTACCTTTTTTTTATATCGCGCTTCGTTTTCGAGAAAATCGACTTTGAATTTCTTAACGCTGCGTCCAAACGCGCACAAGAAGACATACCTTTATACATTTGCGTTCAAACTGTACCATGTCTCGAAGCTGCATCGGAAAACAGTAGTGAGGTCTGGACTAGGTGGGGCCATTTCGTTCAACCTTCACCTTCGCCGCGAATATTCCTACGATCAGCGATCGTATAAGCGGGATAGCGCGGTGCTCAGGTCCGAGTATCAATGAACCGTCAATAATCGTCGATAGGGTGACGATCGACAAACGGTGATCGTGACGTGAATTTTAAGCGCACCGGCGTATGTGTGTACTTTGCATCGTGACGTTCGCGCAACGAAAGCAAGTAATACTGTATTGGCATGTTTGTTCGAATATTGCACATTGTCCAACGTGTGAAGGAAAAAAAAGAACGAAACATTTATCTTCGGGCTCGTGCCTATCAGTATTCATACGCTGCGGATCTAGTCGCGTGAGCATTCCTGAAACCTGCGCATTTGCCACGACATTTTCACATCATGAATAGGTATGAGGAAGTTAAAACCAAGGCTTCCCATTTGCATCGGACAGTTGTAATTGCAAGTGAACAGAATACTTTTCTATAACGAAGAGCAATTTTACACTGCTTCTTTTTTTTTAGTTTTTATTCCAGGAAGCGCGGCGCTTGTTTTTTTCCGATGTACAACGTGACGAATGCGTCTGATTCTACTTGTAACAATAAATTGTTCCTTCCTAGACGTGCCGAGAGAGACAAGATAAACGGGGATTATTAATACGCTCCACTTTGCTTATCAGCTACGAACAATTAATTAATCAAGTAGCTGTCGTTGCGGTTTCGCTTGGGAATGTGGGAAACAACACTAAAACCTCACTCGCATTTGGAACATTTGAAATTGTATCGAACACGCTTAACCCTTCGTAGGCGCACCTTATATTCACAAATTGGTCACGTGAGGTTCACTGCACTGCAGCATCATTTTTCAGCTACCATTTTCGTATTTTTTAATCTTTCAACTTTTCAGTGATAATTGTGATGAAATTTGTAGTTGAAAAAATAGTTGTGGAAAAAGCGATTTTTTTTGTTAAAATTCACAAAAAAATTTAAATTCCAATATTGGGATCTAAAAATTTAGAGAAATATTAGCAAAATAAAAAAATTTGCCTGGGGCACGATACACCCCGTGTGGGCACGAAGGGTTAAGCGTAGTTTCTCGAAATCTATATTCCGGGAATTTATGAAATGTTGGAATGTTCAAATGTAAGCACTTCGAAATGAAATTCCTCGTGTTCACGTGTTCCACGGGTGATTTGCTAGGAATCTCGAATTAATTTCTGGAAAAAAGTGGGAAATTTACGGCACAATTCGAAGATTGCAAATCTAAGTACAGCTCGGCGCGATGCTCCTCGAGCGTTGTTATTCAAAGACAGAAATAATTTCGGAAGGTCTGCCGAGAGCCCGCTGGGCGTTATGCAACGGTGTTGAAAAGGAATCGGCGATGACGGTGTCAAAGCAAAAGCACCCAGTCACCAGAATGTCTAGCGAGGTGGCTGGCGATCCTCGAAAGTCTCGAAACTACGTTTTAAAACGCCGGGACCGAGCGAGCGGGTAACGCACGCGTGTTATGCGAAGCGCGGGCCAACAAGCGTGAAAAAAAGTGGGCAAGGACGACCAGTCAATCAAATCGTGATCGCATATCTGCCTCGCCTCGGATGGAAGCCATTCTAATTTGGCAACGAGGCAAATCGTTCGACTGCAATGTCCCACGATGGCCAATCACGAGACCCCAAGTCCTTTTAACGTTTTAAGCGCGAGTTCATCGAACATGTTCTACAACCAATGGGAACAGGGAAGTACCGAACTTTTCGAGAAGCTACGCGATTACATCGATGAAAATTGCTTTTGCGCAGCGCAATTTGCAAGGCTGCATATGCATGAGTTTCTAAGTAGCGAGAGATTAAGGAAGCGACGGAATCTACTTTAAATCGTTAATTTTAGTAATCCGTAAACAATAGTGACACGGTCACTTTTGCTTCGTGGCTTGTAAATACACGGACTACGGAATTTAGTTTGCTTATACAGTACAAAGACTGAGTAACACCAGGTTTATAGACATTATACCTGTTTCTACGAGCAACCGTCAAATTGACGGGTAAACGAAAATACGCATTTTCTTTAAAAAATCGATTTGTTCGATTTAAAGATAACTTAAGTCTATATAATATTAGGCTGCACGTCTAAATAAATTACTAATCAGTCAAAAGTATTTTCCCAGAAATTATCACAGAATTAACAATAATATTAACGTTATTCCATTTTTCTCCGTATTATGATTTCTACTTGGCAGGGACATTTGAAGCAAATATATTAGGATTATTTATGGAATTAGCCGATCCGTGAATTTGACGGGTTCCGTAGAGATAGGTATGCTACACATAGATCTTAAAAGTTAGAAGGCCTAAGAAATAAATGTGTTACGAATTGGTTATAATTTGAAATCCGTCAAATTAACGGGTGCCGTGAGCCCAGTGTCAACAATTGCCTTCTGATAATATTTTACCTTGTGAAGAGAGAATTATTCCAAACGAAGCATTCTGTCCCGCCATTCGTCACGTATCGCTTCATCCTCCGAACGCATTACTTAACGCCCGCTCAACGCGTACAAAAACCCCAGCAACAACAAGACCCCACACGTTACACATTATCCCGTACAAGCTATATGCTCTTTCAGCTCGCGCGACGAGTCTTGAATCGCGAGGAGCATAAAAATGGCTCCACTGTACCCTTTGTTCCCCCCATTCAACCGGCTACGAGCCTCTCGGGAATATGTAAACGAAATCTTTCCTCGCTCAGTGGGTGATCGTTTACGCTGTCGAATGGTCCTTGCAAAAGCCGCGGCGATAAATGAATTCCTCGCGGGGAACTACGCCGGGGGATTCCCCCCCGAGCGAGATGCGGCTCAGGCGAGTCGAAAAGTGCAGCGGCGGTGCGAAAAAATTCGCTGCTCCCTGAAATACGAGGCAAGAAATTTCTCGCTCTCCCTAGCTTGCAAAATGAACGCTCTCTGTTATCCACGACTAAACGCGCAACTTCTAAGCGTGCTTCAGTGGGAAACACGACCTCGGAGGCTCCCGATGAGGCCAGGCCAGCTGCGGTGCCCGAGGAGCGCTAGGGACATTTTCCAAAAGGTCACGACCTACCCCAGGCTGCCTTAAATAGCATTAACCGCGATAACTAGTGCCGCGAAAGTCTGAAAAGATCTCGGGGCTTGCTGTACGCTTAATAGACGTACGCTACTGCTAATAGAGAAAACGCTTCGAGCATTGAATGCCCGCAGTGTTGCAAGCGCGCTCGTCGCGGGAATAGGGGGCAGCATAAGTCATCCTCCGGTCGGCTTTTGAATATTCGTGATGCTGCAGAAGCACGCACCGTGGAAGGGGCCCGGAATTTTCCAGGCAGGAGCAGCGGTGCTTGCGCGCCTCGCGTCGTAGAACGAATTCCGAGAAACGTTCTACGCTGTTTGTTCGCGTGGAACGGCGCCGAGGACTTTCGTGCATCACGTGTATGGTCCGCGTGCCGCACGCTTTTGATACGATCGACGGTTCACGATAATGTGAATTCAGCGCGCGCGATGAAGTCATAGGTTACGAAGGGGGAAAAAGCGATGTGCATCGGAATGCGTGTAAACGCGTCAACGCTCCGCGGGCAACGTTCCTCTCCGGGAGCCAACGGTGAAAGTTTCGCTACCCTGCTGGCTCTAATTCCATTATCGTGGCGAGAACAGGACGGGTGAACGGAGAAAGCAAGCCTTCGGGATATAGAGACACAACACCTTCGTGGGTTATGTTGTCCTGTGATTTTCTAATTCAAGAAACTCAATCGACCGTGGACACGTGAAAGGTGGCGATGGTGCGTCCTGAAGGTTCCGATGATGTTTGAGCAAAACGACGACCGGTTTCGTGGACGTCGTTAAAATCCCCCAACTTTAATATTGTAACGTCGATGGGAGCTGAGAACGAGGCTCGCGGAAATTGCAAGATCTTCAGGTGAGCCAGCGAAGGTGGAAAATGAAGAGGGTGAAGTGTGATTTATAGTGGCGCTGTGGCCAGCGGGACGTGGAGATATACAGGTACTCGGGAAAGTAGGTATATGTCCACTCTATGTGTAACGTTAACATTAATTAGGAAGACTAAACTGTGATTAACCCGTGATTGTCACACTGCGTCAGCTGATTGACATATAGTTTCTAAATAGCAGCTGATTGAAAATTGGCTTGGGTCCAGTCGACCCAGTGTGACAACTAGTACATTGGAAAAAAAAGGTGTAACCACCGAGGATTAATAAATTGATCCATGCTTCTAGCACAATTTCTTTGAGCATTCCTTTGGCAGATGATGCTAACTAAACACATATTAATCAAGGTTTATCACCGATGTAAATTATAATGGGTAAATGGCGAGATGAATTTTAGTATATTCCGTTATGTAGCAACTGTTGCGTGTAGCGTAGAAATAATTTTTCGTAGGGCTGTAAAGAATGTGTTAAACAGTTCTCACCTAGCGCGAAGAAACTTATTTTCTTCCTGCGATAAGGTGCGCAGTATATTCAAAATTGTTCCAATGTTTTACATGCATTTGCTACAAAACCGATAATGTTATGTTGACGAAAGGAAATAGAAGGTTATTTCGCTTCTGCCAATAACGTATGCAGTTTACTCAAAATTATTCCAACACGGCAATTGGCGTCCGCTACTAAATCGATAATGTTATGTTGGCGAAAGGAAATAGAAGGTTATTTCTTATTTCGCTTCTGTCGATAACGTAAGCCGTTTACGCAAAATTATTTGCACGCTACGCGTCACATTATTAAGTGAAGGTTAATTGACTCTAAAGGGAGAAAGTAATTTTCTGTCCAACTCATCAACATTATCGTGTTTTTAAACGAGTTTATTCATCTTCAATCCTCTGTTTGTTTGGTTCAAATCTAGAAACTCAATTTTAACCCACTTCCAACTATCCAATAGATTTGCAACTTTGCAGGCGCACGTAGTTGCGATGACAGTACAAAATTATGGACCCCCCCCAGGAGTTTAAAAAATGACCCAGTTATTAATAAATATCTTAATATATAAAGCAGAAAGCTTCTAATATGTTTGTGTGTTTGTCTGTCGCCTAAAAACTTTCGAACGATAAACTCTGGGATCACAAAATGTGCCTCAGCGCATTATGCTTAACTAATCTCGATGAATGTGACGATTAAAAAAATAATACATTTTTTTTTATAAAATCAGAATCTAAATTTCGGGCGAAGCCGAGTATTAAAGCCAGTAACCCATAACCGCAAATCCAAACGACTTGAAATCAGCCCATAACCACAAATCAAATCAATTCAATCGACATGAAATCAGCATATAACCACAAATCAAAACTTAGACACTAAAATATATAAAAATAAATTTTTATGTTAAACGATTTTATTAAAAATGCACTAAAAACTAAAAAATAAGTCTTTTCTTGTACAACAATTTCAATGATGTTTTTTCACTTTAAATAAAATCGTGGAGTAGGATATTTCATAACAGAATATGAATCAATTTAATACAGAATCAAGCGTCGAAATGAATTTGCTGTGACATATCCTGCTCCACGATTGTATTTAAAGTGAAAAAAAAACACCTTCGCAATTGTAGTACAAGAAAATAATTATTTCTTAGTGCATTTTGAATAAAATCGTTTAACTTAAAACTTTTGTTTTATATACTATTTTCGTTTCTGTTCTTGATTGAATTCCATGTTTTTCAACGATGCAACAGGGAGCCAAGTCAAGACCCGTGACCTTACGATACATCGCAATATTCGTTCTCCAATCGAGATACCAAAATTTAAATTCTCAAAGGGGCCGTCATTTTGATCCTTGGACGCTCGTGGGCCATTCTTGTTTGACATGCTTCAACGGTTAGCATTATTATAAATAACCTGCGCATGTGACTAATCACCATTTTGTAAGCTGAATGACGAGGGACGATACACGTTGCCTTGAGTGTCAGAAAAGGAAATTTCTTTGCATCTAAAGTGATACGAAACGTACTGACGACGTTGACAAATTCCAAAAATAACGTTCCTCAAAACACGACTCTCTGCCACGTTGTGTTTACTTCTCGAGAGCACGTAGGTTTCCAATCAGAACGAACAAAATTTAAATATACCTGATTTCACACGAAACATATCGACGACCTCGATAATTTAACAAAAGAAAAAAAAATCGTTGGACCGAGTCCCCTTTAACACCGTAATTACTCGTTGAAACCATAAATTGTTCACGTTCCTTCCACTTCAATAATATTAACATAACGATACAATTTGGGTGAACCGTATCTGGTGTAACCACCCTAGCGTACGATAAACTGCTCATTCACTACCAACGAAGACCCTGGAAACAGTTAAGGCGCTTAGATAATAAACATAATGTCAACTGCTATCGGTGTTCGACTGGTCGGTGGAATATATAAAGTTCCAAGGTTGAAGCAATATCGTGACCTTTGCAATCGCCGTGCCCCGGGCTACATGTAACTTGCACCGTTCTCTCTTGCATTAATTTCGAAACCGGTCGCACGGACCCCGTAATACGATCAGAACGGGCAGAGGCGAGAAAGAACGGAGGACCGAGGGGCCGATCGTTTCTGGGAAACAAGTATCGAGTCGCGTCGTTAAAATTAACAGCGAGCCGCTAACCCAGTTACCAGCCGAGCATTTCGCGACTCCGGGGCTGTAAACGCCGCTCGAAACCTGTACTCAACTGTGCGTGATTTAAGCGGTGATGCAAGTACAACGGTGGGTTTACTTTAGCGAAGCATGTGCAGAAGATGGTCTACTGACAACGAACCACTTCGATAACTTGTTTGTTTATGAGTGCCAAGTGATTACCGCTGGCCATTAGCCGGAGATTTACAGTTTCAGGTGAACTATGAATCACCGATACGAACGACGCACGGGAATACCTGGATGGTCAGCGAGGCTGCCCGATTACTCGAAATAACCGTATCGAGCAACGTAGAAATTACGTATTATGTACCTAGATAATTCGAGTTACGCGAGTTCTTTGCTCAAGCCACCCGAATTTCCCCAAAATACGCCGCAGGATATCACAAGAATCGATGAAACGTGAAAGAACCGCGCGAAAGACAAATTGCCCCGCCCCGCCCCTCCTCCCTCCGCGAAATTATCCATGCAGGTCGAGGGTTCGCCTGACCGATTAAAAAGCAGACCCCTAATTGCACGCACATCCGTCCGCCTCGACGCATTTTCCGCGACCTTTATTCCTGATAATAGAACAACGAGTCTGACCTTGGACCAGGCATATCCGTGCTGGTGGATCGATGATGATGATGCAGCGTCTGCTGCTGCTGCGGATGCTGAAGCTGCATGTACACTTGCTCCTGCTGTTTCATCCACATTTTGTCACGAACTATTTGTAACTACTGGTATCATTCAATGATTCCGCTCAACAGCCCGCGTGTATCGGTTATCGCGTGGACAGTCCGGTTTCCTTGTGCGATCGTCGAAAATGTTTCCATTCGATCGATCATTGTCGCCTGGCATCACGGCGGACGCGGGATTTTTCGGGTACTGGCCAATCGTGCCAGCGATTCGCCACTTGTCTCTCTGTTTGTTTTTAACTGGAACGGCACACGACGCTGGAATAGCAAGACTCGTCCTCGGCGTCGGTCGCCATGTTGGTGAACAGAGAGCGCGCAAAACAGCGAGCAACAATCAGGGCGCGACGCCGCGTCTCCCCGTTATCGCCGCGGCAACTTCGCGGGGCTTGTTTGTTGCGCGAATTAAAATTAGCCAGGTCGCTGTTTAATCTTGCTCGTTCGATCGCTGGGCTCGCCGGCCCGCTCACCCGCCCGGCCGTTTATTCTCCGGCGTGCAGATAAAAAAAAACGCCTCTATCGCGACGCCGTACGCGACACGAGCACAAACACGTTAGGCGGCGGCGAACCGGAGGAAGAGAGACCGCCTGACAAGAAGGCGGACACGTCAGAGGGAAGCGGGCAAGACAAGGAAAGACACTGGCTCCGACAGTGACGTCTCTCGCTCGAACGTTCGCGATCGTTCCTCGTCCCGTTAAAGTCGTTTTTGCTCGACGCTACTATGCGATGTCAGTACCTGCATCGACGAGAAAAAGTGCAACAACAAGGTGTCCTTCGACGTGCGCACGATAGGTCACGCGAGACATCACATTTCTTATTCTTCTTTCTCTCTCTCTCTCTCTCTCCCTCTCTCTCGTTGTCCCTCTCTTGTGGAGGCGCAATTCTTATTATGGCGTAACGATCGCGTAACGCTCGTTCCACGTCCGATTTACCACAGTCGCGCGCGTATCGACGACTCCGTGAAACATCGATTCCCCTGCACCAAGATGTCTCGGCGCTCCGATCTTCGACCGGCGCGCCAGTGCCACGGCGGATCGCCGACCTTGACACCGTGTTCTAGATCCCCGGCGCAGCAGGAAATCCTCGCACGCAGAGATCGCTAGGGGGCATCGATCGACGTGGTGCCACGGATCGATACTGTGCGCGATGCACACGGGCGACTCCGACTTGCCCCAGCGTTCCGTTACATCGCGCGAGAATCACGCGGTAAACCGGGAGCTCCGAGCAGCCGCGACGTTACTTCGAGGAATCTCCGACCTTGACACACTGTCCCAAATGTCTCTCAGAATGGAGAAAATATACGACGGCTATGCATTCCGTAGGTTAACGCCGGCCTCCGGTCTGTCCCGGTACCGATGCTTGGCCGCGCACCACACAGAAACACAACAGGGCAGCAGTTTGCTCGATCAAGCGCGTCCCGTCCGCGCACTTTCGAGACTCGCGATGTCTGTTTGCACGCCGAGTTACACGATGCAGTTCGCCGGGATCGCAACGGTACCAGAGTCTTGGTACCAATAGGAACGGCACTCCGCTTCGCGGTAAACTTCGCTCCGAGCGTGTCACGTGTCGGGGACTGGTGTAAAGTCGCCAACGATATACCTCCGCGCGCATAGATTCCCAAGTGCTCGTGTGTATGTCAAATAGATCGAGGAGCGCGAGGATATCGGTTGGAAAGAAGACACTTGCTGTAGGGTCAGCCGAAACAGCCGGCGAAACGCGACGCGGACGATAGTCGGAAGCGAACTGCCGGTGGAGCGCTACCCCCACTTGTCCCGGCAATCAGCGTCTTCCCCCACCCGTCCAGGCGACCAATCGTCGTCCCCCTCGCCTTCTTCCAATGCTATCCGCGGTCGGAGCGCGCAGCATGATAACAACATATTTTTAGGCGGATCCCTCGGCGTTGTAAGGCTGCTACCAATTCCGCGCGATAAGAAATGAATTTTCATGCGTGCGCTGCTCCCATCGGATTCACGCGCGAGAATTCGAGTGCGCTCCCAGAAGCCGATGGGGCGATGCCGCCCGTCGGACGTCCTCGGGACACCGCGAGGACGTACGACGATCGGAAGAAAGTTTAAATATATTTGCATATACGCATGTAGGTCACATTAAGGCTAGGTAGGATTTTACTACGCCGCTACCGGCGGTTTATTCTGACGAGTTTCCTGGGCATAAGCGAATTAGGAATAGGTACGAAGTAACGTACGGCTCTTCGTTTGTAAGCACGATATTCTGCGGCTTGCTATTTTTAGGGAAAACTTGAATACTCACCCATACGAGACGGTCGTTTCAGGCACAGAAGTCGAAGAAGACGCGCTAGCGTCATCGTCGTCCACGTCATCCTTCATTTTTCAGATTGTTCCTGAAATACGAAGGAAAGAGCAAATCGTTATTTCCCAATGCGACGAGTCGCGAATACGCGCGTTGTCGAATGTCACGTGATCCTTCGTTGTTCTTTGCCAATATGTGGCTGAATATCGGCCGAGTGAAAAAAACGATAGCGTTGTCGGTACAACAAACGAGGAAGGACGCGCCCGCGATGACAGTCGATTGATTGATAATGTAAATACACAATGGTAGTGATAAAATACAACGATAATAACGCGTGGCGCGAATGTATCGTTGTCGGTTTAAAATCGCGTGACAAATTGCTGCGAACGCAAAAGAGAAGAATTAGGCACCTTGCAGCAAGAGGGCTTGCCATTTTTAACAGATTTTGAATTATGCCGCGTGCTATGCGAAAAAAAATCTACATCGATTTCTCTCGAATTTCAAATCACTTGAATGCCTCGAATGTTCCAACTAGCTCCGCAACAAAGCGTACCGACCGTGTGCCGGTAATTACGTCTAACATGCAGTAGAATTGTACGACGCAACGAAGCACCGGCTCACAGACACTACTTACAGCTCAAGGCAGCAACTTAACAATTCTTTCTTAATAAACTGAAACTATAGCACTCGCGGCAATCAACCCTGACATCACTTCAGGGAAACTCACGCTCTCGCCATCTTTTTCTTCCAGCATCTCGTTCTTCATTCACCTAATACGATTCTGAAAACCTTCAAAGGAAGGACCGCAATGCGCCACCGGGATGGAAGTTACTTCTCGAACCTTGAGTAACGTCGAAAGGATTCGATACAACGTCGAAATGATTTTCATGCATACATATCCCCCCTGTGAGATCAATCCCATGAATATTTTATGTACACATCTTTTTCTCTTTCCGAATAATATCGCGCGGGTGAACAGTAACGTGTGAATAATCAAATTCAGGTAGAATCCGCGCGCTTCTTCGGTCGAAGGAATCTCATTTAAAAGACAAAAAAACGCTGGAATCCCCATTCAGCGGGTGAATAGAGATAGCCTGGCAGCGTCTGTACTAATTCAGCATGATTAATGAGCAATTAAATCCACGACCACTGTTTCCAGACAAATATTTCGCCCGCCGATCTTCTAATGGGCACTATTGTCAGCTATTAATAGGGCATAGCCGGTACAATCGTAGCGTGCCTCTATTATTTATAAATCCCCAAGCGAACAGCGACGTCCAATCGGAACGAACAATATCCATCGATGCCACTGGCGATAGGAGTAATTCGAGGTGCAACCGCGAATGCAAGCTAACGTCGTCCCGTGGGCCGATTGCGTATTCTGTTGGATAACAACGGCGATTCGAAACAATCAGCTGATGTTGCTCAGGATCAAGGCTGCCTTTGTTCGCAGTCACGCAATTCCGTTACACGACTGGACTGTAGATTAGCACGTATGCCGCCCCGCGTACACGTACGAAAACGATTCTTCGCTTCGGTTTTTCTGTCGCGTTGTATAACAGCTTCTTATTCGAGCATTAGTAAACATTACGCAAATTGCGCGGAAACACGGGTTCCGCGGGCCGCCAGATGGTGTAAAGATAAAAGGACACAAAACGTTCGGCATAAAATTACCACTCTGTTGATCGAACCTTTCTAAAATACGTACATGCAAAAGGGGCAGCACGCTTGGGAACAGCTGATAAGAAATTGTACTTGGAGTAAATGTCACGAGTCATTAGTGGTGGGATTAGTTATTGTTTAAGTGCATCTAACAATGTAGTAGTTTTAAAAAAATACGAGTGTATTCTTCGAGCCGAACTCTACGATGTGTGTATTTTGAAATGTTCTTTTACTTTATTATACGGATCACTCATTTTATATAGAAAGGTTTACAAAGTATCGTCAGGAAATAAATGAATGGGATGTTATTCAGACACTGTGTTGGTGGCCACAACTAGTTGCGCTTGTATCTACTTTGAAGGAAGTAAGTGGAAATCCAAAAATGGTTCAGTCTGTCAGTATAGGTATTATAATAGCTAACTTGCACACCCTCGTAACCGGATCGGTGTGAGAAAGAGAGAAATAATAAAATTTGGGTTTAAACAGAGAAAAGCTGCTGACTCGTCTTGCAGGTGCATTTAATTTAGCCTGCTGGAAAAGTTGTGGGCGGTCTATTTGCACATTCAGCAATTTGAAAAGGAAGACCAAGTCCGAAATCATCCTTCTGTCTTTCAAACTATGCATCCTTAATAACGCCATAATTGGCTCACAGTTATGGTCATCAAAAGCCATCATTTATATGCAACATACCGGAGGAATTTGTGTTGTACTGTTTCGAGTAGGGTTACATACTTGCTGAAGCGAGGTGACCAGATTAAAGAAGCGAATTCCAAATGAGGGAGAACAAGAGGAAAAGTCGAAGAAAAGGTTGAGATATATCCTTAACACATTCCGCACGGCTGATGTCATAATACACAAACTGACACTACCTGTCCCATACCTTCAGAAATGGCCGTGCGAAACCTAATACTCTACGCGGGCCGCAATATTAAATACCTAAATATACTAATCAAAGTATTTTAATCTATGGGACGAATTTGTTATTTCTGATATATATTTACAATTGAAGCAAATGCGGCCCGCGGGCCGTGGGTTGCTCATCACTGCTTAAGGTGGTAGATTTAAGGTTTCAAAAAATCATTTCTTTTATATGAGGCAGTGAGAGCGACAACGGACCAACCCACATTAAAAAAAAATTTTCTCTCTATTTTATATAATTAGAACAGCGTATTCGAATATGTTATTGCTACTAACTCAATTTCGAACAAAATGTGGGTTAGTCCGTCGTTGCTCTCACTGCCTCATATATACATATAATATATATATATATATACATACACACACACATAAATCAACAGTAAAGCATCTTAAGAAATTTGAAATATTTTTAACCCTCGGTTGTCACACTGGGTCAAATTGACCCTGCAATTTTTTAAGCAAAACACTTTTTGTCGCAAATCTTATTGCTTCAAATTTTTTCTTTAAGCATGATGACACTTTAAATGTCAACTTCCAACGATGGGCATATATTCTACAATGTTCAAACTTTATCTCAGAATTTGTTGGACTTAATTTAACAAATAGTTTTTAAATACCAACCGATTGAAAATTGGCAGGGTCAAATTGACCCAGTGTGACAACGACGTTCGAAAAAGTAGGTGTGACAATCGAGGGTTAAAGATATATCATTGAGAAGCAAATCAGTTTATGCGATCTACGCTCCATATTTACGGGAATTCCGCGTTTTTCTCGAAACACAGTTTCTTCAACTGACGTGCACGATTCAAAGAAAACTAGACGTAATTTTGTCCAATTTTGTGTTTACGTTATCTTTGTATGTCTTCAACCTAGTGGACCCTCCCCCCCCCCACACACACACGAATACTTAATTCTAATCAATTTTTGTTTTGTTTGAAGAAAATAGATATTAAAATTAGGCGAAAATCGTAATTTTTTATTCAAACACGCGCCAGTTGGGGGTTTTCAAAATGTTTTCAAGGGGGTACACTAGTTTTAGGCCGAAACTTTAAAAAAGCATTTGATCATTCGATTTCCGGTGCTACATTGCACGCTGCAAACACCTATCTCTTATAAATGCCACTCTCTCACCCTCTATAAAAACAAGACAATTCTTTCCCATGCCAATATAAAAATGGGAAATTATAGTGTAAGCATAGATTAATAAAATGTAAAAAGTTTCATCAAGATATCTTGTATAGTTACTTAGAAAAAAATCCAAAAAGTTGTATCATATTTAGGCGACAAACCCGCAAACACTTGCTGCTTTTGTCTGTAACGCAGTTCCACGTTCTTTCGCAGAGGGTTTACCCACGGTTAATTCCCGTTTACCAATTCGAAGGGAAAAACCATTTACGGTCGATCCCGCGGACTCGCCGTGAATTCCATATTCAACTGTAAGGAACACTTGCATCTGTCAAAGATAATGGAATCTTGTCGTCAGAAAGATAAAACGGAAAATACAGAATATAGCAGCTCGACCGTTTCTAGAGAAACGGATCCTTGCCTGTTTGCAGGCAGATATTGGATAAAGTATTCCGATACGAGACGCCGGGGCCATTGAATAAAGATATCGATTGAGAGAGAGTGTTCGCCTCTTATTGAATGGAACAAGGGTTCTCGATGCTTTCAGAGTGCCCCCGCGTATGTACGGCAGAGTGGCATGGGCAGCATGTATCCGTGGCCACATAGATGGATGACTGTATCTAGAAGCTGGCGTCAGGTAGGTTTGTGTTGATACCCCGGGTCGTCGACATCGCTCCACTATCACTAGGTTCCGCTGCGTGCGCGCTACGCGACAGAGCTGATAAGCCGGCGAAGAGGTAACCCACGTGCGATGCACTTCTCTTCGAGCACAGATGAACGGCCAACCGAGGAATCACTGAACCCCTATTTCGAACGAGTCACAAAGATTCCCATTGTCGATGCTCCCTCCGCAAGCTCCGCCGCCGTGTAAACTCCGTTCCATCGCGTTGCAAGATACACGCGAACTACCCCGAGCGAGGGTTGCAACGGGATCTCAAGGCCTTCCTTTACCTCTTTGCATGTACTAATAAGCACCCACAGCGGCGTGGAATCTAAACATAAACGAACCATCCGAGGGGTGCGCTCACCTGTGCTCCTGCGCCCCTTTCAGAGCAATCGAACTCTGCACAGAGCATTGTTTGGTATATATAAATACTAAAATTGGTCCTGGGGCCATTTTCCCCATGCTCACCCGGCTGGACATTTCTAACCTTCAATCCACCGATCTGAATTCTTCTAATCTGTTCTATTAGCCTCGCGGCGCAGTAGCAGCCGAAGAGGACGGGTTAAAAATACGAGACGCGCGGGGCGACAAAAGTGCGGCGGTGTATCGAGCGGCCGAAAGAAACAAAGAAAACACGAAACACGGTGGTGCATGCCGTCGTCGCCGGTAATATCCCAGCCGTCTAGACACTAGACACTCTTTGTTCGTGTTCAGGGGCTGATTTTCGGGGGTTCGTTGCCGGTTCGCGGCGCAGGGCAAGCCTGCCGTGTGGCCCGTCCGTCGGAGGAATGCACGCGTCGCGCGGGCGCGCGGGGGCGAGAACGAGGGTGGCACGGTTACACGCGAGGATAAGCCCGAAGGCGGTGGGGTGTGCATGTGTTCCGTCGGCCCGACGATCGACGGCGAGTTCCCAACGTGATCAACGGCGAAACGAAACTGTGGGCCGTTGCACGCGCGACCGCCCGCCGTTTCCTCGCTCGTCTTCTCTCGAGCAGCGCGGTTAACGACGACGCTCACCGAACCAATTGACCGCTTCGCGTCTCCGTCGTCTTTGCCGGCTGCCCCCGTCGAACCCGACCGATTACTAGCATTTCAGAATCGTGAATCAGGCGGGACTCTCTCTCCTCTCTTGCCTCCTCCCACGATCGATACACACACGCCCGGGCCGGGCGTTTGATCAGCCAACCGTTTCCACTGCCTCGACGGAAGGATCACGGTCAACGCGCCGCCCTCCGAGTGTCGCCCTCGGGCACGGCCGAGCCAAGGGAATTAATGGTGTATGGTAATGTCATGAAATTTTGCAGGAATGAAAGTATTATGAATGTCTCAGCTTTGTACCGTGACATGTGATTTGCGACGGTGGTATTTTTGTATTTAATGAGTGCGGGATTGATGATCGGTTAAAAAAAATCGGAGAGCAGAGGGTGGAAACTGTTGGGGCATAATTTACAAAGGGGAACGAGTAGGCTGGAGGGTTGATGCTGAGTTTCCAGAATCTCTATTGGTATTTCAGAGTGGTTTCTTGAATTCAATTTCAGGGGTTTTGTAGGATGAACCGGAGGAAAGCTTGCCGCGATATTTCCAGCGCCGCGTATTATCCAGTTAAATTAGATTATACTACAATGAGAACTCGTTAAGTGATTGCTGAACAGAGTGGGTAACTTTTCTACTTATCCGCTGAAAGAGAATTCCGCGGTTCATCTCTGTTACAAATAAGGAAGAACTGCCATGTACCTATACCGAGAAACGCAGATCGGTTTCCTAAAGATTCATCCCACCTCGCTGTAGCGTCGAACTTTCTTTACGATATCTCGTCCAGTGGCGACATTCCTTCGTGGAAATGTAATCGCGAAAGTTCACCGGGACTTTATAGATACCGCGTGGATTTCATATACGTGCAGGCGCATTTATGTATGTACGGCGCATCCGTGTATGTAGATCTAGAAGAAGGCAAGAGGAGGATACCAGAGATGAGGCAGGGCGGAGGCAAAGTCCTTTGCCCCTGGAGCACGGGGCAGGATGTACACGTGGCTCATAGTGGAACACTATCCCCAGCGATATGACGTGTATCAAAGGATAGGTCCTACAAGCATCAAGGCAATAGTCTGCTACCCACCAACGACTGACCAATTTCAACAATTATTATTCTTTTACCATTTGCTATAAGCTATCTTTGTGCTAGCCACGATTTTTGCAACAATTTTAGACACATATTATCGGATTTAGAGACGGCAACGTGGACCCAGTTGAAGAGGAAAAACGCAGGGTACAAACTCAGGGTACAAAGTGCTCTAACACCAAGACTTAGGTGAGGTCACTACATGGTATCCAAAAAGAGTACATGTCCTCCTTTTTTGACTGAAATGCAGTGTCGTCTTTTTTTACTCGACTGCGCAATGCAAAGTAGGGTATTGTGTTTATCAGTCTATGTTTGTCATTTTTTTGTCATTTTTGTTTGCTTTTTAAGCAGTCAGGTTTTTTAAAGAAAATTCATTTTTTTGTTTCGTCCACAACTCAAGCGATCCACTCGCCTCGGATTCACCCGGCAAAATTCCATTACTGTTTACCGGATTCAAAAATGAAAAAATCGTTTACAAAGGAGGACAATAGGCATAGTCTGAAATCTTGCTTATTTAGCATACTTTTCAGAGCTGCCTATTTTCAACAAAAGTTTAATTATAAAACTCCATGGAACTTCTCGAAGCAAGAGGAGGAACTTTTGTCAAAAATAGGCAGCTTTGAAAAGTATGCCTAAATAAGCATACTCGTTCTCAAATGTAAAGGAACCTGCTAATCGACGAGTTTAGACCGGTTCCGCGCAGGTTGATGCTCATTGGTGCCGGGAGAAGCCACTATTGGCTGTACCCCCACCAACGCTTTTTCGGAGCCAATGAGCTCAGTCTGCATGCGCGAAACGGGTTCCTTCACATTTGAGAACGATGCTACTACCTATTGGGGCCTGAACATGTAGTAGCTACAAGGTTATTCTAATGTAAACATTAATGTTTCTTTACGAAATAAAAGTTGATATCTAAAATTTGTTTTTATTTCACAACGTCCTCCTTTTCAAACGATTTTAGACTACAATGTCCTCCTTTTTCATTTGTGGATCTGGTGAGCCTAGACTTAGGGGTCTGGCACATAGAGGCTCTTGTTCAAGAAACCAAAATCTACAGCATATAAAAAGTTGAGCCAATTTGACTAAAACCTTTTGCACCTATAAACCGTGCTGCTTCCTCCGAGGAAAGCTAAGATTAGTAATTTCGATGGTGACCGACCATTACGAAGCATCTTTAGGAATCAGTGGATCACTGTGAACACTTGCCAAATGAGACACGCGACCAGTTGCATTTCCATGTGTATACGTGTGGTCTATTTCCAGGCACACAGGCGCGCGTGCACTATCAGTCGCACCTTTTCGTCCACGGTGCTCTGAAAACACAGAGACGAATCGATCCTCCGCTTATCTTGCAGCGAGTTCAATGCCACCCCAAGATTACAGGAGCCTATCGGTCGCGCAACCATCAACGCGTCACGTGTCCGCAAAGGGTACACACGGTTCTCAGGGCACAATCACGTGCTCGCGTTTACCGATACCCAGCGAAGCCGACTGTGCGAAAAGGAGCGTCCTCTGTATCTGAAATCGGTCAGGGAACATTGTCCCAGCGTAGCCGTCCGAGCTTCGAGAAGAAACGAGCCATCGTTCCATCCGTACCTTTGCACCTCGAAGAGTACCATTTCGCAGCGAGCAATTCGGCGTTTCTAAAGAAATCATCGCCGAGTTAGGATCTCTGGTGCACGACGCTTCTTTCAGTTACCTAAGGCCCCAATTTCTGCTCATTTAAGAGGTTACTCATCATAAAGAAGGTGTAAAAAATTTGTTTGTGAATTCTTTAATAATAAATCAGCCAATGCAAAAACTATTTAATGACAATATTTCAAGATGTTTAACTATTAGTAATTTGTAATTAAATACAATGCTCTAAATGTCCGTATTTCTGTTCACGAAAAATAGCGATGTACATATTTCTACTCGCCATTTCTACCAATTTCTGATCACATAATATCTTGCCTTTTCAGGTTAAAATAATTTACATTTTTTATGGAGAGGTTTTATAACACAACAGTAAAGCAGAAAATAATGATAAACAAAAAATAAAATGCCTTCGAATAAAAATAGAAGTTACATCATACATGAAATTGTGAAATTATGTTACTAAAATTTTGGTGAGTAAACCTGCTCACCTGTTTCCTACTTAAAAATATTAAAAATAGTAAAAAAATATAAATCCAGAGCACAATACGGTGTCTGTTCTTGTTAGCAAATAAGAACTTTTACTGCAAAAACTATTTTCTGCCCAATTATCGAATACCAATAGCTAGTGACGCTGTTCCTTAGCATAACCAGCTAGAACACGGTCGAAAAATCATGAGTCTCTTTAAAAATGTTTCGTTGCTTATGCTGCACTTTGATTAGCCGCAACCTCGTGCAACACTCGCGTAAATGTTCAAATAATTTAGAATTATTTTGTTGCGACTATAGTACAAAGGTAACCACTTATAATATTTAATAAGAAAAATACGAAACGAGCATAAATGGGAACATTTATCTTAGCTGAGCTGTGTCGAGCACCTACGGGGCGAGATCGATGCGAAATGGCCCCCTCGGATCGAGGACACCGCTCGGAAGCGCAGCGGATCGCTGTTGCCGAACAGCATACGCCACACGCGTGCAGTTATCAATCGGATGAGCCGACACGAACCTCTCAGATAAATATGCTGCCGATGTTCGGCGCTGCAAACCGCGGAGCAACGACGCGAAACGCTTCGCGGCAATTCCATGACTTCCATGTGCCTCGAATCACGCCGCGTATCATCGATGACCACTGACTCCGAATTGCACAGATAATATCTGCTGATTGGACTATCAACGGCCTTGCCAGGTCGAAAACTATTAATTATCCGCGAAACAGCGCCGAAGAAACTAATTATCTACCCGCGATTGCGCGCACAATTTGCAAGTTCGTTGAATAATTCAGCAACGGAATTGACGCGCGGATGCGCTCCAGTCTAAATAAATTAAATTTCAGCGTGGCAGGTTCAATTGAACAGGGCCGTAAATCTCGCGGAAGTATAGGTAAAACGATACATACAAATTGTTTATGCATGCGAACAATTTACGATCGATTTATTCGCGGTCGTGGAGCGGTCAGCGGTCGGGACGAGTATCGGTGTGCGTAGGGTCGAGTGGCATAAAGGGAAGTAAGTAGGTACACACGTGCACGCGAATAGCAAAAATCAGGCGTCGTTGAGGCAACTAAGTATCGGGCGAATTGCGGCCGGCCGCGTCCGCTTGCCGCTCGGTAATCTTGCGTTTTTGCAATTCGCGTTTCTTTCGAAAGATAACGACTAGGAACATTTTACTGCGTCGTCATTCGTCGCGCGCTTCGTCAGGGAATATTCCTACCGACTGTTCCATTTTTTTCCCTCTCCTCCGTCTTTCTGCGCGAATTGCAACCGTGTAGCAAACTTGTTTACAATTCCAGATAAGATACTTCCACGGAAATGCATAACCGGCTTGCGCCAGCTTTTCCTGCATGCCATGACGCGTCACTGACGAGGACTATTATAATATTTAATGAACGAGGGACTGCGGCCGTGGAGCAGGTTCCAGAGAACCTACCGCGCTGTGAATTTAACTTTGGGGCTGAACTGGGTTATATATTCTCGATTATAGTTGACGAGCTTAAAGTACCAGGCGTTGCCAGGGTAGAACTTAAATTGTCGCGAACTGGCAAGGTGGTGAAGTCAGGGGGAGGATATGGGGTGTCCAAGTTTCGTGGTAGTTTATTGTTTACGCAGGGCTCTGGAGAGTAACTATGCGAAATTTGGTCCAGATCGGTCAAAGGATTTAAGAGTTAATAGTTAATAGAGAACATAGAGACTGACATTCTATTTTATATACATATATAAACATTTGCTTTACTACTTGGCTTCGCCCGAAATTTAGAAATTTAGATTCTCATTTTATAAACAATTTTTTTTATTTATTTATTTTTGTGAAAATATTCACATTCATCTGGATTAGCTAGGCATAATGAGCTGGGACACATTTCGTGACCTCAGAGTTTACCGTTCGAAAGTTTTTAGGTGACAGACAAGCACACAAACACTTTCTGGTTTATTTATTAAGATATCGGGCGGCAAAATTTGTCATTTTTGCCCGAAGCGACGGAACAGCTGGATCTAGCCCTGTTGGGATCAAGTCTAGTTCTACGAGTTTCACGAAAGCAAAAGTAACACCGATCAGTTGCATCATTCTTCGCGGCGAACAGCAAGTCACTGTGCAACACGGTGAACGGAACGAACGAAGTTTTGGTCACCGTCCTGGAACGATATCTCATTGGCTCGCGGTTGCACCTGCGGCAGGTGCACTCGCGAGAGGAAAATAAGAAATTCAGGAACCTGCTTTGCAGATTTGGCTGGCAAAAAGAATGGCCGGTGTATCGTTGAAACTGATCGCCGCCAAGGGATTGAAATTGTTAATTTTTTGCCTCTCCCTTCGATTTCCTGTACGCGAGAGCACGTAGACATGCTTCTCTCCCAACCCCGTGAGAGAAAAGCGTGCGCGCTTTCACGAGACAAATTCGTGTGATCGACAGCCTTCGCACGTTGAATGTGGAACTTACTATATGCGAAGCAGTGAATTCTGTTGAAAGCCAGCACGCGCGGTTCACCATTTAAAACAAATTGAATCAAATATTAAAAAGCATCAGCGTAAACCCGTTGGAACATCGTGTATATATACTTTATACAAAATCCTGTAATCCTCTTGTACTCTTAGAAATAACGAAATAACCACGAAACCACCTAGCACACCCAAAACGAAGCGCGACAAAATTCCACAAGATGACGGCACCCTTTGCTCTTTGATTAAATATGTACACTTCAGTTGCCTCCGCTGACCAGTGAGACTAGTATTCCAACTTTCTCGACGGGAGAAAATAAAGAACATATCCACGCCAAGACTTAAACGTTAATCTCCTTAAACATAGATTCTCATTAGTTAGCCAGCATCAGGCCACCACTCATTACCATCGTTTCTTTTCATGATCGATGACTGCCAGGCGTGAGCGTCGCGCCAAGCTCCTTGAAGAATGTTTGTAGCGACTCTGGCCAGACTGCTAGACGGTGAGCGAGAATCAGACGTGAGCTTGGTTGGACGAACATCAGGAAGTCCCTGAATTCTTTCCAAGTGGACTACGCGCCAGGCATCACGCGACGAGATTACGCGGATAAGGGAGGGGAGCGTTGGACAAATTATGTTAACGTGTATAGTGCTCGCATAAGCTGCAGCGTCTCCGCTGCACGCAGTGCCAAGAATAAATATTACCCGGCCAGGCATGTACGCGCGTCACTCGCCTGACCTAGTTTAATCCGCGATCATCCTTCTGTGCTAATTAAGTAGGCGCGTCCGCTTTATCAGCGGCCCCTGCGCGACTCCGCGACGCTTCACCACGCACCGGAGCGACGTGGTGCGTCGAAAGTGACGCGACAGGGATGGAAGAAGCGTTTGACGAAGAGAAAGATCTTGGAGCGATTCTTCGAAGTCAACCATTCGCCCGTTATCAAAGCGAACGGAGGAAATCACCCTTCTGTCTCCCAGAGGCACGGCTAAACATGTGCAATGCGCGCTGCAGAACACCATTACAAGGGTCGATTTTTATGGCTCGGCGCGCAACGTAGGACCTCGTACCATAGGTAACCTTGAATGTTCGGCGCGCAATGCGCGCTGTTGCACATGTTTAACTCTGCCTTAAAGCTAATTTATCGCCCTCGCAGCGAAAAGTGTGGGATTTATCAATGAAATTCAGAGCAACAATGTGCCTGTCAATGCACGCCGCGTGGCCTTCGGACGTTGCGAAACTGACGCGTAAACGTCACTCGAGGATGTTGATTATTAGGTGGTGGTTATTTCGAAGATGGTTTTGGAACATTCAAACTTACTTACAACGTACTTTAAGGTGTAGCTGTAGGGTGAGCTGGGAGCATTTCTCTACCACAGCCTTCAGTCTCAAAGTCGAAGTAAACTAGGAACGATCGCTTACGCCGTTCACCGCGAGGGGGATCGATGCGCGTGATGAAATGTTTACGGGTGACGAGATTCTCATCGGACGGTACGTATTTCTCCGCGATGCACCGGAGAGTCCCTATGACCCGTGGCGCCGGGCTCCGATCGAGCCGCTGATCGAGAGGGTTTCACTTCCCGTCGAGATTCCTCCTATAAATACGGCAGAACCAGGCGCAAGGTATCTGGGTCAGGACGATCGTGTTTACGCGCGTTGGCGTCTCAGTACGCTGTCCGATTGCCGTTGCTAAATTTACCAGTTCGATAATAACCCGTCGCGCGCGTTCCGCCTCGCGACGCCCTTTCCTATCCCGCGCTCCAACTTCCAACGACCGCGGGAACGCCGCCCGCGAATATACCGTAAGTCGCTAAGCACAGGCAGCACGCTTATCGATGCGCGCGCACGCCAGGCCCGGCCGTCATTTCGTTACGAATGCACCGGTCGCACGGTCGATCGAATGGTAATGATGTCACTCGCCGATCGCTGTTCTCGGCCGAAGTCACGAATAGGCGAACCTGAATTGCACATAGTCAGGGTCGGCGAGCAAAGGTGGAAGCAATTAATGAATCAAGACTGCGACTCATGGGTCGTATTTACGGCTGCCCTAGCCATGTTAGACTCTGCCATGACACGCAGCGATATTTGTGGAGGGGACGTCGGGGCAAATGGTTCTTTTTATGCCGCCGCTTGTACACTGTTGCAATTGGGATTAATAAATGTAACGTGGCGATCATATCGGGCGAAGGGTGCGGGAGGTTAAATTTAAATCAAGGTAAAAAGAATTTGATTTCGTAAGAACGGTAAAAATAATACTCGCGAGCGGGCGGGGAGGCTCGAAACGAATTTCGGGTTCAAGGTCGACCCGCCACGTCCCTGAGAATCTTCTAACGAAGTTTAAATATAAGTCGAAGCATTGACCACGCTTAGCTAATGCCGACGAATTTACCAACGTAGGCTGGCGGTTCGACGACCTTACGCGTAAGCGGGGAAACATTTTTCATTTTTTTAAAACAGTGTTCTTTTTTTTATAAGGAATTTTGAGAATACTCTGTTCGAAAATGATAATTATTACAGGGAATGATAAATCGATAATATCGTGTCAGTTGACAAAACTCGAATTCGATATTCGATTTTTTATTACGCACAAAGAGTACGGTGTATTCAACACGTTCGGTTACTGTACAAAATTAAACTGTCCTTTAAAAAGAAACAAGATAAATCATGAATATCTCAAACAGTGACCTCTATCGACGGAACATATGTTGTCAGTGGAACGAGTTCAGCCAATTAACGCACTGTTTTATCGACGGAGCAAATCCAGGGGCAATGACCTCAATATTGAGGAGCGCCTGACCTATATATCACTGATGTATCCAGCATGCGCACACGTGTATAGCTCGCGTTCTATAACTTATATTAACTCGTTTTGTATCTAGCAACGCTGCTTTCGATTAATTTTTATCTTTGATTTTCGAACCGACACGGAATTAGCAACGGCATACCTCGTACATACAGAAAAACGTTGACGCTATGATAAGACCCTTGTGAGATAAAACGCGAAGGTCGTATCTCGTAGTTCCTAGTATCTAACCGTAAAGCTGGGAATTTGAAAACGATATTACCACTAACGGAAAAATATCGATGATCAAACCCGCGCTGATGTAACGATCTAAGAAAACTGAATCCATTGTCGCTAACATGATCAGGATGAATATATCTGGCCCTTGCCAAACAAGAGGCTACTTTAAGTATCCAACCAATCACGGACGTTTTAATTGAACTCAACACCACATCGTCAATTGCATTGTTTACGTGCGAAGATTGCGGGTCATCGTCAGAGCGACCACAGTCTGAATGTTCCGAATCAATCGTTATTCCAACGACACCGTCGTCCTACCACAATTCGATATTGTAAACAATCTCGCATAACACGCGGGTCGACTGGGTCTCTAAAAAGAAGAATCGATACTACTCCGTTCTACGCCGCAGCAAGGCAAGACTAAGGGGAAGGTCGAAAGAGGGCAACATCCTAGGAGTCAATGTCCTGTTGATGACAACAGAGAACACACCCGATCCAGGTCGTAAACGATTCAGTGATGTCGCAGGGTAACAAGAATCGCTCGATAACACGCAGCGCCAGTAACGCTGACATACTGCCGACGATCTCGTTTGTACAATGTTGTAACAGAGGGCAAGGGAGTATGGTTGAAATGTTTCCAAGGGTGTTTTTATATGTTGCGTACCTGCCACCTCGAGGCCACTGCCAATTATGCGTCTCGTGCGGCGACGATCCAACGCCAGAAAATCCGATTCAGCCGCGATGGGCTGTTATTTTCGTCACAAAACACTGCACATCTTATCACACGACATTGCACACTATCATTACAGTGTTGACTTTTCCGCTCGATCGAACCACCGTCGCAAACAAACGTGCTTCGCACGAATTCACCTTCGTACTCGGCGCAATGCTGCCATATTTCCTGTTGTCCCAACTGTTCACTGTCTTGCCACCATAGACTAGGCGGCGGGTTAAGGTGGGAGCACTCGCACACGTTTCGGAACCCGTGACCGGCGCACGCGCGTTCCCTTCTTACAATAATATTATTCAAATTTCTACTTGAATTAGCGGCAGAGAGAGGTTTAATTTGGTCGCATTCCACTTACTCCCAAATCGCCCGCTCCCACGATTTTCCGTTTTTGTAATAAAATGAATTTCATAAATGATATGTTCCTGTTTTCGAGTCGTAATTTATATTTAAAAACCTGTATTTTCCGATAATGCCTTTTTCACAGATTTCTCTTCCATATTTCAAGAGATTTGCATAAATTTTGAAACGGCGGGCATTGTGGAATTCGCCCTTTGACTTTCAGAGTGGATAAGTTTATGCATACACTTCTGGAATACAAATTAGATGCAAGTGAGTTCTTTCAAGATCTCTTATTTCTGATAGATATTTATATTTATCATACATGAAAGATATTATGAACAGAAGGGCATAAAGTTTGCAGTGGTAAATTGTTATTTTTCTAATTGAATAGAAGTAAGGGATACCGAGAAACTTCTACCCTGTTTTGCAGGTGTTGCTTCAGTATTTGTGACTGTAGTGACATCTATAGTACAGAGAATGTATTATTGTAAGAAGATGAAGGAAATTATCAGATGTGAAAACTTCTTTATCAACAGAGATTGTTACTTTTGATGTTTTATAATGAAACGTAGCCGGATTGATGTTTTTGTTGGATCAGTGATTTGGGTAATTAACTTGTTTTATTCATCTAAGTTCCTTGCATAACTGTGTTTGAGCTGCTGAAGACCCGGTATTTGGGTGCGTCCCTTACCATTTTAGGGTCGCATGCAACGTTAACGATGTCTCGAAACAGATTGTAACGCCACGCTTGGTAGAAATCAAAATTCAAGACGGGTAAAATTAGGTCATTCGCGACCCGCGATTTACAAATGTTTATCTTACAGTAACAATTTGGACACTCCCGGTCACTCCCGGACATATCCAGTGTCTAAATTATTACTGTAACATGAACATTTGTAAATCGCGGTTCACAAATGACCTAATATTACCCGTGTTGAATTCCGCCCCCTTCCGTCCCTACCGCGCGTAGCGTTACAATCTGTTTCACGACGTTGACGTTGCATGTGACCCTGAAATGATAAGAGGGGCAGAAAAATACATTGAAAAATACCACTCGTCTGTGGTGCTACTAATTTGAAACGCCCACAGTACGAACATCTAACACATTGCATCATAAGTAGAATGAAAGCAACAAATAATGTAATCAACAAGCTACTGCAAAGAAACACCAACAGTAATATAACCCTGTAACATTACAATATCGTAACGAGTAGTAAACTATCGAAGCTGAACTCGATTCACTTCAAATAACCTCCGTAAACAGTTGTCAAATACTTAAACGACAGAAGTGCAATACTCTTGGCCGGTATTCATAGTCGCTACTTATTCTTAAGCAAATGCTTAAGCATTCGGCATCCTTTACTAGCTACTAGATTAATAGAGGATACTATATGCTTAAGCATTTGCTTAAGAATAAGAAGCGACTACGAATACCGGCTTCTGTCACCATTGGAGATAATGTTCGCAGCTTGCCACACCGAGGACCGTCACACTTGGTTAACCAAGACAATCGAGATCAACGATCAGTTACAGCACACGTCAAAGGTAGCCTTGTCGACCGTTGGCCGGACCTATTTCTTTCCTCCAGATGTCTTCCGTCCTTTCATCCTGTGTTTTCATTAGTCTCCATTCTGTCAACAACGGCTCGACTAGTGTCGTCGCGCCTCGGACGATGCGCTGGTCAGTTCCTCGTCCCCCGCCAATTTCGCTGCGTTCAAACGACTCGTGATCCGAAAACGGAAAAGCGGCACCGCGAGGAACAGGGACGCAGTCAAGACCAAGTGCCGATATGCTTCGGTTAGCACGCGCCACGCACCGTTGTCGAAATACACGAAAGTACGATGCCCAGGATTCCGCGGTACGCGCGAATATTGCTCCTGCTATGCGTCGGTTCTACGATTTTTCTTGCAGCTTCGAACATTTTCTCGAGCCTCCTTCGCGAGAAAGCCGACAAGGATGCGGTCGCGAGGCGAGCGGAACTCCGACCGGATACAGTGCAAGCCTTGCCGACTTCGACGAGGAAACGAAATCTCACCGACGAACAGGTACGTTCGCGTTTATTCGCAGTGAAATTTCTTTCAAGCAATACTTCTCATTCTCCCTCCCATCTTTTTTTTTTATAAAACCGTGAAAATAAGAATGCATGCTTGATCGTTTCGTGCGACGGATACGTCGGAGTTAATTGAATTTTGCGCCCATGCGTATTAAGGACGCGTAGGTGCTAAACAGTTTCACCGACCGGGAGACCTTATGGTAGGCGGGTCGCTGGTGTTAATGAAAGTTAGAGGACTGAAAATCGATGTTGAACGATCAGGTTCCGTAGAATATTTCGCAATTTGTAAACGATTCAAAACAAGACTATAAAGAGCTATGAATTTGAATTCCTTAGACGGTATTGTTGCACGTGTGTGTGTCGTAAGCGAGAAGTCTGATTTGGTGTTAGTAGATGTCTTTTAATCAGAAATAGTAGGTATTATGTCGCAACATTTGTTATTTACAAATAAACCTTCAAATTTTATTCGCCATATGAAATCTGGTCTACATACGAATTTCAACGTGAGCGCGTCATCTCTTCTTTTCATCTTAATTTACGTGACAAACGCCCCGGTCTGTCCTACCTTTATTTGTATCGCTTTACTATTGATAACACAAAATGCGATGTGCGGCTGAAATTCTATTTATAATCTTATCTATATTGCCATATAAACCGTGTTCCTCAAACCGATTAAAAATTGGAAAAACGAAATATCCTACCACACATCGCCATTCGACTTCTAAACACCAACCATAAGATCCCGTTACGAGCCGCCGTGCACCCCTACTATTTACATAATTAATTCGCGCCCCTTTTCGTGGTAGATTAATAAGATGACTTTGCTTGGAAAGTGGCTCCTATCGTCCGAGGAAAGTCTCCCACCGCCGACAATCAATACGAAGAAAGAGCCCTACCTAATTTTAATTTGGATGCATGGAAAGTTTCTGGAGCGCAGACACATTAAACGCTTCACAAATATTATGTTAGTAAAACGCGTTAGTAAAATAGAAATCGGACGGTTAATTAAAATACCGATACGCATCGAGCTCGTTCACGAATTAAACTACCACGATTATTAATTTAGATTTTCACCGTGGGAGAATTGCACAGTGAAGAACTGTGCGCTGACTTATCGGTCGAAGGATTTAGATGCGGCAGACGCGGTTGTGTTCCATCTCCATATGACGAAAAACAGATCGGAATTGCCAATTAAAAGCCGATCGGATCAGAGATGGATCTTTATGACCGACGAATCGCCGAAGCACACCTTCCTCTACGGGAATCAAGAGATATCCAACTACAATGGTGTATTCAACTGGTCGATGACGTATCGAATGGATAGCGATATACCCGTGCCTTACGGCCGCGTGATTTTCCGGTCGTACGTGAATTCGGGGGGTACGAACTTCTCAGAGGACGCTCTGAGAGAATCGAAGACCAAGCTGGCTACCGTGATGGGCAGTAACTGTGCCGGCACAAACGGAAGATGGGACTACGTTAGCGAGCTTAAGTCGCTCCTCGGTGACGACCTCGATATATACGGGAAATGTCTGAATGGCAACGTGACTGCCTGCCCGGGCCATTTCGACAGGGACTGCCTCGCTCTGAATGCGTACAAATTCTACCTGGCTTTCGAGAATTCCAACTGCAGAGAGTACATAACGGAAAAAGTGTTTTGGCACGGTTATCACAAATTAGCGGTCCCGATAATAATGGGTGCACCAAAGAGAGACTGCGAGCAGTTGCTACCGCCTCGCTCGTTTTTGCATATCAGCGATTTCGCCAACCCCGCCGCTCTGGCGAACTATATTCGTTATCTTAATCGTCACGGCGACGAGTACCTCAAGTTCCACGAGTGGCGCAGGTACTATCGCGTGATCAACGAGCATGGATACTTCGGTAGCGTTTCTATACACTATTGCCGCATTTGCGAGGCTCTTCATTACAATACCCCTACTGGCAAGGTGTACGAGGATATGGAGTCGTTTTGGAACAAAAAACGGGACTGCATCCTCTGATACCTTCGAATCCGACTGTATATTTATTTATTATAACGCTAAGAGAATTTAGTATTACTCAGCAGTTTTGTTACAAAATTATAATATAAGAATTACTTTTCTACTTTGCTTCATCGTTATGTTGCTCACGTTTAAGCATTTTGTTTCCGCGCCTGTTTTCGTAAATGTACGATATTCATTGGAAGACTGAATAAAAAAAATCGATGCGTGTTTATACTATTAATATGCAATGTGGTTTACATATGTTTTTTATTTCCCTGTTCAATGTACAAGTTTTATGCAAATGTTTGATATATTTGTCCGTGATTGATGTTGCAACGTTTCTCGCGACATAGTAAAAATCAGGACATTTTTAAATGTGCTTGTCGACTATGTAACGAAATGCTACATTTATCCTACATTAACAATAAACAATTCCCAGATAGCACAAAGCGTCTTAAGCACGTCCGATTTGATAAACTCGGCAACCACTTTGCGTGACACGATAAGTACGCCTTCGTAGCTTCGTACTAGGAGATCGTAGCATATATCGTGGAATGAGGTAATTAATTATTTATACATGCAGGAGGGAAAGTATTTCGTTATGGATTACATAATACATTGGTTATTAAGATTTTTTTTATAATGACAGTATCAGGTTAGAATGTTTCGTCATGTTCACGTTAATACTGTACGCACCACTGTAAAAAAGTTTCTATTCATGTTACGTAAAGACTTCCAGCAACGTTACATCTTTACAAGGAAAAACCACAAGACAGATCACGTCGCGACGTTCCACTGGAAAATCTCTGAAACTGTTCGTCGCCCGAGCAGATATCAGTATGTCCCAATGCGCAGTATCGTAACATCAAAACTCTGTCACATTACCACGGCGTTAAAAAAGCAAACCTTTATTTTCAAACCAAGCCTATCTCCAGTAGCGTGTTACACGACGAATCGTAGCAAACCTTCCGTCATCATGGCATCGCCGTGCTTTAAAGGGCGCGTCGACCATTACAATGGCGTGACAGTCGATTCGAAAGAGGAGTCTTGCACGGCCGAAGACTTTGCCCAACGTCTCACAGGTGCGTGATATAACACTTACCAGCAAGAAATTTCTAGACTACCTACTTCGTATCCAGTCAGAATTAAGGACTTCCCTTTTCAATTTCGCTTTTCGATCCCTTTCGGAAATTTAAGGGAGAAGTACGTTCTCATTGAAAGAGTACTGTAACTTTATTGCAGTTTCTTTGCAACAGTGGATCAAGGAGGAGAAGCGCACAGTATGGTTCCGCGTACATTTATCAGATTCAGAGTGGATACCTGTACTCGTCCACGAAGGATTTAAATTTCATCATGCACGCCAAGAGTACGTTACGCTGTATCGGTGGATAGTCACGCACGAGGAATGCAATGTTCCACATTACGCTCATACAAATTTAGGCGTCGGAGCATTTGTTTACGACGAGCGAAGTAATAAGCTGTTAACGATTAAGGAAAAGTACGCGAACAAATCGGCAATGTGGAAACTGCCAGGTGGCTACGTAGAACCAGGTGCGTACTTCTATTACTGTTCGCGGGATGCATATGTGTTGATAACTGTATTGTTCTTATAGGAGAAGATTTAGAAACAGCCGTGAGGAGAGAGGTTTTAGAAGAAACTGGTATTCAGACTACCTTTAAATGTATAATAGGTTTCAGACATGCCCATGACCATGTGTTCGGCTGTTCTGATATATATGTAATTGTATACTTGTCCCCTACTAGTTTTGACATTGAGAAATGTAACAGAGAAATTTCCGAATGCCAATGGATGGAGGTAACGATCTTTGCTATGTATTTACTACATTCTCTGTTTACTACGAGTACACACTTATTATTCTTACAGATAAACGAGTACATGGAACACTCGGAAGTGTACGAAACTAATAAAATGGTAGCAAAGAAAATGATGGAATTCTTTGAACACAGAATGGGTCTTGCTGTAGAGTCTGGAGTACATCCTGTTATAAAAAAGCCTATTTGTATATATACCATATCAAAAATCGATGACACACAACTGTCTTTGCAATAATCGCTATGCATGTATAGCCTTGAATTTAAATGCATATTTTTGCAACTTGCACAAAATACATAGGCGTCTAAGATTATTTTGGAGATAATATAGGAGAATACAGATTGGTCTAATATATGAATTGAAATTGAAGAAATACCATTTACTATAGTGAATTTTAATAAGTATTTAAAGAAGTGTAATTACTATAAAAAGTTAGTTATTTAATAAAGTTACTGGAATCGTTTATACACCATGTTAACATTAAATGTGTAAATTATCCTATAGATAGCTTGTATGTACACTAAAATAGATATTTATTTATAAAACTACTTAGCAACCACTTACTCTTTTATGCTTATACCTAAATTTACCTCCGATTAACATTAGTGTTATTTTTATAGCTACTGTGATTGCCGATTACAACTAAATACAGGTTACCGAAGGTGATGTAAAAAACAAAATTTATTTTTTATATAATACTTATGGTTATGTAGATATATGAATCATAATTTCGAAGTATTGGTGGAATTACAATTTCAATAATGAAATCGTCCCAATAAAAATAACTGAAAGGAAAAAAAATTAAAACCGACTTCAAAATAATAAAAATACACTAAAAAGTAAATACAAATTTTTTCCCTTATTTAATCTACGATTCCCATATTTTTTAAGTCGACGCCAAATTTACATAGTGCAAATGATGAGGCGTTGACTTAAAAAATATGAGAGTCGTAGATTAAATAAGGGAAAAAATTATTATTTACTTTTTAGTGTATTTTTATTATTTTGAAGTCGGTTTTAATTTTTTTTTAATTTTTCAATTTTTAACTTTTTAGTTTTATATATATTGACACAACATGCTGAGGAATAATGCAGGGACAAACATAAAAAAATACATACGGGTCGAATTTATTACCCACCTTCTTTTTGAAGTCGGTTAAAAAAGCGGCTCCAAGAGAAGTACGTAACAAATTACAACACGTTATATCTGATAGCGAATTCGGTAACTCGCACTGACTCTGCACTGGTGCCAGAAAATGACTTATTGGTTGTTTCTGATAGAAAGGAAGATAGCTCTATAAGAATCAACCAATCCAAGTCATTTTCTGGCACCAGTGTTGAGTCAGTGCGAGTTACCGAATTCGCTATGAAATTCTTTCATGCATAAGTACTACCAACCATATCGTTTCTGTCTCGAAAACTATACCTAACTGAAGAAGATATTCTTCGATATTCTTCATTTTACTGTAAGATTAATTTTTAAAAAATTACAAAATATAATAATAATTACGTTTCACAATTTTGAAAATCACGAAATATCGCGTATTGAACATTTACTAAAATATTTCCGCGCTAGGCTTCCTGGAGATTCGGCTTTACTCCGAAGGATAGCCTCCTTCAGCTTTGTTTATATACTTCTTTGTCGCACACTAGTCAATGATTGACAAGTGCAGCAAGTGTTACATGTTAAATGGAGGGACGTGTACCCGTTTAAGGTTATACGGAGCGATCGTGTTGGTTGATTTTTTGTTAAGTTCACGATTGATTTCTCTTGTAAGAAGCATCGGGTGCACGGATCGATGATAATTCTTATGTAGATGAACAATAGACGGAATACGGGAATTGTTGCCAAGATGAGTAAAATGTACTCGACCGCCAACCTCTCCGACAAGGAGTTGAAGGAGCAGGGCAATTGCCTTTTCAATCTCCAGAAATACGAGGATGCCGCGTACTGTTATACCAAGGCTATAGTGAGTAACAGTATGAACACGCGCAGGCAAGTTACGACATCGCTGCTCATTCTTGCAGATTAAAAATCCATCCCAACCGCTTTATTTTACGAACCGAGCGTTGTGTCATCTGAAACTGAAACGATGGGAATCATCCTGTCAAGATTGCAGGCGCGCTCTCGATATCGATCCGTGCCTGGTAAAGGGTCACTTTTTCTTGGGTCTTGCCCTTCTCGAATTGGAACTCTTCGATGAAGCTGTTAAACACTTACAGAGAGGTACATGCTCTACATTCTTCTTCTGGAATTCTGTTCGTTTCGTTAAGCTTTCTCTAACGAGGGACCAGCGTATGACAGTGTCTTTATGTTTCGATCAAACTGATTTTATGAAAGTACCGAGTGTTATAAATCAGAGTTGACTAACTGGTGGCTCGAGAGCCACCAGGAACACTCCGTCTTGTTGCCACGCTGAATGGCCCCCTCCATTCCTCCCAGACTCTGACGATCACAGTCAAAAAGAGAAAGAAAAAAGGAGGAATCGACTGCGATCGTGAGAGTCTGGGGGGCTATTTAGTGCGGCAGCAAGGCGGAGGTACCCCGGTGGCACACGAGCCACCAGTTAGTCACCCCTGGTATAGATTATATTCGTTGTGATCACCTTCTATGAATTTCAAGTCGTTAGTATGAAATGGTTGAAAATATTGCGTATTCTGTCCTATATGAAGAATCGTGCCAGTTGCTTTTGATTGCTCTATGCAACGATACAAAAAATAAGATCCATCAGGTTTGAATATAATTGGTAATTAGCGGATGTTTAAAATCGTTCTTCTCGAGCATAAAGACACATTTTCGATTAGAATCTTGGCTGCGCTTAATTAGAAAAGATAATATAATTTGAGTGTTAATTTTAAGAGGGTATAGTTGTAGGTAAATGATTCATTATTTTATAATTCAATTTAAATTAAAAAATTGTCTGAATTATATATTTGACTTCCTCTGTGGCGCTACCAGTAAAAACTACCATAATTTATTATATTCTCAAAGAGGGATGGGGGCTACATTATGCGTGTACACTGTGTTCCGATAAATCATGCCAGATGATTACATATATCCAGCGGAGAAGATGCCCCCTTCTAGGTGCCTTCGAACTGCACACTACTGTTCTCATTATCTCTGTACTCTTTATACTCTCTTTCTTTTCATTGAGGAGACAGTTAAGAACGCGTGTTTTCTCTGCTGGGTACACATGGTCGTCCAGAACAATTCATTGAAATACAGTGTGTTACTGCGCTTATAGAATTGTTCGAGTTTATTTATTTCTTAAAAGTAGGTAACATCTTATGTAATTTTATTAATAGCATTATTTAAGTGGGACTGACTGTAGAAAAGTGTTTTGTGAATACATATCCTTTTTCACGGCGTTTATTAAACTTATCTTTCATGTGATTATTCATCTGAAACAACAATGGTATAGCTGTGGATTTGGCCAAGGAACAGAAACGAAACTATGGAGACGATATAACCAGTACTTTAAGGCAAGCACGAAAACGTCGTTTTGAATTAAGGGAAGAACAAAGGATCGCCCAAGACATTGAATTACAATCGTATTTAAACCAATTAATAATAGAAGATGCCGAACGAAGCTTGGCTACTTTGAATGAGCAAGAGGTAGAGAAAGATACAAACGGTAAAGCCGAAGATGAAACTGCGTCTGGCGAATCCGCAAGAAAAAAAGAAGAGGTGGAGGAAAAGAGAGATACGTGCATGTCTCGTCTGAACGATTTGTTCGCAAAAGTGGACGAACGAAGAAAGGTGAGTGCGCTTTCTAATACTTCTGGGACTCTTTCGTTAGATGTAAATGTAAATAATGATATGTCATGTATGATTTTTGTGGCCGCGTTGAATAGAAAAGGGAAGTGCCTGACTATTTGTGTGGAAAGATTAGTTTCGAGATTTTACAAGAACCTGTAATTACGCCAAGTGGAGTTACGTACGAGCGAAAAGACATTGAGGAACATTTGCAAAGGGTAGGACACTTTGATCCGGTCACTAGAGTCCGTTTAACTCAGGATCAGCTGATCCCCAACTTAGCGATGAAAGAAGTAGTAGACACGTTCCTGCAAGAAAACGAGTGGGCATTGTACTACTGATGTGTAATGTTAGGCTGCTGTTGTAATTTTATGGCACATAATTATATAAGTAATAATTACTCCCGGGTCCTGTTAATTTGCAGAAACGTGCATATCATTACCTTGTGAATAGTATATAGCTCATGCATTTGTATAAAATTGAATTTTTTTTATATTAACTAAATGTATTCAATTTACTCTTACTTTAACGATTATTAAGTAATGCAAGAAAAGCGAATGATAGGAAAGAGAATCGTCTTCACTTTATAAACGTTCTCGTAACTCTTGAATATTTGTTTATGTAATAAATATTTCAAGAAGCTGCACAGTACCCACACGTGGGTTGTTTGTTAGGTGATATAGGTCATAGGTTATATATCAAGATTAAAATTGTATATCTCTTTTTCCCGTAAAGGACAAATAAAGTAATTTATTTTGTGATGTGTACATTAGCAGTTTAATTAGCAGTTCCTAATAATTTCTGTAACTACTTGTTTGTAGAAAATAAGGAGATTAATTCATGGTGAGTAAAGTATGACTCGTTTGAAATGATTCACAAAAACAAATACTGTTATCTTAATTACAATTCATTTAGACAGCTTTGCTTTTTATATTACACATTGAGTAGTTTTAAAACAAACTCTGCATTCAAACAAAATATATTCGAAAACAATCTATAAATCCGACATTTTTCTTTTATGAAATATAAGTCTAGGGTACAATGAAATTTAATGCAATGAGAGTGATAGCTCCGGCGACTATAGGTGGCATGTAATATTGATAAAAAGATGCATGGGGCGCTGCTCCCATTAAAAGGACAACCCAGCCTGAGAAATATAATATCCTAGCTAATATTCGCGTTCGATTTCCAAGATTGTTGGGAGGGATTTGTACCCATCCCAATGTACTGCATGCTACTAAAACTGTCCAACTGTGGACTAGCAAAGGGTCTTCTGTAGAAAGTTTCATATCGTAACTGAAACAAGTTTATAAAAATATTGAGATTAAACTACGCCGATGTACCTCGTACAGCGTGCGTATAATATAAAAGAGAATGAAATAAGAACCTGAAATTCTTTGCCCAAACGAGGGCAGATGGTATGGCTGGAACAGCAGTAAAACACCAAATTATAAACAGTATAAGATGGTTGAATATCTTTCGTCTTGTATTTTCGTGCTCTTCAGGATTATCTTTCGTGTTTCTGAATCGTCCCATCCAGTTAAAATGTGCTAACGAAGCCATTAACAGTTCCTCCAAATAATCTTCATACATTCTCGTCAAGTTTAAAAAGTACAGAAAAACTGAAATTATCATAGCTAGGGCTCCGCAGGTCGCTGGAATTAAAGATAATACAAGGATCGTTGTAATAAATGGTAACTGATTTAATCCGCCAAGCAGCCAGTCTGACCACGTCGTCGAGAAAGCTATTGCCCGTGCCAAGAATCTAAAAGAAACGAATAAATTCAATCGTATAATATTTACTGTAGCACAAATGCATAATTAAATCTTACCTGACGGCGATACTGTGCGCCACCGAACCGAGGAATATAATGGAACAGCACAGCGCGATAGTGAACACGCAGAGAATTGCCAGAGCAACTAAACACTCGAGCATTAAACCGTAGCAGTACGAGAGAATTATTGTAACCGCTATTGTTGGAAGTTTTTCACAACCGTGATTGACTTTTATTGATAAGAACACTAATAGTATACTGATAATCGTTGTATATAGAAGATGCCAGCGATCCCGTACAATGCAAGAGAGTTGATCTATAATACCGCTTTCCTGAATATTAATTTCATACGAACACGCTGAGTCCAAAGTTATCCGTAAACTTGGAGTCGCCTCAGAATCTTTATCTCCGGTTTGAACCTTCATCGTTTTCGGCCCATTATCCCTAAAACGTTGGAAATTTTCTGTCGCGTTACATTGTCGAACCTAGAGGATTTGTATGTGAATTAAGATCTCTCACACTTACACAACTGTGAAGAACTGAATCTGCGTAGTACCAATATTCCATGGTTCTATAAATTCGACAATCGCATGGTGCTTCGGATCTGTGCATTCAGACGCCTTAAGCTCAACTGTTATTGCATCTATGGTGTTAGCAAGAGTAGCATAATATCTGATGTGTCCGATGTCGGATCGTTTTGCTTTGGGTCTTGGAAGTAAAGTTTTTAATAGAGGCACGGTACCCCTGATAGGTACGAGCCTTGTATCGTAAGAATATAAGTCAATATTTACAGCAACATATTTCTCTAAATCACCTGGAGTAATTTTTATGATAACATGTGTCGCACCAGGATATTTTATTTCCCGAAGGCTTAGGTCGACAGTTTTCCTCAAACGATGCAGAGGATCTGGTAAAATTCTTGTCCTATTTGTTAGGTTCCAACCCCAGTTGCTAAAAGATGATACATAAATAATACTTGTTATAACGATTCCTCAACTGTTGTACGATACAAAGAAGAAGCGAATGGAAAACTATCAGTACCATACTCTTGATTGTCCTTGTATACTGGATGCTGTACACGCAAACAGCCAATCCTTGGATTCTAAGTTTACAGTGTCGATAGTTAAATGGTCTGGCTGTTCGCTCAGTCTAATCATGAGATAAACAGAGGATGTCCTTTTAGACGAGTCTTTATTACTCCATACGTAATGTCTTCGAATATCTTCTATCCACTCACCGCCAGGCTCAAATTGCATCGTCTCTTTGTATTGATATAATTTCTTTCCGGAAGCACGCTATAAAATTAATCCATTTCAGGAATAGAGTACCTACTCGTTGAACATATTAAAAGAGTTTCTTACATGACGAAAATGATATGACAAAGCCCGCATTCTCTCTTCAGGGTTGGAAGAAATTTTAGGAGGTCTTTGAGAAGAATCTACAGAGTCAAACAATGAGCGCACGATGGAGAGCACTAATTGTTTGCACCAAAGCAGACTTAGATGATCCGTAGATTTCCAAACGTCTGGTATGTTAGTAGAAAGCACATTGATATTCGCCGTGGAATCTAAGCTTTGCGTCGAGGTCACGAGCAGATCTCGTGGCCCACCTCCTATCGACACCACGCTTGTCCCTGCATCTTTAATTTCACTTAAGCGACTTTGTAAATCATGATAATAACTAGCGAAAGTGCTATCCAGCACTAATCTTGGCGTATGAGGTGCACCTAAAGTAATAATGATATTTGCGATGCTAGTATTTATGTTCGGAGTTAGCAAGATAGAACCTTTAGCTACGACGCCTCCCTAAAAACAAGAATGAAACCATATTTTAGTATACCTGCTGTAATAAGCATATCGTTTTTATACTTACCATCGAATGACCGATGAGCACGATATTCTCTATATCTGTTTTATATAAACTCAAAATCTTTTGTATACAGTGTGAAACGTATAATGTCTCTTCCATTAGTACACCTTGGATTAATAAAGATATCATTAGTTACTACGTCGATGTATTACGCGAGATGTAAGTTCTTAGAGAACGTCGAAAGGTATTTCTCCTAATATATGTACCTCCATATAAGCCGGAGTAATCTTTGCCTAACGAAACCGTGAAATAATCGAAATGAAACGGAGTTCTATCTTTTAAACCCTTCCTCAAGCTCACAGAAGCGAGAGATCTTACTGAAAACAAGCAGAAATGTTAGAAATGATTTGCATCCAAGACGGAAGGACATTAAGAGCGGATTATACAAACCTTGTTCGTGAGATCCAGCATTGCCTGGCACAAAAAGTACCGGTATCCCTGAGAAATACATTCTTCTAAGTTTCTCTGTGACGAAACCTTCTCCGTATGCGTATAATCCATATCTAGGATATCGTTCTTCTATTTCGTCATCCAAGGAGATTCTCTAACATTAATAATAAGATACTTATTGTAATATGTGAAGAAAGTGATACCGGTATTAATGCAACGATAATCATAATATAAAGGTATAATAAACCGCATTACTCTTTATAATTAATATTCTTTTAATTATACTCTTCGGATTACAAATTAATTACAAAATAACTTATAAAAACTAAGAGGGAGACTTTGAGTCGAAGCTAGCGCATAAATTTGTATTGTAATTGCTATTAAGAAATGCATTATTAGAAGCAGTTTCATAATAATATCTATAGATTCTCTGATGTATCGACTTGTTCAGTATATGGTAATTTTCAATTAGTACTGCGTGATTAGTAAAGTCCAATGTAGCAAGCAAGAAGAACGTACTGCGTTTAAATGGGATTAAAATAAAATGAGGTAGTATTCATTCATCTCTTTTAATCACAACAAAATCTCATGTTATGTTTACCTACCACATACTGTGGATATTCAAACATATATGTCATTTCACAAGTATTCTCCTCGAAATCCGTAATGTAACGGGCAGCTCCGAGTATGTAGAACAGAAGCAGTAGCATTAAAAATAGAAACGATGCGCCATAAATTAATACAGATTTGATTTTGATCATTCTGTTCCCTTAAATAATAATGTCTATATAACGAATTCCTATGCCGAATAATTTAAGTTCGAAACGATTTCAATCATCAATCGGTGGGACGATTAGAATGAAATCCGAATACTAATTGTTACTTCTGATACGAAGTAGTTCTATCACATCGCAGAGTGAAAGAATTTTGTAATGTCAAAGGAAAGAAATAGTTGATAAGTGTCAACATATTTAAGTTGCGAGGTTACGACACAACGGGGAGTTGAAATTGGTTAGTACGCGTCTAATGATGCCAGTGCGCAATCTCCTAAATAGTAGTAGGGATAGACAAAGTTTATTTTAAATAACAAGTAAAATTCGAGAATTCATTCATACATGCGGGACACAGCTCGTAAATAACGAATAATCTTTATTGGAAACAGCTTTTATTCATCAGTTTTATGTTGATTATTCGTATTAAACGGAAAGCATTCGAATGAATGCTCCTGTAGGACCTCCTTCCGCCCAACGTGACACGTAGCCCACACGAGTTTTTATTCGAAAAGTAAGTTACTTGTTACTCACGAACAATATCTATTTTATTCATGAATTTGAGAACAATTTATTCCAATAAGTCTTTATTAAACAAAGGATTGTATATTACGAGAAATTGGATTCAGAATGTGCTATTTAGCAAAAGTATTTAACCGTATTTGCTTCCGAGTCGCGTTGAATTGAATTTTATATACGTGAACGTGCATCTTGTAAAGTGTGAAGTAGAATCTGAGACTTTACTGGTGAGAATGTCAGGACCTTTAAAGTGAAAGGCTTAGTGTTCTTAGAGCGCTGTTAGAAAAAAAAAGCGCAACTATTTATGTCGCATACTGTATAGTCCATGTAGCTGACTCTTATATGGCTCTATATCGAAATAGATTTGTTTTATTTGCATGGGGGCACAGGGGAAGCAGAGAACGCATTGTTTTAAACGAATTATATTTATTTTTGATCAAAAACGAATTCACTCCAGGTATATGTATATAAAATTTATTGCGCCTCTTTACATGTGTATGTTTCTATAAAAGTTGAGATAAGATAACAATTAATGATAAGATACCTTTCACACAATATTGTGCTTTTACAACTCTGTATGCTCCATGACATATTACGAATACCTGCTTCAGTTTGAATGTTCTTTGAAACTGAAATTATTAAACCTAATATTCTGCTGTGATAGTTTACGTGTCCTAATTATTGCAGTATTTAACAGTATTGCAAGCTGTTATACTGAAATAAGAACTGAAATAAGAACTCTATACTGAACGTGAACTTTAGCATTCGTTATCACATTGTTTCTAATCAATCAATTTGGAAGGCACACAGAATCATCAAGTCAAAATATTAATGTAAATAAATTCCTTCTTTTAATACGTAGCAATCGTTAACTGTTAGTCTTTATATTTAATCTATAGTCTTAGTAGTAGACAAAAATGAAATTGCTTTAATCAGTAGCATCTTCTTTCGTTACGCTAAATGGCTCGGCTACAACTTCCGCCCCACAATCGGCAATTACGATGTCCTTGATTGGTCTATCCCGAGTATCGGTATTTGTGCTCTCAATCTTTCGAACCACACTCTGTAAATTATAATTGTGTAATAAACGCACGTGGCATTTAAATGTGTTACATTATCTTTGAATAATGTAACGTACCATTCCCTTAATTATTTTGCCGAAGACAACGTGTCTACCATCAAGCCACGGTGTCTGCTTCACAGTGATGAAGAATTGGGAACCATTAGTATCTTTTCCAGCGTTCGCCATAGACAACCATCCAGCGCCGTAGTGCTTCAATTTGAAGTTCTCGTCTTCAAAGCGAGCTCCATAGATACTGTGCCCTAAGATTTACCAATGTTTTTGTGGACACTTAATACAAAACTGAATGCCCATTTTCATGATAAATTTAACAAAATTTTACGAAATTAATAAAATTCTACGAAATTAATAAAATTCTACGAAATTAATGAAATTCTACGAAATTAATCAAATTCTACGAAATTAATCAAATTCTACGAAATTAATCAAATTCTACGAAATTAATCAAATTCTACGAAATTAATAAAATTTTCGAAATTTAATAAAAATCATAAAAATTAATAAAAATTTAATAAAATGAAATTTAATGAAGCTTAATAACGACTTTGCGTTTCAAAAAGAAAACAGAAGTAATCGAACCTCCAGTTCCATCTCCTTTTGTAAAGTCTCCTCCTTGAATCATGAACTCCCGAATGACTCTATGGAACTTGCTGCCTTTGTATCCTTCGCCTTCAGGCTTCTTAGCTAATTCTACGAAGTTCTTAACAGTCTTTGGAACAGTCTTTCCGAAGAGACCAATCTCAACTCTTCCCTCAAGTTTCCCATCAATGTTAATATCAAACCATACCTAAATATATAAGAATTCTTTTTAGAATCTTACAAATTCTTAACCACGTTATATCTAAGTTTTACACAGAAAATGTGAATAGTTTACAAAATACGAACAACCGAATTTTATTTAAAAGCTTTCGCTAAAACGTGCACATGTTAAAAATACGGGAAAGTAAGTATTACTGTGAATTACATTTTTCAGTAAAAAGAAACGCGAAAGTACCATTCTGCAAGAATCGGTCGCATTTGCTTTATGGAATTTTATTTTTACCTTACTTCGTGCGGAGAGAAAAATTCTTTGTGAACAAAGCGTCTGTTACACTGTGTACCGGTATTGGAGAATTTACTCACCGTGTCCGTTACTTTCGGGCCTTTTTTATCGTCGGCGTTGCTACTCGAGCAAAACACCGATAGCACGAGACCCACTAACAAAAGTAACTTCATTATTGATGGGAAGACTACCTAATTCAACGAAAATCAACCGCACAAAGGCTTCTCAACGACTGCGCTCTGTCAGAATGGGACGCAGTCGAACGTGGATCGTTTGCGCGTGCGCACATGTTAGAAATGTGTGATTATTTGATTGGCCACGTTCTCTTCGCGCAGTAACGTATAAAAAAGCTCTCTAAACACGGAATCACAAAACGTATCAATTTAATAGAAAGCTGAAGCGAGTCATGCTCAGAATTAGGTAGACTTAGATTACGCGAATGATTGGAAGTGTTAAAAGCCTGTCATTTTCATACAGAGTTTTATTTCTTATAATAGACCTATATATACACAAATGTTATCAAAGACATTTATGAAACGTTCATCCAAGCAAATAAACTGTTTACAACTCTGCTCTGTGACATAATGGAAAGGATGTCTTTTCATCACCGATGTTACTCGTCGTCGTCACAATTTACTGGCCGTTTTGTTCGGTCATTGTAACGTTGTATTGCATAGTTGCATACACAAAGGCGATCTACATATATATAGACGAAGAAGCTAATTTGCAATTAAAAGACTGAGCATCTGCACGATACTTAATGTGCTTCCATTTTACTACATACATGAAGGATGAAAAGAGATCATTAAAATAGTGTTGAGAGTTGTTACGGACTACTAAAAATTTTTAGGCACGAGTTTAAATGTTACGAGTTATATAAAATACTTGAATTAGTCATAAAGCAAAGGCATTTACTTGATCGTAATTTTATTCCAGCGTTATCGGGCGATTAAACGTGATTCATTGGATTTGATAAGCGCAAAACGAGTATTCGTTACGATTTACGTAATCACAATGTGGCAAACTCGATGTAAACTTCGATTATCGATTGAACATTCTCGAAATGCCGTCCCGCCTTTCCGAGGCTCATTTCAGATAGTGGCTGAAGCTAACCGGTATCGCGTGTTTGGCAAATAAACAGAAGTGTACGATATCATTTTTTAGCCTACCCAATGACCGTCAAGACGTTTGAAGATAAGGAGGTGTGTATTTTCTTTGCAGGCATCGTTTTAAAAGGTTCGGCTAGAATTCGTCGCAGCATAACAAAACGCTGTAACGATAATCCCGCTTCAAATTTTTCCGATTACCAAATGAGTGTGCAATTTTTCTGCCGTCGATTACACATTCGTCGCATGCCCGTCGATCTATCAAATTAAACGCGGAATTCTTGATCACGATCCACCCATGATTTCGATAAACGTGTCCCGCGATCGAACAGAAAACGCACTTATCTTTAAACAATATAACATGCTCCGTGGTACGGATTAAACATTCCTACCACGCTAAATTCAAGTTTGTTTTTCTTCAGAATGACAACTTTTAATGAAAAGGTTTTACTGACCCAAAGAACGGAAATCAATACTAATTCCTTTATGTAATGCTGCTGGAACCTTTCGCCTAAGTCGTTACGCAGTCCCTTTGTTTTAGAAAATTAGCTGACTTGTTGAAATTTTTTCAAGATGGCAGATGGACCGGTCGAATCAGGAACAACCCAGGCCGACTTCATCAAAGAGGAATTAAATTTCGATGTCGACCCGACAGATCCGATGACCAAAGCGGCTTTAACCGATCACCAGCCCGAAGAGTGGATAGATATTTTAGGCAACGGGCAGCTCAGAAAGAAAGTCATAAAAAAGGGTAAAAATGGGACGCGACCGAATAGAGCCGACATTTGTACCCTGAAAATTGTTGGTAAACTAAAAGATGGTACGATAGCCGAGGAACACGAAGATCTTACAGTTCAATTAGGCGACGTCGAAGTGATTCAGGTGTTCTACTCTGTCTATACTTAGAAATGTCTTTCCTTAATATGCGCCGATTCACAGGCCATAAAGATTATTTATTACGTTCGTTGACCCTTTTAAACATTAAGTACGAGTATGAATGTATTGAAAACTAGTGGCGCTAATTTTATTGTACCAACATACGTAATTTAATGCATAATGGTGGAAGGGTTGATGAAAAATAATCGTTCAGTAATAATTATTAACATACTGATATATGAGAATAATTTTATTAGATCGTTTATAAAGAAACGATAAGTTCATCTTTCTATTCGTTCGTCGTAGGGATTGGATTTAGCAATTGCGCTTATGGACGTAGATGAAGTCGCAGAGATCGAAGTATATCCGCGATTTGCTTATGGTCAACTAGGAAAAGAACCTGACATACCACCCGATGCTACCATCTTTTATACAGTCGAATTGAAATCTGTTGAACCTGAAGAAGAATTAGAGACGCTTAGCATTAGTCAACGAAAAGAAATTGGGTAATCATGGTTCTTATGGTCATTAATATCGTTTACAATAATAGGTAATCGCATGTCTTTATCTTAAAGTAACAAGAAGCGGGAACGTGGAAATTGGTGGTTCACTCGTAACGAGCCAACGCTGGCGATACAGTGTTACCGAAGGGCACTAGAGTTTCTACTACCAATAGAGAATCGTACTTCTCATCAGAATGATGCTGAAGAGTCTACAACCGATGCGGAATTGCAGGCTCTATTGGAAGATCGTATGAAACTGTATAATAATTTAGCAGCCGCTCAAATGAAAACGCAAGCTTACGACGCAGCATTGAGGAGCGTAGAAAGTGTTCTGAGCTGTCAGCCGCATAATGTAAAAGCACTTTTCAGAAAAGGTAATATCATTGGGAATTGCGTTTGGTATTGTAACGACTCGCATACATTAAACTCATTGCATATTCGTAGGAAAAATTTTGCATAATAAAGGAGAACACGCGGCAGCGTATCAAGTATTACTTCAAGCAGCAAAGTTAGAGCCAGAGACAAAAGCTATTCAAATGGAGCTGGCAATTTTGAAAGAAAAGAACGCTAAAGATGCTCAGCACGAGAAAAATTTGTACCGTAAAATGCTTGGTACCCATAAAAGCAATAATATTCCGAAAAGTACAAAGAAAGAGAATAAAACTAAAACCACGTCGAAGCTTACATGGAGCATAATTGGAGGAGCAAGCGCAGCACTTGTAGGTTTACTTTTGTACAGATTTGTTTCATGAAAAAAGAACGATTGGAATCTAGATGATGCATGAAACTAAAAACTGATCGCTAAGCTAAATATTGTAAAAGGTACCAATATATATGATTAAGCATTGTGGACTTGAAGTGTCCATAAAATATATGGGTATAAAAATAAGGAAACTGTAAAGACTGGTGCTTTAATAATATACCGGCAAAATAAAAAACAAAGAGCATAATGTTGATAAAATTCTATTGGGGCATATTATTTTATCTAAATTTTGTTCAAGTTTTATATTCTGTCTTAATTGTGAATGGTTTTGCAATTTGTTTATTTATTTATTACATTCATATTTTTATTGTATGTACAAAGTTGTTATCGACTTTTGTAAATCGGATATTTACATTATATATACATGATGTTGAAAACGATATAAAATTAAGGATGTATATGTTGTGTATAATATATACTTTGTGTAAATCATGTTGCTGTAAAGTGTTGTTAACGCTAAATTTTTCACGATATTTAGAAATGTGCGGCAAGAAAGGAAGGTGTTCGTAATTAAAGACACTTATATTTATCTATACACCAACAATAAAGTAGGAACTATATTGTTACTCTTACTTACCAAGATATGATTATGAAAATTCATTGTGACTAAAGTTATACATATATAATGATATAATAAATTTGCAGATGCACATAAACGGTTTAATACATAAATTCTGAGCGATCCCGGAAATAAATCAATTTTATAATTATGTACTTATATTCGCTTTGTGCAAGATCTACGGCGAAGTGCTTTTTTACATTTGTGTTATTGATATTTCTGTATGTACATTTTGTCAATTTTTATTCCAAGTATAATCTAAGATTCCTTTTATACCGATGCGTGTTAAAGCTTGTAGCATTTAGGAACGTTAAATAATTGTAATGGGAAATTTTCGGGTTTAATAAATAAGTAAGATGATATATCGAATAAAAAGTATATTTTCAAAGTGAAACAACTAAAAAATTTATGACAATTTTATAGCATTTATACATTTATATTTTTCTCGTATAAAATTTAATATAAACAATTATAAATAAACCTCTCAAAAAACTATACATGTACACTTATCCTAGTTTACTAAATGCACGATCAATTTCGTTAAAGCTAGATACTACAGCACATATTCTTCTTATTACATTTACAATGTAATTAGCCTGAGTGGCTTCGTGTAGTTTTAATAGAAATTCCTGATTTTTGCAGATATTAAGCTCAGTTTGTACTTCAACTTTCTAATGGAGTATTGTTTTTCTTTCTTCGATTAAAGATTTAAGAATAATGGAAATGGTTGATTTAAGTAATTCTCTATCGGTAAACTATCTACTTTGTTAATGTTTGAGTCTACAAACAGCGACGTTCCTTCAGCAGCTTCCAATGATAACTCTGAGTAGTTTGTATGGTCGTAAAAATTTTGATCCGAATTTAAAATCCCATGCTGAAATTCCAGATCTTGATAACTTGTAAGATTTAGTATCTCGTTAGAATTCGTATCAAACTGGTCTATCAGATTATTCATCGTTAATGTCTTTGGACCAGACACTTCTACAGTAACGATCTGTTCTGCATTAATATCTACTAACGAGAGAACTTGAGGGGTAGAGTCTGTAGTAGGTAATAAATTTATAAATTCTAATGACAATGTTGGATTCTCACAGAGATCGTCAGGATTAGGCAGTGATTGGAGATCCAAGCTTGAGTTAAAATCTTCACTAGCAATATCTGTACTCTCGAAGCACAGAGCCTTTTCATTCGACGTTAAGACTGTATTGGATCCTTTAATTTTTAGCTTTTTGGGCTTAAGGTTTCTTGGTTTCTCTGGTATCGGAACGAGGTGACCATCTTCCGTTTTCATGAGCTTCACAACCTAGTAAACATTATATTGTAAAAGCACATTTCTCTTAAATGACATGTATATTTGTTAGAAACGAAGTATATACAATTGAATTTACCTTCTTCTTCTTTTCAAGCGTAATTCTGTGACACGTTTCCATGTGACGAGTAAGATGATGCGACCTTTTAAACGCAGTGTTACATTGCATACAACTAAACGGTCGATACTGCTGATGAGACAGTTTGTGCCTTTTCAACAAACTGTTTCGTTTAAAAGTTTTACCACATTCTTCGCAGACAAATTGCCTTTCCTTATTATGTACGTAAAGAACATGATCGTTAAGAATACTAACGCTAGTAAAAGTCTTTCCGCACTGTTCGCACACAATGTTCCTTTGCTCTACGTGCAACTGCTTATGCCTGCCTAAGTCTGACTTTCTTGCGCACTGAAATGTGCAACCATAAATGTTGCACGCAAACCTCTTCTCTCCCTTATGTATACGTCTGACGTGTTGATCGAGCGCTCTACGCGATATTAATTTCTTAGAGCAAATTGGACAGGCGAAGATATCTTTTAAAGGTATCTCTCTGTTTATTTTGCTGAGGTGCGAAGTGGATTCTAAATGACGCGAGTAATCATCCTGTTTGAAAAAAGTATGCTTACAATCGGCGCAGAAATAAACACCTATAAAACAAAGATTCTTTATGAATTCTGAATATATTTCTCATTTCTTTGCCACAAGAACTCACCATCGTTCGATAGTTTATTATCGTTCAATTTCGTAGAATGCACCATTTTGTAATGCTCGTGCGCCTTCTTTTTAGATGCAAACGCAACGTCGCACTTCGAACATTTGTGATTATCATGATTCTGGATATGAGTCAGATATGTTTGCTCGATGCTAAATGTTTGCGAGCATCTTTTACATTCGAACTGCTTTCTCGTACAGTGATTCTTTTTATGCTCCTTGTCGTCTTCTTCCGCCTTCAACATTTCTCCGCAATCCGAACAGACCTTGCCGTTCTCGTAGTTGTGTTTAGCTCGATGACGGTGTAATAGGGTACGTTTAGGGAAGCTGCGAGAACATACGTCGCAGGGATGCGGATACTTCGTTACTCTTTCGCCGTGCGAACGGAATAAATGTATTTCAAGGTGTTTGCGCCTGGCAAATTTTGCATTGCAATGAGAACAATTGTTTTTCTGATGACCTTCCAAGTGTCGATCCAAATGCCTTTTGTACCTAAACGTCATCGAACACTGGCTGCACGCTTTAATTTGCTTGTCTAATATATCCGACCCATCGAGTTTACTTTTGCTTTGATTAGCCAACGCTATAAATTTAGTCTCGGGATCATTGTTCTCATCGTTCGAACTTTTATTATCGTTTTCTGCATTATGTGACTTCTCCTTCATTTGTGTAAAAATACATTTCTCGATTATAAAAGGCTTCTTTACGGTAACAGGTCTACTGTTATTCCTGATATCTTTCGAACTAATTACATTACTATATGCCATTGATATTAATTTTGTATCATCAATATAATCATTTCGTTCGTCAAACGAGACAGACTTTATAGCCGTGTTTTCCACTTTCAAATGGTCTTGCATTATGTATTTCGTTTTTAATTCAGTATGAGAACTGATCGCATTCTGCAGAAGGGCATTCTCAAGTTTTATAAACTTGTAATCTGCGTTATTGAAATTTGTACTTTTGTAATCGTTATTTATGCAATTCAAATATAATGCGATGTTTGAATTATTTGCAGCGACAGAAGACACATTCATTCCTGAATCTTTACTTTCCAGACTATTTACGTACTTTTGTAAATAATCGAAGGCTACGACATCATTAGTCCCCAAAGACATGTTTTGTACTCTTCGTAGTACGGAGTCAGCCTGAGAAAATATTAAATTCATTACCTACGTTCGCATCGAATATAGTTGTATCGAACTTAATTATTTTTTATTTTGAGAAGCTCGCTTAACATTTAAATTACTCATACGTTAATTTCTTGTTTTCTTTTATGAATGTTAATTTCTAATAAGTCTTACCTGATTGACAAATGAAAGAAACTGATTTTTACCATTTGACATTGTTTAAACTACTTTAAAAGATGAATAGCTCATGAATCATAATTCATTTTACGATAGAGTAGCAGAGTTGTAGATTATACGTCGAGCTGGACTTCATAAAACGCTGTTACAAAATAATTGCATTTAGATATAACCTTAAAAATTATTGCAGGGACAAAAAACCGTAAAATAATGTGTAACTGTGAACACGTTGATCAGTTCATTCGCGTAACTGTAATTGAATTACTGAAAAAAGTATGCAGCCATGCATTCTTTTCTTTACGGTATTTTAATATTTAATATGCTTCGAGTGATTCTTTTCGAAGTGTCAAACACGCTCTGCCGAACGTAACTATTCCATTGTATGTACTGCTACTATATTATGATTGGTTTTGAATGTAAATTTATTAATTAAACATTATTGGAAATGATTATAATCTTCCGTGTTGCATCAAGGTGTTCATATTAAAAGGAATACCTGTATTCATACCTATTCATACTCAAATATGCTCAAATAATAACTTAATTCTTCAACATCTTATTTTGGTAATTACCCACACAGCACAGAGGCGTTTTAAAGGCGCCTGGTCCCAGGCGCTCGAGGCGCCGTGAGTGTCCCACGGGCGGCTTGTATACGCCCAATATACGCCTTTGAGCGGCTGATGTTACAAAACGGGGCGCCTGAATTGGGACTGACAGGCGCCTTAAAGGCACCTGGACCAGGCGCCTAAAAGGCGCATGGAACTGGCGTCTGAAAGGCGCCTCACAGGCGCCTTAAACGGGCCTGAATTAGGACTGTCAGGCGTCTTAATTATCGATAAATTAGAAAGAAACGGTTATCAAAATGAAATCAGATTGGATAAAAATTCATTGCGATTTAGTATATTTATTTATTTAAAATTTGTGTTCAGATACTTTTATTAACAGACTTCGAAAAACAAGGAGGTTCTCAGTTCGACACATATATTTGTGTCCCACGCCCAGCTGGCTGACGGCACCCTTGGAACAGCTCGTCTTTCGATGAGCCAAGGGACGAAGGCGAACGCCTCGTGGTCTCGGCTACGAAGTCCTCGCTGCGAGGCGTCGAAATTCTGCCTCCCACAGTCTGACGCAATATCACGTCGGGGTCACCAATGTACGGGTTACCCGGCACGTAGATAATTCTAGCAGGCCCTACTCCTGCAGGTGATGCACACCAAAGATTGGGAGGGATAATAATCACTCGTTGTCGAGGAATAAAATAGTACTGCATTTTGAGGTATAAAGATTTTCAATTTTATCACGCAGATTTGACCAATTTAACCACAAGCTTATTTTTTGGCACATTATCCCCTATCGAACACAACACGTTTTCAACAGTTCCGTTTATGGTTGCTTTCATGGTATGCTATAAACAAATAGAAGATACATTATATTCTTAAGCATAAATATATGTAAAAGAAAAGTTGATGAACATTATTAGTAACGACATGACCGTACTTCCATCTTCATGGCGTTAATGACAAACAAGGCATCACCGATCTTCACAACATCTCCTTTGGTGACGAATAATTTTTCTACTAAACCTGGCATGGGACTCACAACGTTGCATGGATCCATTTGGGAATCATTGGTTGCAAGATTGGAAAGAAATTTCACTGGAGGTGCATTAAACTGCCACTCGCGGTCCTGTAAGGGGAGTCGAAATGAACGTAAGAAATTGTACCTATTATCAAGTAATATGTACCTCTAATTGTAAACGGGGCATATTAACTAGAAGAGATAGGTACTAACCTTCGTAAACAAGTGTAGTTTATTGCGAATCTTGATTATTGACGCTTTGGTTATCATTCCGTCGATTTCAGTAGACAATTCCAATGACATCTTTCCTTTTCTTAATGTGCCAGTCACCCTTCTCCAAGGACCAATTCTATTCACTCTCATAGAATAGACCTCAGGCTCGACATACCTTGCTTCAACCTCGACATCGTCGGTGGTAAAGCAAACGGTAAAGCGAAAAGTTCGCGTTAAAGTGTGATTTAATCTTAATCCAGTTTCCGTTGCAAAAGGACTAAATGGATCTGTGGTTGTAAGAGAAGATCGCAACGATCGCATTTCTTCGTCGAGTATCGAGGCAACAGCAGCTTGTATCGCGATTTCGCTTGACACTTGTATAGTCGGAAATAATTTTTGGTAATGTTCTTTTATGAACCCTGTGTGCACATGTCCCTGCTGGAAACTAGGATGACGACATAAATCCTTGATGAACTGTATATTGGTGTCGAGTCCGGCTACCTGCAAATGCACGTCCCACACTTTAACGATATCTACGGACTGACTAACAATAAGACCAACTGCCTTGAGACGTGAAGTTTTCATTGCAATTCTACTTACGTTGAATTCGCTTAGTTTCCACCCAAGTATGGCCAGCGCTTCTCCTCTATCCTTTCCCCAGACAATCAATTTTGCAATCATCGGGTCGTAGTGCACCGATACTTGGTCTTTCTCGCGAACCCCGGTTTCGACTCTGACATTCTCCGACGTAACATCCGGAATTCTCAAGTACGACAGTTGTCCAGCTCCTGGTAGGAAATCGTTCCTTGGATTCTGAGGTTTATTGCAACAGCACAATGAATCTTAAGCGAGCGTAAAGCAAGATATTACGAGCAAACGTGTATGGGCAAAGCAACGGAGCAACGACCAATCGCTTGTAAAAAAAGCAAGTTCATTTCGCGGCGTAATCCGCGGCGGAACAATCAAACGGCGAACCTGGAACGACTTCTGGAAGGACAATTTTATTCTTTACCTCAGCATAGATTCTCGCCTCAAACGCGTGTCCACACAAATCGATTTGTTCTTGCCTCAATGGAAGGGTTTCTCCTGCAGCAACTCGTAATTGCCATTCAACTAAATCTAACCCTGTGATTGCCTCTGTGATGGGATGTTCCACCTGAAGACGCGTGTTCATCTCCATGAAATGAAAACTCTTTCGGTTTTTATCCATAATGAACTCGACGGTACCCGCACCAACGTATCCTACTGCTCTCGCCACTCGAATCGCTGTCTCGCCCAAGTCCGATCTTAAATCCGGTGTAATTCCAGGCTATGAAGTATCAGGATCGTTACGTCAAATCGAAGCAATCTACGCTTATCGCGAACAATTGAATATACATACGGCGGGAGCTTCTTCGATAATCTTCTGATGCCTCCTCTGAACGGAACAATCCCTTTCAAACATGTGGACAACATTTCCATGCTTGTCTGCAAAAATTTGTACTTCAATGTGCCTTGGTTTGCTGATGTATCTTTCAAGCAAAACAGCAGAATCACCGAATGCTTTTTCGGATTCAGTTCTCGCAGCTTCTAAAGCCTGCGCGAACTCGGACTCTCCTAAAACGATTCTCATTCCCTTTCCTCCACCTCCGCGTATAGCCTTGATCATTAAGGGAAAACCTATTTTTCTCCCTTCCAATAGCAAAGTTTCATTGGACTGGTCATCTCCGTGATATCCTACATTTAATGGCAAGCATCGAACATCGGTAAGATTTCTATGCGTAGCGTCGCGTACTTCGCAACAAACAGAGCTCACCTGGAACGATTGGAATTCCAGCTTCGACCATTATAGCTTTCGAGGTGTTCTTTATTCCCATACTTTTAATCGCACTCGACGATGGTCCGATAAACGTAATATTCTCCTTCTGACAAAGCTCTGCGAATTCCGCATTTTCTGAAAGGAATCCATACCCAGGGTGTATCGCTTGGCACTTTGATCTTTTCGCTATGGATATAATTTTATCTTGTCTCAAGTAACTCTGGGTAGAAGGTGCAGGGCCGATGCAATATGCTTCGTTCGCTTGTTCTACGTGCGCAGAATCTCTATCCACGTCGCTATATATAGCTACAGTTTCTATCCCCAGCTTCTTGGCAGTTCTTGCGATACGGCATGCTATTTCCCCCCTATTTGCAATCAGAATCTATTATGCATTAAAGAACAGCAATAACAGTTAAAAGCTCAGAGTTACGTAAAGAAAGAAACATACTCGAATAACCAGTGCTTACTTTCTTAAATCTTACTGTCGATATCCTTGAGCTATGCAAGTGTCGTACAATTGAAATCAACATGCCGCATCTAAACAGTAATAAAAGCTTAACAATTTTTTACTTTTCCACAGATTTCCAACAAAATCTTTTCACTTTACTTACTGTATAATCGAAAGCTTTGTCCTTTTGAATGGATACATGCTCTTAAGTGCTCTCGAGCTACAGCAAATTCCAACAAAGTATAGCATTTACCATCTTAGCTCTTAGCCTTCGCTTTGTTTTTACTTCTCCTTCTATCTAGGGTAAGTAACGAAGTGGACAAATGCGAGCAATGCAAGTAATCGTTGATAACCATCATGAAAAGGTTAACCGCATATATCATGAACAGGCAGATAAGATAATTATGTAAATACATGTACTGATTACTTGACGTATACGCGGTTGCCTACTTACAATTCCGTATATGTACATACGAGAACGAGATATACATATACATATATATATTTGGACGCTATGGTCCAAGGAAAAGAGAGGAAAGCGTTTCGTCCTGGGTCTGCCAGAGGACTCTTCAGTGAGGCTGTCCTGACAGACCCTGCCTCAGACGCTGGGATGTTAGGAGTAAGACGAAACGGGTATATATACGGACCGAGTGGTGGATGGTCACTTTCGAGAGAGGCGTCGGGTGTCAGCCCTCTAGCGGAGAGGGGAGCCACCTCGTCACTCGAGACCGCCACATATATAGTGGCATAATTCAACTCTTCCCGGCTTTTCGAAGTAATACGTGTATATACGTCGTGTCATTTATTGGTGTTAATTGGTTAATGCAGAATGCTAATGAAATCACGCATGTATGACGTATAGCATTATACAGGGTGAGACATCTGATTCATCTGAATAAGCCGCTTACCGTAATACACTAATATCACACCTTAGCAGTGAATGGCGGAAATCTCATACGCCCGTACCCATATGGTCGCACCATCCAGGGTGGCGAGGAAATTCGACACTCGGCGGTAGCTAAAATAGCTACCCACGTCCACGCATGCGCGCAATGACGTCACGAGGCCGCAACCAACCAGCGTCGACAACCGATTCCCCGCGATGCTGGTTGGCGAATTTTCCAGCGATTTTCATCTTGGCGTTGATTGGCTCAACGCTCGTGACGTCATTGCGCGCATGCGTGGACGTGGGTAGCTATTTTAGCTACCGCCGGGTATCGAATTTCCTCGCCACCCTGGCACCATCTGTCCCCTCGTATGGGCAAAGTGAAAGATATAGCATGAAGTAAACGGATGATGTTTAATATGAGACACGGTCGCGCAGTCCTGTCACAAAATTTAATTTACATTGCTTCGGTTATGTATATTTTCCCGTTGTTAAGGATGAACTTCAGTAACATTCAAAATAAGCGAAAATCTTTGAAAATTGGAGGCATCAATCTTTATGCAATAGTAAAACCCTCTGCAAAATTTTAGAAAAATTGATTCGATAGTTTTCAAATTATTTAACTTTCAATTTAACATGTATTCTTATGGGAAAACGCAATATTGAGAATATAACTACAAAATTAAGAGTGAAATAATAGGCCAAAGTTTTTGAAATCTTGTGTACAGAAAGATCAAACACTGAACAAAATTGTCACAAAGCTTCCGGTCAATTGATTCGATAGTTTTTGTTTAAATGAAAGAAAATGACACGGAAATCTGTTTTTTCTTCGATTGTCAGCTGAGTACTTATGAAAGTGCGGCAACGTCGCAATCAGCTCTAAAGGGCGGGAATATTTGAAACACTTTACTGCGTTTTGTTCCATATACATATTCGTGGCAGTTTCTGCGATCTTTAATGAAAGTGCGTAATTATCAGTATATAGACATATGAAGTGGAAAATTTCCTTACAATATATATAAACCAGATGAAATGGCACTAGTGTATTCGTGGAAAAAATGAAGCACAATTTATTTTGAATCCTCTAACTCCCAGAGTTGCACCAGAAATGACTTTTGAAGCAAATGCGTATTTATTTGCTCTACACATTTCCGCTAATAAATACCCACACAGCACACGGCGCCTTAAAGGCGCACATTTTCGGCCTGTTTTCGGCCTGAGCGGCTGAGCGTCCTGATTTGTAACAAGGCGCCTTCTGGGCGTCTTAAAGGCACCTATAAGACCGTCGTGTTGTAGGAAGGGCTGTCTTCCCCTCCCGAAAGCGAAGAGTGGGGGCAACCACGAAGCTGCCCCACACTGCCCACACCACTGATCTGTATATACTACTGGATAGTGAACGAGGATAGGCGGCTTGTGCCGAATAGAAGCCATTTTGATCCAAGGAAGATTCTCAAGTGTGACGTCACACAGCGACGCGAAGCAGACGCGAATAGTGATCTTGAAGGGTGAAAATCAAAGCAAACAAGAATTAATTACTTGTAAAAATTAGTAAGTAAAATAAAAATGGTTAGGACTGTTTTGTAAATTTTATTAAAGCATGGATATATGCAATGAATAATATTTTTAAGTTTAGATACTATCAGAAACTTCAATGTGTTCTTTTAACGATACTGTGTTGCATATTTATGTATTTTCTACACTTCTTACAGATTAAACAAATTGGTTCATCTGTTCAATGACATCATATTAGTAAGTAAAACCATTCCATATTCTAGTTTTCAAATTGTACCTACATTGATTAAATTATGATGTATAATTATTAATCTAATCTTACACCACTTCTTTTAAAAATAAGTAATATTTATTTGTATTTTATTGCATAATGTATACTTTCATATTTATATTGTATGTATTGTATAATATTCTTAAGTATTAAATATGAATTACACAGTTTTATACGATATATATTTTAAATTTACGTCAATTTTTATACAATTTTATCATGTCATATAATTTTATATTTTATTATTATATGTTTTCATATTTATATTTAATGTGTTTTTGTCTTTAACTTAATCAGTTCATTATCTATTTTCATCTTTTGGGCCATTTATACATATCCTTTTGTTTTATGTACGTTTATTTATTATTACATCTTTTATTTAAAATAATAATTTCCAACTTTCATACATATTGTTTGTTTGGTACGTATGTCTCCCTTTATTATCGTTCAAATTGACCGCTGTAAAGTGAGAATCTTCCTCGGATTAAAATGGCGCCGGGATCTTCAAGTCGGGACGCAGCGACTGGACGCAGCGACTGGACGCAGCGACTGGACGCAGCGACTGGACGCAGCGACTGGACGCAGCGACTGGACGCAGCGACTGGACGCAGCGACTGGACGCAGCGACTGGACGCAGCGACTGGACGCAGCGACTGGACGCAGCGACTGGACGCAGCGACTGGACGCAGCGACTGGACGCAGCGACTGGACGCAGCGACTGGACGCAGCGACTGGACGCAGCGACTGGACGCAGCGACTGGACGCAGCGACTGGACGCAGCGACTGGACGCAGCGACTGGACGCAGCGACTGGACGCAGCGACTGGACGCAGCGACTGGACGCAGCGACTGGACGCAGCGACTGGACGCAGCGACTGGACGCAGCGACTGGACGCAGCGACTGGACGCAGCGACTGGACGCAGCGACTGGACGCAGCGACTGGACGCAGCGACTGGACGCAGCGACTGGACGCAGCGACTGGACGCAGCGACTGGACGCAGCGACTGGACGCAGCGACTGGACGCAGCGACTGGACGCAGCGACTGGACGCAGCGACTGGACGCAGCGACTGGACGCAGCGACTGGACGCAGCGACTGGACGCAGCGACTGGACGCAGCGACTGGACGCAGCGACTGGACGCAGCGACTGGACGCAGCGACTGGACGCAGCGACTGGACGCAGCGACTGGACGCAGCGACTGGACGCAGCGACTGGACGCAGCGACTGGACGCAGCGACTGGACGCAGCGACTGGACGCAGCGACTGGACGCAGCGACTGGACGCAGCGACTGGACGCAGCGACTGGACGCAGCGACTGGACGCAGCGACTGGACGCAGCGACTGGACGCAGCGACTGGACGCAGCGACTGGACGCAGCGACTGGACGCAGCGACTGGACGCAGCGACTGGACCTATTCCTGCATTTCGTAAGGCTACTCCTACATTTCGTAAGGTTAGGTCTGGTCATTCCTACATTTCGTAAGGTTAGGTCTGGTTATTCCTGCATTTCGTAAGGTTATTCCTACATTTCGTAAGGTTAGGTCTGGTTATTCCTGCATTTCGTAGGGTTATTCCTACATTTCGTAAGGTTAGGTCCCGTTATTCCTGCATTTAGTATGGTTAGGTCTGGTTATTCCTGCATTTCGTAAGGATAGGTTTGGTTATTCCTGCATTTCGTAAGGCTACTCCTACATTTCGCATGGTTAGGTCTGGTTATTCCTGCATTTCGCAAGGTTAGGTCTGATTATTCCTGCATTTCGCAAAGTTAGGTCTAGTTATTCCTGCATCTCATAAGGTTAGGTCTGGTTATTCTTGCATTCCGTAAGGTTATTCCTACATTACGTAAGGTTAGGTCCCGTTATTCCTGCATTTCGTATGTTTAGGTCTGGTTATTCCTGCATTTCGCGAGGTTATTTCTACATTTCGCAGGGTCAGGTCTGGTTATTCCTGCATCTCAGCAAGATTTTTATTTTTTTATAGAGGGGGAAAATGCTCACCGACGGACGGGACAGCTTGATCGAGAATCATGCCAATGCAGGAATAACCAGACCTAACCCTGCGAAATGTAGAAATAACCTTGCGAAATGCAGGAATAACCAGACCTAACCTTACGAAATGTAGGAATAACCTTACGAAATACAGGAATAACGAGACCTATCCTTACGAAATGCAGGAATAACCAGACCTAACCATACTAAATGCAGGAATAACGGGACCTAACCTTACGAAATGCAGGAATAACCAGACCTAACTTTACGAAATGCAGGAATAACCAGACCTAACCTTGCGAAATGCAGGAATAACCAGACCTAACTTTGCGAAATGCAGGAATAACCAGACCAAACCTTGCGAAATGCAGGAATAACCAGACCTAACCTTGCGAAATGTAGGAATAACCCAGACCTAACCTTGCGAAATGCAGGAATAACCCAGACCCAACCCTGCTAATATGCAGGAATAACCAGGCATAACTAGTTAGTAACATCGACGAAGTAATATAAATATTCCCGCAACGATTCATTTACACCAAGTTCAACTAAAATGTATTTATAAATTATAAATAATACTATGTGATATGTATAAGCATTAACATTAATGTATCGAACGATTAAACATTGAGAATAAAAGAGAATTCATGCGGCGTAGTTGCAAACCAAAAGGCCAAATGCTACTAATTGCTTGATATCTCGAGTTCTATCGATCATAGTTAATAATAATGTATACCGGGCGGTTAGTGTAAATGTTGTTAACATTATTTGTCATAGCAATAGCCACTGGAATGGATATTTTAGCGGAAAATCCATTTTGACCGAAGAATTCGTTGGATTCCGCAGTTGCAAATAACCGTCGTCCTTGTTTTGATCGGGGGACATCGTTTCTCGAAGTCTACGTGGGGAGCTCACGGAGCTCGATGTACTCAGTCGTCGTCGGTCCTCCGAGCTTGGAGGACGTCCGGGGACCTGTTCAGGGTTTCAACCCTGGTTCTCCCCCCGCCCCCCGCCCCACCTGCTACAACCCTTATTCGGTTGGTGCCGATGAAATTTTGTGGTTCGTTAAGCCATTTAAATATTTATTGTTCTGCCAAGGTCAGAACTGATTCCCCTCCCTTTGTAACTGATTTCTTCGATTGTTTTACATCATCTGTCCGATTTCATGCATTCCTTCAAGGATTTTTGCGTGAGTCGTTCTATTTCGTGTATTTCTTCGATGGATTTGCATGATCTGTCATATTTCATGCATTTTATTTTATTCGATGCATTTCTTCGATGGGTTTACATGATTATTTGATGCATTTATTCGATGGGTTTAAATGATTTATTTAATTTCATGGATTTCTTCGATGGTTTTGCATGACTTCTGTCACTCTGTCATGCATCTCATCGATGGTGTTGCATGGTTTATTCTACTTCCCTGCTCTCCTTCATGTATCTCAACGATGGTTGTGCATGGTTTATTCTACTTCATGCATTTCTTCGATGGTTTGGCATGATTTATTTAATTTCGTGGATTTCTTCGATGGTTGTCCATGATTCATTTCGTTTCGTCGATTTCTTCGATGGTTTTGTATGACTTCTGTTACTCTGTCATGCATCTCATCGATGGGTCTACATTCTCTGCTCTTTCCTTCATGTACTTATCTCTGCGATGGTTCTGCATGCTCGTGCGTGCTCTTCTATAGGTCGAAATTATCTCGATCAGCTCCAACTCAATAAGCTTTTGCTTAATTTCCTTCCAGGCCGACCACACCGTTACTAACATAAAGCAGTTGATTGTTTCAGCTTTTCAGGTTCACCGTTACGCGGGGAATGGATTTAATAACATAAAATATTTAAAAAGAAACTAGTGAAAAGTGATAGTGGAAAGTAACAGTGAAAAGTGATAGTGGAAAGTAATAGTGAAAAGTGATAGTGGAAAGTAATAGTGAAAAGTGATAGTGGAAAGTAATAGTGATAAGTGATAGTGAAAAGTGTATTATAACATGAAGTATTTAAGGTCCCGTGTAAAATTGCGAAGTAGTCACTAAATCATTAGCTTTGTTGCTCGTTTATTGGCTCCTCATCTCGGATGAGGAGGTCACCGCTGTTTCCGTTTCCGGAAGCAAGTGACTGAGCATGGAATCGGTATGGTTGGATCGGTTTCATCCTCTGGTGTTCTTGTCGAAAGGGAAAAGTTTCGGGCGTAGGGAGTGTACCTTTTGGTACACTGCCTGCGTAAGTCACCCGGTCCGATATCCAGTCTCCGGGTTAGTCGGCTCAAGTCAGGTCACAGCTAGTGCTCCTGGCGAGTCGCACGGTGCAAGAGGAATCGTCTGGGAGGCGCCGAGCGCTTTTCCCTTTCGACTCGGACAGCAGGGTGGTAGGAACTGCGCCGTCCAATACTCCTTTCATGCTTACCGTTCGTCTTTCCTTCTTTCCTGAATTTCTTTTAATCGAGTGATTGCTTGGCAGTTCCCTAGATTCTACATCTAAACCGAAGGGATCGATGGAACTTTGTGTGTCCATCCATCTCTTTGGTTTAGTAGTGTTTCATATACAGGGAGATCGATGGAACTTTGATTCCATCTATCTCTCTACGGGTCTCGAAACGCAGCAACCTCCTCGTGGTGAGACCTGGTAATCGGTGAGAACCGAGCTGATAGCTGTGATTGTTAAATATTCTAATTACATATAAGAATTTCTTCAACTTGCAATACTATGGTACAATGTAACTTGGAATGTTGTTTGATTGTTCGTACCGGACCCCAGAACACGAGTACAGTGTTAAGATAGAAGGATAAGTGGAAATTTGAATATTTCAGCGAGATACTCGAACTGATGGGTTTTTGACGATTTTTAAAGTCCTCTCTGCTTCAGCACGTTATTGAACATACCAAGGTACAATTCCTTGGCGTGGTATTCCACGTTACATCGTGAAAGCATGTCTTCCACAAATAATGTTGTTTATATAAATTTTTATGATAAATAAATTTATTGTGCGTTTTAATAAACTAAACTAAACTAAGGTTAAAAGGCGAATGTGTTCTTGTTTTGTTGTGATCCTTCTTTCGCGGTCGTTGCACGGAATACGTTTATAAAACGATCTTTAAATTGTTACTCTAACAGAATCATTTGTAAATCGCGGGTTTCGAATAACCTAAATTTCTACTTCTTGAATTCTAATTCCTACCACGCGTAGCGTTACAATCTGTGTCGAGACTTCACCGGTAACGTTGCACGTGACACGAAAATGGTAAGGGGGCTCGCGAGCCCCCCGAGCGTGTGACACAAAATTATATTGCGTGATAGGTCTATCCTATACCTGGTCTGTGGTGACACGAAGTCCCATAGGGTGATAGGTCTATTCTATACTTCGTCGATGCCTCTATTCATGCTAATAAATAGTTTATGAGTTATGTTTTTTTTAAACAAATAAAACCTTCATTTTTACCACTTTTTAGTTTACAACAAAAATAACAATATATTTGAAATCAGCAAGTCGAAATACGTAGGAATAGGGCATAAAATAATTTATTCGCAATTTTTCCCTATAAACACGCCACTGTGCGGCGCCACCGCCAAGCCAAACCAAGCTAACGAAGCCAGGCGAAACTGCGTCGGCGCGGAAAATATTGTCGACGCTGGTTGGCTGCGGACACACTTGCTTAGCTAGCTTAGATAACTTAGATTTTCGGTGATGACGCCGCGCGTGAACCAATCAACGCCAAGATGGGAAATGAAACGGCAAATGATTCCGCAGCCAACCAGCGTCGACAACATATTCCGCGCCGACGCAGTTTGGCCTGGCTTTGCTAGCTTGGTTTGGCTTGGCGGTGGCGCCGTTTCGTTTCCCACCTTGGCGTTGATTGGTTCGACCATGGTTCGACGTCACAGCGTTCCCCCACCGCGTTTAGCGGTACGGGCGTATGAGATTTCCGCCATTCACTGAGTGTGGGGCAGCTTCGCGGTTGCCCCCACTCTTCGCTTTCGGGAGGGGAAGACAGCCCTTCCTACAACACGACGGTCTTATAGGTGCCTTGTTACAAATCGGGACGCTCAGTCGCTCAGGCCGAAAACAGGCCGAAAATGGGCGCCTTTAAGGCGCCGTGTGCTGTGTGGGTATGCAGAATAGGTATCTCTTCACCGATTTCAATGATTTTTGGATATGTTGTAAAACTCATCATTCTGAACAATTTTTTCATGTACATGTTACCGCCGCACGACCTTCGTTTTCGAGATATTTGCGAAAAACTTTTGTTGACTTATTCCGACGCAACGCATTCCACTTTTCAACTTGTCCCGGGCATTAGTATTGGTTGGGGATATATGAAAGCGGGGGGCGCGCGCTCGCTCGCGGGCGCGTAAAGCATGGTAGCGAACCGATATGAGTTTGGTGATTTGAACCAGAAACTTGCGGATGGCCGTCAACACCCTGAGCGGTATTTTCAGTCGTTGCTTATTCTTAAGCAAATGCTTAAGCATTCGGCATCCTTTACTAGCTACTGGGTTAGTAGAGGATGCCGCATGCTTAAAGACGTCTTGTTACAAATCAAGACGTTCAGACCTAAAATGGACATAAACAAGACGTCTCTAAAACGAGTGCTATCTGGGTATTAGAACGATTCTGGTTTTAAAACATAATTTTTTGCTAGGAACCCAGATAGCACAACGTCTGGTAAAGTCTTAAAGACGTCCAGAAGGTGTTTTAAAGACGTCTTAGAGACATCTTGTTACAAATCAAGACGTTCAGACCTAAAATAGACATAAACTAGACGTCTCTAAGACGAAGTGTGCTATCTGGGGAAGAGGGTGCCTTCGAGAGCACCTGTTGGGTGTGTGGGAACTCCTGTCAACACCAGTCAAGACCAGTGGTGGGTAAAGACATGATTTTTTATTTTATACACGACACGTGTCTTAAATGTCGTATATCTGGAATAAAAATACCCACATAGCACAGATGTCTTAAAGACGTCAATTGTACGTGCGTTTGAGGTCTGGACGGCTTTATGACGTCTTTTGGGCGTCTTTAGACGTCTGCGTGCTATCTGGGTTGTAGGGGAATATCCGATTATTATCCTTGTCATATTAGAAGGAACCCGTTTCACGTATGTAGAATGAGCTCATTGGCTCCGAGGGAGCGTTGGTTGGGGTATAGCCAATAGTATCGCAGAACAGGTCTATGTGCAGGTTCCTTCTTATATGACAGATTATATAGAAAGACTACGTGACTAATCAAGGAACTCAAGAACACGTCCGTTAGGTCAGAGAACTGAATATATTATATATTGTACAGATAGTGTAACAAAAACCTTAGTAACTAATAAACAGAAGAACAATTAATTATAAACTTAGAGCATATAAACATGGAGGAAGCATGCAATGGGCGAAAATGTAGACGGCGATAGAAAGAAAAAGATATACATTGGGGACACCCCCTCTCTCTCTAGCGCGAGGGGCGACAGTGTTTTTCTTTTAATGTTAGAAAGAGAGAGGGTGTCCCCAATGTATATCTTTTTCTTTCTATCGCCGTCTACATTTTCGCCTATTGCATGCTTCCTCCATGTTTATATGCTCTAAGATTATAAATATTAATTATAAATAACTCACTTCATTCATACTTCATTCAATCGATAAATTATAAAGTCGCGCGCAAACAGGCATACCACACACAAACACGAAACCCCACAGGGTAACTAGGAAGATTAGATCTCTGGTGGCGCTGGCGGACACTACGTCGCGATCCCGTGGTGGGGCCGGGACGTCACAAACCTATGGGTGCGTTCCACTTACGCCCAAATCGCCCGTGATTTCATTAAGCTAGGTTCTCCTGTACGCGACTGAACGCAACGTCAAGAACTTCAAAGTCGATTTTCTCGAAAATGAAACGCGATATCAAAAAATTGTACTCTTTTTTCTCGACTTATTTCCTTATCATAAGTCGAAAAGAAAGAGTAACTTTTTTTCATATCGCGCTTAATTTTCAAAAAAATCGACTTTGAAGTTCTTGGCGTTGCGTCCAGTCGCGTACAGGAGAACCTAGCTTAATGAAATCACGGGCGATTTGGGCGTAAGTGGAACGCACCCTATAAAACATTTTTCGTATAGGTTATGAAGAAATGCCAATTTATTTATAATTATAATTCTGATTAAAAAAGGTTAGTAAAAGAAATGCATATAGAATAATAAATATAATTTGTTTAAATTGAAAATTATATTTTTCCAACACTTTAATTGTTAAAACCTTGAAATAATGAATATTTCGATTTACTACATTTGCGATAAATGACACGTATGAAATGGGCTTAAAAACGACATATTATACGTACATTTGCGACATGTCGTAAATGCATTTGCGACGCGGTGTAAAATGCCGACCCACCACTGGCTGGCACCGTCCCCGACGGTGCTCACTTTCCGAGCACCGTTCCCAACGGTGCAGACATCTCCCCGTGTATTGCACTCAATGTGGACAAGACTTAAGAAATCAATATCGCTTTACAGCGCGTATCTATGTATATCTAAACCATAGATCAGAGCGTGGTATTTAATCTTACTTGACACCACACAATAAACAATCGTTCCTCCAGTGCGAAGCAAGAACAGATGTTCGGTATTACATAGTGTGCGTCACTAACTTTCGTCTACCTGCGGTCTACCTGATTTTAATGAGAACTACTTTCGAACTTTGAGTAGCCGCGAACGGACACGTACGCTTACATAGACTGCACATTTTCCTTTCGCATCGTTCCCGTAATATCGAACATTTTTTTTCATTCACGATGAGAGTTTCGCGTAATAAAAATGCCTTTTAGTGTTTCTAAAATTCGCTCGCTTTATTTCTCGTAGAAATGAAGAAGCTGATGAGGTAAAATTCTAATTTCCTCCAATTAATTACTTTTAAACGTATCTGTGTCAATTTTTTTTTCTTTATTGCCGATTAACAGAACTATCGTGTAATAAAATTGAAAAATGGTGCTAAGTCGAAATGATAAAAGAAAAAGAAAGGAAGGTGATTTGGTGGATCTTATGGAACCACTCTCAGAATCTCCAAAGAGGTAAGTGCATAATTAAACATTTCTAGCTAAGAATATACATTCTAGTCCAGGGAAATTACAAGATCTTAAGGGGGATAGATATTTCCGTAATAAGTACTTATAAATCTCTTGAAATGGATTTTTAAGAAATTTCAGTGAATTGTAAATAAATTATTAGTATTATTATTCTTTCTGTATATACTCTTTATTGTAGGACCAAAGTGCACGCGCAAAGAAAATTTGCACAAGGTGCTACAACAGTTTTCAATCCTTCGCATACTCCGATTAAGGATAAAGAAAAAGCTAAGCCAGCAGTTATAACAGAGCTGATAACACACAAACGACCCAATACAGAGGATTTCTTGACATTCTTGTGCTTCAGAGGTTTCCGAATTTACTCTTTTAAATAAGAAAAATTTTTCTTTCTCAGTTGATATTCATATATTAACAGTTTATTAAAATTATCATTTAGGAACATCGATTTTACCTTCGAGCTTAAATTTCTTCAATGCTGGAGGCAAGAAAGAAAAGCCGGATCCCAAGTCGATGCGTACATCGACAGATAAAGTTGCATCCTCGAGTAGCGTGTCGAATGAAAATCAGAAGGCGGATTCGAGTCAGAAAACAATTACCAAAATGAAGCCTATCGTTACTGAGAAGAAGAAGGTTCAGAATACGATACAGAAAAGTATTAATAAATTCAAAACCACCACGTCCACTGTGCAGGCGCTTAAGAAAAAGTATCAAGAGCAACGTCTCGCTAAGCAAAGAATTAAGAATAAGTTTAAAACATCGTGCGTTATGAGAACGAGATCTTGTACGGAGCGGACAATTTTAAAGTCCGGCAACAAACTGGGACCTAGAAAGTTCCTTCCGAGAATCGAGACTAAGAGGCTCGGTTTGCGGAGCAGCGTTCTGACTATGGATAAGACCAAAAAGACTTCTTCGAAAGCTAAACCTGTATCGCCTAAACCAAAGAAGAAAGTTCTTGTGAAACCGAAGGGCAGCGATACGTCGAATTCGGAATCTTCATCCGACGAGGAAGAAGAGGGACCTTCGGAGAAGTCTGTGCCGCAAGTTAAGCGTACGGCACAGAAAACTGCTCAGAAGAATATATGTACCAGAAGCAAGTCTGAACTGAGAAGAATCACTCGCTCCCATAGCGGAACAATATCTCCGAAAAATCTATCTAGAAGACCGACGAGAAAGACTAAAGAGGCAGCTGCGGTGTACATGGAAATACTTGGAAGGAAGCTTGTAAGCCCCGACCTGGAAAATGATGATAATATTTCTATGGACAGTTTTCCAGAATTACCGAATGCGCGGAAGATCGCTCAAACGGAGAGTGAAATTAAAGCCAAAGTGAAGCAGGCTACTACAAAGGCGATTACTAAAAGTAAAGACGGTAAGATCGTATCTATCCAAAGCACGTCCAATAAACGATTGGAGAAAGCTAAGACTAGTAAAATTACCATCAAGAGCAAAAGGCTAATAAGAGTCCAAAAGTATTGTGAAATAGATAGCGACGAGGAGTCGGTAAGCTCCAATGGCACCAACAGCACAAGGCCTGTTACGAGACGAAGTTTAGGAAAAGTAAATAAACCTACAAGTAGATTCCTTAGATCATCTTCTAAGAACGTCGTCACGCGACTGGAGATTCAGAGTACTGTAAATATCAAATCGAAATCTCAGGTTCAAAATAATCTAAGGTTTAATAAGGAGAAGTTTGTAATGAAACGCAAACGGGAACAAAGCTCTACTAAATCGTTGCCTGATAAAGGCAGTGATTCGAAGCAGAAAGAAATAAAGACTGTTGCGGATGAAAATACAGATTCCGATGAAGAGACATTAGGGATGCTGCTGAATAAATTGAAAAGGAAGAAGGACGTTCACGAAGAAAATGAAGAGAACGAGGAGAACGAGGAGAATGCCACGAATGAAAACAGTGACAATCATAGTACTACGGATAAAGTTCAGCAGCCTTCGAACGAACACATTGCGAAGGTAGATCTGTCAAAGGTATCGGATGACGAAGAATCATTTCGGGGGTTTACCAAGAAAGCGATATCCAAAGTATTAAATTCCTGTCAGACGCACGTTAATGTTAATCTTCTCGTCGCAGAAAAACCTGCCGATCAATTAGAGACACCGGAGACAGAAAATGTGCAAAACTTGGACGCACCGAACGAGCAGGAAAATAAGAACGAATCATTACCGGACAAAATTTCTCTTCCTACGGTAAATGTGTCGACCGACGAATACGTTCAATCTGAGAAACTTCAGAAGGGGCAATCGGAATTGCCTGACGAGATAGAATCGCAAACAACATTGGTAACAAATACCGAGAAAGAATGTCATCACAAAACAGAAATTTCTTCCACGAATGTTATAGACATGCCTTTGTCGTCGTTGCACGTAAGGAAAGAGAAAGTAAACATGTCAACCGAACAGATCGAGAAATGGTTGAACGAAAGTTCGCTCGCTAAAGAGGAGAGTAAGCTAGAAATGGAAAATGTGTCTACGTTTAAATATGATATTTGTGAGAAAAAGTCTGACGTCTCGCATTTATCTATTTCGACGAAAATACAGCATTTGGTGAGGCCGGTTAACGTCACGCTTTCCAAACTGACAGAGAAAACGAGTGCGAAGGATCGCATGAGCATACAGAGTAAATATATAGCCATTGCAGCGACAGATATACAAACTATTGATATAAAACAACAGAGCGAGTGTATTAATATCAATAAAAATAATGTAGATACGAAGGAGATTGCAAAGGGGCGAAATATAAAACCAAATAAAGATCCATGCCTGGAAGAAGTTAACGATGCGGTATTAAAGTCTGATCAAAATTTGGTGGACGGATCTACCGAGAAGAAGTTACCAGCAGAGAAGAAGTCCATATTTCAACCAAGGAAGCCATTCTTACCGAAAGTCAAAGAGCGCAAAACAGTAACACCCAATGCGAATGCATTTTCTCCAGAAAATGAGAGCAGTGTTTATGCGTTTGAAAGCGACACCGAAGTCCCGGTCAGTACTCCTTTCAGACGTAGAGTTCGCGAATCGAATAAATCGAACGCGGCTCTTATCATATCTGAAGGGGATACAAATAAGAGTATAGAAAAAGTTACCAAAGATGATTGCGAGGTATCAGAGCCTAAGGATAATCCCAGCAATGCTCTCTCAAAAGCTGAAAGTAAAATAGTGGAGTCGAAGAATATGTCGAACTCTTTACTAAATGTTAATAGATTTGAGTTGCCCAAGAACTTTGCGACTTTGGCTAATATACAAGTCCTGCCGTTGGATAAGTTAACAACAACTTGGAGCAATGTAAACTGTAGTGCTTCGATAGCGGTGCAGGTGAATCTTGATGACAACGTACAGGGGCAAGAACACGCAGGAGAAGGAGATGGAAATCAACAGAAGAGTATGGAAATATCTACGCAAACAGAAGGCAATAATGAGAATGATGACGAGAACGATGGTCAACTATTCTATATACCGTTGCAAGCAGTTACGAGAAATGGTCCAAACTTAGTTCAGGGGCAGCAATTGATTCAAGGTGTGGCTGTTAAACTTGGTACCGAAGGGCCAAATGGACCTAACCAGAAAGTTCTTTTAAGAGCAAAATTAGTTACCAAGCCTCCGTCGTCGATCGCACGTTGTCCTCCTGTGGGTACAGTACAACCTACGACTCGTACGCCACCAACTTCTACTCTGATAACAGACAACTCTGTACCCTCTACAAGTGCAACTTCCCTCGTAACTACACCTAGTTCCGAGATTCTACCACCGTCTCCATGCAAAACTGAAACCATGATGCAACCAGTAACTAGACAAAGCGTTGGATCTATTGGAATAGAAAAATTAACAAAGTCTCCAAAAACTTCTAGAGAGAGAAAAGCTTCTATCGATTCCAATAAAAATGGAAAAAGGTACGATAGTAATTCCATGTTTTAAATAGCATAGTTAAACATTATTTTAATTAATCGCATTTCTTTGTATACTCGTAATTCCAGATGCCAAATGAAATCTAAACAAAAAGGTTCTGAAATCTGTTCCCCAACAAATAATGTAACATTCCCAAACGCAAAGAACGAAAACAACGAGGCACGTTTGGTCGAGGCTCCAACGTTTCATCCTAGCGAGAAAGATTTCCAAGATCCTCTGGAGTACATAGACAAAATAAGACCAATTGCAGAAAAATTTGGAATATGTAGAGTTGTACCGCCGCCTAACTTTAAAGTAAAGTTCATTAAAATTATTCTTTCCAAACGTCGATATTCACGAATGGAATTATATAAATATAATTCGTTGTCTTTTAGCCGGAATGTAAGGTATCGGATGATATGAGATTCACTGCGTACAATCAGTATGTACATCGTATGCTTCATAGATGGGGTCCTAATGTTAAGGAAATGATGGCTATAAAGAAATACTTAGCCACACAAAGCATCACGTTGACTCACCCACCCTGGGTAAAACTTCTTGTTTATAATTCCAGTTTCTCCCTTTTCTTCGATACGCTTACCGCTCTCATGTTTCTTACAGATCGGTGGTATGGAAGTTGATTTACCCCATTTATATCAAACTGTGCAGAGCTTAGGCGGATTAAAAGAAGTTATCGAAAAGAAAAAGTGGCAGAAAGTAGCCGATGGTATGAAGATACCGAAATCTGCTCAGGATCGTGTAACCAAATTGGATGACATTTATTGTAAATACTTATTACCGTATGATACGTTATCTCCAGGTATTTGTTCATAAATATGTAGAAGAAAGCTAGACAATCTTTTCCATTTATTTATCAGTAACATGCTGTATTTAGAGGAACGAGGCAAATTGTTCGATGAAGTTGAATCCGAGTGGACGAGGAGAGAAAGTAAAGCTCTGCAAAGGCAAAACGCGCCAATAAATGATAACGAAGAAGAGGAAGACGACGATAGCTCTGATGAAATTGAAGAATGCATCGTAAAGGTACGTATTTTAAACAACAGTTATATACTCCCAGTTGAAAATTTCTAATAATTCGTGGAAATTACATAAACTTTCAGGGCAGAAACATGCCATTAAATGCGTTTTATCGCATTGCGCGAAACACCCAACGCATGTGGTTCGGTGAGAATCACCGATCCGGAAATGAAACCGAAGGTGCCTCCGCCGATGAGGTTGAAAATGCGTTTTGGAAGCATGTCGCGGAACGGAAGCGACACGTGTGTGTACACGCTGCGAGCATTGATTCAAGTGGCCGCGGTTTTGGGTTTTCTGTTGCCAAGAACAGTCCGTTTGCTAGACACCCATGGAACCTTAAAGTACTCACTAACAACGCTGGATCAGTGCTAAGAGCTTTAGGTCCCATAATGGGTACGAGCATATTCCTTTCAGTTTCTATGACTATTATAAACATGCCGTGATTATAAAAAGTATTTATTCCGTTTTATTTGCAGGCGTAACAGTGCCGACGCTTCACGTGGGCATGCTATTCAGCGCGTGCTGTTGGTATCGCGATCCCCATGGCCTTCCATGGATAGAGTATTTACACACGGGTGCTAAAAAGATTTGGTACGGCATACCAGACGAACATAATAATAACTTTAGGGAAGCACTTTCGAAAATGGTGCCGCGATATTGTAAAAATAAAACTATATGGCTGCCATCGGACACGGCGATGGTTCCTCCAGAATTATTAGTTAGTAACGGAGTGTCGTTATGCCAGACTGTGCAAGAACCAGGTCAATTTATAATTGTATTTCCTAAAGCGTTCACGTCAAGTATATGTACTGGCTACGTAGTATCTGAAAGCGTTTACTTCGCGCAACCATCCTGGCTAGAAACTGCCGAGCAAGTGTTTAAGGTGAGTAAACGATATCGTTTAGCGGTTGTTCGTCGCGCAATCAAATCTAACGGAATAGTAATTTTGAATAATTGGTTTCAGGACATACAAGATAGCTGCGAGCCATCAATCTTTTCATTCGAAAGGTTGTTGTTCAACATTATTAACGATTCTAGATCCCACATAGATATATTGAAACAGGTAAATGTCGATTCTAATCGTGTATTAAGCGCTCCCGTGCTTTTGTCTACAAAGAATTTGGGTTCTCAGATTCTACCGAGTGTGATAAAGATTCGCGAGAAGGAGATCGGTTACCGAAAGCAGCTGGAATTGGTAGGTCTTATGAATACGGAAAGACTACCGCTGCCAGACAGTGGGAAGCGAAAGAAAGGGAAGAAAGTGAAAGAGGACGATGGCGATTTCGAATGTGAAACCTGTAGAGCTAATCTATTCGTTTCGTTGGTCAGTAATTCGCAAGACGACAGTGTGTACTGTTTACCACATGCTTTGCAGTTATTTAATAGGAAGAAGCAAGCTTTAAAACATAATACTCTGATGTATACATACAACGAGGTAAGTATCTGCGCAAAAGCTATTTAAGGTGAGATCCAAACGTAATGTAATCCTCATTTTCTGCGCAGGATGAATTAGATGATTTAATTCATAAGCTGGAAGAGAGAATCGAAGCCAAATCTAAAAAGACTAATCAAATCAAGCAAGCTAAGTAATGATTATGGAAATCTATTTATTAAATTATGTAGGTGACAATTATTTATTAATGTATGTTGAAGTGATTATCAAGATTTTGTTACATATATATCATATTTATTCTTCTTATCATAGGATTACAATTGTATATAAAAATAAGTTTGTCTCCTTATTTTAAAGTAACTCAACTTAGAGCGCATTTGACCAATAGAATGATTTCGTGCATTTTTTAACGAAACTCGCCTGTTTCTAGATACAAATAAAATTTTTATCGTTTTACGCTGTTTTAAGTATGACTTTTAAGCACATACTCCGTGCCGCTTCGTTTTCGTAGACTGTTGACAATTATGTATAAGACGTGCGGTATTATGAAATGTTTAAACAAAGTTCATACGATTACAGAAATATGATCTTCTCGAATATTTCTTACAATAAGCGAAATCGATAGCATTTGTTAATTAAGAAGTAAATAGTCGAATAATACCATGCTTATGTATACAAAATTTATTATGAATACTTTGAAATTATAAAGTACAGAATTATAACATTCTCAATATGAGAATTTATGAATTAAATAAATTTTTTGGCAATGGCAGTAACAATTATCATTACTCAAATCAGCCCGCATATCATAAGATCGAATGAACATCACATAATTTCCTAAGAATTAATAAGCATAAGCGTCTCAGATATAAAATAAAATACTGTAACAGAGTGCATTATAGACTTGTTAGAATTATTAATAATTATCGGTAAACCTCTTTTTGCCATACGTTTATATTTATGCACATCGTAAAAGAATAATGTTGAACATTAAACTTATATCCTTATACTAACGTTTCAACTGCTAGAATTGTAATTAATTATATGAAATCTTTAATCGCAATTAATAACAAGCTTACAGCATGCACATTTTACGTTCGATATCTACTCAGTACTCACTACTACACTGTGCGCTTATCAAGGTTCTAATGTTGGAATAAAAAAAATATGTTACAAATGAAACAAAAACAACAAAAAGTACCATTAATCGGTAAGACACTATTATGCGATTTCTAGACAAGAAACTATCAACGCAGACCGAAATGTTTCGATAAGACAAAATTGTAGATATATACAATTAATAAATACTATTTACGAAGGGAATGTCTATTTAAACTTTTTTCTACACTAAACATTTGTATATTCTTTTTTCTTTCATATATCCTCTATTTCTCGTACATACAGATCAAAGTAAAAAAATTTGTTCCTCTAATGGAAGAATGTAGGAAAAGTGAATTTGGTATATTAATGAAAATTCATAAATATAAAGTATATATCGTCTAAAACAATACTCGTTAACGAGAATTATCAAAAATTTCTTCAGAAGGCAAAACGATCATGTGATATACAATTCATTACATATATATAAAAATATCTATAAAGCACAATTAACTGTATGTATATTCGACAAGGAATGATTCTCATAGTAAATAAATTCTGTCTCATCGCACACAGATATTACAAGCCTCAGATTTACTGTTCTCTACGCTGCACTATAGTAGACAGTATTTCATTAGAATCTTCGCTTTCCTTCACCGCGCCATCTTCGTCTGAACTGAAGTCTGCGGTTAAGAGATTTGTTAAAGATGTTGATTTTTGCGTCAGCAAAGGTAAACTTGTACCGACCCCCTCTTCGTTTTTCAAGTTATTAGTTAGAGAAGAATTTAGTTGCAGCTCCAGATTCTCAGTTTTCTTATTTCTATTTGATAATATTTTTTTAATGGTATGAATTGTAATTCCTCCAAGGCACATTAACAATCCTATGAAGTTAAGGCCACTCATTTGGTCGCCTTTCCATTCCACAGCCAAGATTAAAATACATATTTCCTGTAACAACGATCGTTAGGAGAGTGTTCTTCTTACGAAGCAGCGCGGAGAGAATTTCTATTCACCTTAATTATGCCAGTTATTGAAAGAGTGAGACTAGACGTGTATGTAACAACTAAGAATTCCATAACTTCCATATGGAAAGCTATAATAGCGCTCCCGAACACTGCACTGGTGGTCAGCGCAATGGAATGAACGTCATTCCAGTCTGTGCTTGCGAAGGTAGTGTATATGCGAGATCCTAGAGGACAGTTTCTTCTTTAAACCACAGAAGTTTCAGAAGGATACTGAAACAACGATAAACATTTTATACGCATATAATATTTTACCTTCGAACCATAACATTATTGGTACAATAGGCAGCAACATCCATGGTTGCATATAGTACATCATATCAATGGGGCTTCTCATTCCCACTTTGGACTTTTGCATGATAACTTGCGTCATGGTCCACCGTATACCACTCGAAAACGATGCGAACAGGCAGATTACAAATCCAAGAATGATAAATTGCGTTGATTTATACGTGAACATAAATAAGCCTCCAGATATCATTACTACGACGCATATTAGTGACCAAGACTGAAACAGAACCTTTCGTTTAGCATGTACATTTACTGTGAAACGATCTAGAAAATATCAACCATACCTGTCTTTCTAACTTGAAGATAAGGGCGAAGCCGAGAATAAAAATAATAGTCGTTGATTTTGTCATAGTATACCTGGGCGAAAACATAAATTTATTAATCTGTAATAGCAATTGCATTTCGGACTGCTAGTAATCTAAATTGGTATGTGCGTACAAGGACATTGTACTTATTGAAAGTGCCCAGTTGGATAAACCAACATCAAGGCCGCTAGCTATGCCTGTCGGCATAATCATCCATATTATACTTTGCCAAGGAAGTTTCACTTGCTGTTGCCTCTTGTAACATGTCCTGACACATCTTATCAGCGCGGATAAGAAGAACTTTATTAGTAAATGACATATCACCACGACAAGAGGGAACTGAAAACCCTGAAATTATAGGAGAACGATTAAACGTTAACGTGTAACGTCTAATATACCATCGAATAATGATACAAGATTTAATCGCTCTCTATACTATTAACTTACATATGTACTATAAAGCCATTGTACGTAAAATGTTAGACCTACAGACAAAACGAAATAAATAAGAATCAATATAATTATTTGCAAGGTTTTCCTCCAAGGAGATAATTCTTTCTTAGACATGCTGGAAAGTTCTTGGACAGATTGCAGGAAGTAATCTGATGTATCATCTACATCCTTCGCGATTTGATATTTTATATGTGATCTTGTCATACTTCAAAGGAAAACAGTCTGCAAATAAAACAGTTATCAATTAACACTTGACCATATTATTCATTAAAAAATCATCCACTGAATTAAAATTTTACCTCACCGTGTAAAAAATAACTTGTTCATTGCTATAGGCAAGTGACTTGGAAAATTATTAACTATTATTTAACACCATGCTCTTATCTTAATTTACGTAAACATTAACAATATCTTATACTATAAAGCAGAAAGTGTTTCGTATGTTGTGTGTTTGTCTGTCGCCTAAAAACTTTCGAACGGTAAACTTGGGGGTCACTAAAAGTACCTCGGCTTATTATGCCTGGCTAATCCAGATAAATGTGACTATTTTCACCCCCAAAAAAATAAAAAAAAAATTTCTTTATAAAATCAGAATCTAAATTTCGGGCGAAGGCGAGTAGTAAAGCTATATAGTTATTAATAAATATTACTATATATATAACAAATACATTAAACATACCGTCTTGTACTGCGTAAGACGCATAAATATTGTTAGCAAATTGTTGTATTTGACGTTCGACATCTGTTATCAAATCGTATGTTCAATCATACGTACAAGTGCCCGTAGAACGCAGCGGCATGATTGTTACATTCATTCTGCGAATTTTCCGAATAGTTCCAACTATAAATACGTAAACAGAAACCTAAAAACGATACAGTTAAACTACGTATTTTTAATGTTTACCGTGATGTTGATATGTGTGTACATATGATAAGAGCGCGGAGCCCAGCCATATATACACATAACCTAGAAGTTGCACCAATGAAGGCGGGATGTCACTGAAAAACTGATGAATCCTGTCTTTTTAATTGCCTTTACCATGTGTAAGCTTGACGTTCTGATCAATTTCATATTTAAGTTGCTTATCACATTAATCAGGCTTCGGTAAACATTCTTTTATCTTTATTTTTAAAGTCTGACTTTAAAAGATAAATATAGTATAAATTAACATACCTAATGGCTTCGTTATGCACCATAATTTATTTACACTATTTTAAACACTGCTTATCTCAGTCTCTTTTGTAATGGTGAACAGAAAGTTGTGTAAAACATTGTTATTCACATTTATTACACTGAAACGCGAATGAGGTCAGCAAAATTTCTTCTGACGTGTGAATATTAGAAGAAGGCGAAGTTAAGCAAATATATGCATTGAATAAATAACTACCAACAATAATAAATTATTCCTTACAATTTGGTTTAACTTTTTCAATAGCCTGGTCATAATACAACTTGTATCACTGATTACAGTTTTATTTCCAAGCAATATTCACACTGAAGTAAAAGGATCGATCGCGACACACGGCTAAAGCAATTGTAGAAAAGATGTTTGCTTATAACGAGAGAAACGACTGAGAATCAATTCACTTTCATTTACTCAGTGTAAATCGTGCTTATTCATACGTGCTGTTGCTGGTATATCAATAAAATATATTTTAGAAAACTACCAAATACAATTATTTACTAATTAAATGCAGGTTACATATTTTATAATACATGTTACATTAGTTTATCAGAATAAGTGAGAAATTTTTACTCTTGTTTCATGATTTGAAGACAAGCCCCTTTTCGAATCCACACAGAGTATCACGCGTAATACTTCTGTGTGTATATAAATCAAAGGTATTTATATTAGAAAAGAGTAAATATTTAATCGTTAAGTTGCCGATAGCTTTACTCTACTGCTCGCAGCTGTATTGTCTTCAATTCATGTTATAGTTTAATCAGACTCTATCGTATACATTAATTCATCAGTACACATATACAGGATTGTTAGAAAAACAGTATATTACAGTTGTCCTGAATGTGATCAGTGGCATACTTTTATTACACATGTATAATCAGCCGCTTCTTATTCGTGTGTTATCTACGATCACTGCGCCCTCCGTTCCGATATCCCCCACGACCGCGAGAATTAGTCTTTGTCGCAGCGGTGGTTTTTGTCGTCGAGTCGCCGGAATATCTAGCGGATCCGCCTGGAAGTCCGGCGGTATTACCACTATTCCCGCCATTACTACCGTTACTACCGTTCCCACTCTTTGCTGTTGTAGAACCGCCGGACGTGCCGCTAGCAGGTGTTGTCGCGTTACTTTGTATTGCCTGCGATAAAGAAGAAACAGAGACAAAATGAAACCAAAGTCAACGGGAATAGTTGCGTTATCTGTGGTACCAGGTTTATCAAAGCCGATAATGATTTTAACAGGAACATACCAACGGTTGCCTTCCTGTTTGGCCAGCAATATTATTTGCATTCCCGTTATTCGTAATACTGTTGTTGACGTTACTACCGGGTGGACCAGATCCGCTCTGATTAATCATTTGCTGCGCTAAGGCAGGATTTGGTTCGCTCATGTTCAGCTGCTCGTTTATCACCATACAGAATTCTCCAATCTTCTGTATGTCCCCGTTCTTCCCCGAGTATAATGTTAAACATTGTCTCCAAACGGACGCGTAGCCCTTCGTTAATCGTACTATGTCGCCCGGTACCAGAAGCTGGCCAGGCTCGTCCCAAATCGAAACGTTCATGCAGGCTGTACTGTCCGCCACTTTGAACGTTCGAACTTCGCGGTTCTCTTTGGTTATAGTCGGATGGCCAACTTCCAGGACAATAAACACCACATTAATGTTTTTCTGGCCCGGTCGTATATCTTTTATTAACACGTACTCCATTGTTTTAACGATCAATGCACACTGTACACTAGCGCACTTTGCGAACAATCACCTGACAAGCGTATCGGAAAAATACGTCAGACGTAGGTCGCCACTTTTACGTGCCGTTTAATTTAACTTCCCTATTACCCTCGGCGGCCGTCAGAGCTTGTCTACTACATTGACTTCTTTCTGGGAGTACTGTGGGCGACACTGTAATGAAAGTCTATTGCTGCTAATTGCGTGAAATGAGAAAGAAGTTCATTAGAAAAGTAATACGGGTGTTATGCTGTTGGTAGCTGATAGGGCAAATGTCGGCCATCTTATTCTAGTACTTCGTCCAAACACCAGTCTCGCCACTGTACTACACAATATGCGCGTCATCGAAACAATTTGGCAGCAGCTGGTATTAGCATGACTGTCATTGTTATTATTACGTAGGGTAATATTGGTACACTTCTCCGAATCACGCATGTGTATTATACGTATTTACGCATACACGTGCTCACGAGGCGCATACGCGCTGACATACACGACGCGGTATACACAGATTCATGGATATGTCAAACGTATACATTCTCTGCTCGCTCTTTGCTTTTTTGAGAAGAACCATTGATTGTTCGTACATACGGCATATATAATTCTATCCTCTCCCATCAGCGATACGTTCAGGTGTATCGTATGCGATCTTATTTACATTACTCTTTTTTATATAAACAGCTGATATGGTTTTAACGAAACTTACGAGATCGTCTTTAATGACTCTACACCACCGATCGTAAAATAACCGTGCAGCAATACTCTGCTCGAAACTGATATAAGACATGAGATCATTTTTGATTTGATATTTACTTGGACTGTAACTTAACTGTAGATCTGTCGGGCTCGAGCTCGACTCGATAAGCAGCTTCAGATTCGTTCCTCGCTTTGCAATCTGTCATGGTATCAGTGCGCTGAATACATTTAGCCACCGCGAAGCGTGTACCACTGTTACTGTTTAATTTAGCGAGAATATTAATATAATTCCATTGGTTTCCGAATAGTTATCAATGTTATCGAGAACGAATAGTCGTGTAACGTAAAAGTATATACTTTTCCCTGTGCGTCGTTCGTACTGGTTTCAGGCAATGTTAATGTCAACATTACGCTTTTAGATAATGGACGTGGACGATTCTATGGATCCGAAAGAAGTAAGGGCGACCCTTGAGACGTATAAGAAATTGGCTTACGACGTTGTAAATCATGACACGATCTTAAAGGTAAGATATTTTTTTTCCCGTCGAATTCGTTGATAACTCACTCTTACCACGATTCTTATGATTCCAGGATAAAACAGTTCTGTCATACGTAGCGTATGTCCTAGAAGTACCCGATTCTGACATTATCAGTCTGGCCTTAGATATCCTAGAGCTATTTGTTAAAAATGTGGACAATTACGTGCACATAACCTCTACGTTCGGGGTTCGCGAAGCTTTGGACGCAATTATAAATAAATATCAGTTAGATGAACCAAAGATAGTTAAGAGGGCACAGTGTATAAAAGATGATATAGAACGAATGAAACCGCCAATATACAATTTACATAGCAGATGCAGGAGAGTTATCGAACCCAAGAAGCTAAAGACTCATGTTATCATGTTACACGTCCAAGGTTTATTGCCGGTAAATACCATTAATGTATACATGTTTTCTCATTGTATATTTAGCATATTATCTTATAGCAATGATATATATGAACTAGGAAACCCGTGCGGAGTTAGAGGCGATATTAATAAGAATCGATGGATTAGTTTCTCTTGTAGTTGACGTAGAACATCAACGCGTTACCATGCGCACTTTAAGTTATGTCACAGCAAAACAAATCGCGGACGCTATTGAGAACAATTCGAAGAACATGGAAGCGAGATTAGTGGCACGAAATAAATTCAATCAAGAGTATCTTGTTAAGCTGGTAAGTATATATATATATATATATATATACGTATTCAACGAATCGGTAGAATAACATGTTTTCTCAACGAAACATTATAATTTGTAGATCTATACAGGTGACAACGGCGACACCGAAGATATGCCAGAGTATTTACCCGAAGAGGACGAACAGGAAGACGAGAAGGAGGGAGTCGTGTCTTTGTTTACCGGATTAAGACAGAGTGCCTCGTCGTTATATAAATCTACGGCCGAATTTCTTCAGAATTCGTTTTATTGGTAAATTTATAAATAGTTACGTTATGCATAATTTTTTATTCTACGATCGGCTAGCCATTTAATAAACGTAGAAAATCTTCGGAGTTGTTGATTTGATGAGAAAGTCTTTTCACGAAATCTATTTCTAACAACATTGATTAATAATCTGAGAACGCCACGACATCTTTTAGACTTTTATTTTTCCATCACAGTAGCGGGAACACAATCTTCAATGTTCGTCATTTGTAATATTATACTCGTATGTTAATCGTGTTTGTTATGAGAATAACAAGTATTCGCAGAGTGTTAAGTTTCTTCTTACTCATTTTCAAGACTGCTGAGTGTAGACGGAGAAAAGTAGACTCACTTAATTTTACTTTACATCCTATAATAGAGAAGGGCACTTCATGTTATCACTTAAAATCCATTTCATTTTGTACATATATAATGGTATTTGAATCTGTTCAATTTGCAAGCGACCGATCGATTTTAAAATATCCAGAAATGTGCAGAACGTAAGACAGATAGTCGGGAAGTCTTTACATAATACAGTACAGTGAAAAAGTATGATAATTACTAAATTGATGAATGTAAATAGAAGTTGTATAAGATAAAGATTTTTATCATGTGTATGTATGCCATCAATTTAGCAGTTATGTTACGTAGACGATTTATTTCAAATTATATCGGGTACCTGTTTTTTTAATTGATTATCATGGCTTTTCAAGTACGAAAATAGTTCGAAACTATCACATGATATCCACTTCTATTAATTCTTCTTCGCATAATAACACATTACATTTGTCTCGTTACTTTTACATTATTGGAAAGAGGCTGTGCGAAATATTTATTGCATGTACTTTAATAAGTTGATATATCTTTATGTAAAGTGAAATTATAGCATATCTTATCTGTTCTCTTTTAATCGAATGGAAGCATCGAATAATGTATTTTGTTCCTAAATACTAGTGAATAGAAATAAGTGATCTTATACTTTGTATAAAAAAAAGGTTTTATTTCATTTCAACGAAACGGAAATCTAGTATTTGATTTATAATATAAATGTCGATATGGTCTCCAATAAAACTAACTAAATTGGTTATTATGAATCAACTTTATTGTTTATAACACAAATTTTGTGTATCGCCTCTATTATCAAAGAATAATAGAACTAGTCAGTTTAGCTGCCACTGCATAAGAAGGAACAATTTATGCAAACTAATCGCATAAATATAATCAATACAATATGTATGATCATTAGAAAGTACATCTCTGTATACCTTATTAATTACTTCGTCCAAATGAGCACATCAAAATGTTATACTATGTCTTATCTGCTATTCCCTTAAGTATATGTGGTGTATTGTCTATATTTACAATGTATAGTAATTGTCATTAAGGCAATTTGAGTTTCAAAGCAGGTACAATAGATGGATGCAAAACAGTACTTTGGACAATCGAGTCAATAATAACGTCTAGTTATGCGCGTGTAACTGCAATACTTATTGTTAATTAATTTGAAAGAATGAGTATGACTTTCGCGTACAGTCCGATACTATTGTTGAGTTTCGGTTTGAAACCCAGACAACCTGCACTGCTTTCGCTATATTTATGATACAACTTATACTAACTTTATTGTAAACATAGTCATTAAATTAATTTTTTTTATATTTTTTTTTAAGTAAGAAATGAAATAAAATCTATTAGACATGCAGTACTTTACGTACATCAATAGTAAGATTGATGGTAAAAAATGGTAATTTTAGTGCATCCAAAATATTTCAGAATTTTGTTGTGGTAAAGTGGTCGTAAAGTAACATCTCGGGTCGTTTACAATTTAATTTAATCCTGTTCGATTGTTCGCCGAGGTGAAAAAATATTGTACCGGCAAAATTCTACTTCGAATTGCAACTTCTAATCGTTTCATATTGCACATCACGACGTGATTAATTCTTAACTTTTTTTTTTGTAAATATTTCAATAGTCATCGCTTGACGTATTTTATGCAAATTGCCCCAGGCACTTATTTTGTAAAATTTAGTTAATCATTGTCATTCCGTTGCTTATTACCTAAATCGTTCCTCCTTTTAACTATTTATCTCTCTAATGAAATATTTATTCTTTTACCATTCAATTGTATTTATATACAATACTTTCTTGTAAACTACCATACGGTCATATGCGTTTAGTATTTTCTCTATTCGGCCTCTGCACTATGGTATATGTATATATATATATCTATAATATATATATATATATGTATATATATATATCTATAATATATATATATATATGTATATATATATATCTATATATATATGTATATGTATATAATATATATATATATATATCTATATATATACATATATACATATATATATATATATACATGCAAACAAACGCAATCGTCGTTAATCGATTTTGCATTCATCGTAGGAATGATTAATTCAGAATGAATTTTTTGTCAATAACACGAAAGAAATGGAATTATATGAGAATAATTAATTCATACCTAGCTGGACGTGATACATTTACTAAAAGGAACTATAAAAAAGATAAGAAATAATGGAATGAATATTGTATGAAGCAATGAATTATCTTCTGTTTTGAATGAAAAACCATGAGGCGGATGTATTTACACGTAATACTATATAGTAACATGTTACTGAACATGTGTCTGCAAATCTTCATCGTATCGAAAGTTATTAATCTATGCTCCATTTCTTATTTGTTAGAAAAAATAGTTATCATTTCAAGTATCCATTCTCATTGAATCGGTTAATCTACCGAACTCTGTGTGACAAACGTTGCCGTAGAAATAACAGCGGTTGCATTTAGTTCCTGAACATGACTGAAAAATGTTTCGCTTGTTGCCTCCAGTAAGTGTCCGAAGCTCTTAGAATATTGCTGCAATATTTCGCTGATAAATAATGCATAAAATTAATGTACATACATATCTAACATATATCTTAAATGGATAAATATCTACAATATTTAACACAGGGTATAACGTGTGAACATACACTTACAGAAATGCACTGGCTATTAGGTACTTATAATGTATCACTCGTAAATGAGATATAAAAATCGCGTTAATCTAGACACTGCTTTCTATTTTCAAATTTGCACCGACTGGTTGAGATGCAACGGTAATCTCACTGACTTCGTCTGTCTCTGATTGACTCGATGTATCAGACACATCGTCTATTTCTTTCCTCTGGATAAAGACAAGATTATAATTTACTCCATGCGCCATACGCGCGCGAAAGCATAGAGAGGTATGTCAACTTACCTTATGAGAATAACGGATATTACGAAGTACTCGCTGCATATCAGGATTACTCTCTAACGTGGAGGACTGGCTGGACGGAGGATGCGAATATTCAGAAGTATTCTCCTCATCAGAAGCTAACACCCCTTCTATTCGCACTGTTGCGTGTTTAAATCGTCTTAATCTACATCCTGGACCAATTGGTCTTCTCGCGATACTGCGAGCACGAAACGTTCCAATTAGAAAGGTTTAAACATTATTTGATATTACGCTACGAACGCACGCGATGCATGGAGAACGTTTAAGAATACCTTCTTCTTCGAAGAGAATAATTGTACGTGTAACTCGGATCTTCGCCCTCTTCGTCTGACCAACTTTCTTCGCAGGCATCATCATCGTGATCGCGCAAGGTATCTATACTTTCGGAACAGGGCCGAGATTTACTTTCAGATTGCTCTTGTTGCACGTTAGTACCGTTAACCATAATTCCACAGAAATGTCCAGGCAACTTCACAGATTCTTCTTTACCTCTGAAATAGTTCATTGAATGTTGCTTATATTAGTTACCATTCAATATTACGTCTGTGTGTATACACACAAAAAATATATCTCACCTATGTGATATTATCACGTCGTCACAGTTCCCATTATCTATAGGAGAAATAAGACGATTGGCATTGATAATTTCACTAACTTTTCGACCGAGTGTTTCAAGATTATCGTCGTCACTACAGTCCCTTAAACGTTCATTCCCATTTGAATGATTCTCATTTGATGGTTCGGGACTGGAACAAGGACTAGATTGCATTCTGTAATGAGCTTCGGACAATATTGAGTTCCCGTTTAAACACTCTGGTACTTGTTTACTTAACGACTGTTTATTAATGCTATTTACAGAGAGTTTGTCTCCCGACATAACCGCTGTTGTGTTTCCAACAGGGCTGAAATCAGTTTCACTGATGTCCATCATGTCTGTTTGCGTATGACTGTCTATAAAACGTGTACACGCATCTGTGCTCTGAAAACAAACGCGATGATTATTCAACATTATCCTCTGTCGCTCCTGACCACGAAACGTATCTCCCACCACGTCAGTACGTACCTTTCTTTCACGATGAGGACTTGATCTTGGGCTAGAACTCACGCCGCATCCAGATCCTACTCTGCGATGTCTGTATTTACGTTGCTTAAAACTATTACTAGGAGCTAAAACCGTCTCTGGTTTATTGGATTCGTTTAATTGCGTATACATAGTTGCTTTGACAGGACTCTGAGGGCAATCCGTTGGCGACGGCGGGGTTGTTGGCGTAGACGACGTTGAAAACTGTGTCGTAATATTACGTCTGCGGTGAAGTCTCTCCTGAGCTTTTAACAGAGGATGTACAAGGCGTTTTTTACATTGTTTATATCCGTTCTGTTGCTCCCGTCTGAAGAATAAAGAGAATAAAATTATTGATCGTTTTAACTTACTAGTTACCCTGCTATTTGTTACTCACTTCATTACATCTCGCTCGCGCTGTTCCAATTGCAATAGAACAGCACTTAACTCTAAGTACAGATTATTAGTACGTTCAAGCTTGCGTTCGTAGTGTTCCCGAATGTCTTGAGCATGCCTCAGCTCATCTTCGCGTCGTCGAATTAGGTCTGCTTCAAATCTTGGACTACTGCAACTGTTAGTTTGCATTTGTTTCATGTGATCCCTGATTTCTTTCTTCCAAGATTGCTACAATTATAATAATCGTTAAACACCCAGATTTCGAACGTACCACCCGTCTGAGGATGTTATTCACTTTACCTGCGTCTTAAAATATTCATCAGGCTTGGTACATAGGACTTCCACTGCTGCTATACCGAGATGTATTTCAATGTGCTTGAAAGAGGGTCTGTTACGCGGCTTTGCTGCCCAACACTGCTTCACAAGTAACCTGTACCCTTCCGGACAACTCGCAGGAATTGGTAAATGAAGAGAATTATTGCCCACGCCCCAGATAATCGCCGAAGAGTCCACATCTTTGTAAGGTATCTCTCCGCTTAATAGTTCCCACAGCACAACACCGTACGACCATATATCCACCTTTTCAGAGCAAGGCTCGTTTCTGATTATCTCTGGAGCCATCCAGGCGACAGTGCCAGCGAAACTCATTCTCGTACTAATTTCATTCCATTCTCTGCTAGTTCCAAAGTCGCTGATTTTTACCACTTCGCCTTGGCCTATTAATACGCTGAAAGAATAGGTAACATCATGAAAATCTATCGTTTCCATCGAATTGCAATCTTCGTTGCGCGTACTACGCTACATTAAATATACTTTGGGCTTTTGAGATCTCTATGTATTATTTTATGGGCATGAAGGTAGGCCATTCCAGCTGCGATCTGCTTCGACCATGATACCAATCTGGGAGGCGGGACTGGTTCTCCTGCTCTAAGAAGGTCGTATAACGGCCCGTATGGACAAAACTCCATTATTATACAATAACATGGCGCTTGTGTACAGACTCCCCTGGAAGCACATACATATAATATTTTACATTACCGTGTTATATAATTTATCCCATATAATAGAAGGACTTACTTAAACTGAACAATGTTTGGATGATTAAGCTTTCGCAAATGCCGTATGTCAGTCTCGCGTGGTTCTCGTACTTTCTTTACAGCCACAACTTCTTTATTCAACTTTCCACTGAATACTGCCCCTTGAGCTCCGGACCCAAGCCACTGAAGCTCGCTAATCGATTCAAATGGTATTTCCCAATCGTCCGCTAAAATGATTCCGTGTTAATCGTCGATCGTGTTTGAATGGAAGATACAAAGCCCGTACGAGGGGGATTATTTACTTTGATGCCCCTTAATCTTCTCGTTCACAGCTGCTTTGGAGAGCATAGTCCATACTGGACGCATGCATCCTAATATACCCTCGACCCAGCTCGATCTTTGCGCATCCAGCGTCCCTGAACCTGGAGTGCATTTTGTGGCGGTTTCAGTGGAATTACTATTGCTTTCGGAATCGGTACGATTGTTATTGGGTAATTGTGCTTCGCGCGGGTCTGTGATGATAGGACCCCCGGCAATTCCACTCAGCTGGCCCAATTCTTCTTGAATGCATAACATGCTGTGGCAAATGATTTACGACGTTAATGAACTTAACACTCGATTTACTTGCGGTGTAAGAAGATATTAAAACAGCGATCATTTTTATATACTTTATCAATAAGAAAACATATTTATTTGTGGAATATTATTAAGTTTTTTTTTCATCGCGACATTAGAAAATAATTCAATTACCTAAGTGCATGTAAATACTTTAGTTACTTCTTTAACCATCCTCGTGCAATCAGGCAGTAATAATACAATACACACTATATGCGACAAATAAAGTATGTACGTATACGTATACACGAAACACATTCGTTTCTTTTCCATCCTCTAATAAATAATATATGTATAGAATACGGTGAATGACCGAAAACAACTCTCCCACTTTTTTCTTTAGGCTTATTAACGTGACCTTGAATGAGGCTTTCAAGGTCGCGCGTGGTTACTTCATGTTTGGGTCGAAGATGACAAGGAAAGCGCGCGGAGCTAGTGGACGTTTATCTTGCGCGTCTGTGTTTGCACGTTCGGCGAAGCACATACTTTCCCTCTGCTGCATCTCGCGATGCATGTTAAGGCTGTTGGGAGTTGCATGTCACGTATTTAACGTACGAGCAGTCGCACGTGCGCTTAATGTTTATTATCGACCTACACAGATTTGATAAATTATTTCTACCGATTTTCCGTTCTCAGTAATCAATACTGGTTTAGGCGTTTAAGAAAATTCTATCCTCGGCACGCATCTGCGCGTAAATTTATTTTGGTATACACGAATATTTCGCGTTTTTAATGTAAAAGTGGTGGGAAACGAGCGTTTCAGACGAAAGTGCATAAATGTATACGGCAAGCGTGATATTTGAACTGATTATCAGCTATCGATTTGACTGATACACGGTGCAGTGAAAGTGAATACTTCAAGGGCTTTTTTATCCATTTAAAGCCGCACAACCACGACGGTGGCTAGTTCTATCAATTGTATATACCTCGAAGTAAATAAATGATTGTTGCAATTTTTCATTTGAAGTATCTATACGTACACCTGCTTAAACGGCCGAATGATTGTTTTGCAAGTAATGTTTTCTATATGTACAAGAGACCAGTGACGGAATGAATAGTAATGTAACTTTGAGTTAACGATCGATCGATAATCGCATTTGTGTTTATTTCGTAAATTAATATATCTGTAGCAAAATTCGAGGCTTTGTGGATGAAATATCATCGTTCATTAAATTCACGAAGTAATCGAAAGGTCACGAAATTAGCGACAAACAAATTATTGTTCTGATTCGAAGCTGTTCTTATCATGGTGCAAACAGTCAGCTGATGATACAATCACGTTATTATGCTCGCAGTCAAGGAACTCTCATCAAGCGAAACATATCGACCGAGAAACATCATAGTTATGTACTTCGGAATGATTCCCGGCTATTAAGTATTATTAGTTTGATATCGAACATCAAGGCGTATAAAAATAGCTTGATAAAGAATGTGTATATAAACTGAGATTCCTACACGTTTTTAACAAAAACCCGTTTCACGTGCGTATAACATAATTGCGATAAAAACATATAAAGTACGTAAAGGATAATATCAAGAAAATGAAGTAATTATTTTATTAAAGAAACAACGACAAATAAATCAATCATTTAGCTTGCCATTTACAAACAGTTTCATGCTCCATGTGATTAAAGCGAACGATAGAGATATCAAAATCGTCCTTTACTGGCTTGCAGATCTTTTCTGTGCGGCACGTACACCTGTCAAACGTATAACCGGTGATCGTAAATTGTGGACGCGAATCAAGTGGCATTCGATGTATCGAGTGAGACGATACCATTGATGCGAGAACTGTTAGCATAGGTATCTACCGTGTACTTTACTCCGCGATGTATTATGTGTCCTTCGCTATGTAATTTAAAGGCAGCATTTCTCGTTCCGTTAAGAATGTCCGTGGCACGTATCGAGCCCGTGAGTTCGACGAAACCGAAAAGGACAGAAGGGGGCACAAGTGCACAGCTCGCGCGTGCTACATAAGAATACGTCACGGGTGCCCGATAAATTTGGGAGATTGCAAATACGGGTTTGCATGGGTTAGGGTGAGCGGGGACAAGATCGGAGCCGTCAACGATGGTGCCGTTATCGGAAGCGCATTCCGACGACTTGGCCTTCGAGCTCACCTCCTCGTACCGATGTTGTTTGGAACGGACGCATCGTCGCTCTGCGCCTTCCTGAGGAAAAACCGTGTAAAGACCATCGTGCCCGGCGTACCATATGGATATAACACTCCTGTCCCATGCACTGGCAATAAGTATCAGAGAATCCTGCCACCGATTGAACGTACGCGACCCGAGCAAAAGTATACCTACGCACGAGAGAACTGCGCGCGATGCACACGGGCACGAGACATATTGTAAACTAAGAAGTCTGCCGGTAGAGGGCTCCATTTACCGTTTGCCTCTCCGATGACATACGTACGACGATCGAGTGCGATATTATCGTTCGCAGGCTGCCAATCAACATTGTGGCTGCACATGATAGTAAAAATTGCGTCACTTTCTCGAGCCTTCCCTATTCAATCGTATCCGCATGATGAACGCGTGTGATCGAAGTGTTAAGCGCGATATCACGAGCCAGAGTAGCATCCCATTATTTCCGATGCTCCAGTTTGAAAACAGTCATTTACGGTGTACAGTGGTGGGCGATTAAGCTCGCGCATGCGCAGCCGTAGCGCACGTACAAGAAAGCGCGCGTACAAGAAACACATCTGTATTTACATAATGATAAAAGTTGTGCGTACAGGCAAATTAAAGCTGAAAACGAAATGGCTATTACCTGATACTGTGCGTGTCGATTATTCTTACCTATTAGTAAATATGTGCGCCTCCGGATGGGATGGTGACAGAACTACTTGATTGACGACCGGCGGTGGTTCCGTTTCCTGAGATTCGAAATTGTACACCTCGGGTTGAGGTAGTGTCTCGGTCTCGGCGGGAGTACGCATGCTTGTCTATCTTTTCGTTTGCAGTTCTAAAACAGAAATTCCCACGCCTGTCAAGTATATACAATCCTCCAAGCGAATTAGACTGAAATGCGTTCCCGGTCGTTCCGTCGCGCACACGTGCGCGCCGAAGAATACGCTTGCACGTTGCCAAGAGTGAAGCAACGGACGAATAAGAGAAGAGACGAATAAGAAATCACCTTTGCCACAGTATGGGGAGGTTGGGTTCAATGGAATGCCGATCTAGTAAGAGGCGTGGTATGTGGCCGTCACATACCAAACTTAACCGCGCTTTTATTTTTCGCGTGGATTCCTTAGATCAGGCTAGACAGCATTTATCTGCATTTTTAATCGTCGTTTAAGGGGCTCCTATAATTAGGAAAAATTGGGCAATAGCGGAATTAATGGTTTTTTGGAGCAAATTCTCAAGTGACACCGTTGAACGTAACATTAGACCGTGAATGTTTTCTTTTATAAAAGTTGTCCGGTGGACACCTAGATCGAGCAGGCTAATTAAGAATCCGACCAGATCTGTAACATTACTTCTGTCGTGGTACCGGTTTAAATGCGCCACCCTTTCGCGCCACGGGAGAAAAAAAAGAATACGGAGTTTTGTAGAATGAGTCACTCGTAGGCGTGTCTTGGATTAATCCCAAGCACCTGTGTCGGGGCCTAGGTAAGCTCTAGCTCGCTACCAGCAACCCCGAAATCTTCTAACTTTCATGCCGAAGACAGTTCACTTCCGATTTTAAATAAAGTGTAGAATAGATCAGTACAAATTCGACTGGTTAATAAAATTCATGGGAAGATATACAAAATTTCAATAATCATACGATCTAAACCTAAATAGTTTCTAAGATTCTCGGATTTGTGAAGATTAGCATAAGCTAGTAATTTTATGTTATGCTAATAGCTTACGTCTTTTCGCGGATTCCATTATCCATAAATTTTTGGGTCTTCACTTTTGAAACACCCTCCACATCTTTTTCATTACTTACTTCAACTGCTATAAATGATTGCACGATGAACTATTGAGAACGCTTTATATATTTTGTTATTATCGAATGTATTGTACTAAACAAGTACCGCCGTTCGATACGGCGAAAGGGTTACTTGAAACTTCAGCAGAGTTAACAGATCGATGTTCCGAAAGAGTGAGCACATTGCACCCCTTGTTTCTTAGGCGAGCTTATTCCCATGGGCGACGTTGGGGAAAAACGAATCGTAATGAGAGGGTGCTCATTGTCTATACTGATTTTGTCGCTTTACTGACCACCCCTCGTAAGGGTGTAACCAAAAGAGTATCCTATAAATCTTTTATATATCCATTCCTTTCACTACCCTTTTATTTACAACCTCTTGCACTTAGCAAAAGAAGCGTCTGAGTTTGCTCGTGTTGGAGCCCCTTTGTGGAATAGTAAATTTCGAAGGTAGGGGTAAATTGGATCACGTCGTTCCGAGCAGGTGAGTAACGCGAAGAGACAAATTTAATAAGACTAACGAAATATATTACATTAGCTTCGACCCTTTAAACGTTCATCGTGTATATACATATGTACATCTCTGCGTGACTTCGCTGCGTTTGAACGAACTATCACGAGATTTTATGGACTACTCTATAAATATTCCTCAGTATTGAGGTCGCGAAATATCGTATTCCTTAGGCGAATAGGTTCGACATGAATGGAACGATACTGCGCACAGAGAAATTTTTATTCTCTGCAATGTGACGCAAGAATGTTTGATTTCGTTGGAAAAAAGGAATATGCTGTTTATACCAATGCAGGCGCCCTCTTGATGCGCGAACACACCCCCGCTCGGTACGGTCAAATGGACGCGACCCCTCGAGGATGGATGCAACGAGGGCGAGGGAGGCGGAAGAGAATTCATTTTCGCTGTCGTTCAAGCTTTTTCTGCGCACGAAATTGCAATCTGCCGTATCGGACGAACGAATAACGCGAGCCGAACGAAATACTGGCGAAATTACTTATTTCATATTGTAAACACTTTTTTGTTTATTCGTGAGTTGTAATTCGTTTAAAAAGAATAATGCTAATTCGAGTTCTAATGATATCTAACGGATTAATTCCAGACGTTCTTTTTTCTCCGTTTGCATTTACATCGCTCGTGTTACACAATTTAATGTATCCGAGTGAAAAGAAAAACTGCGCGCATTAAATATTTAGCTAGAGTAAACACGATCTGCACTGTTTTACTGCACATCCTAGCGTTGAAATCACCCGATAAGTACAGTGATCGCAATGCTGTGTTCGGTATAAGTGATCGACACGTACACACTGCTATAACTTGGCTTCTCACAGACACAGTTTGGATAATGCTAAAATTAATTCCACTGTGTTTCATCGCCGCCACTATTTCGAACATACATGATACGAATTCAGTATCATTTATACGTTCAAGAAAATGTAGCATGACAGTGTAAGAAGTATATACCTATATAAAAACTTGTTAAAAACCAATGGCCAAATTTTCACATAATTATTGAGAGAATTCTCATTCTCAGCATTTTGTCTTGAGATTCTAATATTTCTGAAATAAAAATTATCCCGCATCACCAGTACTCAATTTCAATATTTTACTGGTCTTGAAATCATTCTTGAGACTACTCCATTATGAACTGATACACTGTTCTATAATATTAATACTCATTTTATTAACAATGATGATACCCTCATTTCGAATTGAAGGAATTATCTACAAAGCCCTTTCTATCAATAATGATTCCTCCTAAAAAGGACTTGTTTCAGTCAGAAAAGAGTAGACCGACGCATCCGTGGACGATGTAATCGGAGCACAGTTCAAAGCGCCCGACAGTTCGGCTCCACTGACGCTCCGATTCGTGAAACGCTATAAGAGAGGTACAACAAAACGTGTGCCGCTGCGACGGACGCAACGAGATCCGTACTCAATGCAGAACGATCGGGAACGGGGCTTTCACTTTCCTCGGGCGGCTTGCACAAGCGAGACATTACCGTGGTCAGGGCTCTGCACGACATTTGGCACGAAAAAATCCGTCGGAGCGTGAAGAGGCAACGTCGAGTATTCGCGGAGGATAGAAAAATGAGGATGAAGCAAACGAGACGGACGTCTGGTGTATGGATGTACGAGGAAGAGGAAGAGAACGGGAGACGCTTTATCGATTAAGCTTACGCGCCACATACTCCTCTCCTTACCTGTAGAAAAGATTTCAGCCAACAGCGAGAGCGACGGCGACGACGGCGATCCCCTAGGAAGTATCCATAAAGTTGTAACTGGCGCCATGCATTTGCGAAATTCTCACAACTTGCTAAGAGTCTGACACTACGAGGGGCAGAAGAGTGCACTCTCCCAAACGAATTATCCTCGTATTGCACCTCGCGCTAATCATGCAGGCGGATACGCGCGTACCGCACTGACTTAAACGTGACACAACTATACGTACAGGCGTCCCGATCGTAGGCGAGCTCAATGAGCCGCGAATATCTTCCTGTTGACGGTCGTGAAAACAACCCCGCAGCACCCCGACGCACGACGCGTCCAGCGGACACTAAACAAAATGGCGCGCACCATCGTCCACGGCTTCGACACCAGAGTGCGCCCGTTTTGTGTGCGTGAATAAAGCTGCGGCTGCGGTTCCGTGCCATGCGCCAGAGAGAGACAAAGCACCGAACAGGTCTGTCTATTCAAACCACGCCTCTTGGTATTCGAGTCGCGCGCACCAATACCACACCGTACTCTCCTCTGCGTGTGTATACGCAGGTTTTACAGGGACGACGCTACGCTTTCACAGGAACAAAAAGACATGTGTCCTTAACCCACGAATTTTTGTACTTCGTTGGTAAAAAAAGCTGTAAAAAGCTTGACTGCGCAGTATCATCGTAGATAGAACTGCAAAGCGTTGTTGTAGTATTTTGTAATAATCCTGCGAGGAATAAAACGTCTAAAAAATAACAGGTGTGCGTCCCTGTGTACGTAGATGGCGCCACTACTTTACACGCTACTTCCTTCAACCCCGTGCGCTGAAAAATCGCTAGAACAAAGCTGTGGAGTATCAATCTTCTCGTTTTATCGAGGAAGAAAGAGGATTTTATGAATTCTATGTCGGCTCCGCATGCGTTGAGACATACATAACTAACCGGTGTATGTAAATCTCTCTTCCTTTTTTTTCTGGCTACACACACTATTGCCGGATCCAGGAGATTAGTGGTGGGGTATGCTTAATCTTGAAGGTGCTCAATACTTAGGACATGCAGTGGGGGCGATGAAGGGGCAGCAAACGAGTTCCTGACAATCGTGGCTGTACCTGTAACGCTTGACCGATGCTAGAGAACGGCGTGGATAGTGCATCTGTCGTTGTTTATGTAGTATTCCCCACACTATGGGCTCTTTCCTCTTTTTTTTTCTCTCTGCCTTTACATAACGCGTCTAAAATTTTAACCTTGGAAGCTTCTATAAGCCGTAATCTTAGAATTTCCTTTCACCTTTAACATCGTAAGAATGTATACTTTCCACAACCTTTGGAGGGATACATAAGTATAAATTATTTATAAATAATACAAACTTTTACTACCGTCTTTAATTTGAAGCATTCGGAAGGTGTTTGATAGTTTAATATATTGTTTCATGGTCTACAAGATTTGTATTTGCAGCACATAATAGCGATAACATTAATTACTCGTAATTACCCAATAGGAATAACAGTAATGGGAGGTAATATTTATTCCAAATGGATATTGTGTAATGTGAAAGCATTTCCAAGTAATTCATTCCTTTTATTTTCCCCGGACGAGTGCCGGAGTGGGAGATGACCACCGATTCCTAGAAGCGTTTTCGTTACTTCTTGGAAACGGTCAGGCTTTTTTCGATCTGCGTTTATGTTCGACGGACTCGGTCGCCCCTCTGCACAGGCGCAGAGTGCGCTTCGTTGTTTGTAGGAGGGATATGTATATTAGCAGAGCTCATTTTATTTCGTCTCACTCTTCCTACGTTGAACTAAAAACCACCCTCGATCTATTACCTTGCTTCTTTTTTTCTTGTCCGCCTACTTATTTTGTCTTCCTTTATTTGTTACGTTCTTTCTACCATCGTTGCATCTTTTCACGTATACGGGGTGTCTCGTAACTAACGATACACGCGATAGGGTGGTGATTCGCCTACGCTATGACCTATGTATGTAGGAAAAGCGTTCCCCTTATCTCGATCAACGTACCCCTTGGACGCCGCAGCTGTACTTCGGTGCACGTGTACCCGATGAGAATTCAAACTCAATTTTCTTGAGAATGAAGCGAGTTACGAAAATATTCTATTCCACTTTCTCGAGTAATTTTTTCCATTTAGAATCGTCATTGTTCCGCTCACGCCATCGTTTAAGAGACACCCTGTATATACGCGTCGCAAGTTGGTCGATTCCATTATTACGTCACAATCACTCCCTCGTCCGTGTGTCTCAGTTTTTTTGGGCATACAGATAAACCTCGAAATTACATCCTCTATTAAATATTTTTAATATTGAATCGTTACATCACATATAAAACTGAATTAATTTCACTGGTCTGTTACATGAGCAACTAATTCTTTGTACTCTTTTACAACGTTCTCGACTACCGCAAATGCTTGCAAAAAATCATCATCTTCTAAGCCGAATTTTTTATATTGGTGCAAGTATGCAGCGTGAACGTAAGAGTTCCAGGTTTTACTTAAGAGCGTATCCAAAGGACCAGAGATTTGAGAGTTATTGGTAATCAGAGCAAGAAACTTATCATGATTTAAGAGCTTTCGCTTCTCGTGCGAATGGGAAAAACAATCAATCGTATTCCAGTTTGTGTACAAAGACTTTTCACTGTATTCATCGGTCATGACGAAATCTTTATCCGTTGTTATTCCCCGAGTTATCAGAAAATTTGATACCGAGCAAGCGTACGCGTGGTGCGCTGTACTACCCAACGAGCCAGACGGCATTTTCAGTTCGACGTCGGTTAATTCTGAATTTAGATTCGGCATTCGAAGCGTTTGCTTTAGATGACGTGTGTACGAACTCCAATTAAATATAGGTTCATATTCCGAAGATGTTTTCGACACATGTGGAATACTCTTGATCGTCGCTAATTTGTAAGAAGGATGCGAAGCTATCCGAGACACTAACGAGTGCACGCTATATTTCAGATGCTTTACTGGTTGGAAAACAGCCAATAATTTCTCTGAAATAATGTCATTTATGTCTTGGAAATTTGTCGCAGATTTCTTCAACAAATTTGTACATATATTATATATTTGTTCATTTTCAATTACAATGTTCATATCGCTTTGATTACAAACTTGCGCCAAAGTTAATAATGTATTATAGTTTTGCGTGCAAACTTCGCCGTGCGAAAATGGTAATATCGTTGTGACGATGATTGGCTTTGTTTTATATTCTTCTCGTAAGAGTTGTAAAACCGAGCTTCCGATACCAGATCCCGTTCCACCCGCCGAACTCAGAAGCAAAAGAAACCCATCGAAATGATCCATCTTTTCCACTTCTCGCCTTACGGAATTTAGTATCGCGTCGCCTAACTCGTATGCCTTGGTCAAGTACCCATATGCCCAGTTATTTGCGCAACCCCCTCCAGCTTGGCAAACTACATTTTTTGTCCAGTATGCCCATGGAATAGACGCGTCGTTACAAATGTCGTTTATTACTTTCTGCTCCGTATCCACAAGAATTGCTCTCGCTAAACGCTTATTTTCTTTGGATATGCCATTGAACCATTTATTGAAAGTATCTTCCGAGTACTGGTAATTAGCATTGTACGATACACCTGTGTTTACGCATTCCATGTCGGATGATATCTTCGAGAATAACGCGTGTCCCAGCTGATTTCCACATTGCCCGAATTGTATAGTAAGCATCGTTGCAATTTGATGGATCAATCGGTTCGCAGCCAATTCATTGTACTAACGCAGTAATGTCTCTTCTATAATGTAGAATTTTAGTTAGAAATACAATAGTTCATATTGTCATAATCACATCGGATCAGACACATTCAACCGTTCGTGTTTTCGTTTGAAATCACTTATGGCTCTATCAAACTGGTTTATGTTTAAATGTACGAAGAGATGCATATGGAGAAGGACGAATTGAAGATTAACGTTCCCGCGAAACACAGAATCTTCGTAGTGACGGGATATTTACAAAAAGTTATCTTTGTTTATAAATTTGTATAAGTTGCTTTAGAAAACCTCTGTTCAAAGACAAGCTCTGATGAATGACAGAGCCGTTAACACCGTGTGATCAGTGAAAGGTAACAAAAGGTAATACGCGCAAGTAGTTCAACAGGTCACCGCAAGATTTCGCGGTCATGATGTGCGATAAAACCGTTAAAAATAGAAATTCACGAATTATCTGCTAATATATTCACTTTCAAACGTAACGATGCAGTTAAACTGTACTCAGAATTCTACATTGTTTTCACTTCGGTAAATCTATGCCCAGTGGCGGATTTAAGAAAAAAGGCCCAGGTGGCAAACGTTCCGAGGGGCCCATTTTTCCGGGAAAATGAAGAGGTAGTTTACTAAAAACCGGCCAAGTGTAGTAGTGCGAAAAAGAATGTAGTGTTTGGATACCTATAGCTAATCATAACTTTTTTTGGAGATGGGCCCGTGGACAGGGCAGGGGCCCAGACGGCAACTGCTATGTCCATGCCATACACTCGATTTCATCTGATTCTGTTCATACGAACCATCGTGTAAAATTTGAGAATAATACTGAATGCGATAATTAAGACTTATCTATAAGAAAAAAAATTGTAATAAAAAAAATTAAACAAATTTAAAAAACCGACTGCATAAAGAGCGAACTAAAATGACAAAAACAAGACTTAATTTATTTACACCTTAAGATTTAATTTATTTATATATAGCATATTATTTATCATAAATAGGATAATAGTAAGATGACAATTTAAATTAACACAATTGCCTGCAGTCGGAGGCCTTAGAAATAAAAAATGACATATTGTCTTAATAAATATTTTGTATCGCTGTTCGCCCTAATTTGATTTGATGGGCTATTAACAGCACTAACAGTATTCCCCACACGGAGAAAGAGAAAAACATATAAGTTACAAAATACGCTGAAGTTGAAATATCACTATATAAGCATGAATTTGCACTGATGTTGTCCACCTCTTTTTGTTACTAGCTTGAAGCAGTTTCTTTAGTCATTGCGGTACATGCTTGGGGTAGAAGAGCATTAAAAGATTTAAGGCCTCCGACTGCAGGCAATTGAGTTAATTTAAATTGTCATCTTACTATTATCCTATTTATGATAAATAATATGCTATATATAAATAACTTAAATCTTAAGGTGTAAATAAATTAAGTCTTGTTTTTGTCATTTTAGTTCGCTCTTTATGCAGTCGGGTTTTTTAAATTTGTTTAATTTTTTTATTAAAATTTAAAAAAAAAATTTTTATATCCTATAACATTCGGAACGTCAAGACAATTCGAAAGACACCTCATTTGTCCAAATCGGTGTATCCGTACAGGCTCTAGAGCGTAACATGGACATACATACATAGCCTGATAAACACAATACCCTCCTTTGCGTGCCGCAGTCGGGTAAAAAATGATTTTGAACACGTTTAACAATATACACATACTTTTATCGGATGGTGATTCATGAACCCGTATCTCGTGCTTCGAAATACGTTACGCACGTAGCGAAAGAAGAAAGAAAGTTAATCAACGTAGGCACGATCAGGTAACATAAAAAAATTGCTACTATTTCTAAATAAGCGATTATTTGAACTTCATTCGTCGACCTTGCGAGGATATCGTAGTAAACACGTGCGATCGGCATTCAATAACGTTTTATGTGCATATTACAGTGGATGCATAGTTTTTGGCGCAGTATCGTATCTACTTTAATCTTATAGATATATCGTATCGATTTAAAGACTAAGCAATTATAATGGTTGTACTACGTCAGTTGTCTTTACTGGAGGCGTACTAAGTGTGTGTTTAAAAAGCGCAGCTTAATCCCCACCTTTTATTGCATGCAATTACTACAAACGTGGTTGGAATATGGAATCACAACTGTATTTCATTGTACGGAACACTCGAGAATTGTAAAATGGTATTCACATTAAAATCCTTTCGGTCAACACTGTTTATTGCATTCAAATCCACTTCGTACTATTAAACAATTTTCCCGTCATTAATCCTCTTAGCAATGCCTGCTCGTTAACGCAAGATAAAGCCAGACGGCGCAGCATTGAAAACTAGTAACGTGGAAGGAGTTAATAAGAAAAAAAAATGGCAACATATCTTTACGTAATCTCGGAGAGATATATCTCGGATAGATACATCCTCGGCGAGTAAAAAGTCACGAATCGCTCGCTTTGCCTATAATTTTCTTTCGCAGAGTGCAGACCGTGAAACGTCTGGAAACACACGATCGAATAATGATGAAGCAAAGCAGGAACAAGATCGCTGCAATTTCAAGCAGTCAATACGATCCGCTCCGGAGATTTGAGCGCGATTAGCAATTCCTCGGTCGATTTACGCGGATGTAATATTTCCGCGCTGCTCGTGTATGCGTATACTAACATCGCTGTTAGAGATAATTTTCAACCAAACACGATGGACGCCTGCTATCGCGTTTGCATGCGCGTACTTGTAGCGCGAATAAACGACACGAGATCTCGTTCACGAAGCGAGAAGCAGGTGATTTTGAGGACTAAACGATCACCGTGCCGAGTGACACGAAATCCGAGAAACCCAAGTACTTCGCGGAATTGGCCGATCGAGAATCGGTGGACAAAGGTAGTCCTATACAGGTCGTTCTGTTTACACGTGCCCCTGCCTACTCCGCTCTGAATTCGATTACGGCAATCGTGACGGATACAATGGGAAAGTCCTTCTGTGACGGGGACGAATTGATCCATCCAGGAGAAATCCCATGAGCCACGGGGTCACCCGAGCACCGTATATAATTATAGCCACGGCCACGAATTAATCCCAGCCATTCGCAGGCGCGGACAGAATTTCCAGTTGCAAGCAAGAGAAAGAAAGATACAGAGTGGGGTTGCACGCGATTTCGCAGCCCGATCGTCGCGAGCCTCGGACAGTTCGTCGCGGCGACGAAACACGGGAAGATAATATCGGCACGCGTCGGGTGAATCCGACGACTCCGTCGACAGTTTGGTATTCATCGGCCGCGACCTGCGCCTCCTTATCGCGCTGTCTCGTTAAAACTCTGTATCCACCGTCGATTACTACCGCCGGGCGTGCACTTCTCGCCCAGGGCAGGTTTTTTCATTTAGTGACGTGTACGTTGGGGCAGGCATCTGGTTCCCCGCAAGATTTTCTCGCCGACGGGCCAAACGTCGGAGGCACTTGCGTCCTTCGTCAAACTCGTACGTCACCGAGCAGCGGTGACGTAGAATTGCGAAACTTACGGCCGCGACAAGTCAGCGAGAGAACCCACGGGATGTTACGTTCGCGAGCAGATCCCCGTGGCGCGCGTTGACGCGATCCATTCTGTTTTATTGCCTTCCCTTCATTCGCGTGTTATGCTTTGTTGCCAGGAACGTAAGATACCGAGAGGCAAGTGTTTAAGAGGAGGTTTTAGTCTCAGCTGCGGCCTTCGGTAAGCGCGTGCTGTCACCGGTAGCAGTGACTGCGACAGTGTCTGGTCTGAATCACCATGAGATTGACGAACAGTGCCTCGTGAACGAATTCCCGTAACCGAAGGGCCGATCGGCTGCGTGCAAGTGTCGCGTGGCATGCACGAAAATAGATCCGCAGACGGGAAATTCCGTGGAGGGTTCCGGTTCATCGAGATCTTCTGTTCGGAACAGCGACGAAGACTCAGTCATCAAAGAGGCGCCATGTTGTTGTAAACTGGTTGTGATCAAGCGCTGGCAAAGTGACCGCGGACGGCAGAGACGATGATTTGTGCGAGGTAATTAGTTTTCGTGAGTACCTGGCGTATTGTAATGGACGGGAACGATAAAGATAGGTTTAGTTAGTTTTACTATTTCCCATCGCCGACCCATCTTTCTTTCCTCTTAATTACCATTGTTATTATCAGACACATCATCACCTGCGACATCATCTTCATCCTAACGACCAATACGATCTCACCGTGGTAGCTATCTTGGATTCATTATTTCAACGCACTCGGTGCTCTACAATTGCGTAAATTTCGTTGTGTACGATGAACTTCGGCCTGCAACTGAGCGATTAACACGCTTCACGATGCTCCACATAAAACGATAGGTCATCTGCGCAGGGAAGACTCGTAGCCTGTTTTCTCTTCACAATGGCAAGCTGTAGCGGAGCGTGTTTTTTTCGGAACGCTCGTTAGATGTACTTTTCAGATAAGCAAAGATAAATGAAAACAAACGGAGGTCTAAGAGTTACGGATCATTCGGAAAGTGAAATTTCCGCGCTAATGTCGTTACCCGTTATTCAAGCTTGTTGGGCCGTGATTTTCTAAACACACTTCCCGATTTCACTAACGGTAACGTGTTTCGTACAATTCGATTTCTAGAATGGCCTCTGGATGTCTTTGGGAATTCTCCGTTTAAACGGTGTATGGAAAAGTACGGGACCATTTGTTCGATTCGTTAGTTTCTTTAACCCTCGGTTGTCACACCTACTTTTTCGAACGTCGTTGTCACACTGGGTCAATTTGACCCTCCCAATTTTCAATCAGTTGTTACTTAAAAACTATTTGTTAAATTAAGTCTAAAAAATTCTGAGATAAAGTTTGAACATTGTAGAATATATGCCCATCGTTGAAAGTTGACATTTAAAGTGACGTCATGCTTTAAATTTTTTTTGAAGTAATAAGAGTTTCGAGAAAAAGTGTTTTGCTTCAAAAATTTCAGGGTCAGATTGACCCTGTGTGACAACCGAGGGTTAATTACATTTGAAATTCAGTAATTACATCACTGAAACAGTGATGTTTATAAAATATATTATCGGTAGAATTAAAGCTAAGTAGTAACATGTGTGTTATTATGGCAAAGTGAATACCACGCAATCGCGCCACAGGCGATAGTAAATTTAAAGAACGTACTTTCCAACAATTCTAAGTGAATCCAATAGATTCCATGAACAAGTAGCCGTGTGTACATAATCCTGTTAAATCGTCGAATCGTGTGCGCACTATATGCAAAGTTAGTGAAACGATACGCACGGTGTCCTAGAATTCGCAAGTATAGTTTGCGCGTGACACGCGCGACTGTATAAAATCGTAGTTTATTAACCGTTAAAGAGAAGCATTGACCTATTAGGCGGGATTACCTGGTCATAATATAAAGTCACAGAAAAATTTGCATAAGGGACGTGTACATAATTACATTCCGTTACATTGTCCCCCGCAAAGCGTGTTACGATTAATATTTCACTACCAACCATCGATTCTTTGTTCACCATCCTTTACTCACTTGAATCCTCTGTCAACGCGATGCCATCTTGGTGAATCATCTCTCCCTCTAAAATAATAACATCATTCACAACTCACGAAGCATACAAGTTCATACCCATATCAGCCAATTAGAAGTTTCGACCGGTCAGGACAACAAAGCGCGTTGTAGCTGAATTATGCTTGAAAATTTCGGTGGAAACGGTAGAAAGGGACGTTCTTGTTCGTACAGTGCATGGGCATGGTGACATTGGTGCAGCGTCAGCAAATAATACCGGTCGGGGGGAACCGGTACCCGAAGGACCAAGATCAGGCGCACGGCGACATCGCCATTGAGAATCACGATATCGAGAACTGTCGCGGCGAGATAGCCGGCGCCCTCAAGGAGACCGCGGTCACTGTCGCTGGAAATGCCAGCCTTGCCGGTTCCTCTACGCAGTGCAGTGACGTAGAGGATGACGAGGAGGAGACGGATATCGAGGAGGGCGAGTGGATACCCGAACTGCCTGTGCCGGCGGTGCTGCAGCATCACCAGCAGGTCGCCACAGCGGACGGCAATGTGGTGCTGCCGAACGCGGACACCTCGAATTTCGGGGATGTCCGCGTGAAGAACTCGGCCAACGTGCACCTTGGTAACAAGACGTTTTATAAGGGCCCAGTGACAATAAAGCAATTCGTTTACACCAACCCGACTTCGATACAGGAGTATGATACGGTTAAGAGCGACGGCGGCCAAACATTCAACGCCAACGCGTCCGATTTGGCCACTGCTAAGGGCAATCTACCTAGCAATCCACCGATCTTGTCTCAGAACACCGACCTCGATAAAGGTGATTACCTGAAGCACATTTTTCAGTACGGCGTTATTGATGTAGATCGACGTGTAAAGATCCTACGAGGGCCCGTGAACGCGACCCCATCCGGGGGTAAGGTCCGTTATGTACTTGGTAGGATGGGTGACATTCAACGGGGATCTTGCCTCTTACTTATCGAAACTAAAATCACCGTTACCTGGAAAAGGTCGTAGGTATATCCACGTGCAATCGTCAGCCTACAGTTTCATGAGAGATAACTCACCCTGCTTAACATTATCATGATTAACGTGCCGATATCGGCAATGAGTTATCTAATTGCATATGTCTCGAATAGGGCGGAAACGGAAATAAAATAAACGAAACGTTCAGATAAAATATCGATCGGAAGTATAGGTATATACATTTGCTGTATGCATTACATACCTACCTAGGTACCTTTGTTTTACAATGAAAGCTGCGAGTCCGTGTTGTATTCTAGTACTTTACTACTTGGCTTCGCCCGAAATTTAATAAAAAAAATTTTTTTTTAGGTTTTTTGTGAAAATGGTCACATTCATTTGAATTACCTAGGCATAATGAGCTGGGACACATTTCGTGACCCCCAGAGTTTTCTGCTTTGTATAGTAAGATTTTGTAAACGTATGTGAATTTTGATGAATGACGTTGCGATATTGTTCCCAAATGTTTCCTTAATTTCGAACTACATTACTTACAGCTTGAAGCCAGCAAATAGCAGTCTCTGAATTCTTAGATACAGATTTTTAAATCGTTATTAAGGTGTAAACAGATGTTATCAATCGTCCTTTAACAGTTTAGAGAATTTGATTTGAAATAATACTTTATCTAAATCGGTCATTGCTAAACTCGCGCGCGCGGGTAACAGATTCTTTTTTAATTAAATCCCTTTTATCGACTCGATGAGCTTTTGCCATAACTGCATTTTATCTGGGCGCGATTGTTACATAAATTCGATAAGCTTTCGGCGGAAGTAATGATTGGCGACATCCTGTTTTAAAAACTGCGCGGTGCTTCGGTTGATAAAAGAATGTTGTGACACATTTAATATTCTATTGTAGTGCATCACGAGAGATAGTTCCTGGGAAGTCCGGGAAAAAATTTTATCTCGCCTCTACTTGCATTTTTCAGTTCATTGTTTCTCTGTCACAGTATTAAGACGGTTCACGGTTTCAGTTTTTCTTTTTGCTGCTTTAACGCCAGAACAAACTGAACGTAAATACATAAACAGTTTAATTTTGCAATTAAATTTTCGTATATAATTTAATTTTATGCAAATATTTGAATCCGTATTTTTTTTCTGGCGTACATTCGGTGGAACGTTGCGTCTTGTAAACTTGATACTATGATATTAACGCGCGGCAATAGTTACGATGTACCAGAGGATAACAATGCTGGACGTAAGAAGAAGATTAAAAAGGGTTAATAAGTGTTTTCGTAATTGGATAATTTAATAGCATGAAAAAGTATTAAAAGTATTACAATCATTCACTCTCAACGCAGCGTTTTATACTCCTTCATATGATATTTCTGCATTATTACAGTAGTAAAGTGGTTATGGACTTGGAGGTGTGCGGCCTTTTTGTGTGTACTAGCCTTAATTCTCGTGACTACTGTGATCGTTGCCTGTGTGTACCTCACGCGTAACGTTACTACTCCACCAGCACCTGTTTTCCCGGAAATTCCAGATTCTTCGCTCGGAGGTACTTAGTTATGTTCGTACAGTTTTCAAGTTTCTTAACCAATAGATGTTACTTTGTGCTCTCTCAAGCTTCTCCCGAACTTTTTTCGAGACGGTTAAATCGCCCTATTTAAGTTGCAGGTGTTAAAGTGAAAAATGTACGTTTCGTCGAACGAAACGAATGGGGTGCTCAACCTCCGTCGGAGCCATTGACTCGGATGACACTTCCGGTACCATATGTGATTATCAGCCACACAGCTACCGATTTCTGCACCACCCAATCGGAATGCACATTCCGCGTTCGATTCGCTCAAACATTCCACATCGAGTCCAGAAATTGGGCGGATATCGCTTATAATTTTCTCATCGGAGGCGACGGGCTTGTATACGTTGGTCGAAGTTGGGATTACATGGGCGCCCATTCCTTCGGATTCAATAACATCAGTATAGGTATCTCGTTTATTGGTACTTTCAACACCGTCATACCACCGAGAAATCAGCTATATGCCGCGCAACGACTTATCGAACTAGGCGTAGAAGGTGGTAAAATTGCGCCGGATTATAAGTTACTAGGCCACCGACAAATCTCTCAGACTTTAAGCCCGGGTGATGCTTTGTACAGTATCATCAAAACTTGGCCTCATTGGTCGCCGACAGCATAATAAAATGAAAAATGTCGTACATTGTGATATATTGAGCTAGTGTATCTCGCATTTATCTAATCGTTTTTATCGGCCGCAGTCTCGCTCGAGATTCGGGCAAACTTTACAAATGATAATAACGTCTTGAGGAAAATTATCGCCAAACTTGAACAATGCAATATTTGCTCGACACTTACATTCTTTTTCTACATGATTGATGCAATTAGTGCCACTGGCGTTTTAAGTAGTAAGCTTATTTCGACAATAGGCCGATAACAATTCGAAGTATGATATCGAATATAACTTAATTACACGCGAATTTGCATTTGGTACGATTTGAAAAAGACAGCGGGGATCTGTTTTGTAGGTTAGTCGAAAAATTTCGTGTAAAAATTTCCCGTTCTCGACAAGAAATGTGATGTATCAATATTTTAATAAAATACTGATAACTATTGTTCATTATGCCATGTAAAATACAATAATTTTATATGTAAGGTTTTCAATGAGCACTAAGAATACTGTTGTGCGCATTGTGGAAGCAAAAGAAACATTGTAGAAAATACAAAAAAATGTTGAATTTCAATTGTTGAATGTAGTACCTACTACACCCGACTTCTTTCGAACGTATAAGACCGTACATCGTTTAAAATTTGAATTGTTTTACGATAGATCCGTTATCTCATTAAGTATACGATACAAGATGCGGTGTATTAATGGAGAAATAATTGAATTTGTAGTATCCGTTTGTGACTAGAGGGCGCTGGACGTGCCAGTTGGAAAGCATTATGTCCCGTTTACAATGTCGGGATGATGTAATCGAGATGCATTGCGGAACGCGAAGAGGTGGGATGCGAGTGATGGGACTGGGAAGGATTGATTACGGAACACGCATGTTAAATGCAACTGTTACTAACAGTATCCTTAAAGGAAGAGCAAATGTATAGAGCTCTTGGGGATAGAAAATTTTTATACAATTTTTATAATTTTCTGAACTATATGCCAATATGATATCGTTATCAGAGGGACGGATCGTGTACGAATCGACAGTTTGGAAGATAGCCATTTTGGCGGGTGACGTGTTTGCATGCCGAGTATTGACAGCCATAACATAAATGATCGACGTCGAATGTAATATGGCGATAATCGCTTTTCCGATCCGGGGAAGGCGGCGAAGTTGGTAATTGGCGGCTCGAATGAAAGAGGACCGGGGCGATTTTTCACGATGGTGAGAAATATTAATCGTGCTGAGTACCGCCGGATGGTAAACAGAAGAAAGGCCGCGTATAATTTTCAGCTGCGCTAGGGGGGGCAATGCACCATGGGAACAATTTGCGACAGGCGCATGCGCAGATCAGTTTACAGTTGGAGCTTGGAAGAAAATGGCGTCAGCTAAGTTTCTGGAGGAAGCTCTGAGCACGGACGTCGATGAATCCGCAGTGAACGCGATAGTGGGCTCCCTCGAAACGCAACTGGTAACATCGACGCCGGCTGTCTCTGGTCATCAAGTGAGCTCTGCGTCAGTCAGCCAGCAGAATCATCAGGTGAACAGTGGTATTTCCAACGGGGGCACCATCACCGCGGTACAGCCGCAGAAACATGGGGTTTCGAACGGCGGCGGTGCTACTACGGTGAACAGTCTGATGACTCAAGAAGTTACGAAGTCCATCACCACGAGCACTCTCCTCCCAGTAAACGTGGTTACCTCAAACACAGTGGCGCCACAGGTTACTACACAACAGCAGCAACAGCATACACAGCCAGCAGTCCCCCCTGCTGCTTATATCAATCAAGTTACTACCAACCAGGTGACCAGTAATCAGACAACAACACACATACCCAGCCTCGCCAAAGCGCACGAGCCTGTCAAGATTATTTATCCAACGGTCGGGCAAGTAATAGCGACCACGGGGGTAGCCAATGTCAATAATAAACTTTCCTTCCCCACGCAAACTGTCGGACAGCTAGCCAACGGCACTTTGGGACTAACGTCGCAGGCAGTGTTACAGGCGACGTCGAATGTTGTTACGAATGTTGGCTCCGTCAGCGATACGGGCAGCCAAACGGTGGCTAGTGTAAATAAGCCGACAGGTACCGCTTTAGTGATAAAGACTAGTGTAGCACCCAGTGGCATGGTTTCCGTTCCGATGTCTGTTCCTGTTTCTGTGGCTGGCAACGCCGTCAGCTCAGCGCTACAGGGTAAACCGGGGGTCACGTCCACCATAGTACCCAGCAATGTACAAATTCTTAACGTGAATGCGATGCGTCCTGGCACACCAGTGGCAGGACAGCAAGCAGGAAAGCAAGTCGCGTCCAGAGTAGTAATCGGTCAGCATATGATTGGAACAAGGCCTGGAGCTCCAGGGGTAAGATATTTATAACTTGTAAACAAATATACACGTACGTTCACCTAAAGGTCATTCCATATATTCACTTGTGTATGTTTCAAAACATTTTTTTTTATATATTATATATATATATATATTCATAACACTTCTATCTTCCAGCGCTCGGTATAAATTCATGTATCGTATATTGTTAAAATATTTATTTTCCATTTCTAGATAACATTACAAACATTACATAGTCTTCAACCTGGGACTCAAGGTCACATATTGTTAAAAACGGAAAATGGACAGTATCAGTTGTTGAGGGTAGGACCACCTCCAACTGCGGGTACTCCCGCTGGTACCGCAGTTACGCCAAATAGTATAGCGGGAAATGCGGTGGTTGCTGCACCATCACCAGGCACTACCTATCGGTTAGCCTCAGTGCCGGCTGTAAGTAGGCTGAACACACAGTTCACAGGCCCACCACTCGCCACTTTAAGAAAATCTGTTCAGGTGACGCACTCTTATACCTCTTACAAGACTCGATGTAGTGCTGTAGTAGACTTTTAGTTTGTGCCATTAGTTGGAATGGTGTTATTGGTAAGGCTATGTATTATGTTTATATTCCTTTATTCTGTATTAATTTATCATGTTTGTCCTATCAAAGTTTTCTTTAAATTGTAACGCAACTTTATCGCATTCGGATTTCTTTCTTGGGTTTTCGAGAATCATTAATGCGCATTGCACAGATATCACGGTTTACTGAACGTTTCAAACAGATCTTTGGATTTAATACTTAGTAGTCGTCGATCAGTTGCCACGAATGGCCCGAGAGGTCTGTCTGTAGTATACAAAGAGTTTTGTTTTCTTATTGGCTTATTTGCTGGGATGCCTTTGTATCGTAGAACTTCTAAGTTTTTGAAAATTGCAATTGTTTTATCGAAGCCGACGGCTTCGTCATAATGTACTGATCTTTGCATGTTATATTGGTTAAGGGTATTACAGGATGTTTGAAAAACTGATTGTGTTTGTGTATATTTAAATTAGAATAATAAAATTTCTTTCGTGTATTGTACAAATACGACATCTTATTATTTTAAATTATTGAAAGTTACTGTGCAAATCCGAAAGAATATTCGTATATAGTAGCCAGAAAGAAGTAGTACTTGCGTCATTTTTCACGTACTAATTTTTCACCAAGTTCTTATTTACGACTTGTATTTTAATATTCTCAAGTGCAAGTTATTGATTTTGTAAATGAAACGCTTTAATTATTGTGTAATAGAATGCAATAAAAATAAAAGCAAACATATACATATCTTTTCGTAAGAAATAATTAAAGAACAATTGTAAAATACCAAAAGTCACGAGTCTGTACAAGGTACAAGTGCGTCTTCACTTTGTGGTATAGTTAGATATTAAATCAACTTAGTATAATAAATATGTTCATTTCGAGACACCGAAATTTCTTTGATAATGCAGTAGAAATTTGAATTTTATGTTTAACGAATCTGAAGTTCAGCATGCGCATAGAAAAGGCATATTGTAAGTCACACCTTGTTAGGAGGAATGCTGTAACGAAAGAAAATAAAAGATACATTTTGCTAGAGCTATTTTTACAAATATTTAATAGAAACATGCATGCGGAAAATAAATTTCATACATCTTGTACGTTTCCTTAATGATACTGAGCTTCAGAACATTAAACGATATAATTTTCTCGATAAGTGTCGATAATTCGAATCTTCAGAATAATTGTTTTAATGGCAAAGCATGGCATAAATGAAATTGTCATTGTCTCATAAGTTCTGTAGTTTATATTTTATTTCTGGCGATGCTGCAAAATGCTTTTAATTTGGAGTGTTATTCCAGTTTTCTAAATCTAATTGAATCCTGGAAGCGATAAGTTTATAGATAGTATTTAAAGATTAAAGTGTAACTATTTGTTTTCTTTTTTGATAGTGTATCGAACAAGAGTCTTTCAAATAATCTTAAGCACGAAGAATGTTCTAAGATCTGCTTTTATTTATTGAAACAGACTGTGGCTGCAACTATCACAACAGCAGCTACAACCCCAGCGACAGTGACTGCTGCCGTCACAACTACGCCTGCCCCACCTGTTACTACTGCCCAAACAGTTCAGACGCCTACACCTGTATGTATTCCGTATTATTAGATCGACAGACCGATGTAGTAATACTAATTACACGTAGCGTTACGAACATCCTAGCGACTAACAATCTAACATTGCCATTTATATTTATCCGTGACTTTTGTAATATTGTGCTTTTTATTTTTAGCGTCAAACTACAGATAATACCAAAGAAAAGTGCCGTAGATTTTTAGCAAACTTATTAGAGTTGTCTAGTCGAGAACCTAAAGCAGTGGAGCGAAATGTTCGAACTTTGATACAAGAATTAATTGATACTAAAGTTGAACCCGAGGAGTTCTGTGATAGACTTGAAAGATTATTGAACGCATCACCACAACCATGCCTGATTGGTTTCCTCAAAAAGAGTTTGCCACTTTTACGGCAATCTCTTGTTATGAAAGAGTTGGTTATAGAAGGCATAAAGCCACCTCCAGCCACTATCGTTTTTCCTGTAACATCTGCCGCTCCTGTAGTTACACAGGTAACACAGGTAAGAACAATTCACCAGTACACAAATCAATAAATCTGCACATTAAGTTGTATAGCGTAACTAGTTTAATATAAACAGCTGTTAAGCGTAGAATTACACTTCGTATCGAAGATTTTTCCCATCTACTTTTCATGTATATAGCTCGCCATGTAACTCACAATGTATTTTATAACACCGTGTAGCAGAATCAGATTAGACCAAGTGTTGCTGTAACAACAGCAACGATCCCTGTAACTGCAGTCACTGCATCTACGCAAATAAGAGTAATGACTCCGCTACCTACTGCTACAACTACAGTCCCTAGACCTACACAGCCAGTTCAGCAAAGGCTGGTAAGCTACCAAAGTGATTTCAATGTTTATATATCCAGTATACTTCGAATTTCGATGATCCTTGTAGTACGTAGTCTCCACAGTATTCTAATTCCTAGCAATTAGTGATTAATACCTTTTACGTTGATAATCAGCACTCTGCAGAAGTAACGCGTAGCTTCTTTGTTCATTTCGGTTTTGTACTGCTTGTGTAGTAAATTGTAAAACGTAGTATATTGTTTTGTTTAGATGCGACCCGTGACAACGGTAGTTCGTAGCCCCACAGCGTACACTGTAAAGTCAACGGTAGCAGTAAGTGGAATTCGACCCCCTGCACCAACGGTCCAGAAGCCACCTATCACAACAACTGTTGTTAAAACAGTGACGACTGCAACGCAAGGCAAAACAGTCAACACAACCACTACTGTTAATAAAGCCGTAGTGCCTTCTTTCGTTCCAAAGCCAGCTACTAAAGAAAAGGAGAAAAAGACATTTTCGTCAGCAGGATACACGTAAGTGATTACTTTTCGGGAGTGCGATAGCAAGTGGTTATACATTGATGATACGTGTTTGGAGTGTTATAACAGAAGTATACAGTGCGAGTCAGAAGAAACAGAACATCTAGATATCTCTGTTAAATTTGGAGATAGGAGAAAAGTTGCCATCTTCAAAGTTATTTTGAAGGTCATCAGCTTTTTTTTAAATGATACCATATATTTCTGACTTCAAGTATCAAAATGAGTTTAATGACATATGATATCTTGGCGTCAAGAATTTAGAATCGGGTAATGGAAGCTTGAATGTATAAAATTAAGTTTTTGGAACTGATCTCGTGGTCTCTGAATATACATAGACATGATTATCAGCTCATTGAGATATCGTATCAATTTATCGATAGACGTTTGATTATGGGTCACTCGTAACAAGGAAAGATCATTATCATTATGCCACTTATGAATAAAGTCGCGAGTGTATTAGAGAAGCCGAGCGATTTCGTGGTCGCAGTTGGTCATCTCCTTCCGTACACTCCAATTCAATCACAAAGTTCTCGAAATTGGTAGCATTGTGAATAAGAAAACTGTGAGAGTTAAAAGTGTAACACACGAAGCAAATACCATCGATATTCTGGCTGCAGTGACCGTAAAGCCTCAAATTAGACAAGTTGTTCCAGAAAGCGTCATTAGCCAATCAACTGTTGCGCGTATAGTACACGAGCCATAGATTTCATAGGAAAAATTTTGGAAATCGTGTGAATTTTTTGAGTGGGGCATTGAGGCAAATTAGAAATGATAGACGATTTTCCGATAAAGTATTATTTACTGATGAAGCTTCCTTTACGAATCATGGTCAGGTAAACATAAGTAATACGCGTAACTGAAGTTGTGAAAATTAAAAAGCAAAATAATCTTGAAGGTGACGTCCAAGCAAAATCTGTTTGTGCCATTACCTTCTTGTCGAGTGTCACTTTTCTCGTTTTCTCCCACCTACAAACCTAACAGAGGTATTTAGGTATCCTGTTTTTTGTGATCCACCCTGTACATGTGCATATGCTTTTTCCGTAAATAGGGGAGATGATGATATTAACGATGTCGCTGCTATGGGTGGTGTCAATCTTGCAGAGGAATCTCAGAGGATTCTCGGTTCTACAGAATTTGTTGGGACACAAATACGATCCTGTAAAGATGAAGTATTTTTACATATGACACCATTACAGCAAAGAATTAAACAAATTGGTAATTTTCATATTAATCTGTTAAAGTAATCGAACGATATATATTGCATAAAAGTGTCATATTTAAGCAACACAGGATTATCTTTTTTAGTTTCTAATTATGGATTAGAAGAACCTAATCAGGAAGTGGCGGCGTTAATTTCGCACGCCGCGCAAGAAAGGTTAAAGAATTTAGTAGAGAAATTAGCAGTAATTGCAGAGCACAGGATAGACTTGATAAAGGTGAAAACACACGAATCTTATATATCTATTTTAAGTAAGCCCACCGATCGAGCATTTATAAAACAAACGGCATGCACTGTTCGCAGGTGGACCCGCGTTACGAGGTGACGCAGGATGTTAGGGCACAGTTAAAATTCTTGGAAGATTTGGATAAAGTCGAGCGTAGAAGGCACGAGGAGCAAGAAAGGGAGTTACTTCTACGCGCCGCGAAGAGTCGTGCAAAAACGGAAGATCCGGAACAAGCTAAACTGAAGGCGAAAGCTAAAGAGGTAATGCAAATTAGCGAGCTGAAAGGTACGCCTGTATACACACAGAGATAATCATAATATCCGTATTGCCAACAGATGCAACGTGCAGAGATGGAAGAGTTAAGGCAAAGAGAAGCTAACTTGACCGCTTTACAAGCGATCGGTTCGCGTAAAAAGCCTAAACTCGATGTGGGAGGAGCAGCCAGTAGTCCGGGAAGTAATTCCGGCTTGAACACGTCGGCAACGGGGATCAGCAGACAAATGCCGATGAGACCACGATTGAAGAGGGTGAATTTCAGAGACTTGTTGTTCCTTCTCGAGCAAGAGAAAGAAACGTGTAGGAGCACAACATTGTATAAATCATACTTGAAGTGATGTTCTGTGAAGGGCAGGAACTTGAGTGACCCGCCCGATATCTGGCGCCCTACCTGTATGGTCTCGTGTGAGCTGGCCTCAATGGACCTTGACGGATCGTGCAACGTTCGTGTACGTTGCACTGTACAGTGTTTGATAAGTTGCATACAATGAAATTCATCGCGAATCACGTCGGGATTCCACATACATTCAAAATAAGATTATTTCTACCATGTCGATAAGCTTCCCTACTGTAAATGACTGAAAGTTTTTTAAATGTAATATAAATAGATTGTTCTTTATTTTTCAACGCAAAATTACATCATTGGAGGGAAAGAGCAATGTGTATGAGCACATGCCCGATGATGATCAGTCTTTGGGTAGTCTCTTTACGGCGAGGAGGATGTATGGCCATATATAAGTGTTGTTATATGGCGCGCGCATGTATGCCGGATGAATGAGTGTACATTGTCATTTATGTATATGCCTCTGCTGCATTGTAACACTTGACCTATACTTTTGGACACTGTAGCGCTAGTGTAAAGAGTGCAAGTTTTGTTATATATATATATATCATAGTAAATCGTATTTTTGCAAGTCGTAATGTAATAATAATAATAATAATAATAATATTAATAATAATAATAATAATAATAATATACTGTGAGAGCACACTGTCCAAAAAGTATGGAATAATTTGTACAATACCTTACACGTAAATACTAAAATAGTGATAATTTCAATGTTGGTACAACAAAATATAGCTACTCTCCACCATAATGATGGAATTGTTATCAGTATATTATGTTGTAATCTACATTTTCAGTGTTTATAAAAGAATTAGCTGTTACGTTTTTTATTAAAGAAATATTTACAAAAGTACGAATTACGGATATTTTTTCGATCGATGTTAATTTAATTATTTATATTTCCTCTTCGGAATTGGTGCGGTTCTTTGCTTGATGTTCAGAGAAACGATAAAAAAAAGAAGGAAAAGGAAACAGAAAAGAAAAGTGTGCTTCGCATATGATCGATTGAGAGGAAAGGGAAAAAGGAAAACAAAAAAAAGGGAAATTCAAAGCGTGTACCTGATTTATAAATGTAAAATGAATTTGCTGCAGATGTACGTGGGTGCCTATAATATCGTACAGAGTAATTATTGAAAAGATATATCGATCTTTCCTGACTTGCTCATTACATGAGCGTGCTGCATTACACGTGCCCGACACACAGTTCATTCGCGCAGAAACGGAGAAGCAACATGTATATGCCTATCGACGTGCGATGGAATTATCTGATTTATAAATAGTTGATAATAGCTGATTTATATGTATGTATCGTTTTATTGCGTTTAGATTTGGTCTTTAGCGTAACGTCTAGATTTCCCCGCAGCGGTCTTCGTTGTAACGGCTTTCTGTTCTCTACTAGAATCACCTTGTGTTCATTCTCTACAGACACATCACGTACTCGAGCACAGGTCTCGAGGCCCTCGATTACACTCGAATACTTTTAAATACCATACGCGACACTGATACATGGGAAGCCATGATTAACGATTTTTATAGTCTGTAACATAAAATTGTTGAGGCAATGATAGGAAATTTTTATATACATTATACCGTCGTAGTTACGATTTACGATAAAAGTCGCTGAACGATAACGTGTGGAGGTATACTGTTTATTTTTCATAGAGGTCCGCGCGAGAAATGGTTACTTCAGATTGGCCGGGTGTAGACAAAGAATACACGAACGCTGCGCGCCCCGCCGTTAATCTGAATTGACCGTTGTTCTTCAACGATTGTCCGTGCTTCCACGCAATTTCGGCGAGCACGACGAGACACATTTCCTGGCCGGCGTTCGCGCGGAGACATTTGCAAAAAGGCACCGTACACCCGTGAGTCTTCTAGTGTAAATAAATAATGACAAGGAAACAGATGCGAATTATACGTAACGTTTCAGTTACAATTACGTGAAAACGTAATTGCTTCAACGGTTCAATATTAATTGAATACAATACGCGCACAAGACTGACGACATATGTAAAAAGAAAATGGAAAGAGGGGAAAAAAAAATTTATTAAGTTCGCAACCGAACTATTATCATTATCTGTAGCGCGCTGATTAGGTGCGTGAGATGAGTCGGTACGGGAACGACGAAATTATTTGGAGAGGTAATAGATGCGGGGGTATATTGCAATATTGATCTCAGCTATGATTCTATTTGTTATTGCGTGTACCGAGGAGCGATCGCCTTTTTGTATAAATATAATCGATAATAAGTTAGCAATTGGGAGAACAGCCCGAGGATTAAAGGGAGCGGATCGTTGAAGCAAAAGTTGTCGGAGTACATGTAAATAATTCATTTCTTTTCTTTCTTCTCTCTCTCTCTCTCTCTCTCTCTCTCTCTCTCTCCCTCTCTCCCCCTCTCTTTTGTTAAGTACCTCTGTATAGTTTTCTCATCAGAAAGGCGCACATACCGTTTACTTGTACCATACATTTTTGCCCGCGCATTTCACATGTGTAAGAGATTTTTTACATAACTGCGTGTTCCTCTTCGCGATGGTGGATTGCATGATTTTTTACGAGCCTCGAGGGAAACGGAAAAGATAAATGCAGGTTCTCGAGAAGCTAGATTATAATGTTCTCCTTACTGCCACTAGGTGGAATTATTAATAATATAAATATAGATAGAGGAATGTAAAGAAGGAAACAAAAAACTAACTAATGGTACATAGCAGTTTTGGTACAGTATGATATTTTTACAAATTGTAATTGGATAAGCCGTAACCGAGAGATAATAAAACACAAGAATAAGTTTCACCAAAGAATAGCCCGAATTTCTTATTATTCTTAGGCTTCTTTTACGTTCCATACGTCTCTCGCCCGACGAGTGCGAGTTCTGCGAGACATGCGCTTAATTTTCGTCGACGAAGGTCAATCTTTTTGTTCCCACTTTTTGTAGCACGATATTTAGACGTTGTCTATATCGCCAGACCATAAGGGCCAAGAAATGTTGGGCTGTTAGTGTATTTACGAAATTAAATGATAAAAGTACTGAAAGTAATATTTCAATAAACAATTATTTCCTATTACATCGTTTTCTTTCTCGTATCTGTAATTTCTACTAATACATGAATTTCGATGGTGATTCCATTTCAATTTACACGTATAGAGTAAATCGCACAGTTGTTGCAAAAAATCGTAATAAGTACAAGTGTTTAGCTACATATTGTCGTTTGACAATTAATTGTGCTTTTATTGCTTTGGAACTGAATCTACATGATAGTATTCTTTTGTTAACTTTGTTTTTGATAGCATTTAAACAATTTACGTAAATGGTACTTAATTGTCCAATCGCGAACTAAATTACAGTAAAGTAGAAGAACGTTTCAGAGAATCGATTATGTAATACAAGTAGATTGAATGATATCACGCTGCGATTACGTATCTAAAAATCTAAACCATTCTAAACAGCACATACCTACCATAAGGGGGGGTTCTCGTGTAACAGCCCCCGAAATTTATGACTGTTTTTTAAAAACTCTATTGGGATATAAGGAGGCATCTTTAAACTTGCAGAAAATATTTTTTTTATGTCGATCCTTCCTATTATTTATCAATTATTGTGGAATCTCTTCGACGATGTTGGCGTCAGGTGTAGCACCTGTCACAGTCATCTGATTGCAAAAATCCCCATTAAAAGAAATTTCTCGAACAATCTATTCGCGGAGCAAATTGTTCGTCTCGAGATCAGAATGTTATCGTAATCATAAAAAATGGATTAATATTTCAGACAATTGTTACACACAATCTTTCTGCTTCTTCTAAATTCTTAACATTTTCTCTTTTGCGATAATGGTACTATATACAACGCAAGATTGAAAAATATTGAAAAAATAATAGTGATGCGGAAATTAGATACTGCATGAATGACGTTAAAGAAAACTGAAAAGTGAATACTGAAATAAATTTCGGCACAGTGTTCCTAAAATATATGTCCAAAGTTTATCAGCCTATTCTACTAATGGAATCGACAAAAAAATATTCCCCTCAAAATAATAAAAGATATCCTCCACTATAATTCCAACGAACAAAATATTCTCTTTTAATTTCTGCCATTACTATTACACTTTTTTACCAACAACGACCGTTATGCGAACTAAGACAGCAATTTTGATAATTCCTCAACATTTAATCATAATTATTTATATTTCACTAATGGAGCAATGTTGATTAAAGTTCATATACGTGGAATTAAATTCCAACGATTAATACACTACTTTCAATATCTGTAGTTCCAGAATGATACACCCCTATGCAGAACTCTGAATGGCAGAGATGGGCAAAAATTGTATTTAAATAATTTCGAATAACAAATAAAAGTGACAAAAATGGGTGTCGAATGAAAAGATATAGAAATAATCTAAAGTCAAAGTAACTTTCATTTGATCCGTTTTTTAAATAATTCTTTATTTAATTAATGCGCAGCTCTGATGGATGGTGGTTTCGCGCGTGACGTTTCCTCGTGAATACGCTGCTCTGCCAGGACGGACATTTTAAAAGCGTCTCGTGTATCACGCTCTCGGCAAGTCCCAGGCACCGTGGCTACCAAGCAGCTCCTATGGCTCGGCGGAGATCGGTAAAAAATTTCGCCGGTCGGGGCTCGATGCAGACAATAGCAGCGCTGCGTCCCGGGCTATACTCGAATTTCAAGCCCGTCTTCCGTGTTGACGCCAAAGGCTACTTCGCCCCGTGTCGTGTATTGAAGGACCTGGGACCGAGGCGGCCCCGGGGCGATCCAGAAATGGAATATAATCAAGCCCGCTCTCGACAGAGACGGAGAACGTCGAGGGGCGGGTGGTAAAATGTGCAATAGCCGGTCGGGGGTGTTCACAGACGAAGGGCGTGCGAGGAGAGCACGCAGGAGGAAGATGGAGAGGCGGCGGGAGAACGAGACGGAAGGGTGGCTACGAGGAGGGAAGAAACCGCGGAACGGGGGGACAAAAAAGTGGCGTTTCGGGGATTTCTGTTTCAGAAAGGGAAGAGAAAGGGGGAAAGAAAAAGGAAAATGAAGAAGAGAGAGGGAGAGAGAGAGGGAAGAGAATTATTGAAAAAGAGAAGAGGGAAGGGATGCGGGAAGAGGGAAAGAGAAAGGGGCGGTCATAAAGAAAATGACGGAAACAATAAGGTGGAAGAGAATGGAAGATAAAGAGAGAAAGAAAATGGAAGCGTAAAATAGGGGAGGGTGGAAGCGGAGCGTCGGGCGGCCTCGGCTCGGCAGGTTCGAGGGATGACAGCCCGCGGCCCATACTACCCCCGGGCGTCGCGGATATTGAGTTCACGGTAACCATGGAAACGGGGCCCGAGGCAATGACGTTTGTGCGCTTTATCCCTTATTCCCGCGGTTACGTGATCAACGCGGTTCCGAGCTCTTTTGCTCTCTCCTGCTCCCCCTCCTCTTCCTCTTCCTCCTCTTCTTCCACCGCGTACACGGCTTTCTTTTCCCTTCCATCTATTACCGGGAGGATCCATTGTTAGTTGGACTTATAAACCTGGTTATTCCCTTCCCCTCTCTATGGCCTTTGTTAATTACTATTTAGTCGCACTCTTTTAGACTTGACGGGGGTGGATGGTTCGCAAATGGCACCGACGCATCTAACGTAAACGAGATGTATAGGGTGACTCGATGCTGCTGGCGCATCCGTAAAGGGGGTTACTCTTCGTGGAAATCGCAGAATAAACTTCCGTAAATTAGCTACATGTAATTGGGAAGGAATTGGGGAGGAATGAAAAGGCTAATATCACGTTTGTCAGTCTACCTACCGAGCAGTACATCCTTCCAAGGGCGTCCGTAGACTTTTTTTCACGAGGGGCAACTTTGGGGTGACGGTAAAGAGAAATATAGTAATAATGAAAGAACAACCCTGACGATGCCAGCGACGAATCGGATCGTGAAACCTAAACCAGTTCGCACATGTCTTTCTCTCTCGCGTGATGTTGGCGACTGTTTAGTGGACAGGAAACATAAGGCAATGAGACCTCCATGTATGTATATAGGTAAATCCGGGAGACGCGGTCGACCTAATATAAAACGGCTATTAAAACTAATACATATGTTACTTATTTTATCAGAACAAACCTAATATGTTCAGAATTTTATGGCGATTCAGAAAATCCAGTCGATATTTGCAATATTTACTGTAAATCGGGTTGCAAACTGAAGTCATGACATCTGACCACCTCTCCCGAGGTGCCGGGAGAAATGGTTTTCGTCGTTGGCAGAGACCACTCACATAATTTTTCGTGGAAAATTAACAAAGGATAAAGCGAAAATATTTATGAGTGAATATCACTACAGATGCATTGATATTTAATTGGTTTACGCTAAACAAGTAAAGAACACACCAAAGAAAAAGTGGACTACCTACCGGCAATTAGCAAGGCAAATGACTACAAAAGTGAATTAATAAAATAAATGAACAAAAATAATAATAATAAAATAATGATAAAAAAATAAACAAATAATAAAAAAATCATAACTCGACCATCTCTCCTTTCTGCACCTCTCGTTAGTTTTGAGAGGAAGAATTAATATAGCCAAATACTTTGGCTGCATTGTTCCTCAATATCTCTACTATCTCATCCCAAACATTAAACGGAAATAAACATAGAAGTATATTTTAAATACGATTCTGTACACCGTTGTGGGAACAAAAGAGGTTAAATGTAACCCCAATTTACCTTTCATAGCCTATAAATCCAGAAAAATACGGAAGGAAGCGAAGTGACGCTATTCATTCAACTGCTTGGCTTCTAAAGAAGTAATTGGTCTGCATTTTAACGCGTTTTTACGTATAGAGTCTGAAATATAGCGACTCGACCAACTCTCCGGCCCGACCGCGTCTCCCGGATTTGTGGCTCTAAGCGTAAAACACGCGGTACCACTCGCACGAGTGGAGTAGCCCTCTTGCCTTTTTTAACCCAATTTGTAGTGTCAATTTAATACAAATTTTAAAACTGAAATTCAAAAATACTCACTTATTTTAGGACGGACTTAATACAGATCAGTTTTTAAAAATAAGCGATTTTTTTCTCAAAATCCATGGGCACCTTTTGCTTCCCCTACCCCCTCCGGAGGCCCATGCACCCTGCCGGCGCTAATTAGAAGGAGGAAGAAGAAGAATGTGGTGGACAACCACATTCTTAACGTCATTTACCAACCTGTAGAAAGGAACGACGAGGATCTTGTTACTTCCATTTCTTTCTACAGTCCTCTAAGAGATAACGGGCCGCCGGCAATTATACGGCTGAAATATTATACACGCGATTACGAAAGTCACTGTAGCGAAAGGTCGCCGGACGGGATGCGCGAGCGGTCCACGCACGCAGCCGTAGGGAGAAGTCGAGAGCAGATATTTCGTAACCCGTTTAAAGCCCATCAAATTTTTCTGTCCGGAAAGCCGGGGAAACCGCGTTGCGCCTGCATTGTGCCGCTAATGATTTCATTTCGCTCCGCTGCACCGCGGATTTTATTTCTGCTCTGGAGACCGAAATCGTGCCCCCGGCCGCGTTCCCTCCTCTCCCTCGAATCGCGAGCCGTTTAATACACACATCCCCCGGAACAACGTTCGAGCTTGCGTTTTATTTCGGATCGCTTTACCCCCGCTCGCATGAGAAATTCATTGGTAATCGTCTGCGAAAGGGACGCGGACGCCTGGCGCTCCCTTTGCTTCCCTCGGCGTCGAAATGAATGACGGCTTCGTGTAATAAACATTTTTATTAAACCAATCGAAACGGTACTTATCGTGGTAAGTGTCTCGTCGATTATAAACTATGCTCCTCCATTCTCACTTACAATAACCGGGACAGCCGTCGAAGCGGAGGTCTCGCGGGACTTCGGCGGGAACAGCCCTCGAACCGGAGGAATCGCGCGAATCCGAGCTTTCGTTGGAGCTTCGATCGGTTCCGCCGCGCTCGAGGGCGGGCGTTCGTTAATTTATTAAAGACCACAGTCGTTTAGTCGACAGCCGATGAGATCAACGCGAATGTTAATTCGTTGTCGAGTGTTCCGCATCCGAGTGTCGGCGATTTAAGTACATAGAATATTTATATTTATATTTATATTTATATTTATATTTATATATATATATATATATGTTGTATATATATATATATAGATATAGATACACGTTTATTCGCGGTATTTACAGTAATTAGTATGGCAATTTAAATACATATAGGTACACCTTATTATATAAGAGCAAAGTAAGGACCAGCGCACCCGAGCTTCTTAAGTACATATAAGTGGGTCACGAGCGTGCGTAATGATACCGTTCGGCCACGCATAACCGCGAGGATTACGTGCCCGGGCCGAATACTTGCGTATACATTGAAACGGAATTTTAACGGTAATCACGTGATCACGAATTACAGGCTTTAACGAATTATAATTCTGTGGCGTTACGTACGGTGGAATTTCCGTGACTCGGGGTGTCTAGGCGTCCGACACGTTGGCATCTTAAATCACGAGAGGGAAGGTTAACCGTAAGTGTTACGTGTGTTTATTGGCGTGGCTATTATTTTCAACATGCGATTTCTTTTGCTCTCACCCATCAGTATGGTTCCATTTAATAAAAAAATAGTCCCTGAAGTTTAGCTATTTATGAATCGTTTGGATCTAAAGAATTTCTCCAAAATGGTAGGCCCCATCGAAATTTTGTATAAATGATATTAAAAGAGCACTCAATTTTCTACAATTATTGCATATATGATTTTTTCATGCTTCCTACTATTTTTTAGATAATAGGGTTCGAACTACGCGCGTATGGGCAATACGCTACCCTCTCTATATTCGGACGCTATTATAAAAAAATGGTTTCAAGCACGAAAGAATTTCATATACAGTAATTGTAGAAAATTGAGTGCTCTTTTGATATTATTTGAACAAAATTTCGATAAGGTTTACCATTTTGGAGAAATCCTTTAAATTCAAATCATTGATGACTTCTAAACTTTAAGGGGTTATTCCGGTTAGACGGGTTGAAAATATCGATTTTTTTGTAAACATTTTTCGAAAGTACATATCCTGTTAAGAATGAAGTAAGAATGTAAGAATGTACCGTTAAATTTTCATGGAAAAATTCCGATTATTTTAGCTTCTACAGAGGCATTTTGCAGGGAGCGCAGAGGCTCGGCCTCTATAAATAAAAACTAAAAACACGTTTTTCTCGAAACGTCATTTTTTCACATCGTGAAGACAAAATCTCAAAATCTATCGAACCGATTGCTTTAGAAATTTTACTGCTTATTCTGCACACCTATGACTCTCGCTGGCTCTACAACCAAGTATTTTCATTGAGTCCAACCTACTTTTAAGATCGAAAATAGCAAAGGAGAAAAGCTAAAAAACATTTTCCTTGCATCTTACCCGCCATTTTGCTAATTTTGAAGGAAACATTTTTAAACATGTCGTCAAGACCGCTTTCAAAAGCATTTTAAAAACAATAATTTTATATTTCTTATTTCCTGTAGAAATGTAGTTTAATAAATAGAAAAAAGTTTTATTACATTACTATAATTGTTTTCGTCGCAAAAAGTTCCTCAAAATCGCTGAATTTATCGGTGCGGTAACCGGAATGACCCATTAAGACCCGATCGGCACCCTTTCCCGTTGTCCGATTGCAATAAACTTTTCCAGGTACTACATTTCCATGAAATGGAACCGTAAGAGTAAAGAAATACGGGGAAAAAATCGACACGTATAATTAAGGGCCACCCTATTGTTTATATATTAAATTCCAGCTTCTTTTTAACGTTTTCTCCGAAGAATGCAATATTTACTATCGTTACTGTCGTAACTGCAGTCGTACAGCCCTGTGAGAAATCACAACCCTCCTCTGGATTTAAACTTTAAACCGGCGATCGTCTCTTAACAGTAAAAATTTCCCTTCGGTTATCACTAATTCCCCAAAAAACAATTCAACAACTTCCACCCTGGAACCGAAGATCACGGCATGTATTCGAAAAGGAGATTTAAGCGATACCACCCAATGTCCAGGGGTCTGCTGTCTCACAGAACGGCACCGGCCGGCCCCTTACTACATATCAGTCGTCGAACTCTCCTTGCTGGACAGGCTGGACGTACAGTTACGATACGAATATCATCCGAATGCTTCTCGACAGCTCCACAGACCGTGGTGCTCCGCCTTGTCCGAGAGCGATCGGATCGTCATCCGTGACGCAGTCTTCGAGTCCTTCTCCTGGAGAACTCACTCGGGGTCGTGGTCGCGCTGGATGCAGCGGACCGTCCTCGAGCTCGTTTTCCGCTGGTGCGCGGTGCTCCGTCAAGTGTTGACGGCCTGTCGGACGAACAGGTACTCCGAGAACTGTTGCCCCTCGACGCCGCCGCCGTTGCTGGCCACCACGCGGAAGCCGGCGTTCAGGAGCCTGGTGATCGTCTGGACCGAGTTCAGCTTGCAGTAGCCGTTCAGCGGGAACCTGATCAAGTGGCGGGCATCCTGCTGGTGCCAGGCGACCCCGGAGCCGGCGAAGATCACCGCCTGGGTCATCTCCGGGAACACTTCGTCGAGCAGCGCCCGTACCCCGGACAGCATCACCCTCTCGCCTAGGTCCGGGCTCACGTGGAGGGCCACGCACTCGTAGCTGCAGGCCCCCTCGTTGCCGCGGATCTTGTCGGTGTCGCGGTTGCAAGGCATCGCGGTGCTCCCCGTGCCGCGGTTGCTCAGCTGATTCGCCGGCGGAGGGCTCGGCGAGGAGGAGGACATCGTCGTCGTCGTCGCCGAGCCGTTCTTCATCCGCTCCTTCTTCATTTGCTCCAGCTGCCTGCACATCGCTGCGAACAGAACGTGGCAGTTGGTGCATGTGTCTGGGGGTGTTGCCAAGGACGGTTCAAGTGGAATTGAAAGCAGGGGTCGAATGAAACTGTTGACTTTTATGAACACAAGTTATTTATCGAAGTTTTAACTTTTAAAATATTTTCTTTCTGTTCAAGGTAACTTTGTACGTCAATGCTTTAACTCTGTTGAAGGAGTTCAGTTTTAACAGTTATTCGTGCTACTTATGTAATAGTATTTTAAGGTCGTAAAGTCGTAATAATAATAAGAAGAAGAGTTTTATGTTCGATTAATGAAAGTTCTGGAGGATCGTATATCTTCGAACGGATATTTAAGGGTGGAATATAAAAGTTAGACATATCTTTTTAATTAGTATTATGTAAGGAATTTGAAGCAGGGTAAATGTACCTAGAAGAGACAGCACATTGGGATTTTTATATACCGAATTATTATCACCGACCGGGTTAAGGTTTCAACTTCAGATATGTACCCCACAACATATACTTACAGGAAGTCTGCTTGTCACAATTTTAACTTGCTCAGAGCACAATAAAATTTCCAGTTTAACTAGAAATTCTTTTCAACTTTCAAGTAAAAGTTTCATATTTACACGAAAATATGTGGAACAAACGGTTTCCTCGGAACAGAATAGATAATAGTTACTAATTTACAGGTACTTCATAATTAATTGAAAATTTCAACAGTTTCATTCGACCCCCGATTGAAGGCACAATACTATCTTTAACAGCTATATCGTTACACTATAACAGCTTAATAGCATAATTGTGCCTTTATTGAAATGTTCGGTCCATTGCGAGAGCTTCTAAACTTTAAAACCTTTCAATTTGGATGGGGATGCTTATTTAAATAAGGCACTATCGATTCCATCTACTTCGACGAGGGAATCTTCGAATATCAATTAAAAAATAATTGCCCATTATTTGCTTGCCTCTATCTGACGTATGTTTGAACATGTTCGTTAATTGAGATCTGAACGAAATGCACAGGCATTGAAATTTCGTGGGTCTCAAGTTTTTGTCGTGCCTCCCTCCTCTTCGATTACCGAGATATTGGCGTTTAATGCAGCATAATATGAAGTTCGCGAGCTGCTGCCGGTATTGGCGGTTTAACGGCAGGAAAAATGATCCGAGGAGAGATTCTGCCGTTCAGATAACATGATTTATCGACGCTGCACCGTGATCTTTCGCCGCGGCTACAGAAGCCGAGGAAGTTGTCCGTCGGGTAGGCATTCAGCAACCGTTCAGATTTTCGTCCGCGATTAAGCAATCCGTACACACAGCTCTCGCGGACTCTAAAGCTTCCCTGTTCTTCTTTAATTTAACGGTACTGCTCGGTTTCGCAATATCAATTGCGAGCTCCCAAGGGAACGCAGCCGCGCGGAATCGAACGGGACACCGCGCGAGCACCGTGGAAACGCATCGATGAATTTCTCTTACGCGCGATGTCGAAGTAGCGCGCCTCCTCCAGCAACAGATCCAGATCGGCGAAGTTGTCCGGCAACAGCAGGCGGGAGTTCCTCATGAAGTTCAGTATGTGCCTAAACATGCCGCCGTCCCTGTCGATGAAGTAGTGCTGCTTCAGGGAGTCCAGGACGATGGGGATGCTGCCGTTGAACAATTTCGCTAGTCTCGATTCCGGGTACCTGCGGAGAAGCAGTTAGAAGAAACATATCTTTAAAATCTTTAAAATCTTTAATATCATTAAAATCTTCAAAATCTTTTAAATTTTTTAAATCTTCAAATTTCATTAAATTTTTTTGTTGCGTCATATTACCCTAGCAGATCAGTTCCGAAGTGGAGCAAAATTATCAAGCCGTATATTCCGATTTTGCACGTAAGAAGATTATGCAGAGATTCAAGATTATCTACTATGCAAACCCACTTTTAAGGAGCCACGGTTTTTGGCCCCTCGGATCCTCACTTAAAGTGATGTCGTTTGCAAGCTTGTACACGGCGTCGATTTCTTGTATCGTCTTAAATCTCGCTGATCGATTCGGCCGCTGAATCGTTAAGCAGTTAGTCCGAGGAGGGGAGAGATCGGTTATTCGGTGTAGCGACATATAAATTACGCTTTCGCATTGACGAGGTCTCGTTGAGGCGAGCAGGTGCTGATACACTTCGGTCACCTGCCAAAGATGCTCGGCGTTACGGGTTCAAGGGAGCCGCAGCTGTCGCGGGCCGAAATTTCTTCTCTCTCTTCTTTTTTTTTTTTAAAGCGAACTCGCACTCCCCTGGCCCCCTAATAATCGGCGATCGCCGACGCGCCGGATCGATTAACGTCACGTCGTAAATGCACATTTTGTCATGGGCCGATGCGCCGCTAAGTAAAGGGTTTCGACTCGCCCGGCCGTTTGGTTATTATCTTATTGGATTAATGAAAATGTAATGGAAATTTCTTCGAGGAAGAAAGGGGGCTCCCGTGTGAAAAGAAAGTGGCAGTTTCGGGAGCGCTGCTTCGCGGATTCGCGCTCGTAAATCGAGGGACGTTGCAGATTGGCAACTCTCGTCCCGTTGTACTGGTTTTTTCCCCTTTTAAAGTCCGTCGCTCATTTTGGCGAAGCGCGGCGATACGAAGAGAAAAGTTTATAACCAATTAATTGATGACCGAAGCGCAGCGACAGTTAATTAATTATTATTAATTTCTTCGATTCGTCTCGCTGCGCTTCGCCAAAATGTGCGACGTCCCTTAACCCTTCGCTACCTTGGCTTAAATTTATCTCGAGATAGATATTTCATTTATGTTGCCTCGCCTACAAACGAGCCTCATCTTTTTCCTTTCATTCGAGCGATTCTCCGGCACCAACTTCTTCTCTCCTCTGCATTCCTTCTCATTCCACATCTAAGTTTCAAGCATTCTTTTCCTACACTGCGACCTATTACTTTAACGCTCTTCCACCTGTCCTTCGCGGATTAAGGGGGCATTGCGCCTTGTTGGGCCGAAAAATAGGTAATTCTTTGCGAGTTTTTTGTACAAAAACGGTTCGACAAATTAATTGGAGGTTTCGCAGGCTGTTTTATTGTATCTTGAGATGTTGTTCTGAATTTTTGTGTGACAGTGAAAAAAAACATGGCAGATACAGAGAGAGAGCGTTGCAAAATAATCGGGTGGTCCTGGCATTGACGAAGAGTACCGTAAGGGTTATCCGAAACACACAAAGGGAAAGTGATTCTTAATCTATACGAATGTGGCTATCTGTGGTAGTAGATGCATTAAGAAAAATAAGAAAATGTTAAAATGGCAGCCTTTTGAAGAAGATGAAGGGCCCTGATTTGAGTCTGAAAAAGGTTTTGCCTCAAAATCGGGGAAACTTCTTTAAATAAAAAAGGAACGGTAACACATACGGCAATCAATCTACTACCACAGATAGCCACATTCATATAGATAGAGAGAATCTTTTTTCCTTTTTGTGTTTCAGATAACCATTACAGTACTTTCCGTCAACGCTAGGACCACCCGATTTTTGTTCAACGCTCTCAGTCAGCACTCTGTATCTGCCATCATTTTTTTCACTGCAGCACAAAAATTCAGAACAATAGCTCAAGATACAATAAAACAGCCTGCCAAACCTCAAATTAATTTGCAGCGCCGTTTTTGCACAAAAAATTCACAAAGAATTACCTATTACTCGGCCCTAACAAGGCGCAATCCACCCTTAAAGCCCTACTCGTCTTTCAGGTCTCATACTACTCGGTTATTTATCCTGCAACACTATTCCTAAGTAGTCTAATCCACTTAACCTTTCCGTCCTGTCTCAGTCCATGTACATGTACTCTTACTTTACGCTATACGTTCTTCTAATTTACTTTTGTCTTTTTTCGTGTTTAGCTTAAAGTCTGAAGCTAATATTACTTCAAGTTAATTTAAGATTACTTTACTTGATTATTCTTACTTTTTGTAATGTTTGTTTCGTTCTCCCTATTCTAGTTTAGTTTACAATTCACGGTTAGTCTTGCCAACAGTGTCACCACTGCAGCCTCTTTGCCTTTCGTAAATATTCAGGTGTCTTCTATTAGAGTAACAAAGACGATTAATAATAATGAATCAAAATAATAATATGTTGCTATGAATATGCCTACTATTGCATCAGTCATAAGTTTTACGATAAGTTTCTCAAAGGGAGCGAAGAAGCGTCCGAGAAGAGAAATGATAGTATCAAGTTGTTCCCGCTCTCGTTACGATTCCCCAAAATTTCAGCAGCTTGTAATAATGCTCAGCGGATTATTACCGGGGCTCGCGTGTTCAGAGCGCTCATCGCCGAAATGAAGACGCAAAATGGAGAAGAGATACGATCGCGCGGCGTGCAACTATTATATTAAAATATCTTTACCCGTGTCGCTTATTACGCGGGGCGATTTCGATCGCTTAATCCCGCGGCAACGATCGATTATCGTCACCGGCGGCATCGCGGCGCGTCCCTTTTATTGCGGCTGCCACGCCGCGGGAGAGACGCGGCCGCCATCGTTTTCGTGAAAGCTGGCGGCCGCCGGATCACCGGCAACGGAGACGGCAAGGAGAAAGGTCGCGGGTGAAAAAAAAAAAGTGTCGGTCGAAGGAGAGGTGGAGCGCGAAAGAAGGGATTAAAAGCGAGTTCTCTGGACGGTGATAAGAAAATAAACCGCGCGTCGACCGAGAGACCCGTCCTAGCGGATGCTGGGTATGCAGATAGCCGACGTCGAACCGTGCCACCTTTTCCGGCTCCTTTAGAAAGCGCCCCGTGACATTTTCGAGCGCGCTGCACGTCGAGCTAGTCCCTTTGCTTATCGTTTCCTCACGCTCAGATACGCCCGTATCTGGGGATCGTATCTCGATATAATGACAGACAGCGTGCTTGCGTTACAATCGCGACGTGCCTACGCCTGTTACGATGAATTTCGACGCGAGATTAATCTTGCTATAAATTGACATCAATACAGCTGCAGTCTAGGCGTGCGACGCGATGTCTGTTCAGCTCTCGCCTGGAACGCAACAGGGAGTGGTTGTTGGATTAAAAAAAAAAAAGGATTGGTATCGAGGAGCTAGTGGAATTAACGCGGGAAAAGTGGACGTTTCTCTTGGAGGCTTAGATTTTTACGCGGGCACTGATTAGTGGTACGGGTTTCCTCCTTTCTTTTTGTTGGGGCAACTACGAAGGAACGTCCAGGTTGGTTTCAGCCTCGCGTCTCTGGATTTTCTCTGGAACCCTTGGTCTGTTAGCGTGAATGGTAACGAGAGCGATTTCGACGCGTTTTTCGATGCCAGCCGGCATGGTTCTGCGTGCTTGGCCGAAGGTCGTCGTAATTTAGCATATAATAGACGAGTGGCACGGGAAAAAGGGGCGAGAGGGAGAGAGAGAGATGAGGGAGAGGGCGGTAAAGAGGAAGGCCGAGGTGAAAGAGAGAACAAGAGCTGGAGAGTCGGTTGTTCGTGTACCTCGACGGTGCGTTATGGCACAACGAGGGGGAAATACCGACGTAGGTATCCCGTGCCCCCTCGGGCCGGTTCCCATACCTTCTACGGCGATAACATATAATAACGACGGCCCCGTGGAGCCCGTGGGCGATCTGACTTCAGCGGGGAGAGAGAAAGAGAAGACACCGCGGGGTAGGTACGACGCTATATACGTGTATAGTCGTGTACGGAACGGCGAGGATATTCCGCCTCCCTTTCTGCCCCGCTGTTTTCGACGGCGTCGCGAAAGCCGTGAGCGGCGGATGGAGGGGCACCGGCCGACCGAAAAAATGAAAATTCTGCGAATCTCGTTTCGAGAGCCACGCGCTGCGGAAAGAAAACGGTGTGTATCGCGCATTAGAGGCTGGGAACATTGTACCAGTCTAATGCTACAGTAGTGGCGCACGCGGGATTTAATTTCGCGGGGGGACGAGTTGAATGGATAAAAATATTTTTAATGCAAATTCAATAAAATTCAGTATGCGATTATAAAAATTTATTTAAAGAATAACGTTCAGTTCTCTTTTCTTGTTACAAAGCCCCTTCTTTAGGGGGTCTCAGGGCCCTTTAGACCTCCCTCTGGGGAAGCCATTATGCTACCTACACAGTCCAATACGATTGCTCTCCTGCTGCTGAAGAAGTGATTTACAGATTTACATATTGACAAATTATCAAATTATCAAATTATCAAATTTACAAATTATTAAATTTACAAATTATGAAATTATCAAATTTACAAGTTTACAAATTTACAAATTTACAAATTCTAATATCATAGGAGCACCGCCTTCATCGAGCACGCTTCATCAATTAAATTGAAAAGATCTGCCCTTCAACTACAATCTTATTAACAACATCCCCCTCGATTATCCACTTGTGCGATTAAAGCGCGCAATAGGCGAGGCTGACGTAGCAAGATCAAGACCCAAGTTCGAAGATAAACAGAAGACGAGTAAGAAGATGAAATAGAGGAGGAACGGATGGTGGTGGATAGAAGTGGCGCGCGGCGTGCCGAGATGGAGAAAAAAGAATCGAGAAATCACGGACGAAGAACAAAAGGAGAGGGGCGGAGGGGAGAGGGAGCAGGATGTATGTGCTCGCAGGCTAAGAGCGCGTTGTTTGTGGCGATCCTGGCGCGGAGAGGGTGGGTGCGCGGGGGAGGAAACGGTACCGGGGGTGGAGGACGAGCGCCGTGATTACCCCAGGCGATTTCTTGGGCCCACCGACCGTCCGAGGTCCGATCCCGGGTCAGATCCGCTCGCTATGGGAAAACGCTAAACGATCGGCTCACATCACTCAGATTCCTGCTCTGCTTTTGGTGCACGCGCGCGCGTGTGTGCGCTACGTTGCTCGGCCTTTGCACCGGGCTCGATTATGTAGATGGCTGAGCACGTTTGAAACATTGAAGATCTTGAGCATCATTGTTCGGCGGTTTGAACGTTTAATTAGCATCAGGGATACTGAGCATACGTTTCGTAACAAACTTATAATTCTTATGACGATTTTAACTATTTAACGATCCGATCTAACTCTTCCGTCGCTCTGGGCAATAACTTTTGCCTCTCTTTACTCTTAATTATAAATAAGTATTTTAAAATATGATTTTTGGCAGTGAATTGCACTTTTTTGTAGGTATTTGTTGAATAACAAAAGCCTTTTGATTTATAAAAAATGTAATATTCATAAATTACCAATTTGGCTGCCCCCAAATCTGTCGCCCTGGGCAGTTGCCCAGCTTGCACCCCCCTAGATCGGGCCCTGTGTAAATGTAATTTCTCCGGATAGAGTTCTTTCAGTTCTACACTTTTATCAGTGGTAATCTTAAGCTTAATTAGAAAATTTCCGGTCCACCCAATTTGTGCTCCTCTGAAAACTACATATGCAACTTTTGGTCCATTCTTCTCCAGGGACAATAATACTGGCGCAAAGATGCTGATCACAACCGCATCATCCTGTGTATCTTCCCGTCTTTAAAGAATTTACAGTAAGTTTTTCCCACCCCAGATATATTATTGTTATGTATCTACTCGTTTGCCAAATATCTAGCCGATATGAAGAAGCAAAGGGTGGAGGCCTACCTTGAACGGTAAAAACAACATGCGTCTTTGGGAATTTTTTCTAGGAAAACCGGTAAACTTTTATTATTAAACATTAGTTTATTGGAAAGAATTTATCTTACAGATATTTCAGTATTTTTTGTGGTAAAAAGTATTGAAAGGTTTGTGAGTTTAGGCGATGCCCGAGACGTCCTTTTTTTGTAGGCGCTTTGCGGTGACAACCGTAACTCGGTGCAAGATCATCCAAAATTGAAAATTCGAAATTTTTACGATAACATATGAAATTATCTAGGCGCCATCACGCCCGATTTTGGAAAAATTATTTTGAGATAAAATGGTGGCTGTGCAAAGTTAAAGCATCGATATTTGGCAAAATATCGCTCGTTCTTCGAGTGTAAAAAAATCTAGGCCAAAAAAAGGAAAAGCTCCATAATAGCGTTTAGATTTTTAACCCCAAAATAAGCCTGCAAAGCCTCGAGTAAATCGGTTCACTAATTTTTTAGTTATGTGTCACCCTCTTTGAAAACATGATTTTGCGGGAAACGTGTTTAAAGTTTTGGGTCCAAGCGCTACACTGAGGAACACCTACCTACTTATACGCGTATAATTTTGTCAATTTTGGTCGAATTAACTTGACACTTTCAGGGAATATTTTCAAGAAATACTTCAAGAAAATATAAAAATCGAAAAATCGATTTTTCGAGAATTTCTAGGTAGGGCTCCTCCCATAACGCCAAGTGGCGTTTTTAAGGGGTCATGTTCAGTCAGGAGGCCGAAAAAAAGGGAGGTCTTTGGAAATTTTGTACTCAAAAGCTATAACATATTTCTCAAAAAATCTTTTTTCCTTTTGAGGATTGCATCTAGTACCGTGCATCGTAATTTTTTTATTTAAAAATATTGATCAATAACTGAGTTATCGTCCATCACTCGAACGGTTCTTTCAAAATCGGTGACCAAAATATTTAAAAAATCATTCAACCGATTTACTTCAAATTTTACAAGCTTACTATAGGAACAATAAACTAGTCTTTGAACGAAGGATTTTTTTATCCAATGCTTAGTTTTCTTTTAATTGACGAAAATCAGGCACGATTTATGATGAAAATTGACACTTTTACTTTAAACATCCGCCATTTTTTCCCAAATCAACATTTCGAAAAATCCTTCGTTCAAAGACAAGATAATATAATATACTCAGTAAATTCTTTTGAATTTTTTAATTTAGATGATCGACTTTCGAACAGCAGTGGTCACCGCAGAAGCCTTTTTTTGAGAGGACCTTTGAGAGATGGACAATAACTTTGTTATTAATAAATATTTTTAAATAAAAAAATTACGATACACAGTACTAGATGCAATCTTTAAAAGGAAAAAAGAATTTTTGAGAAATGTGTTATAGCTTTCTAGTAAAAAATTCCCAAAGATCACCCTTTTTTCGGCCTCCTGACTGAGCATGACCCCTTAAGCCGGGTGCTTTTGCACGATTCACGGCGCGCTGGTGCGGTGCATAAAATATATGCCGCTGTTCGTTGGAACGCGAGCAACAATGGTCGTGCGCGAGGATGAGGCGCCTCGAACCAATACAAAATCGCTTTGTCAGGGCCGAGCAAATTGCACGTGCCGGGCTGAAGGGCGAGGAAACGAGGACTCGGTGGATCTCCATGGGATAGCCCGGGGGCCTTGCGAAGTCTTCGGCCAGGACTCCCCAGACCAGGCCGGCAGGATGATCGACGACGTTTTAGGGATTACGTGATACCGGAAGCGCAAACTAATGATCGGCGGTTACGTCATCCCTGAAAATGTCTGAAGTAAAGCGTCGTTGTTCACTGTCCCCTAAGATTGATTTCCGAGTGGGATGCACGAGAGACTGCCCGATGCGATCATTCCACTCTATTGGCTTTCATTAATGGCTGTGCAGCTGCGTATTAGGTTGCAGTCGACATTCGATGAAATATCGAGAAACGAACGGTTGTGGAATTCTACATTCTATACTTAAGAATGTATCTATCCATCTCTACCAAAGGATAATGTCTCTTTTTCGTGGTTCTGCGGTTTATAGCATATTTTGTTGGTGGCAACTGGGACTATAGAACTGTCGAATCATCAGGGGCAGTCGTCCTCCCCCAAGAGTAATAAAACAGAAAAATATTATGACATTGTGTATTATTCTGTATAAATGATTAATATAAATTTAATTATTCAGGCTATAGTATCAGATAGAGGTATTAAAATATAAATTACAAGCAAATTCTAAATATTGTAAAATGTACTTATGTACTTTTACATATTTCGCCCCCTCCAAGAAAGGCTCCCGAATCCGCCTCTGCGAACCATAAAGGGTTATAAAGGGTTCAAACACCCTCTAAGATAACGTTAAAGATTTATAGTGGTTAAAACCAGGAAATGTCTACTCCGGACTGAAACAAAACGCGGAATGTGCTTAAGCATACCTAAGCTTCTATCGCCAAGGTAAAACAAGAAATTATTTAAGAAGGAAATTACATAAGAACATTAAATGCATCGAACCTTATTTCTTTACTAGTGGACTAAAGTATTAAAACTTAATATTCTCGATAACGCTGTTTCCTGCCATTCCCTGTTTTTCCCCTTACTTAATAAATAACTTTTTTGTACAGCTCGAGTCTGAAATATATATATTTCCACGTCTGCTTACCCGACGTCATGCCTTATCTGCCCGCGATCGCGGCGCTCGATCGTTATTATCATCGTTGCCCATTGTCGTTCGTTCCACGACGGCTGTATAAATCCTCGTAGGTGTCCGTGCTCGGGGAGCGACTATCTCCGATGGGATCTCCGACGGTGTCGTTACGCGTCGACGATGATTTAGCCGGCGTAAATCAATTTCGCGAGTAACACGGGGGAACGAGGGTGGGGCCCGTCTCTGCATCGTTTCTGCATCGCGGCGATATCATCGCCGCTGCGAGATCGCCGTCGATGCACGCGTCTCCTAATTGAATCCAAGATTCCTTATCGTTTACGCGGAAATTGATATCGGCCGCCCCGGGAGCATGCGCGGGGCGAGCTCCGAGAGTCCCGTTACGATCGTCCACCGCGATCCCCGAACCGATTTCGAAAGTTTCGCGCGCGCGCGCGCGCGCCCGGCTTCGCGAATAAATTCGCGACGATTGCGATTACGGGCGCATTAGCCGCGCCGTAAATCGGCCGTTTCGCCGCGCAACGGTATTCCGAAGCTATCGGCGCATTAGATTCGCGTCGATCGCCTTCAGGTGCAACCCGCCTGACAATCTAACGGGTGAAAGGTGTAAACCCACGTATCGTACAATGCGTTCTATGTATCGGGATCATTGCGACGCAGACTTTTACCGCCTTTCCCTGCCGCGTTTTTTGCCCCGACACTTGGACGTGTCTGCAAAAATACGCGCGATGACTCGCCGCGGAAGTGATTGGCTCGCTTCGGCGGGAATAAGGTCACCCGATGGAGGAGGAATAATAATCGGAGGAGCTTCGTACGAAACCACTGCTCGGAATCAGTGGTAGCCTCCGTTCACCCACGGACCGTCCGCGAAACCACGGCTGTCTCTATTTAGTACAGGCCGGAACATAGGAAATTTGGCAACGCTGTTATCAGTCCGGTGCGAATTATTGTGATATGGGGATATAATGTGGATTTACTGTAGACGCTTATTTAAGTGTAATTTATGTGTGTGCTCTATAAGTGTTATAAACAATATATTAGGGTAAAGTTTCAGAATTGCAACAATGGAATAATACGGCGAATATGAAATGATTATAACCTTCATTTTAGTAGACTTTGTTTAGACCTCTTTATTAAATAGTATATACAATATCTTATAAAAGGCAGCAGTTTGATCGAACTGATGTTTCTTTTGTATGCGGTGTTGCCACATCACATGCTCCGGCCTGTACCAGAGGTGGCCGTGACGAAACCCGTGCAGTGGCGCGCTCAGGATTTATCTCGGAGAGAGCCGATTCGAACGGATGAAAATATGTTTCAAATGCATATTGAAAAAAATTCATTAGGTGACTATAAAAGTTAATTTAAAGAATAAAATCCGGTTTTATTTTCTTTTTACAAAGCTCCTCCTTTGGGGGGTGCCAGGGCCCCTCGGCCCACTCTGGGTGCGCCACTGAACCCATGTAAGTATGTATATAATACATCGAGGAGATATCTCATAGAGAGATCAATGCAAGATACGCGAAGAAGGCGTAACATGGTGGCACAGGGACACGCAAGAACCCCCGACCGGAATGTTTCGCCGGTCGCCTGGATTTTCTTGCTCTCCTCCCGATAGGATCTCGCGGCCGGCGATCTCGCGATACACTTTCGACAAAACAATAAGGTCGACGGCGTGTAATGAGGGAGGAAGGTGCAATGGAGCGTGCCGAAGGAGACGGCGGAGAGGCTGTCCGGGCGGTTCTCTGCGGGATATTAACGGACGGCTGGGGTCTCGCCGCGTTCTCTCTCCTCTCTCTCCCGCCCGTCCGCGCGTCACGTCGCGACACTTATCCTCGGCTGTCGTTTACAGTCGCTTCCAGCGTTCGCGGCTATTAAAATCGGAGGGAAGGGTACACGGTCCTGGCCGAGGATCGATTGGAAACGGACCTACGCTCCAGCGGCTCGATTAAACGGCGATGCGCCCACCGCGAGAGAATAAAGGCCCGCATATCCGTTCCTGCCTCGACCCCACCTCGTTCTCTTATTTCCAGCGCCGATCCGGTGCCAGATGTTGCCCTTATCTCTGCGCTTTATTAGCGGCCATTATCGCGGTAATTGATATAGATTGGAGGGAGGCGATCGTTGCACGCTCCTCGATGCACAGAGGCGTTTAATTGATTTTCTAATGCCACGGCTGCTCGCCACTCGATCCATTCCTTCCCTCCTCGTCGAGTTGAAATATCGCGCGCGTACCCGCGCGTAGGCAGATCGTTGGCCGGCGATAGCCGCTTGGGCACGCTCGTCCGCGAAATCCATTGTTCCCAATATGACCGGTACGTGTAACGGGACTCGACGACGATCCGTCGCTGGGATCATCGTCTCCGGGGAAATCGGGCCCCACTGACTTAGTTGGCGATTTCGTTATGCGAAATAAGACGATGACGGCGGCTTGTCAATTAGAATTAACTTTCCCGTGGACGGGCGCGGTACTAACGATTCTCGCAGACGACGTGGCCACCAGATATCCATCCACGTCCGAGGTAGTTAGCGTGTGGTCGATCGTAACGAGCGGCCGCATGAATATCGTATGGGTAACCGGATCGCGGTGACATTCTGCGTACCCACAACCGTGCTACGCATGCATCCGAGCAATCGCTGTAAAATCTTACAGCGGATATCGTGGGAGAATACGGGGCGGAGAGAGTTGCCGTTGTTTGGCAGGGATTTAGCAACGATCGGCTTACACTGTTGGTTAGTGAACTACAGCTGGTAAACATTTTAACTCTTCAATGCTGATTACCCATGGCGAGGCACGATACACTAGTCTTACTACTAGGCTTCGCCCGAAATTTAGATTCTGATTTTATAAATACAACTTTTTTTAAAAAATTTTTTGTGAAAATGCTCACATTCATCTGGATTAGCCAGGCATAATGTGCTGAGGCACATTTCGTGATCCCAGAGTTTATCGTTTGAAAGTTTTTAGGCGACAGACAAACACATAAACATAGAAAAGCTTTCTGCTTTATATAGGGTAAAGGGCTCAAATTGCATCCCCGCGCCTAATTTCGTCCCCCTGCTTTTCTCGATTCCTATGGTTGCATTTTCAATGTCATCCGGTGGTAAATGTTGCATCAGTATATCAGTATTCTGACAGACTTGCAAGTAACAGGTTACATGTTTGAAGAAGATTTTCGAGCACGGCGAGTTTTTACAGACTTCGGTATGATTGCACGTTACTCGCAGAAATGAATATTATTTCGAATTCGAAGTTGCAACACTTTTTCGGGCATATATTGTAGTTTCTTATACGCGATCATTTTTATGGCCATCGCTCGCGTGGTCTGTTAGACCTATCACCATATTGAAACTGCGCAAATTCCTAATTTCGTCCCCAGAACTCTTATGGAAATTGAGATCGATTTTTTAAAAATTTGTTATTTGGAATGAAAAGGGCTGAAAGATGAACAGTTACAGGAGTGAATTACCTTTTATCGGTTTTCAAGCAATTTTAGCAGAAATGTTTAATGTTTTGTAGATGCCGAAAGGAAAGCAGTGGAATAACGAGTCCATGCGAGAAGAAGACGTTTATTTGCCCTGATTGCTTGCACGCATAAAATGTAAGATCGCTTGTATCAATAAAAAAATTAATTTTTCATTTTATTTCCTGTTTTACAATTTCAGATCTCACATTTTGCACGTTTTCACATTGTGTTTATTATCTCGTATTGACGCGACATAATTACATTTTCCGATTCGTGGATACATACAGAAACGTTCAAAGAAAATTCGTGCCAAGTGCCAGCTGATTCTAACATTTTATACACCCTCTACAGGGTCAAATACAAATGGGGGACGAAATTTGGGCCCTATACCCTATTAAGATTATATATCTTCTTACTCCTGTACACTGAAGGGAATCCTTTACCGTTTACAAGCAATAAATAAATAAATGAATTTCCATAGGCGGTAGGAAATTCGTCCCGATTACTTCAACATTTTACTTGGACCTGACATTCAGCTAGAAGATTCTTGAAGTTAAGAATCCATTGATAGTAGAGGTAATAATAAATGAAAAGCGTGGTCTGTGAGACCACCGGAGGAGTAACACAGTAGTAAATTGCACTGTTCGCCGCTGAAGGATCAAAAGGCGATGATCACGTGTATGCGTCCGTTGCGCGAAGGCACCTCATCGAACCGATAATTAGCACTGTAATAGTGTTCGTTATCGCGAGGGATTCGGTAGATTTTTACGATTGTAGCGATGTCTGGCTAGCTCTGGGGATCATTCGGGGCGATTAGAGTCTCTCCGCTGCGCAAAGTGCAGTTGTGGCTTTCACGTTACGTCTCTTTTGTGCATAAAGTACACGGGTATATACCGCAAATAGCCTTTGGACACTGTCGGGCATGGTAACGGTGTGCCTGATTGCGGGCGATATGTTCACTGAGATATTGCCCGCTACGAACATCCTGGAGCGTTGTCGATGGTCACGTTTCCGCGATCCGGACATCACGCTCCCTTTCTAACTCTCTCGCGGTGCAATTCTTCGCGCTGTGAAGACCGTTTCCACGGAAACCCAAGATGGCTTTCCGCGTCGAAAAACTACGTTAGACGAGGATTCTACCGAGACGGACACTTCCGATTCCCCGTAAAAAAACTTGATCTCCCAATTCCAGGTGTCTAATTAATAATCAAAGACGATCAATCCTGTAACTCACCCGAACTCGACCATTCAACAGAATACAATTTAAACTCTCCCATTGGAATGCCATCCAGCGTCGCGAGCGTTTCGATCCGTCGTAAAAATTCCTTATCTCGCATTCATTATCGCTAGATTTCACTTTCCTGCGCGTAATAAATTAGAATGACAGCCGCGTGGTCGTTGGGGGGAGAGGCCGAGGTCCGAGCTTTCCACGAGTCGCGAAACCGCGCGGCAGCTTGCTGTACCCACGTTACGAGCGAGTGGTGCTGATTTTTGGCGTGTCGCAAATGCCCGGGTGAAATTCAGAGCGTGCATGCTTACTTCGTTAAGGTTTCCAGCGAGGACGTGTATATGGTGCCGCCTACGTCGATGTGAACCGGCGCTGTGTACCTGGAGGCAGCAGCCACGCAGGGTATCCCGGTCATCTTCTGGTTGTAAGCCGGCGCGGCCGGGGTCGACGGCGTCGGCGGCGTCGGCGACGAGGAGTTCGACATTGTGGGCGACGTGGCCGGCGAACTGCTTGGCGACAGCAATCTGACAGAGATACTTTTTACATTAATCACCGTCAGGGGCTGCTCCGTCAGTGAGGTAGTGATTCGATCACAGCGATACCTCGTCTACGCGGAAAAACAACGGGGAGCATGGTTAACAAGAAACACCGCACCTATGGGAATTTATTTCTAAGTGACGGAAATAATTTTTTCGTTTAAAAGTTTTTAATACAGACACCGACACCTTTTAATAATATGAACAATTTTTTCTGATGAACAGGTTTGTGAAACAAAATTTTAACAATAGAATTTTAATAAAACTAGGTTTTCTGTTGGCCGACGTTCAATTTTTACGATTGATTGAAAAGTAATAAAATAGCTACACTTTCAAGCACAAAGCTCAGTTTTGTGTGTAAGAAAATGGATGTATTTACGCGTAAGTGTGGTAAAAATTAAAATATTGAAAAAACGCAAAGATGTCTCTATCTTTATGGAAAACTTTTAATGGAAGCTGTCTTTTTATCACTTAGAAATAAATTCCCAAAGATGCGGCATTTCTGAATTTCCTTGGCAGCATTCTTCATCCTTTGGAATTGTCAGTTCGCCTCGTGTTTTTTTACGTATGTAGGTACATAAAGATAATGTTTATTTCAGATCTCCCAACGATGCTCATCATTGGTGCATGGAAATTCCTTAACCTAATCTCCATCGTTCATCGCTTCGAGTAATTAATTATTCCTATTTGGAAGCTGATTAGAGTAATGAGCATAAGATTCTATTACTCTAGAAAGTTATCTAAAAATTCAAACAGAACTATGACCAGTTCTTAGATGCCCATAAAGAAGTCAGTAATTTGGAAAGAGGGTCGCTAGTTTTTCAAGCGTATCATGTGTCGTAGCCCACCGTCGCTTTTTAGAAAGACAACTCGAATAAGCATATATTTACCTCATCTTAATTTGAGCGCTAGGAAACATATTGCGTTGTGCCAGCTCCGCCTTCGCCTCCTTTCCGTCGGCCTCACATTTCCGTCTGTAATTAAAAATCCATGTTAAATCGTGTACCTTTAACACGATCCTCTTGAGAAGTACATCAATCATGCTCTCTGCAAGCATTGACTTTCACATGTCCAAATAAAAAATATATCTAATTCAACACACCTACAGACCACTACAAATTTTAGCAGTGTCCAGAATAATCAGTTATCCTATCTGCAGAAGTGGTTCAAAAATGATAACGCAGTCATTGGGAACAGTATTTAGTTGCCACAGTAGATTCACAGACACTTTGATGTGCAGCCACACGCAGAGGCTCTTAAAAATCGAAAACGAGAGGGGAAAAACGTGTTCTGGAGCAGGATTTCCGCTCGACGTTGCAAACTTCGTGGTAAGATGGAAAAACGATGGCCGAAACGCGCTGGTAACATGTTCCCGTTGGCTTTCTCTATCAAGGTATCCGTATCACTACCTCCCTCCTTCTTTCCCATCGTCTATGCTCCCGCTATCGCTCTTTATCTCTGCCTGAGTTCCTCGCGATTGGCTTTCCACGGTGCGCGAATTCAAAAGCCACTGGGGAAAGCACCGAGACCCCTGCGCACTCGATACCGTGTGACGTGCAGATTTATTTATAAAAGGCTCGCGTTTACAAACACGCGTGTGTTAGCGAAGCCAACTTCTTGGTAGAAATTGTGGTTGAAAAACGAGTCGAGCGGAATCAGCGATGCTGGTTTTGCGAGACGGAGGAGAAATGAAGAAAGGGGAATCGCCATTATAGCCATTATTGACATTCGCCTCTGATCAAAGGCGGGTATTGAAATTGTATCGGAGAAGACTAAAGTTAATTCAAAAGTTAAAGTTAGAGTTCAAAGAATCCAGAAGTTGATAAGATTTTTAGTTTGGATTATAATAGATATAGGTACGTGTTAATTTCTTAAAATGCAGGATTTGTGGCAGGGTGCGTTTTGCACGGTAAAAATTCTCTGAACTCTTCTGCAACTTCAAGAGTCTTTAAATCTACTTTCAAAGATGGTCCCACCGGAAGATCAGAATAAAAATTAGCTTCCAAGCAGTGTATCTACTATAATCATCGCCACAGATCATTTTAAAGACTTCAACTTGAAATATCTTATGCCCAAAGACTGTGCCTCGAGTAGGTACCTACTCCAAGTCCTTCCACCGGAACGTGACTTTCCCATTGCTTCCTCTACCGAGAAGCTTGAACTTACAAACGTTAACTTTACCCAGAAACACGTTCGCGTCCCGTATCATTTCTACGATCATCATTGCAAGAGTTAATACACATTTCACGCGAACCCCCCCCCTGATCGTTTTGCCACCCCCCAAGCAGAATCCTTTCACGCTTGGATCACTCGCGGGCAACTATCTTCCACATTATTATGTAGAAGTCGAAAAACGGTGTTCGCTGGCCGTCGACATTAGCGCGGAACTTTCCCCTCTAACGAGGTCGCGCCGGCGTCGATTTCAGCGGCGCACACAGCTCGATTTAATTTATCGATCCTCGCGGTTGGTCGCGAGCGACGATAAGGCTGATTTAGCGGGGCATTGTTTTCGGCCGAGCCGCCGACCCGGAACGACTCGGACCCGCTACGCCGCCGGTCTACGCGGAACATTAACCCGTGATTTTCATATGTATTAATAAGGCAATTAATGGCGAAACAATATTTAACGAGCGTCGTCCAGACCGAGGGAAAACCAACCCCGGCTGGGTCCGACGAATGGGAAAGCTGGAAGGGATGGTCCGGCCGGTTCGGTTCGGCTTGCGGTTTAAAGAGGGACCCCAAATTCATTTCCACTCTGTGCACACAGGAAACTCGCCGCGCTTTGTTCCTCGGCCGCTGCTACGGTGTAGGAAAACACGAGTGTTTTAACTAGGTAACAAACTTTATTTTAAATAATGGAGACTCGCTTTCAGGCCCGGACTTATCGTCATTTTTCGCTGGCCTTCTTACAGGTAAGGGGATTCACAGTTCAGCAGGTAGGGTAGACTGGCGCTAAAAGTCCGGCGGGTAAAAGTCCAGAACGCAAAATCTCTATTCGTAAACAATCGATCGAATATTGCAGCATAACTATGTTGATGGAATGGGTAATGGGGAGGACCACAGAGTCACCAGTCGTTTTTGTGCTTTGGTGCCTGTCATATGACGCCTTTGTCATTATGTATATCAAGAAGCGAAGAAAAGACGCCTTTTTTGTTGTGTTATTCGAAGTAAACAGTTTAACAACGTATAAGGTGAATAGGTACGTTAAGATTGTATGTTCCTCTACTAATGTGTACATGACATTGATTATTTCTGAATGATAATATTTTCGAATCTATATATCCGCGAAACTATAGAGGTGGCAAATTGGGGCAAAAAGTCCCTTACTTATATTTTTGACTTATATTTCTAGTTTTTGCTAAAGAAGTCATGTTAAAATATTTAAAAAATGGGCGGTCTTTGTTGAAGCAAACCGATTAGTAAAGTCATAAATTATCTATCTTTTCCCCTGTTTTTTTTGTATTAAAATAATTTGAGTTTCAGAAATAGGGCCAAAGTGCTTAAAAGACAGTTGTTTCTTTATGTTGAGCTACGATTATTGTGCAATTGTTTGTTCAAGCTGAATCTCTGTCCTGCATTTTCATTCTTTTGTTAAAAAAAAGGTTGCCGTAATATTTCCTTCCAATATTGTATAGGTACCACAAAAAATTGCCCCGGGGCAAAATGTCCATTTTCAATTGACACACATATTGTGATATAAATCAACAAAAAAATAACACTATTCACCAACCACTTTGCGAAAGTAAAGCATAATAGTTGTAGTTTATACAAAATAACACCGTATATCTCTAGATTGTTATTACTAAATTTTACATAGGTTTATATGAAAAACGGGACTTTCAGCCCCACCCTACCCTAGTCCGTTCGCGGAAGAGCCATCCGCAGGACTCGCACGCATCCGCGCTACATAATCACTAGGGACAAATGGAAGCCTTCACAGTTAATCGGAGTCTGTTCGATTTGAGCGCGAAGGCGAATAGGGCAAGGCGAGGCCGCATGAGCATGCAACCGCGGCGATCGTTTCGAGGCATGCGAAAGTGCCTCGGGCTGCTCGCCGCACTACCTCGGGCTGTTCGCTGCATGGCCGAACGCTATCGGTCCAGAAAAGAGAATTCGTGCTCAGTATGGACGTCGTTCGGAAGCATGCGAAGCGCCTCGGGCTGTGCGGCGTATTGCCTTGGGCCGATCCGAAAGTTGTCGGCCCATCAAAGAGAATTCGTGTTCACGTACGGACACTTCTTCTATACAGGCTTCTTTCTGTCATCTCTGCACCGGGTGTTAGATTCTTAACCAGCTATGTTTAGTTCACCGGAAGGTATTAAAAACGGTTTAGCACGCAGAAGATGATTGAAAATGTTTTAAAAGTACTGGTTCTCTGTGGACCAGAGGGTTGGCTGATTAATTGCTGAGAGGCTGCTTTATCACTAAAGCTTAGTAATTGAGTTGAAATAGTGACTTGGAAAATTAAGTGTTAGCTCTAAGGCCAACGCAACTGTAATTTGACTAAAGAAGGAACTTAAGAGGACTTAAGAGGAACGAGCAAACGGAAAAGAAGTTGTGTTGACGCGAAACAAAACACTGCAAGCGATTGACGCAATTGCATGCAATCGTTTTTTGGTCAAATTGCAATTATTGCATTGCGGCGGAGGACGAACGGCATTAAATGGATTGGTACCAGGGATGTTTGCATCCTCTGGTTTCCCAATTTCGCAAGGGTTGATTTGTGTTTGTAATTACACGTAATTAAACCAAGAAAAACTGCAATAGACCAGATCCACCACGTCGCCAGTTTAAGGGGTTACATCTGACTAGGAGGCCGAAAAGAGGCGAATTTTTTTTTGAAAAAGCGGAAGCATATAATTTTACAGAACTTTTTGCACTTAAAAGAGCAACATTTAAAGAACATTTGGTAATTTTTGTGTAGAAAAATATTTATGTTTATAATAAAAATACAACGACATCCAAGAAGGCTTTTTAAAAACGGTGAGCAAGTTATCTCAAAAACTACTGCACCAATCTTTCTGAAATTTTGTGGGTGTATTTTTTATGTAAAAATCTACTGAATAACGGAAGGATTTTTTCTAATGGCCGTTTTTCGCTGATAAAATCGAAAATATACAATGGAAAAAATCCTCCGTCATTCAGTAGATTTTTATATAAAAATAAGCCCACAGAATTTCAGAAAGATTGGTGCAGCAGTTTTTAAGATATCTTGCTCACCGTTTTTAAAAAGGCTTCTTGGATATCGTATTTTTATTATAAACGTAAATATTTTTCTACAAAAAGATTACCGAATGTTCTTTAAATGTTGCTCTTTTAAGTGCGAAAAGTTCTGTAAAAATATATGCCTCCGGCTTTTAAAAAAAAATTCACAAACATTCGCCTCTTTTCGGCATTCCGACTGGGTGTAAACCCCTTAAATCCCTTGACCTCACTCTCCTTTCGCGATCCGATCGCTTCGACCGCGTGGAATCGGCTCTGCGTCGCGCCGGGGTAGCTTTTCTCGGGAATAAATCATTCGACGACGTGGCAACGTTAACCAACGCCGTATAAACACCAATAAATACGCGGCCGTGTATCGTTGAAGGGGGTATTAAAGAGCCTACCCGGAGTGCACACCATCAACCACGAAACTCGAGAAGGAAAGAAGGTTCCCGCCTTCGTCCTCGTCGCCGAGATATTTATTTTCAGCCTGCTTGAGCTGGAGGTTCCTGCGACGTCGATGGGCACGAAGGTAGAGAAAGGAGGACTGGTTTCCCTTTAGCTCGTCCCCTTCTTCCCTTCTTCTACCTCTTCCTCTTCTTATCCTCGACTTGGCCCACAGTGTAGGTATATACCAGCATAGCCGCGGGGACCACGCCGAACGCGATGCAGCGACTTTTCTTCGTTGCTCGAAGAGGTCGCCGAGCAATTCGCGTCTCCTCCGACTGCGGTTGCACCGTGGACGCCGGTCCCCGCGACTCGGAGGCCAGGTTAAGACGAAGGGGCAAACGTTGGCGGAGCAGAGCAACCGTGGCCATGCCCGACGCCCGAGGGCCGTCGGCGTTGTCTCACGCTGGCGTTTACGAATGTAGGGTAGCGGACGAATGCCGCGTTGTTTTTCCGTTTGTATCTGCTCTTTGGCCCATATATTTTAATCGACACTGCGGGGGAATGAGGTCGCTGGGGTGGGCAGTGAGTCTCCTTGGAAAGAAGGGACGTAGGCACTCTTGTTTTTGTGGAAGTAGGTATGTTAGATGCCAGCTGACCATAGCAGAAAAACATCCTAAGGACTAATGCTGAGTTTACACCTGACGAGCGTTCGGCCGAGTGAGCCCATTGAACCGAGTTCTCGTCCAGTCTGAACGCATATTCTAGTATTCGGCCGAGTAATCCGCCGGGCAAGATTCTCACTCGGCCGAGTAGCAGACCGATGGCTCGGCCGAGTCACTCGTCAGGTGTAAACCTACCATAAGCATATGCCAGGGCGTCGTGGCTGGGCATCTTTACAAATATTGTGTAGGGCATAGTCCCATCGTCCTAGTTCCTTCCACGTCACTCTTATACTTTCTTCCACCACCCATGTACATATAATCTCATTCCAAAATCCTAAGATGTTCAGATCATTGCTAGAGTTTAAGAGCGGAACCTCTGTGAAAACGCCGATCGAAAACTTCTTGAAAGTACTCGATTCCCCTGCTACGGAATCCAACAGGTATAAAAGTAGAGTAGTTGTGTTGTGAGTCGTTTGTAGGAGATAGCGATTTAAATTTGGATGAAGAAGATCACGTTTATCGCGACATTGGCATTGTCTTTATGCCTGCTCTATAGAATGTACAATATACAACTGGTGTTGAACCGAGTATATTACCTGATACACTCAATTTTTGGTTCTTCTTTTCTGTAATGTAAGTACGTATCCGCTTTAGAGATGCTTCTTTGCAGCAGAATCCATGGTATATCATGTACGTACAATGTTTCCTGCAGGCAGGGGTCCCACCTCGAATGGTCTACCTAATTGACTCACATCTTAATCTCTAACCTAAGCCACAAGTAAAGAGTGCTCGTATTTCTGTATCAGACGGACGAGAGAGTTTGCATGCAGCGGAACATTTGATGAATAGTCGAACCGCGAAGATACTGGCTCGCAGCCGCGGTAACGATCATCAAGATTCAAGCGCCTTTGGGCAATCGATTGGCGTGCATGCAGGTGCCTCTAATAAAGATACAGCGTACAAGCGCGCAAGTAATTAACCTGTATCGCGATCGGAATCGATCTGAAAGAGGTTAATTACCGAGGCGACATACTCTAGATTTCATTCGTCTTCCGACCTCGTTCGTCGGAATAGAAAATTAGATAACCGCAACTGACTCGTCCCGGCGACACAGCGATACGCTCGACCACCTCCGCTCCGCCGAGATACGTAACGTTATTCACCAGTTCGCGTTTTATTGCGAACGTGGGGGAGAAAGATTAACGGGAGAAAGTGGAGAAGCATCGCAGCGACGATTTCAGCAACAGCTGTTCCGTCGCCGTGGCGCCTCGCATCGCAGAAAAGAACTCTGTTGTGTGCGTGCGTAAGATGCCCGGCATGAATGTATAAGTCATCCATCTGCATATACAGGCAGGATAAGCCAGCCGTGCATTACGATAATGAAGACGATCGCCTGGAGGGTGTCTATTAAAGGACACCTTGATGCTCGTAAACGACATCTTTGAAATATTGTACGTAGTAGCAGACGCGACTAAAAGTGTCCATGAACTATGAAATATTAATACCATAGTATATATTACAATGTACCTAGAAGAATATGAGAACAAAGGGGATTCAGAATGTCGTATCAGGAAGTAGTATCGACCTGTGTTGACCAGACTGGACGAAAAATTAAAAAGTCGCGGATTTTTAGTAGCGCACAAACACAATCGATTTTTTCTTGAAATAATCGCCGTTTTTTGGCCACCAATTTAATAAGTCTTGTAGCATGCAGAAAAAACGCTTTGAGAAACGCTGACCATCGAGAAGTTTCTCGATCATGCTTGGAGGCTGCCCGTGAGGAGAGGCGTGTGGGCGCGGAACCGCGGCTCGCGAGGCCCGCGCTTAACGACGCGTCTGTTGATTACTGCGGCCGCGGATAGCAACGATTGGGTATAAATTCGAGGCCCGCAGAGGCATTTTTCTTCTTCGCTGTTCTGAGGGAGAGGACGAGGTACCACACACGGCCGCTCTCAGACAGCTTAGGGACTCCGGCAGGAGAGTTCGGCGATAATACCTGGACGCCTGCTGGAGGGACTACGCTTTAGGGTGTTCCTGGACGCTCGACCGATATGGAGAGTACGGCGATAATACCTGGACGCCTATCGGTCGAGAGAGTACAGAGCATCTCGTTAGGTCAGAGAGGAGAGTACGGGAGTATATTCCTGGACGCCCGTTCGATGTGGAGAGTACGGCGATAATACCTGGACGCCACTCGAACGGGAGAGTACAGAGTAACTCCTGGACGCCTCGTTAGATTAGAGAGGAGAGTACGGGATTATATTCCTGGACGCCCGTTCGATGTGGAGAGTACGGCGATAATACCTGGACGCCACTCGAACGGGAGAGTACAGAGTAACTCCTGGACGCCTCAGTATAGTAGAGTCGCGACAGCACAAAGCCCCTTTCTTAAATACCCGATCGTTGAGAGAGGAGAGTACGGGAGAATATTCCTGGACGCCCGTTCGATATGGAGAGTTCGGCGACAATACCTGGACGCCACTCGAACGGGAGAGTACAGAGTAACTCCTGGACGCCTCATTAGAATAAAGTCAAGTGCCGTCAGCACAGTAAAATCTTATCAATTGTTCAAACGTAACGAGACACAACGTCTGACCTTCGAAATTTGTAGCCCCGTCCTGTCAACCAACCATGTATTCCTACCTAACCCGAATAAACCTTGTCTGTCCAGAATACTATCCTTTTTCCTATCCTGGAAGGCTACAGTCTGTTTTAATTTTAGTTTCTATTGGTTCAGCGGGAAACTACGGATGTAACAAATAAGAATCACACCTTGAAGTTGGATTACGTCACTTTTTAAGATCAACATTGCAGCAAAACCACAGAAGAACGTTAAACTACTTACTAGTCAGCACCGCTATTTTTAAAACACATGTATATTCCATACCAACTTTTTTTCAATCTCTACGATAATAATAAACATTGGGTACAAGGATACATCTGGATTTGTTTTCATTTTTTTACAAATACGTTGAAGAAAAAGTGTTTCTTTCACGGGGAACGACTGCCTAGTCCCCTTAAGGACGGCTACTAAGCAGGGACCCTAACTGTTATAACCTAAATTATAAAAGTTATGACATACGAATTAATAATTTTGTTTAAATGATTTTGGTTATGAATAACCATTATCGATGACGGATATCGATTTTGGTTACGAATAACCATTATTGTCAACCGAAATATTTTTTGGTCACTATAATAATCATTATTGAAGATGGAAATGGTTTTTGGTTACGAATAACCATTATCGTTTACAAGAATTTGTTTGGTTACCGTAAAACCAATATCTATTGCGGGAATTTTATTCTGTTTACGGCGTAACCAATACATATATTGCGGGAATTTTTTTTTAGTTACGGTATAACCAATATCTATTGCGGGAATTTTATTTTGGTTACGATACAACCAATATCTATTGCGGGATTTTATTTTGGTTACGGTATAACCAATATGAACTGCGGGAATTTTTTTCCGTTACGGTATAACTATTGAACTATAAAATATCTGGAATGCAAACACGGTACGAAAAACCACGGACTGGCCAGGCCGAGAGAGATAGTGGCATTGAATGGATGTTTATCCTGTATTATACACCATTCTGTAGTAAATGTACTTCTATCCTCTAGTAAATTTGAGTATAGGCAGGTACAGGCGTGTGTGTAAGAGTGAAACAGCATCCCACGCTGTGCAACTATCACTTTTCAACAGCGCGCTGCGGCTCCTAATACCCACAGTTCGCATTCCAGATATTCAATAGTTCCAATAGTTATACCGTAACTGAAAAAAAATTCCCGCAATATATATTGGTTATACCGTAAGCGCAATAGGTATTGGTTATATCGTAACCAAAAAAAAATTCCCGGAATATATATTGGTTATACCGTGCCCAAAAAAATTCCCGCAATATATATTGGTTACGCCGTACCAAAATAAAATTCCCGCAATATATATTGGTTACGCCGTAACCAAAATTAAATTCCCGCAATAGATATTGGTTATACTGTAACCAAAAAAAAAATCTCGTCAACGATAATGGTTATTCGTAACCGAAAACAGTTTCCGTCGTCAATAATGGTTATTAGTAAGCAAAACAGATAAATCTTAATATTTTTTAATCACTTGATTCTTTCGGAAAATTTATGCAGTATTTAATGAAGACTTAAATAAAAATTAACTTTTTCTCAATGATTTTTTTCGAAAAAATAAAAAAAATAACTGTTATTTCTGGTCTCTGCTCCTAAGATAAGGTATCAGAGGGGAACCAGAGGTAAGGTGGTCGCCCCTTGGCTCCGCCTATAAAATAATTCTCCACGCAACTACGCAATTAATCATTCCCGTCCATACAATAAGACAGCATGTCCAATAAAGAGCAGCCTCAGCATTAAGCCTGGCTTTCCTTTCGGACCCATTCTCGCCAGCTCCGAAGCGCACCTCGTCCGGCGCGACCCGAAGGAAACGCGGAAGTAGAATAGGACGACGTAGAACAGCCGCGCGCGGTACGAAGGACGAGCGCGCGCATTCTTATTACCAGAGGATCGTTGTAGCCACTTTGTCGTGTTGCGCGGGACAGTTGTGTGCACAGTGTTGTGCAGCAGCGTGCTCCAAGTGACCAGCTGCATGCACGTGTGCTGGCAAGATGAGCGTGGGGCCTCGGGGGCTCGTACGAGAAGGCGTCTAACACGTTCCGAGAGGACACGCGCGTGTCCTCAGCGCGTGCACCACGTCGCGAGCTAGAAGTCTGCCCGGCAAGTTTGCGTGGACGGTGGACCGCCGCGGGCCATCGTCGGTATGCAAATTCGCCTGTTGTCGAGCGATCGACCGCGCGTTTCCGGAAAACGTGTCGCTGCGCGTGAAAATCTCGCCGGGGAATCGCTCGCCAAGAAAAGCTTGCTCCGCGAGCGTTTGATCTCGCGATTGCTGGTGGCTCTCGAGAGCCAAGTGGGAGGGAAATAGTTTACGCGATGAAAATGTCGGTGCTGATCCGCGATAACAATGAGAAATAATTTGTTAAGCGCCATTAAAATGCTCAGCTGAAATTGGCCAAGGTAATTCAGTAGAATTAATGGTCCAAGTAATTAGCAAATTACTCGGACGGAGAAACCGGTGGGTTTGGGTGCACGCCGGGAAACTTTTGATTAATTACGATCCGCTGTTTAATAAACGTCATTCTGCCGGGTCACTCGTTCCGCCGGGATCATATTGTTTCCGCGAATGGATTCGTTTCGACGGAAATTGATAAAAGTATACCATGTACAGAGTGATAAATGCCTACGGGATATAATTCGTCGAAGCTCTGGCAGCGGGTTCTCGTTTGCCATTTCATTTCCCTCTCGCCTCTCCCTGGACCTCTTTCAATAATATCTGTAACGGAACAGTATTTTCGAGCGCAATCGAGCAGCAACATTATCCTGGTAATTGTTTGGCGCAGCGTAACAAGGATAACGACGGGATATTGAATTAGAGAGGGGTGGAGAGCTTGCGCCGAATACTTTTCATTTGGCAGGTGGAAATATTTTTGGGTAAACGTTCACGAGTTACCATTCTAGGGTTCAACAGTTGAACGCTCGTCGTTCGGTGGACACAATTCTGCTATGGAGAGACTTTTTGATTGAACCAAGTTGGGATCTTCCAGGGGCGGATTAAAACCTTTTGAGGCCCTAAGCACTTCAAATATTCTGAGGCACCCTTATACAGAGTGGTCACTTCAACGCAACGTACGATTTCTTATTCATGTCTTGGGATCTAAGAAAAAAGGCCCCGTGGTGGCAGTTTACTAAAAACAGGCTCAGTGTAGTAGTACAGAAAAAAATATAGTTTGGATAGAGTCATAATTTTTTAAGGATGTTGTGCAAGGGTCCATCGGTGCAGGGGCCTCGGCAGCAACTGCTGATCGGGCGCCCTGTTAAATCCGCCGCTGCTTCCCTCCGTACAATGCCATTCGTCACGGGCGTTTCAGCATTCATACAGCAACTCCACGCGTGAACAATGGAGTTGGTGGTCTGAGAATACTACTAGCAGTCCTCAGTGGTCGGGTTAAAGCCGGCCGAGGATTTGGCCAAATGATTCAGGGTCAACACGTCGCGCGCGCACACGCACCAGCGTACGCAAGTTTATAAATTCAGGAAACTCAGGGCTCGGCTCTCGTACGCGCGGCGCGCACCTCCCGGGCTCGTTGGCAGAGCAATCGTACAAGAAACCGAGCCGAGCGCGGAGCGCTGAGGACACTCGTGGCCCGCGGCTGCTGCGAATGCAAATTCGAGAGTGCCTCATTTTCTTTCGCGGATAGTATTATTTGAACGCCCCGGGGCGCGCGTCGGGTGCCAGAAGTCGAGACTTCTCTCGCTCCGGGGGCAATCTCGCGAAAGCTTTTTCCGCTGCGAGGAAGAACGTTACTTGGCGGGGCGTTCGTTCCACACCGAGCAACGCGAGCACGCAAGGTCATCTCTGCCGTCTGTTTCGTCGCTGACCCTACTGCAGGCGAGCTTCTTAGATTGTTTTTAGGGGCAACACTGTTGCCTCCGTGAATACATAATGCCGCGGAGATGAGCAACCAGTTTGCAAGGGGAAAAGGCATCTTCCACAAAAAATTATGATTTTGTCCAAATTTGTTTCTTCTGTGCTAGTACACTGAACCTGTTTTTAGCAAACTAGGTAGCTCTTCGTTTTTCTGAAAAAATGGGCCCCACAGAGCGTTTGCCACCTGAGCCGTTTCCCTCGAATCCGACACTGGGAAAAGGAAACGTTTCTGCAGACACGATCCTTTACTTCAGCTCGAAGTGGCAAGTAAGGCTATATGTTGGTTTTAATAAGTTTGATATCTTGTTTGCTGAGAATATTTGATATTTGATGGTGCTATATTTGTCCAGTGGAATGCGTTTCTTCGTGACTTTCTCCCTGCTAGCCGATCGATTATTGGAACGTGACGGCTGCCTGATTACGAGCTTCTGGTTGCGTTAAAAACAGATTTCTAGTTATCTTAATTGAATTCCATCGTTCAGCCCAATACATAATACATTTTGGCTACATCTCTGAATCTTCTTGTATGTCCCTTATTCTTATAAGTTATAAGACACTTCACATTCCTCATATTTTCCACTGCCAATTCAATTAAGAAGGCGCTGCAGCATACACGTGCGCGAGTACAATGGAGTTCGCTCTTGATGAGCCTTGAAGAGCATAAAATCACGTGGGCGTACGGAGGAGGCTGCTTTACCACTCGAGGAGTAGCATAATGGCGCACACTTGCTGCTTCGTTTCACGGTCTTGCCCCCGTGCACCCTTATCCTTGCGTAGTTATATCCCATTCGTATAAGTTTCGCATAAATATTTATCCTGGCTACTCGTATCTAATACCAGTGGCGGACTCAGGATTTAATCTTGGGGAGCTGACAAGAGAAGTTAGGCAACCTGGAAATTCAGAAAATTATGCAACTTTGTGTAACAGAAAGCTATTTTTTCTTGGTGCCATAGGGCGGTTTTATGGCGTGAAATCACCCCTTGGAAAAAATTCGGAGTTTTCTTTATCGTGGAATATTTTGAGAACAGTGAGAGATATCGAAAAGAAGTTTCAACAAAAGTTGAATCTTCTTTTTATAACTACAAAACTGCGTAAAAATAATTATCGAAAAAAATCACACTTTTCAAGTTACCCTTACCATCAATCCCTAATTCGAGAATTATTTTTACTCAGTTTTGTAGATATAAAGAAATGTGCAATTTTCGTTTAAACTTCTTTTCGATATTCTTCACCGATTTCGAGATATTCCACGGAAAATAAAATTCTGTTTTTTTCAAGGGGTGATTTCACCCCCTAAAACCGAACTGTGGCACCAACAAAAAATAAATTTTGTCTTACGAATCAACTACTCTACTTGCACAAAAAAGGGTGCATAATTTTCTGAATTTCCGGGTTGCCTAAATTCCTTTGTTGGTGGCTATATTAAAGCAGTTGCCTGGCAAGCGAAAGATCCCGGGTTCGATTCCCGGTCCAAGCACCCGATCGCCCGACTCTCTCTCCCCTACAATCATTATTTAATTTACAAGAGCCTTTGATCACTTTATAACGATGGGACGGTGTATCATTGAATTTGAACGGATTGTAAATCAATGCGATAATTCTTGAAAAACGAAAGAAGAGCGCGGAATAACTACACCTGTCGATCATTAGCGAAGTTTCATTAATGCCGGACGGTCGTGGAGCTGATATAAACGCGTACTTAGCGGTGGACTTTGCGCGAAACACTTGTATCTCATTAACTTCCCCTCTGCATTTCATTTGCATTGATTTCCAAGCTCCATCGCGTTTCGACTGTCTGCCTGCCTGCTCTTAATATGCAGCTGGGCGTGAGTTCGCTGTTTCATTGCACGAAGCCTTTAATTGTGCCGATTACGATCGCCGGCCAGTTGTTGCAATTTGCAACCATGTCTCGTCACTTTTTCTTCGGCTCACTTTTTTAGTACAGACCCTTTTCATCCTCACCACAACAGCATTGGGCATTATTCGAATAAATGTTTATTCCAATAAATTTTTAAGAATTTAGAATTTAGAATTTTCAAGATTTTAAGAATTTCGTCGAATAAAAAATTATTCGTTATTTTCGAATAACTTCGTTTCATTGGCAAATCTTATTCAAAATTCTTCGAATAAAAATTTATTTGTTATTCTCAAATAACTTCCTTTTATACGAGATTTTCATTCGAAGATTAGGAGTTGGGCATTATTCGAATAATATCTTTATTCGCATTAAATGCCACTTAACCGGAAGTGGTGCTCCAAGCAGCTCCAGGCAGTCCTAGGTATAATACATCAAACTGAAAGATGGTTTCCGAACAGAAGCACGGTCCAAGTCGTTCCACAAAATTATTCCCTTCAATTTGGATATACATCATTCACGCTCGCCCATAATTCCGCGGTGCGCCTGAATTTTACCGAGCCATAAATTTCCAAGACACGGCACGCGCGTCTGGCGGCCATCGACAAAGGGGCAGCTCACGGGGACATTAACGATCCAGGTACCGACGCGGTGGAATCGCAAGCGTCCTTCCCGGGGAAATTACTCCGCGACCCGTCGTTATCCAGCGGGAATTCGGCGCGGCTGGTGAAACCGGCGGGCTTTAAAGTCGCGGACATTATGCTAATCCGTCACGTACTCGCCCGTCGCGGATTTTCGCGGCGCTCCCTCTCGCAGGTGCGACGATTGGCGTGGAAACCGGAGCGCAGGACGATTGAATCGTTTGCACTTTATACCGCCTCCGTGCGGCTCAGTGGCGCGTGAAAATGACCGCGATCTCCGTTTTTGCGCGCGTTCCTCGCCCCCTTTCCCTGCTGTCGTCCAAGGAATCGCCGGCGCTGGAATGCACGCGACCGATCGATCCAATTTATCGCCGATTAAAACGACTCTCCAGCTACCAGCGTTTCGCCTCTCGACGCTGAGGCGGTCTTAGAAGGATCGCGTATCCCGTTCACCCGTCCACGGGTGGATTTCACTTTATGAGTTACGAGATTCGGAATAGCAACCGATCGACTTTATCTCGAACGAGCCGGCCCATTTAGCGGGCTCGCTTCGCTGGAACTCGCCTTCGCCGCGAAAGAAACGCGATTGGCTAAATAAGATACATGGACATTTGCTCCGAGTTGATGATGGCGGACTTTATCTTGCACTTCAGCTTCCGTTTGAGACGCTCGGCGAATTACTCTCGGGGAATTAAATTCAATGCGTGTGTAGTAAACAGTTTAACAAAAAAAAAGTATAATTCTTGAGTAGGTAGTATCTTTTCAAGTTTTGCATTCCTCCGTTCTGTTTTTCAGTGACGAATTTAACGGACGGCCGATGAACAGTTGCCGCCTGGGCCCCTTTTACCTTAAATCCGTCACTGCTGTTTTCTATGATTTATGGTTCCTACCAAAGTAAATAGGGATTGCGATAGGAAGTGATGTGCGTTTACGTGGCGCTACATCCAGCGCTAACGTCGCTGGTAATCCTTGCTGCACGGGGAGTCGGGCTGTGGGTGAAAATTGTCAAAATCGACGGTTAATTATCATCAACGTCATCGCCGTGATTTTAACGGCAGGTCCTGGCGAGGTGAAGGACGCACGGACGGGCAACGTCCTTCGCCGCTGCAGAACTTCCTCCGTGGAAGCTTTCGTGCTGACCCACATCCGCCACTCCGCGAGTAACTCGTTAGGTCCGCTGATTGAAGATCGGACGTGGGGAACGGCACGGTAGTTATTACCAGGTTTAATAAGCGGCGGTGCTTTCGCGAGATGGATGAAGCCTTCTTGGCTCGCCGCGCAACCTGCACGCCAGGATGTGGTGTAATGAAGAGGAGAAGGTAGCGATGGGGAAAGAAGCAGAACGGGATGGGAAGGTGTCGCGTGTAGGCAACGACGGCGGGTCCTCGGGGAGCCGAGGGTTCGGGGGGAGAATGCAAAACGACGATTGCACGGAGCTTGGATTAAGAATGTTACCTTTAGAGAAGTAATTCGGCGTAAGCGATTTCCTTCGATCAGCTGCTTGGGGAATTCTAGTCTAGGCGTGGCTGTAACACTCAAAGTTAGGTACTTAGAATTGTATGTAGGCATTCGGCGTTTGGGAATGGCTTAGGTATTTTGACGCCCCGTCAGTTTGGGTATTTGTAGAGTTCGTAAAAGTGTAAAATCGGAGAGTCGGCGTTTCAGGAATTGGTAACGCGACTGGCCAGTAGCCTACATATAATATAATACTATAGGAATTTCGTGTCCTATCTCTTATGATATTAGATATCGTACCTGATATTAATACAAAGGCAGTAGGGAACGTTCCAACAAGTCAGACATTCAGATTGCCTATAATAGTAATGATTAATGGATCCCAGAAAGCAATACAGGAAATTCAGGTCTAACTTAAGGGGACTCGGCATTCAGAAACTTTATTTTTTTTGTTGCATTTTTCGAAAGTTCCACCCTTCCCGAGTAAACTGCCGCTTGGTTTATGTTAAAATTCGCAAAATTAAGGATTTTACAACCGAAAAGGGAGAGCCATTTCATAAACCCTTTCTGTGCGTACGCAGGTAGACTAAGTAGACATGTTTCACGTATGCTCAATTTTTTTCAAATCGATTTGTACCTCCAATTTTTCGCAATCGCTGCAAAACTAAGAGCAAAAATATGATAGCGAGAAAAACACGTTTAAAGTTTTGAAAGAGGAATCTACTTACGTAGTTACGATCTCAACCTACGCATAAGTCTGTGAAAACTCCTATTTTTACCAAACTAAAAATGGCTCTTTTCGCTGGCGAAAAATCACGTTTCTTTCAAATGTGCCGTTTTACAGACGCCACTTTTATGATTTTAATTTTTTTTTCTTTTTCAATAGGTTCAGGGCAGAATGGAGGCCAGGGCAAAGTGTCAATTCCAGAGGATATTTCACAATTCAATTTTTTGCGGTCAGAATTACTGCAAAATTACAACTTATCTCAGAAAAAACGCCTACACATCAGACGACTGCAGCGCTGTCACACACATGTGTATATTATTCAAATAATTTTTCTTTACTATTTAGAGTATTAATAAACATTACCCAAAAGTACTAGTCGCAATTTGTATTCGTCTCCTTGTAATTAATTCGCAAAAAATACTTGATTTTCGAGCGATCTGACTGCCTAGTCCTCTTAAATCAGTTACCACCATCGCATTAGAAGTTGACTTCCAGCAGATGCTATTACATAACACAATATTTCCAGAAGAATCAACACGATTTCAAGATTCTACACCCTTCGAAAATCCAGAACACCCGAGGCTCGTAAAACTCAGCTAAAATACAAAGAACCCAACGTCCCAAATGAAACTCGGATGCGGTTCATCAGGTTGTTCCAAGGTTGAAACGTGAACGCCAGCGCGTGCCACCGGAGAAGAGTCACAGAAAAAGCTTAACACGACGGAGGAACGCAGTGTCGCCGAAGGTGGACGCTGAAGAACGTCAGAGGCAAGGGAGTATCGCGTGTTCATTGTCCCGTCGAAGTACGATTACCTGTACGTCCCGGAATAAAAAGGGGCCCGTGTGTCTGTTGGCTGCTGGCGCGCGGGGAGAAAGCGCAAGGGGGGCGAAGAGTGGAGGGGAAAAAGGGTAAAAAGGCGAGCAGGGAGGATGAGAGAAGGCGAGTGGCTCCTTTCTTTGGTGCATGCACGAGCTTGAATAGCGGATGGTCGAAGCGCGTGCCGACCGGTTTGGCTTGCGCTCGCAGTTACCACGAACACTTACGTAGGTAGCCTGAAATTTATCGATGCCGTGGCCAGCCACGTAGCCCCGGCTCATCCTTTCAGTGCGCGGCACTGCCTGTGTCGCTTAATTCTCGTTTAGAGGAGCTTCAATTAACCGGCGATACATCATTCGAGAGTACTCCGCGTCGTTGAGCAATCGATGTTCCATTAAGGCCACTCGAAAACCCGCGTCCCTTTCTTCTGCGCAACCAACGCGCGCTATCCACGCGAGCCATGATGTCCAGTTGCTTGTGTTCTCGGCACAGCCTCAACGGGTCACTGAATAGCTTGATTAAGATGATCAATCTCAATTACTTCTCAATCTTTGAAATTGATGCGACGGTTAAGCGGGTCCAAGGTGGGGTGGTAATATGGCCCTCAGTTTGATATATCTTCCTCAAATCTGATTTACAATTTAATTTGCTTTAAATTTTCGCTTAAAATGTGGGTAAACTATTAGTTTACGAGTTTTGAATAATATTCAAAAAATGAAGAAATGGCTTCGTAAAGAAACTTCTTTTTGTTTACTGAAGTAGTTCGGCTTTGGAGGTTTATAAAAATTCACAAATTAAAATATGGCAAAGTCCGCACGCTACGTTGAAGAAAATCTATTTTTCTTTAAATTGAAAGAAGAATTTTTAATTTCTTATGTTCCAATCGCTTTTGGTGCTGGGGGCCATCTCACAAGACAGGATGCTAGGCAATGTTGTATAACTCGGCCACTAGAAAACTTTGAGTGATAAGTAATGTATGAAAATAAAGTGAAAATGTTACCTAACATTTCCTAAAAAGATCTCGATACTTCACTGAAAACTTACCTGAGAAAACAAATTTCAAATTCACCCATTCTTTTAGGCCTACAAGACGGTGCACCCCCTTAAACGGGCTAAGTTTTGGTTCGAATTCCCTTGGTTAATCTTTTTTCGGATATTCCAGACCTCTTCTTACCGGTAACCTGATTGCTCGTTTTAAGATCCAGGGAAGGAAGGAAAGGAACAAGGGGAAGTATAATGAAAATTGAACTGCTGGCTTTAGCGTAACGCTGTCGGAGGTAGTTTAGCAAGTAATACGACTATTATTTTAACCACGTAACCCGACGTGCAGGCAAAGTTATTCTAATGGCCCACTGACTGTGCACGATAAAACGGATTACATCAGTCGATCGCGGAGTTGCAGAGAATTATTAGGGGGTTGGTTGGTCTCGTGTGCGAAAGCAGGCTTTATGACGCTAACTACGCTCTCGAGTTTCAGGTTACTTCTCCAAAGGCTACTGTTAGGCATAAAAATTGTTTCTGAACTTCATCCAACCTTTGAACCCGACCCCCATTATTCTCTCTATTTTTCACATTCGCTATCAGGCACAAAAGAATCGTGCTGCTAGCTGCGATATTTATGTAGAATCGCCGTGGCTGCAGGTTGAGCATTCGAATGGAAATGTGATTGACTAATGGTGTCCCTGTTCAACTTTAAATCTATTAGATAAGATCGTCGGCTCGTCGTAATTCAAGCGACTTCAATGACGTTTCATGGAATACCAATCGAGAGCCCCGAACGTTCATCAGATTCGCGCAATCGAGTCGCACGCAGCTAGCGCGTCCCCTGATGCTTGCATAGATAGATTTAATCGCGCCAACTTTATCAAACGGTCGTTATTCTCCTGCGAAAATTTATCCGCGTCACTGCGGCTGTATTTTTTCCCGAAATCTAGGATCCTAACTGTCCGCTTCGCCTGCGGGAAGTCCTTTTTATTGGCGAATAAATTCTTCGGGGCCTTCTCTGTTTTTCATCGGCCACGCAGGCGGTTCGTGCGAACGCGTACGTGTGTGCGTGCTCAGGGATTGCGGCGTGCATGTGCATGAACCAGCCAGGATGTAAATCTTTCCGCGACTCAGTGCGCCTTGGCACTCGTCTGAGAGGCCTTAGCCATCGGGACTCTGAATGCACATCTTGTCTGTGTTTGTTTCAACGGTTATCCTTTGATCAACTATCTCTTACCGATTACAGGTTCTAGGTATTTGGGGTGCGTGGGTCATGCTGTACTGTGTCATTAATAAAAACAGGATTTCTTCAACTGTGTGAATATATTTTGAGGAGGAAAATTGGCTGATCGCTTGGCTGAAGTGGACTTGGTTTGGGAGAGGAATGAACAACCGATAGAGATATTCTAGATTGTTCATGGGTAGCTTTCTTTGTGAAACTAATATCGAGGACCTGATTTTTTTCTAGCACTTATAACTAACTACTTAGCTTTACTACTCGGCTTCGCCCGAAATTTAGATTCTGATTTTATAAAAAAAAGATTTTTTAGTTTTTTTTGTGAAAATAGTCACATTCATCAGTGATTAGTTAGGCACAATGAGCTGAGGCACATTTCGTGATCCCACAGTTTACTATATTAAGATTTTGATGTCCTTGATCACACATGAGTTCTCAACTTCTTCACTCAATACTCCACATTTTGCCGATAAATATCAGAACACACCTCCTCATATAATTGTATCAGGTCGGTGCCAAAGATCCTTCGCTTTTATTAAAATTAAAAATACCTAAATTAGGTACCTACATGTTTTTTTAAATAAACCTATTTTCCTTGGTGATGTATGGCCTTTTGCCACCTTTCCGGTGTAACTACAAATAGGCATTGTAAAGAAAGACATTTCCGTTCACCAAATATCACCTAACATATAAAAAGACTATCCTCCCTACGACGCATTCGACTTAACCTACCCTCATCGCCATGCAACTGCAATCTACCAGTTACACAACCGACTCCTCCGAACTCCAGCGAACGAGTAATCCCCCGCAATCCCTTTACTCTAAAGCACGTTTCTCCGCGCCACAATAGCACCCCCGCCCCGAACTTTAAACGCCTCACCAATGGGACATAATTCTATCAACCTGTAACGCATTCCCACGCCACCCGCCGCGCGTCGGCTCCAGAAAGCCCGATCACCTGAAACCCCGTCTCATCCGGTCGCCTTTATCGCCGGATAAATCCGCCAGTCCGATTTTTCCGTGGTTCGGTCGTGTACGATCAGGCCGGTACACGGGGCTACAGAAACGGCTATCCGCACGAGATTTCTCTCTCCCGTTCGGTACGAGTTTGGCCGCGGCGTAAATCTCTCTCCGCCCCGTCGTGCCTGGTGGCAATGCGTCGCGGCCGGCTTATACGCCTGCCTGCCCGCGAGAGCGGTTGCACGCGTGGTTACTTGGGGCCCGCCGATCTCGGGTATTCAGCTAACGCGGCAGCCCACGTAACAGCACCGAGGCCCAAGCTTGCACCCGCGGAGAGTGCCGAGGAGGCACTCCCGACACGCGCCAATGCATGTCTTGCTCCATTTCATCCTCGCCCATTCCCACCACTTACCTCACCTACTTACCCTACGAGACGGAAACTCTGACCGAGACGCCGTTGCGGGCCGCGCTCGCCCTGGCCGAGATAGGAATTTCATGCGCGGCAACGCGCGCCTCTTGCGACACGCAGCGTTACACCAATGCCCTGGCAAACCAGGTGCGCGAGTTTCCCGCGCGGCGACGGATCTACCGATGCTGCGGTGGCTTTCCGAGCCAGACTGTTTGGCAGACGCTGTCACATGGCTACCGTCGGTCTCGATTTAATTAGATGAAGATCTCGGTGGCGGAGATGGCGAGCTACCGTGTCGCGGAGCGTACGGTTTCAGAGGATGTTATTGCGATAACGAGTGCAGCTGACGAGGCGGGTAGAATGTCGTTTGGCTGGTGGGCGTGCGTTCGCTGGTTTGACGCGGTGTGGGCAGGGGCGGATTTGGGTATAGGCTAAGTTGGCTGCCGCCTAGGGCAGCAAATTTTGGGGAGCGACATATGTTTGGGAGCAACAAATTTTTGGCAGTGATAAATTGGGGGGAGCGGCAAATTTTGGGGAGCAACAAATTTTGGGGACCGGTAGATTTCAGGGAGTGGCAAATTCTGGGGAGCGACACATTTTGGGGAGCGACAAATTCTGAGAAGCGATCAATTTTGGGGAGCGACGAATTTTGGGGAGTGATAAATTTTGGGGAGCGGTCAATTTTGGGGAGCGGCAAATTTTGGAGAGCAACGAATTCTGGGGAGCGACAAATTTTGAAGGAAAGAATTTGGAAAAAGTAAACACAGAGGCTTGAGGAAACTTTAAAAACAATTCATTTTTTTTTCATACAGCGAATTAGCAATAACTCACATGTTAGTCGCCATATTGAATTAATTTTCAAATTGTCTCACCTCGTTTAATTTACAATATGTGATGATATTTCGCTTGTTAGCCTAGGGACGCCAAATCTCCAGATCCGCGCCTGGATGTAGGCTGTATGAAAGCGTGTGCTTTGGTTTCTAATTGGTTGGTAAGTGTTTGGAGGGGTGAATATTTCCAGAGAGTGTCTACAATTTTGTGTGGTTGATTACAGGGCTCTCATCGCACTTTTGTTGGAATGATATGGAAGATTATAACCGTCGCCAGAGAACGGACGTGTTATTACATTATTTATTACTTATATAGGATTTTAAATAGAGTCACAGTACGTTCCTATTAATTTTCACTTCAATCGTAGAACCTGGTAGATGGAAAAAGAAATCGGTTTATCGCGGTACAGGCGATTAAAATCCCTCTCTAATTACGCTCATCAAATACGCGGTAATGGCCATGAAAATCGTAGTGCTCTTCGCAGCTAACAGTCGCGATTGGCTTGAACGGCTCAGGTACTGTCGTTTCCTTTGCGTGGATTTCATTTTTTGCGATTTTATCTAGCAACCACAAATAATCGACAAGTCGACCCATGCTTAAAGCGGCTTTTTCGCAATTCCTAATTAATTGCACAGGACGCGTCACGCAAATAACTGTGTATGACCTTATTTGCACCAGTTTTGCAACAGCTATAATGGAGCCTCATAATTGTACCGAATGAATATGAAAGTACGTCTATAGAAGAGAAACCTTTATTTCATTTAGGCCTACAGTATGTTATACCTAAGCAATATAACCTGAACACTAACAAGGGAATTTTTATGCGACTTCGCAGATTGGCAGAATAATGCAATTGTCCACATTGAAGCAGTGAAAACAGTCCCTAAAGTCGGGGCTCGAAAACATATTTTCTGAAAACTTCTAAAAACTGGGCACGGGGCTGAATTCACTTTTAAAGTACACATTTAAAAAAAAAAAGAAATTTGTTCTAGGGACCTCAAAAAGATTTTGAAATATTCCAGAAAATATGCTTCCGCCCTCAAATTTAGAGCTCATTTCACCCCTCCAACGTGGCCGAGTACCAGTAACAAAAAATACGTGTGAAATATTTTTCACTATTCTGAAAATCTGCAGAGGTTCATCAAAAGCAGCGTGTGCGGGGTCGATACGTTCCCTTGTAAGATATATATCCCTACTAAAATACTAAAGTATATTCATATCACAAGTGCCTAAAGCGTGTACACCGTCACTGTGCACCTTCGAGATCCAAAACGTGGTTGCTCTACTACCCTGATCTCTCCCCAAGCGTAAACCCTGTTTTCCTCCAAAAGAGTATTGCAGCGACATGCGCCCTCGCAACAAATACCACGACCGGCACGTTTGGACACAAGAAGACCTTGACAGGTCACCAAGGTCTTCGAGAAATCCACCCCAAAGGCTATAGATCCTCCCTCTCTATCGATTGTGCATGGTCTAGCAAGTTTTGCAACCAGAATTTTAGAAACCCCTAATAACACATTTACTTCCAAGATCTTCGCAGCAATCAAAGGAAACCACTTTCTTCGATAATACTTTACCAAAATGATTCTTTAAAGCGCGGAGGGATTTCTCGTTGAAAGGTAGAATTTCGGAGAAATCCCAGAAACGTGAAACCGCGCGTCTATCCGTGGACGCGTGAATCGCGGGCCCGATATCTCGGACAAGGGAAAATATTTACGGGAAAATTTCGCCGTGGGTGGCGCGGCTTCATGAATAATTTCGGTCCGCAGGAGACTCGTCAGCCGTCGGCTAGGCGCCCGGGGCGCTCGGTTCTAATTACGGCAACTGCAGAGCTCGTCTGCGCCCGAGGCGATCCCCCGGGTCAGTTTCCAACCCCCGGTTTTCCTACCCCAGCACAATTTCCACAGAGTCCACATCCCTTCCACATCCGCTCTGAAATGCTGGCGGTGCTGCACCCCCGGCCTTCTCCTCCCTGCCCTCCTTCTTCTCCTGCTATCAGTACACGTCCACCACCACCACCACCGCCGCCGTTAACTGCTTTGAAAACTTTTCCACCGTTATCTGGTATTTTCCGATTTCGAGCCGTGGCTGCCGCGAAATTCCTTCTGTTATTTCAAATGAACTGAATATTCCGCGGAAATTCAATGAAAAAAACGCGTGTCCCCCCCCCCTGTCCTTTCTTTATTCCATCCCTCTGTCGCGTCTGTTTCCCACCCTCGAACCCTGTGGGCCTGCACGAAATCGCGCGCGATGCCAGACGATAGAATGGACGTGGAGCGGATTGGAGTCAGCGGCTCGTCGATCATGGGATTCGCGCGGCGCCACGAGAGTGTGTAAATAAGAAATGAAAGGTGGAATCGGGGGGGATGCGCGCATTGTGCGATCACGGAATCGCTGTGAACGCGTGTTGCGTCAGTTGGTATCTATAGTTGGCTGCTAATTAGGAAGATCCAGGTCCCGTCGCGACGATTTCAATGGCATTGCGACGGGGCGACAATATCGCGAGTATTGTTCGGGTGAAACGTATTTAATGATATGATGAATAATAATAATTCAATGCACTGCAATATTACAGTACCTTAGTAGGTGTATGACAAACTATGCTAGCATGCAGTCGATAAACGATTGCGTATGCAATGCAGTAATTTAGCTTCAATGAATATTCAGAATGCAGCTGGAAGGTTTGTTAGTGAAGTACGTATCATTTGATCAAGGTAATGCTGAAGAAATGCTAGAGTATTACAGATTTGAGATTCAGTGATAATACGTATCCCGGTTAGATTTAGGGTTGCCAACTATTTTTCGGGAAAATATAGTAGTTTACGGCCAAATGTAAGAATATGGTAAATTGTGAAAAAATGTAGGGTAAAGGCAGATAATATGGAACGGCACGTAATATGGAACTTCGTAAAATTTCGATAAAGAAATAACGAACTCTTCAGGCAAACGTGTATACTACTGACAATGAGATCCCTAGACACAATAGACGATGATACTGACAATTGAGCATCAGTCGAGCATCCATCATTGAAAGGGAAACGTTTATATTTTTCCGTGGCGTGTAAAAGTTTCTGAAAAGTGTATCTATCAAACAGTTATATATTGTAGTAAATGTAAGTTACGAAGTATTATTTTGGTATAATTTATCATTAAATATGTGCGTTCTTCATTATTCAGCAATAGTTTACCAATAAAGTTACTTTCTTCTGAGTATAATTCTTAATTTCTTGTCGGAACATGTGTGTATGTAATATGGAACATACCGAGTAACATATGCAGCTGAAGTTGCTAATAACGATGACGACGTAATTATAAAAATGATGACAATGAAAAGTGGACCCAATGTATCCGCTGCTTTCAGTAGGCACACGAAGAATTTGGGGCTTCCTACGTATTATTCACGTACCGAACGTGTAGGAGACGCAGAAAGCAGGAATAAATTCCAAAGATGATGTATATTTATTTATTTGTATCTTCTACCTAATAAATCTTCATTTCTAGTAAGAAAAAAGTAAAGATCTTTCAGTATTCTTTACAAATTTCCTAGGTGTTCCATATTAGGTACCATTTTTTCGAATAGCCGATTTTCATTCGTTTTACTTTATTTACTATAATTGCAAAACATTTGGATTTTCTTACGTTTGACTATGTAAATATGATTATGCATTAAGTAGTTCCTTTGTCCCCTCATGTTAGCTTTATTAAAACAAAAAACAACAAATTCCCTACTTTTGATAAGCTCTTGAAATCAGGTGTTCCATATCACCTGTCTTTACCCTAGTACTTTTCAGGGGAAACCGGTACAACATAAAGCTACATTAAAACAACGATAGGTTTCTCAGAGTAGTTAATATTACAGTAGTTTAGATGTTGTAGCAGCATCGGAGAGCTGTGTCGAGTATCGTTGTCACTCACCTTATCTACAAACATATCTGTGAAATTAAGATTTCTTTCCATACAAAACCTGCCTACCCTACCGCTATTCCCACACGAGAAACGCTCTCCCCTATCGACTCATTCGAAAATTAATCGCCCGCCACATTGTAAATAAACCATCGAAGCTCCGCATTACTAGTCTTCCTGGTCGCCGTGAAATTAATGGATCCCGCTAAAGGGACACGCGTGCTCGAGCGCGGAGAACACGCGGATTCCCGTGGCAGGAGATAAATCTGCCTCCCCGTTTCGTCATTTTCTGCCACGGACGCACGAGTCCCGATACCCTCGCGTGGGCTTCAAAGGCGAACCGTTACCTCGGTTTGTCACGGATGCTCGTCTCCAGGTGACAGGGCAATAATTATATCAGACTGTTCCGTGCCTTAACGAACTGGAACGCGCGCGTTTACACGGCTTTCCATAGTTGATCGGGCGGAGGAGCGTGTCGCCAGTTGATCCCTGGGCATCGAGGGGGCCCTGATACGCCTCGATCGTTTCCCCCCGTAACTCTCGAGGCCGCCTCACGCGAGAAAATTTAAGAGCCGTGTCGCCGGGGAGCTTCTCGTAACTCGCGACGATCACCGGCCGCTTTGTACGAGAGCTTTCCACGGTCCGTGACTCCTCTTTTTCTCCTCTCCGAGACACGTCCCTCTCGTCGGGATAACAGGGATCGCGGTCGACCACGCGAGACGTGAAATTCGAAATTTACACGGCCGATGATTTTATCCCCCTCGCCCGGCTCGTAGAGCGGGTACTATATGGGCATTTGAGGAAAGGTGGACGGGTGTGCCGTAGTTTGTTCGTCGGAAGACAAGTATTGCGTGTCGGGAAGAATACGGGGTACCTAGGAGAATTACGATGTCTCCATGGGAAATTGACGCGCGGTGTCTGTCAGGCACTGATGAAGGCGCGACGCTGACCCGCGGGGAATTAAATTACCAAGTAGGTATGTACCTACTGCTTCATGGTATTTAGTAAAGCTGCTCAAGTTGTTTGGAAATACAAACTGAATAAGCTAAAATCTGGTCGTCTCGTTCGAATCAAGCCGAGGGCTCGAATTTCGGAGTAGCTTATTAATAAGCAACTTTAGTCCCTTAAATGATTTACCATGTGTGTACGTTAGGCGTTTTATTTCTAGGCAGCTCCTAATGGCTACTCGAACTCGAAGTAAATTTTCAAATAAACGATCACGTTAAATGATATTTGCTGAGAAGGGTTTCCACTCGAAGCCAGTAATTAATTCGAAGAACAAAGAAAAATAGGTATTGAAAACTGAAAAACATCTCAAATTGCTCTGTCTCTCCTATATAATGTAGGTACCTATAGGTATCTAGGCCTCGATCACCCGCTTGGCTGAACAAAAGTACATGAAAAGAGTCGGATTGAAATTTCGAAAGCATGATGGACGTAGCCGAGGTTTGTCCTCTCGGGTTACCGTACCCCGTTAGTCCTCGAAAGCGGATTCCGCGCGTCCCCGCGTTATATGTCGTCGCGTTGCAACCGAGGATGCATAATTGATCACAAGCATTGTTCGATGACGCCGGAATGCGGTCTCGGATTGAGCAATTTCATTGTGTCTTCGTGTTTCAGCGACCGTGCGAGCCTCCGTGGGCGGGCACAAATATTGCGAATTGATTACGCTTTTTCCTCCGCGCTGCGAAGTCGCGAGGTCATCATCTCGACATCGTGGACGCGTTTCTTGCGCTCGGCAGCCTCCTTTTCCACGCATTCTTCGGTCGAGAGGGACGTGCATTGGCTCGCGGGAACATCGTTTCTCGAATAATAATAATAGAATCATTGTGAATACAATCGACTCGAAATGAGGGGTGGATTTGAAGATTTGGCACCTCTAGGCTAACAAGCGTCTGCCGCCAAATATCATCAAATATTTTAATTTCAAAGAGTCGAGACAATTTCAAAATTAATTCAAAATGGCAATTCACATATGAGTTATTTCTAATTCGCTGTATGAAAATGAAGTGAATTGTTTTTAAAGTTGTTTCAAGCCTCTGTGCTTAAACCTTTTCCAATTGCTTTCTTTCAAAATTTGTTGCTCCTCAAAATTTGCCGCTTCCCAAAATTGTTCACTTACCCAAATTTACCGCTCTTCAGAATTTGTCGCTTCCGGAAATTTTTCACTCCCCCAAATTTGCCGCTTCCCAAAATTTGTCGCTCCCCCAAATTTGCCGCTTCCCAAAATTTGTCGCTCCCCCAAATTTGCCGCTTCCCAAAATTTGTCGCTCCCCCAAATTTGCCGCTTCCCAAAATCTGTCGCTCCCCCAAATTTGCCGCTTCCCAAAATTTGTCGCTCCCCAAAATTTTCCACGCTTCCAAATTTACCGCTCTCCAGAATTTGTCGCTTCCCGGAATTTTTCACTCCCCAAAATTTGCCGCTGTAGGCTGCAGCCTACTTACCCTATACCCAAATCCGCCCTGCTCGAAATACTGTTGTTCCATGTACCTAGGTATATGTTCCGTGACGTGGGTTTTATTTTTCATCACGGTCCGATTCGTTTCGAGTGTCATTTACATGTGGAGCGGTCATTACGGGGACAGTTTACATCCAGGCAGCAACGGTAATTAGAAAGTATTCCGTTGCCATTTCCACGCACGTACGGCGGATCCGTCACGCGATATTTCGACAGCCAGTTCGAGGAAAACAGCGCAGGCGGTTCGATCTTATTCACCGCAGGTTTGGATCGTGTCTCAAGAGGAGGATGTGTATTTTTTGGGGCGGGGAAGAGGCTGTCGGAAGATCTCTGACTCGTGAAAGCTGCACGCTGCATAACATGTCCTTAAAGACACGATTAACATCGTCGAACGAGTATCAAGTGGTGGCGCGATTTGGAGAGAGGCTGCGCGTTATCTGCTAACTATGTCTAGCCACGATAAATTGGTCGCCAGTCGGTTGGTTAATTACCGTGCATTCGGCGCGGAAGTAAAACGACTGATTAGATATAAATCGCTCCTCGGCAACTCTGCTTTGCTACATCGACTCCTTTGGTATTTATAGATTCTCTATTCCTTTTTCTGGCTTCCTAGGTCGAATTTACGATTTCCAGGTTAATAATTTCACGGAGGAGGTTGTGTTTTATACCAGGAAGCACGACGAAAATATTTTTTGTCGCGAACGGGGTGGAAATAAAGTATTTTATGCAATTTTATGTGGTCTATTTTAGTCTATTCGATGTAAACTGATGTTCCTTTAATTTTATGCACAAAATTATATGACAAGTGCTTTGAATTCTCGTGCTTCAGTTCTTTCGTAGGATCGTTCCTGCTGCTTTTATAAAGTTATGCGAATAAGTATTTTTTGTTTTTCTGTGTGCAAAGTGATTATACAAAATATACAGGCAGATGAGAAACTTTGTACATTCTGTACGACCATTGTATTCATTATTTTCAACGTGTATTGTTAGAAACCCTGTACAAACACATTTTGGAGTGTTTACAGAGAGACACAAACGAATGTGCTCCAAAAGTTTCTCGTGACAAAAATTCTAAAACCTTATATCTGTCGGCTTAAAACTTGGACACGAAAAGCGAATTTGTACATCAGGTGCATAATTCCTTGCCACCTTGCAATTAATCAGCCTAAAAGACTCTAAGAGCTCGAATAAGCGTGCCGCGTGAACGATTAAATTGGCATATCAGAAGACGTCGTTTCACTCTATAGAAACTGGTCGTAATCTCAAATTTTACAAAGAATTCAGCGAGGTTCAGCGTACGTACAACGAATTCCCCAAAATAGCAATACCTCCCCACAAAAGTTAACGGACGCACCAAAACTCAAATCCAGATTCAAACTGTACCATCCCGTCAATCCCAAAACAAAGATACGGTTACTTTCAGAACCAAACTTCGGCAGATGGCTTACGACCGTTTCGAAAAAGAGAATCACAAAGAAGCTCACCGTTTCTGACACGTGGGCTCCAGGTTGACGGTTCTCGCGTCCACGGCTGCCGATATAGAATCCCCCAAAGCTCGTTTGCACCAGAGAAACTAGTCAACACTTGATTCGAGCCAGCGTGGAGCTTTCGCGGCAAGCTCGTGCTGGTTGGTCGCGCACAGATCCACGTGGTCGCGGTTCACGTGTCTTCTTTCGAGGAGTGAAACGAGCGCGAGCCGCGCTCCACCGCAGCCTTAATGGGACTGAAGCGTCTTCGCCGGAGTCGGAGCGTTCGCGCTACTTCCACCACGGACCAGCGCCAGCTCCACCATCTCCACCACCACCATCCGCGGCTACATCGACGTCGTCCCTCTCCCCCTCCAGCCACCCCGCCGCGCCAGCTCGCGGCGTTTTGGTAAGCGCCCTGAGCTTGCAATCCTCTTCGCCCAGCCTCGAGGTCACCCCTCCGCCTCGCCCGCGTGTCAATTGGCTTCAACCCCCTCCGAATGCCTCGCGGTCATCTCGATTCTCGTTCATCATTATTTCCAGCGGCGTCCCCTCTTTCTCCCACCCGCCTCGCCCGCTAATCAGGGCCGCGATTCTATTCCTGGATCCGCCGTGATCATCGAGCCGCTTCGCGCGCCCCGCTCCCCGTGGAATCCCGATTTTATTCGCCCGAGCCGTCCGACCCAAGACGATCGTCCCGGCAACTTTGTTGCCATGCAAATGGAATTTAATCAACGATACAACTTCATATCGCTGACCGCCCGAGGTATCGCGCCCGCCTCCACGGGTTGCTCGATCCTTTAATCCGATGTCTAGCTTCTTTAATTTAGATTATCGCGCTCGTCCTCTTCCACCATCAACGACCGCGCGCACCCGGCTTTCCGCAGCGTGCCTCGCGGGCCTTTGGTAAACGCCTGGGGCGCGCTCAGCCTTCACGGCTGCGCCGGGCTAGAGATCTTCATCGGATGTGCGCCGGTCGAGCTATGTGTGTAGTCCTTTTTGCGCCAGCGAGTTCCCCATTACGTCGATCTTCTTGCGATTACACATCGGTATTTGATCGGGACCGTAGAATGACCTCGGCCGTCGCGGAAGGCGATGCTTTCGCGAGCGACGCACGTAAAGGGCCGCTTCCAGGGCTGGCGGAACGCACTAACAAGGGAACACCGCGAACGTAACTTTGTGGGGTTATGGAGTGACTCAAGACGAGAGCAATGCCATGTCTCATTCGTACCCAATTGCCCTTTACGGATGTGAAAACTAACCTCAAAGTCAATTAGGCACGCACACTTCTTCGCTTATAACTCCTAAAGTACAAGAGGCGTACAAAAATGTATCGAACAAAAGTTGACTGGTACAATAAGCGCTGTAAACTTCCGTTAACAAAATGTTGAAAAGAGTTTAAAAAAAAGAATACCTGACGGAAAGAAACTTTTTTCAAAATTTTCTTAACGCAAGTTTGCAGCGCTTAGTGCAGCATTGAGGCCTTACATACGTCTAGCAGCGCCAAAAATGCGCTAAAAGAAACATTTTTTTTAGTAGGGGTAACAATAGAAATTAATAAAAATAAATAGTACACATTGTTTATTGGTATTTAAACTTTATAAACAAATTTTATTTCACTTTATTTTTACAAAAATTACTATATAACAATCACGTGATCCACACCACTAAGAAAAAAAAGTTGCTCCACGGTCGGCATCATATCTCCAGTAAATGTTGATCGATCTGCAAAATTTAAAAAATTCTTGTAAAATAAAGTTGTAGTTATAGTATGTCGAGCCGGAGTTTTGATATTTTGATTTAAAAATTTTATAAAAATAATTAAAGTGTAAAATTTATGACGTAAACGCATATTATTTTTTAAACTGCCATAAATTGCTAAATTTTTCGAAATTCAAAATTCGTCGCGTCATTTGCAGAACAGAAGTCGATCGCGTTATTTGCAGAATCGAGGGAGAAGCGGAGGCTGGAAGGCAACTATTAACCAATCGAGGTAAAAATACCCGATAAATTACGATCGGACGATCGACGAGTCCACGTCGGATGGAGCAATTCTTCCACCTCGAAAAATAATTTCGCGCGATGAACGATTTAGATAAACGGCCCCGGTCTATGCCGCTCCCGTTCATACGGGCTCACACTTAACGTTGTAATAATAACAATAATCTGCGAATCCTCCGTCGAGTTAACTAATGAGATATTTAGTATGCGCGGTATGCCGGGGCTTCGTACTTACCCGTTCGTTTACCTTTTTACCTCTCCCAGGGGAGTTCGAGTAATTGCACGCTGTATAAATTATCCTGCTCGGGGATCGCTCAACTGTGCGTCCTTACAATGTAGCGGCCTTACTGTCGCTTCTGGACACAGCGGGTATCCAAAGGGCGAAGAAATTCAAAGAAATATAAAATAAAAAAAAAGTTCTATTAACACCCATTCCCTCGAGTCGCCCGCAAACTCATCACGAATCACGGAAGCAAATAGCAACTATCCACGCGAGCGGATCACAGTGAATTCCATCGCCAACGATCACGGAACGGCGGTTCCCCCAGCAACAACCGCGGCGCGACGCTCGCCCCGAAAGGGAATTCCACTCGCCCGGGGAAAGAGAAACAACGAACGGAATAACACCGATGGAAGGTTTGAGCGGGGATCCTCGGGGCGCCTCGGCCACCGGGCACCTGGAGCTTTTCCAAGCGAGGGCCCCCGCCGCACGTCCGAGCCTTCGTCCTCGTAAAGTTACAGTTGGTACTTCGCCGATACGATTGGCCATCGGCCATCGAGAATAATGGGGCAGTTGGCGAGGGCCGATATAAAGGGAACCAAGCATCGGCCCCGGCTCCGGTGTCTGTCGTATTCGTGGCGCCCGGGGCGAAAACGGCCACGGCCGACAACATCGTTCCAGAATGCCCCGGGCAGTTCCAAACCCACCGGACGACGCTGCCTCGCATACGTAAACGCTAACTTCGTCAGGGACAAAGTGACGCTCGTGTACGTTCGAACGGTCCGCGGCAAACGGGCCACAGGGGTGTGCGGGGAGGGGGTGGCGGGTCCGCTTCGCCATTTCGAGGCTCGCTCGAAATGTCCGCTTGATCAACGTCCGCGGTGACGTTTTTGTCGTCGGCTTTTTGCGGCCATCCCTGATTATCCGGTCGGGCGCCTACCGGCCGTGTCCGCCGCGTGAAATTGAACGAATGCATTAAGGGTGTATCGGGAACGGATCCACGTGGATCGACGACAGGCCTTCGTTCCGCGCTCGAGATCCTTCGGGGAATCGCGAAAGTGCTCTGGGTAATGGCTTGGTAATTCTCGCGGACGACGGTGATACTCCTCGGAGTTTTGTTCCAGGTAGTGTCACATCGAAGGCTACTCTTTAATGTTTTTAGCGTCGCGGAGTGGTTTAGGGAATTCTTGCCGGTTTGGATTTTCAGTGGCTATCGCGGCACTGTGCTCTGTAAATACCTAAATGAGAGGAGAATTGATTGACATGATTAGATTGCATTAAGATTGCATCCTATGAGTCACCGTGGTCCAGAACTTCGTGCAAATGGACTGGGTTAGAGTTAAGTAGATCTAGTACGTTTGACTCAGACGCAACATCTCGTTTCACGAGACACATCGTTTCATGAATTGTTGACGCAAAGAGGATCCTCGACGGTCCGGAGCTCTTTTGACGCGATTTTATACTGTTGATTGACAATCCCGCCTGTAGAAAGGCACAAATGATGTCAACGAGATGATTTAGAGACTATTTAGACGGAGAACATTGAATGAATTCCTCGGCGAGTGGCGAGAGACGAGTGTACCCCCTTAAACGTCAAATCAACTACTGTCTATAAATGATGGATGGATCGATCGATCTACTTGGTCGCCAGATTCCCCTATAGATTTCAGCAGCGATTGGAAGGGAGAAAAGCTGGCTCTGGTCGTCCCGGAGGTTGCATCGCGCTTTCACTCGCTCGCCGCGTTATCTTTCTAATGGACTAAAAGCAACACCGTTTACCGCTAGTTTTATGGAATTAGTGTACACCAGCGGGGAATTTATCACGCACTTCGGAATTTGCCTTTTCCTCGCTCCATAGATTTATGGCGTGTACAATATTCATGTCTGTCTAGCTATCGGATACACGAGTTTTAGAAATGATTAAAAGGCACTCGCGTGCCTTCTGCATGCTTAAAACAGCATCTTTAATATTCATTCTTGAAGCTCGTTAATATCTTGTCAGAGATATCACGCATGTACTCGGATGGTCTTCGCACGTCACCAATCACGAGCCTCTAATGGTGCCATTTCTACACTGCCCAACAAATTCCTGAACACCTACAAAAGAAGTCCAGATATTAATGCTCGTTAATACCGCGAGCGATTCAAAGATTCATAAATCCCCGGCGACAAGGTCGTAGCCAGCGACCCACTCCGGACCCTCCAACTTCTGCATCGCCGCGATCCTTTCTAGAAACCGTGAAACTGGCTCAAGACCTTTTAAAAACCGTACCGTGTCGCGGGCATAATTAATCGGCGCGCTCGCGACAGGCATTCCGAATCGCTCATCGAATGCGTAATCCGTCGTGGAATCTTCGTCGAGTCGCGGACGCGCGACGAACAGGGACGAGCGCGAAGGAGGAAGGATATCTGTGGTCGCTTGCACTCCTTGGGAGTAGCAGGACGAAGAAGAAGCAGGAGAAGACGAAGAAGAAGAGGAACAAGAAGCAGAGGTCGAGAAAGAGGACTAAGAAGGGAGGCATATAATGGTGGTCACATGCCCGGAGGCGTTCTCCCTTCGGTCCGCGAAGAGGAGAGCGAGAAAAGAGGTAGATGCTGGGATGGAGGGGGAGGAGGATAGAGACAACGATTCAGGACGAAGAAAGAGGAGAATAATGTGATGTTTTTGTATCATACGATATACAGAGTGGCACGGCATGGCGGACCAGTATACGCCCGGGGCGTCCAGCAGGATGTAACGAGGAGAAGTCCGAGTGTTGCCCGTGGGTCCACATATTTTAGGGAGAAGCCTCCTCCCCCCCGTCCCTCCGCCCTTGCCCGCCGGTTTGGCCCTACGTGTCTTTGAAACGGGTCGTGTCTTGCCCAAGGCTAGAGCCTCCTCGCCTGTCCGTCCCTCTGTCCCTTTCCTTCCTCCCCGGCACCGTCCTCCTCAACACCTTCGGGCTCCTCTTCTTCCGTCTTCTCGCAGGTAGGGCTTTGTTGCGCGAGTCGGAACAGGAATCATCCGCGGGGTCGGGGCAATTAAATCGAAGACACGTTTCTCGTTGCACGCGGGCACGTGTACGCGTCGCTTCTCATTGATATGCAAATGTCTCGGCGGCGCGGCGGGAGAACAGCCGCGGACGCGTGGGCGCATTGTCAAACGCAACTGAGATACGCCGCTGTAAAGCGTCACAGCCGGCTGAACGCCACTGAAACCGACGCTTTATTCGACGCCAGTCGGTTTCCTCGTCGCAATCAAGCACGCGCCCGCTCCCACGCGGTGTCCGTTTCGGCGTCACGATCGCGGCAAAAATCGTAATTCACGCTTGGTCATTGCCGCGGAATTCCGTGTTCGTGGGCGCGGGGAGCCGCGCCGGACGTCCCTCGCGCGGTTTACTATTTTCGTTGGCTAATTGCGAGCCGCGTCGAATGTCAGACGCTTCCTTGCTGGCTGCTGCGTAACGATGATCGTCGTCTATCGAGCCACCCGCGGAGCTGCTTGAATCTTTTTTTAAGTGGACGAAGTGGACGAAGCTCCGAGGAGATGAATAGGCGCCGCGCATAAGGAGAACCTTAGCAAGTGAACAGTTAAAGTTTGCTCTCGCATCACGCAAGAACGAAGCTGAGTAAACTAGCTACGCGCTGGAGCTACACTGGCCCACGAGGGACATAGCTCGAATCCAGAACCCGGAATCAAGCGAGCAGGAGGACCGAGGATCTCGAGACCCCCGTCGAACGGCCGCGCATCGCTAAAAGCCACGGCGATCGCCGCGCAAAAAGCCCCAAGTGAATACATAATTCCCGGCGGTCGGTGCCACGAAGCCAGGGAGCGCAGGATGCACCCTACCCTTTCCTCTTCTTGTCTCCTGCTCTCGTACGTAACGCTGCACATGCACCGCGCGCATGTATGCCACCGTGGCCCGGGGGAGCGAGGGAGGCAGCTCAAACGGTCTTTCTCTTCGCTGGTTACGTGACCTCTTGTGGGTGTATGTTTAACCTTTTCGATGGCAGTCGGCAAAGAGAAGAGTACGGCCGGCGGCCCCCGCCACCGCCCCCCCGCCCCTCCCCCTGCCCCCCCCCTCCCGATCCCCCGGACGATCACCCACGCAAGCGAATGTAAATTACCGGAGGCTGTGAATCATTTTGAGAAGATTCCAGACAGCCCCCGGGCTCCTTCTCTTCGTCTGCGATGCCCCTTTTTTTCTCTCCTTCGCCCCGCGCTTTCCTCTTTCTCCCATCGCCGGGTCGTCCCACCTCCACCGTCGGCCGTGTCCTCGTCTCACCTTCGCCCGCTTACGTAAGGCGGAGAACGCTCCCTGAGAAAGGCAGGCGGCTCCCATAGATGGCCGTGGGATGTGCTCTGGGCCTCAACTCCCACCTAGCGCGACCGGGCCCCCGCCAATAACGTTTATTAAGCGCCTGCGGGGCCCCTCTGCCTTCGCGGAACCGTGAGCGACGCGGATATCGTTCACGGATATGGGAGAATCATGGAATTCCGTGGGCCACGAGATCGGTGACATCGTTGGAGGCGGAGAGGTTCGCAACGGAGCGGGATAAGGTCGCTCAGGTACACGTGTCTCGAGCTTCGATCGCTCATAATCTCTACGTTGACTACTTAGCTCTGCGTGAACATCGTTGAGACGTTTGCAAATTTCCATGTGTCCGTTTCGTAAAACAATTTTGACGTTTTTCTAGCATCCTGTATAGCTCCCTTTCAGTGAGGGATCTGGCTACTCATTGATACTGACCTGGAGGGAAGATCCCTAACCCGGAAATTCAGAGAATTATGAAACTTTGGGGATATGTGGAAGATATATAGATACATGTATTACCTACGCATTTTTTTTTCATGCCCAAATTCACTTTAGGGGGGTGAAATTGACCCCTGAAAATTCGGCTATTTTCCGATTTTGTGTTATAACTCGCGAACTGTAAGTCACCAAACGATAGTCCCAATTAAAAGAAGTAACTTTCGCCTGAAAACTCCTTTTCTATCTCTTACAGTTCGCAAGTTATAACACAATATCGAACAATTTTCAGTGGTCAATTTCAACCCCGAGCAAAAAAAATAGCGCAATACATGCCTATATATCCTTTACATATCCCCAAAATTTCAAAAGTGTTATTTTTTTTTTAATTTCTGCGTTGGAGATCATTCCTTGCCGACCTCGGTGAACCGTTGGAGCGTGCTGGAAAAAGGACACAGCGTGTACACCTGGAATCAGCGGAGGCAGTGTTATCGCGGCGCTCGACGATTGCCCAATCGTCGATGGTAACGCTGCGAAGGTGGACCGGTGGAATTCATACGCGGGATTCGAGACACGCTAATGCCGAGGGAACGATAATGAGCTGTCAGGACGATCTTGATTACGCTATTATGCTACAAGAAAACGATCGTGCCAGATCCTCGAGTTACGGGAGCTCGGGCCTCGCGCGTACAGGCGTAGGTAAAAGCGAATCCGAAGTTCCTCCTCGACTCTTCGCCACCCGTGGGTCCTGATTATCTCGCGAACAGTCCAGCTCCCGTTCTCTCTCTCTCTCTCTCTCTCTCTCTCTCTCTCTCTCTCTCTCTTTCCTTGCACATTAATTCCACCGGCGGGTTGCGTGGAGAATCGTCACGATCGACCGATGCGTCGAATCGATATAAAAATTCGGGACGTATCCCTGTTCGCGGATCGAGCGGATGGAGCCGTATAATTATATTATTATGGGGAAGGGCCGAGTGGACGTATAATTTTCCTTTTTACGATACTTTTTATTCACGCGTCGCATTAATAATTTACCGGCCATTATAAAATGAATATAAATATAATCGTTCGCGCAGAACCGCGCGCATATTGTTATTCGCATGCGAGAACCAGGGGCTAATGACCCGCCTGAATTTCAATAACTCCCGTTCCTGATATCGGCCGCATATTAAGCGACGGCCTCTTCGCCACGATCCAATTTCCAATAATCCGTGGGCCCGCACGTCGCACGGAACCGTCGCACGAAACCGTCGGCCTCGGTCCCGTTGCTCGCCCGGCATCGAGGGTTAAAGTTGCACGGAGAAAGGCGGAGAGAAGTTCGCTCGAGGTCAGTTTGTTCGAGAGTCAACGTTGCCCCTCATTCTCCTTCGGCGCTGCGCGTTTCTTCCTCGCTCTCGCAGCGCGCTCTTCAATTTCCAGTTCTCGAGCGGAAGGTCCATTTCGCGGGGGCAATCTCCGCGGGCCGACGTGCTAGGAGCCAGAGATCGTCGCCGTAGAGCGTAGGATGCCCGGGAATTTGGGGAAAGAGGCGGAAAGAAAAGGGGGCGAAATGTAAAATATAAAAGTTCTTGGCAGGGCGAGGGGATATTTCGACAAAGTGAACGATCGAGTAGGAACGGGAGGAGAGAATTGCAGCGCGCAACAACGCCGGTTTATTTTGTCGTCACCGACGGCTATATTTCAATCCGTTCGGGTGAGTTTAACGAGGAGGCTTAACCGCAATTAATCTCGCGCGCTCGTCTAATAATTCTCCCATAACCACTCCATTAACAGGCACCGGCGGGCCACGCCGCGCTTTTAAACCCAGCCGCCTTCGCGCGCGCTCGCGCCGACAATTTTCTACGTCCACCGCGGCGAGATTTACACGCGACCGTCGCAAGTTTCGCTCTTCTCTCGGCGCGAACTTCTCCGCGGCAACAGTACATGCCAGTGATCAAATAAGCAGAGAAGCTTTGCTAGTCAATTACTTAGAGCGTCACGCCACGTTACGAACCCTTCTACTCTCGCGAGCCTTTTGAATTTTCCATCTGTCTCCTTGAAACTTGAACGCACGGTAATTACACTCGCAACGGGTGATAGTTGGGTAGGTAGGTACGCTCTACGATCCGACTTCTTAATAACATGTAAATGCGCTGAGTGGATTCTCGTTAATTTAATCAATAACACGATCTAAGCGAGCCATCTGACTCGTATAAGTGCAGTCGATGCCAACACCTCGAGACGTATGATTTGGGTTAGCTGTTTTCTGAGATGCTCGTTTTATGAGAAGCTGATTGTAATTGCGATTGTGATGTGTCGAATGGTAGAAAGTTAAAGTACCTAGTCTGGTACAGAAATAACAAGAGGGATAGATATACTTCTCATTTAATTCTAAAATGTTGTATTCTGCTTTTAATTGATAGGTGAATGGTATCTATGTGAAGCTTTCCTCAAGCGGGAGAATGCACAAGGGCGTCGGCAGACATTTTTCCAGGAGGGGGTATCTTTAAGAAACGGGCAGGTTGGCAGGCGACGATTGGTTGTTTCTTTGAACTCATTTTGAAATTTAAAAATATTCACTTTTGCAGTGTAAACTTAATAAAGATTGCTAGCTAAAAATGAGTGATTTTTGTCTCAAGCCATAGGGGAGGGCAGCCGCTCTCCGAATGCACGCCGATAATCACGCCCCATTTGAGTCAGGAATGACCAAAGGTAACCGGCATGGAAAATACAATAATTCCATCGATGCTGATTCAGAGAAATGCATAGGTAATGGGGATTGTGCATTCACGGGAGTCATTACGCATATTGGGAAATAAATTGAAATTATTAAAAAGGGAGTGTATCCATGCAAAAGTCCACGGATTTCCATCAAACTGTTTTCATTGCCTTAGTAGCCAGATAAGCTAAAATCTAATTAGAAGAATGTTGATTTCGGCGCACTGGTCCGGTCCTTTGAATACTTGAACAAAAGCTATTTGCAATTTTAAAACATTTTTTTTATCAAATTCCAACGTTTCGGTCAATGATTCTGACCATTTTCAAGGAAAGTTAGATAAAAGTGAAAATAAAAATTACTAAGTGTGCTTTTGAATTGAAAGATTATAAAATTGTCGCGTTCATAGCTGAACGTGCGACGCGCGAGTCGGTTGACTGATGACTGAGGTAAACAGTGGTAAATCAGACAATAAGCTAAAATCGTTGGATTCAAAATATATGTTTATACCGGAGCAAGAAGCAAATGACGTTTCCCGAGTCTTCATCCAGGCAGCACTAAAACTCTCACAACCCTGCTTTGAAATAAAAGCCACTAAGATGAGAGCTGCCCGTGTCATCTCCAGGTTCGTCGATCGCGCAGGGTGCCCCAAAGTCGCGCGTTACCTTGCTCTTCCCGCGACGCTATCCTTCTTATCGCGGGGCCGGCGACGCGGAGGAGTAACGAACTAGAGGAAGAGGTAGGCGAATGAGGAACGCGGAGGAAGGCGGTGGAGGAAACGTTGCTAAAGCAGCCCGTTCCCTTTTCTCCTGTCCGTGAAGTCTGCTTATAGGCAGCCGAGTCCCGGGGCGACTCGTGAAGATCGTGAAGATCGAGCGAGACGGTGATACACGAAGGAGGCGCTGGCCCGTGTTGGCTCGCGGGGGCGTTCGAGCGCTTCGAAGCGGCTGCACACGTCGCGAAAGGGAGAGATAGAGGGAGAGGGACAGGAGTTCGCGGATCGAGGGGGGCCGACGGAGATGGGAGCTGGAGGAAGGTGAGCGCAGAGTGCCCCGGCGCTCCGCGAGCCATCGCGGAGAAACGGAGAAAGAGCGTTCCGGAGCGCTGGGAGCGTCGCTGAGAAGAGCGGATAATCTCCTCTCTTTCCACCCTTTCCTCTCTCTCTCTCTCTCTCTCTCTCTCCCCGGTCGCCTCCTCCCACTCCCTCCCGCCGTGACCATGCCGCCCTCTCTTTCCAACTTCGTTTGCCTCTCACTGCAATTAGGGAATTGCCCGGGGTATCTCGCATTCATCGCGATGCAACCACGCTGACACGAACCGCCGTGGTAAAAGTGTGCAATGGGTTATTTTCATACATTGTTCGCGAAACCGCGGCCTCGCTGAATTAGCTCCATGTTCGTGTTGAGATCTCGGGCTGGTCGTGTATCCTGTTTCGGGGGTGGATGGATGGTTCCTGGGTGTCCGCGGTCTCGCATGCTGCGGAGGCTTCTCGTCTTACCACTCTTCTGCGGTTCTTCCGCGGGGATAGAATTTTTGCTGTGAAACGAAGTCATCGTGCTTGATCACTTCACTGGAAAATTTGGTGTTAGAATTGCTTCTTCAGGGTTGAAAGTCACACCGTGTGTCCACGGATCAGTATAATTTGGTAAAAGATAAATGTACACAAGAAAAGGAATTAACCAGACAAGCAAGAACGCGATGCGCAGAGCCTGGTCATATTTCGTAGACTGACTTTGTCAACGCTCTTCGTCCCAGCCAAGAATAGAAGAAGCACAGCCCCTTAAGCCTAAAACCTAACAGAGACAATCGTTGAACATCAACAATCAGGAATCTGTCTGCTACCATTCTGCAAAAGCACGTCAAAATCGAAGTCGGACAATTCGAGTCCTTCCCTTGTCAGTCACACTCTAGCACTGGTTCCAATTCACATTTCTTCCTATTCCAGTCCAGGTACGATTCGACGTAGACCCGGCAATACTAAAGCACACCAATCTCGTCGTGCCTCTCATAATTAGTCCAACAAACGTTCTACTAAACGAACGGTCAGTCCACTTCTTGCGGGCACTACGGTCCGTTCAATGGAGTGACGGTATCGCGAGGGACGTTCTACCACTTGACGGCGTCGGCCCGATATTTTTCGTTCCACCTAGAGAGCCGGCTGTCGATCGTTAATTACGCGCTGAACGTATCGCGTGCAAAAACGCGGCCGACGTGTCGGTGATTGACGTTCCAACGCGCGTCGCGACGACTCGGCAGCCGCTCGAATGATATATCGCGATCGATTAACCCTTTCACAAGCGATCCACGTTCTCCTCGACGAATCCATACCCGCTGTATCTATATACCGCGCCGAGTAATTGCGAGTGTGTAAGGAACGATCGAAGAAAAAGGCGAACCAGTGTTCCGTCGCGTTTTTTTCCTAGTTAACGTTTGTCGATCAACGTCACATGTCGTCCGCGCGGATACCTCTCGCCAATACGAGAAACCCTGAAGACTCGACGACGGCTCTTACCGGCTACCAACGCGAACAGAAATCTGACCGGATCATCAATTATTTTTATCTGAACGAGACACGCTTTCGTCGGCGGTTTCACCCTCCCTCGCCTCCTCCCCAAGCCTCCCCCAAAACCGTTTTCTATTTCTCTGTCGGCGACGATGCTCCTCCTCTGACTTTTTCTTCGACACCCGAGGCGTCGGTGGTGAGACGCCCGCGAAAAATGGTCGCGCGCTCAGGTACTTCATTAATATTTCATTTCGTTGCTTATCGTTACCGCGGAGCCGCGCCGCACCGCGGAGGCGAGCCTCAGGGCATCGTTACTCCCTCCAAGCGAGCATACAAGGCGGGCGAAAAGGTGGAGAGCGAGAAAGGGCGAGGGCCGTGGAAAAGAAGGGAAGACAAATATAGCGCGCCCGTGCAGCCAAGAGGATCTGCAACCGAGCCATAGTGCACTTTATTACATCGAAAGACGGAGAGGAGCCGGCGGAGAAACAAGGGCAAACTCTTCTGCCCTCGTAATCGGAATCCTTGTTACAATGTACCGCGAAACGACGGACTCGACCCACATCCGTCTCTGCGCGCAAACAGCGTCTTTCCGAACCCATCCGAACCCCTTCGAAACACACTGATGGCAACCCCACGGGCTTTTTCATTTATCCCCGTTGCGGCAAGTTCATTGATAGCTATTCTTGTACACAGGCCATTCTTATGGATAACTTTCACTATTTATTAGGAACTTGGAATCTATTAATGACACGGTGCTCGGGTGATCGTTCACCTTGTAAGGGTGGGTCTTTATTCAGATGGAGCCCGACTTAACTTCGCAAATTCTAATGAAATTCATCAGAGTACTCGCTAGTTTATTCATTTATTTATTTATTTAATTCAACACACGGGCAGTAGCCCGTTATTCTGTAATTGGTAAAACACCACGTCATCACAGAAGATCAAAAGTAGGTCTATTGTCACAAAGAAATCGCCTTTTGAGTAGAATGTTTAAACTGGTTTATAGAGCCAGAGAAAAAATCACGGCAGTGGCTAATATTGTTTACCAAAAACAGTACACCCTAGTTATCGGGCCATTGTACTTAATCCGGCGTTGGTAAGGTGGGGTCTCACAGACCTCAAAGATTTTAAATTGAGTCTAACTTTTTAACAGCGCGTGGCATTGTTATTTAGTTTGTTCATTATATAAACTACGAAGAGTATATTCTTGTTGAAAATTACAGATGTTTAATTAGTTAAGTATCTTTGGGTAATCAAAATTTAATTACAGATGTGGATTTCCATAATACACTAAATTATTTGCGGGGTCTTTGGGACCGACCTTACTACTCTTGTTACATTTTCCCAAGTTACCAATGCCGGGTTAAGGTTGCTCCTGAACAAGTCGATATGGAAAGCAGGTACATATCGCAGAGAGCGCGGACTGTTGGACATCGCCGCAGACTCGAAATTCGACACCGGGTCACCGAGTGCTCGCAAAAATCTCCCCAATTTGCGCACCCCCTACTCGCTCCGAAACAGACGCCGAGGGTGGCAAGGTGTTCTCCAGCGTCCGCCACGAAGGATAAAGGGTGCTGTTGGGGAGCGAAGGAAGGGCTGAATGCGTGATACGTCAGGAGGGCCGGCGAGTAGAAGATGGAGGGCAGAGGCGCTGGGAGGAAGGGAAGAGCGTGGAGAGAAGAGGAGCACGGTCCGCCGTGAAGTCGCCGGGGGCCTCACGGAGCGTATTGTCTCGCTGGATGTCCTCGGGGCACCGTGGATCCCTCCTCCGTGCCCTCGCTCTTCGCCATCACCGCGCAGAGAGCTCGAGGGCGGCGAACGGGGGGAGGGCTGGCGGGGGTGCAGAGGACGCACGAAGCTCGCCGCTATCTCCTCTCGTTTCCGTGCCCGCAGCAGAACGACCGTTGCTCCGCAGCACTTGGTGGTGGGGTACACCTCCGCGTCTGCCCCCGGGGGCAACTTCCACACAACGACGGTGGCCGGGGGAGAGCGGGAAAGGGGGCCACCTTCTTCTTCTACGCTGCATGATTCCGCGCCTCCGCCCCCGGGGCTAACCGAAACGGCTCTTACGTGTGTATATGTAAGTACACGTACTGGCATCTGCCTGCAGCGCCCCGGGCAACGTGTGCCTCTTCTTCATCATCTTCTTCTTCCTCCCCTTCACCGTTCTCATCTTCTTCTTCTTCTTCTTCCACTTCCTCGTAATTCTCCTCTCTCTGGGTTGTAGTTTAGCGCTCCTCCTTCGTTTCTCGGTAATCTCCAACCCTTTCGTAGTTTCTTGCTCTTTCTCTGCTTCTTGGCAATCCCGTCGTCGTTGCGTCCTGGCTTTATGGCCCTCTTTCTGTCCGCGGAGGGAAAATGCTGTCGACGGGGAGGTACTCTCTTGCGATTTACATTAAGGATTGCGGATAATTGCGCGGTTCTTTATGAACGTGAACGACTCATTACATTCTTTTTACTTGGCTTACTGGTAATCAGGGAGTGTTTATTTTATTACTTTTAAGATGATTCCGAAGCCGAGTTCGTAGCGACGGAGCTTGCTGAAGACTCCATGCTTAGTGTCACATAAGTTCGTTTGTACCTCCGCGGGTGAAGTATATCTGTTCTTCCTGATCATCTTCTTTATGATTTTTTGAATCATAACTTTGCACTCCTCGTCTTCTTCTTCATATTCCTGTTCTCTTTATATTATAGAGTCGTGTCTCTCGTCCTTGAAGGGGAAAAGTTATCGATGACTTCCCCGGTGCGATCTATACATAGGGTGATTACGGAAGAGATGCCGCACTTTCGGTATTTCAGGGTTGTTGGTAATAAAGTTGATACAGCACTGTTGATTTTATTTCTTTTAGGCTGTTAGTTTGGATTAGGTTAGTAAGCGAGAACGTGTTTCCCTTATTACTTTTAAAGATCTTGCCGTTTTTCGAGGTAAGCCTACCGCACTTTGCTGCAATAGATATTCGTCGAGTTTATTTTTGCTATCATAGTAGTTACAAATTCATAGTTTTTTACGAATGTTTTTGCTTTTAGTTTTTTAAGGGTGACAAATATTAGAATTTTGATTCTCTTCAATGAAAGTAGTAGCACAAGATGTTCAACTAATAATATGCATACTCGGAAAAAGTTTCCATTGCAAAATTTAGACATGGTTTAAGGGGTTACACACTTTCGATTTGCAAAGAAAATTGAAAAAATAAAAGCGTTAAAGAAAATTAAAAAAATTTAGGTAAAAAATGAGTATAAAAGTGTTTGTAGCAAGGTCAGTTTTTAATATATCGCAAAACTGCTACATATTTATTTAGATTGTTAAATTGAAAAGGTTCTCTCATAATTTCAAGCGAATCGGATGAAAATTATTGTAGACTTTAGTCTGCCCACTGATTGTGAAAGCATCATTTCCAGGACCGGTCGCAGCAACGTCATTTTGTTCAAAGCAAGCAAACAAATCTTTTTCTTGTACTTCAATAGTTGGATAATAAATGCTTGGTCATAGATTTTTAATTTTAATTATCATTTTCACAACAAACAATTTTAAAGATAGCTGCTATTTTTCGAATCCAAAGTGGTGTAACCCCATCCCATAATTACCGTACATTCTGGCTTTTAGACAACTCCTAAATTCAAACTGTTTGCACTATTTTATCCTGCTCGGTATTCAATAGCCAGGGGCCATTTATTTCGTTATTTTCGGACGATTCCGTTGCGGCGTCGGTAGAGCTCTGCGTGTCTCTATATTTAGTGTCACATGTTTCGCGTGTATCGCCGCGGGCAAGGTATCTCTTCTTCTTCGCATCTTTATTTCCTCCTTGGTCACGCTTACCCGGAGATTCGCTCTAGCCAAGCCGCGCGACTTTTTCGCTTGTCATTCATTTTACACAACTGTTCGCAACGTTAATCCGCATCGACGAGTGCGTCACTGCCTTCCCGTTTCTTATCTCGCGCTCCGATGGCGGACGATGGAAGCCCCGCGGCTGCTTCTCCTTTCCTCGTGCTCGCGATTCCGCTAGTGAGCCCCGAGGGCTAACTAACACCGCTCTGGGTCTCGTATGCGTGAATTCGTGCACTATCGAACCTCCTGCCTGTATCGCCCTGAGCGATCGGTACCCTCTCCACCCATTCCTCGCTCCTTCCTGCTTCGCATCATCCTGCTGCGCGTACTTCTTCTAGTTTTCCATTTACTCCTAGTTACGTTCAACGCGAATATCATCTGTTACCGTCAGTTGACAGAGTGGAACGTTGAATAATAAAATTGCTTGCGCTTCACGTTCATTTCCTTTCAACGTTGCACACATGTCCACTATTAACTGCTGTTGCCTCCTTTGTTCACGAACTTCTCCTCCATCAGTCACAAAACAGGCCATTGCAGTTGAGTACAACAGTGACTCACCCGCTGCTTGGCTCTGATAACAATCTCAGCTACTATACAATTAGTGTTATCTGTCACGCGAAGGAGAAAAAGAATTGACTCCGGACACTCGGGTAATGTTTTCGTCACGGCTTCACTTTTTTGTACATATTCGCAGCTGGAGGCTCAACGCACTGCTCATAGTCCTCATTTCCCGTCGGACGTGCGACCCCGCTCGTCCTTTTTGCACGCATAGCTCCTCTTTCTCCCACGAGCTAGATGTCCATACATTTTCGTCTATGAGCTTCGAGGACCAATAAGAAGCCTGACCCTCGCCTGTTTTTCTTGTCCGCGCGGACAGCTTCGTTTGTCCTTCTCGCGTGCACGTGCAGCTTCGCTCGCCTTCCTTGCAAGCGCCTTTGATTTCGCCCGTCCTTCTCGCGCGTGTCTAAGTCACAGTCTGTCCTGTTTCTGGGACTGCTTGTTTACACTTTTTTGCCTCTCAGTCCGTCGAGCACTAACGATAAAGGAGACCGCTGCGACTTGAGCCTCGGCCTCCCCCTTTTTTCTGCAAGGACGCACGACTACGCTCGTCCTTCTTGCACGCATCTACGATGTCGTACGTCTTTTTCGCACGCAGCTGAGGTGCTGTCCCCCTTTTTTCTAGAGCTAGTTGTTCACACTTTTTTGCCGTCGAATCATCGAGCACCGAAGTGAAACGTGATCTTAGCGGTGCACGTGTTTTTCTGCGCTGTGTTCACAACTTTTTTTTCCCCTCTTTTTACACGTGTCTAAGAATTCGCTGGCTTTTATCTAGGAATAGTTGTTCACACCTTTTTTCTCCTAGCTCTGTTGGGCACTGGCAAAACCATTTCTTTTTCGCCGCGCGCGTTTGCATGTACTATTGAGTCCGCTAGCTTTGCGTAGACGCGCGGTTTCGCGCGCTTTCCGTGCGCGCGTTTAATAGGGGCATTGTGCAAGTGTTCGGAGCGGATGTTTTTTCTACTTGTGATGTGTTATTTAACAGTGAAATATTGTTATTAAAATGGTACTTAACCTTAGGACGAATCGACATTTTCACTTCATTTTATTCGACATTTTTATTCGAAGATTCGATTAGTAAAAATTTATTTGAATAATGCCCAACTCTGAGGACGACACTGTGACACTTTTAGAGTGTACCTGATACTCTGTGGACGCAGGCGACCTTAAATTGAAATTTAAATATTTCAAAATTCATTTAACTTTGCAGAAGAATTCTTTTGCATCCCCCCTTAAGTATCTTTAGAGGAGATATTTCCAACGCACGGTTATACTTTACAATAAAAAGATCGAACCTTGGGAGAGAAAGCTTGCTATTCTAGCGTCGATCGAAGTATCGATACGTTTGAAGAGAACATTAACATTTCCTCGTGTCACTGGTGGCTCCCCAGTGTCGTTCCAGGGGTAATATCGATTCGAAATATGCTACTCATTAATTATTTGAAAAATATTTCCAGCAGAAAGATTTCTCGCACCCGGAGCACCGTAAAACCGCTATTTTAATGCAAAGCTCGAAGTGTCAAGGGTGCTACGTCACTATCTGCTTTATCAGAGAAAACAGGTTCAATATCACGATAAGATATCTGCCAGTCGCGAGGCAGACGCCAACGATTTCCATTCTTGAATGAACCACGACCGATAAATCTTTGCCGAGTATTCTTATCGGATGAAAAGGTTGAACAGTAAACGTCAAATTATCTATTTAACACACATATTTTATTATACAATAAATACTTGTTCTCCTCGCCACCCGTCTAACGTTTAACACTACGCACTCTTACGCACACACGTTAAGGTAAATCTACTAGAAGCCACGCGAGAACCGTTCGTCGTAAACAGCATTCGCGTTTGCACCATGTGGGGGACAGATGCTATAAAATGGACAATTTTATTTGGCGTTCATTTCTGATAATATCAAGATAGGTATTTAAGACACAAGTCCATTGATAGGAAGTATATTTATTGGCCTTCACTAACAATATATTGCAAACTCATTATAATAATAATAGAAAATAACAAAATCCTCGATTTTCAAATAAGTCGAAAATGTCCCTTTCACGGCCAGGTAGTCTTAAATAGGACATTCAACGTCATGAAAGGGACACGTTAATGAAAATAAACAAAACGAGAACAAAAATGAGATCAATTGTTAAAATATAATTAATGGCACAAACAACAACCGAAAATTGAATACACCCTTCATTCCGCACGGACTCATTGGCCCGTTTCCCGCAAATTTTACATTGGAACCAATCGTCTTTACTGGTAGCAAAGTTGTCTTTACAACCGCAGCACTCTTTTTAGAATTATTCGTTAATAGTCTCGCGCGTTTTCGTCACAAGAATCTGAATCAGGAATTGAAATCACACTGCTACAGGAAGGGAAGCGGACGTCCCGTTTCAGAATTGTTATGTTGTCCCATTTAAGACTATAAGTGAGCATATTATAAAATAACCTGAAACATAGAAAATAATCAATCAACCTTATCTGTTATAATGGCTCTTTTAATGATATTAGACTTTCACACTTAGTATATAACTCACAAACCGCCCCAGAAAACTAAGGAAACGTCTCTTTTTATATCAGGAAAACGTCAACCGCGGATTACTGATCGTTTGCGAATGAGACCGCGGCGAAGTTTACGTTAAATAACTAGGTAGTAAGTAGTGTTGCCTTCAACAGGAAAATAACTTGTATGCGTAATCCGTGGTATGAACAAACTTAGCGTGACTCGGTCGGTCATTATTATTACACGCAACATTCACGAACGAACAGGCCAGAGACGATGTCGTAATAAATCGCTTACATTAACATTAGCGATTCACAGGCTGGACAGCTTTCTTTTCCTTCCCTTAGACTAACGTGCAACAAACTTGATCAGGTGGGCAATCGACGACCGGATGCTGCAGGACCGGATTGCAAGAGTTCATGCATTCGCCACCCCAGTGGCGGCAGTGCGTCCTGTACTCCTCCTTCACTGTGAGCAGATATCATTTGTCTTGAGATAGTCGAAGATTTGGCAGTGTCAAGTAATTTGCATGTTTCCTGATTTATAGGTACACTTGACTGTTTTATTCTCAAATGCAGTGTTAGCATTGTCTTCATCAACTTTGCGTGCAAGTAAAGTAGTTGATCCCTAACACAAAACAATTTTTTGTTGGTGCCATAGTGCTTTTCCAGGGGGTGAAATTACTCCTTTAAAAAGCGCAGAAGTTTCTTATCCGTGGAATATCTGGAGAACGGTGAGAGATATCGAAAGAAGTTTAAATAAAAGATGCATCTTTTTTTATATCTACAAATTAAAGATTGATGATGGCGGTAACTAGAAAAGTATCGATTTTTCCAGAATTATTTTCACGCAGTTTTGCAGACATAAAAAAAGTTGCGACTATTGTTGAAATTTCTTTTTGATATCTCCCACCGTTCACGAGATATTCCGCGAAAAAGAAAACTCTGAATTTCCGGGTTGCTTCACTTCCCTTGTAAGCGGACTTTCCAAAAAATAGTGGTCGCGTATAAGTACCTACTTGAAGTTGCAAAGTTGATTTCCGAAGCTTTCCCAGTTCATCGAGCAAAGAAACCTTCTAGCATGAATGATAGAACAAATCGGAGAAATGCTTGGACAATAGCATTGAAAAGTTGGAGGAATCGATTGGACGTAGCAGCCTAGCGACATGCTTCGTGAAAGTATCGACAGTGCCGCATGAATTAGCTCGCCAGCCGTTCGAAATTCACCACGCGCAAAAGTGAATCTCGAGAGTATTCGATTTGGCACAGTAGAAATGATGGTGTTGCGTGCGTGCCGTACTGGCGAGCGTGAAATTGCTATATCCAGCTGTAACGGTTACGTTACTGCTTGATAATTACCGTCGTTCCTTGTGTGTTTTGCATCGTGACACGAATAAACGAAAGCTCGGCCGTTTCAACGGAACCTCGTGCATATCAATAACGAACGTTTACAATAATTGATAAAAATATGGAAATTACAGTTCACGCGAATTGAACGCCGCAGTATTTCAACTGCGCGATAACAAACGCATTCTCGGCTGTCAATAGTAGTCGCTGAGACGCTAGATCCTTCGACTTCCATTAGTTCGATGACGTATGGACGAGTTCGGAGTTAACGTAAAGAGCTGTCGAAATGTCGAGTGAACTCACCTACGCTGCAGCACGTGTTGCAAGGATATTCGCATTCTCCATCGACAAACACTTGGTCGCATTTTTTAGGATTCAGGCAATTCTCCGGTGGACACTTCTCCGCAGTGACATATTCTGGAAACAGGTTTTTAATTTAGTTAATCTATCAACGTCTAAGTGATCTTTTGGAAAGTCTCGGATCCCCACAGAATCCTAAGTTGGCCTTAGGTGGAACGAGAATGGTTTGGAAACGTTAATGGCGGAGGACCGTGAGAAGATATGTAGCTAACGTAAAGCTTGACGCGTATACTTTTAATCTTTTTAGAGAACCACCATGTTGTCTTGAATATACAGTTGTGACTTGATGCCTATATTATTAATGCAAAATGCAATGTGCGTACAAGTCAATTTTCCATGCCTGTAGGAAAAATTCGTGAGACACAGAGTCACTCGGCAGAGTGCAGAGAAGTGAAGGAAAAAGAAGGGTTCAGCACACCGGGGCGCAAATATTTCAATTTGCCGCGACGGTCTTGTGACACGGTAAAGAAAAGTCGTTGATCTCGGAGCCATCAAAGAGGAATGCGCAGCTGTTTCAGGTTCGGAATGCGGGTCCGCGGAGAAATCCATTATCGAAGCTAAATACCGAACACCGAAGATCGGTGGAAATATTTAAGAACAATTCGTGGCGGGAAATTTCGATAAAATAGACTTCACCCTTCTCTAATTGCGCGCGGCTCGCGATTTGAATGAATCTCACCAAACTCACTCAATCCTCCAAATTCTGATGTTTCTAATTTTTATTCGTGAAATCCAATATGTTTCCTAGAAGTGGGTAGTTTTCACGAAACGTCTGTTAATAATGGAAACACGTGCTTTTTAAACAGCTAGCTTACGTCGTAGTCTAGTCACTGATCGTAACTTTCAGGGTCAGGTTCCACAAGTCTCACTTTTGAGACTTTATACTCGCGATTATTGTGTCTTCCCATAAAAAGAACTGTTATTAGAAAAATATTCCCCTTCAAACACCCCAAATATTTCTACATTTAGAGCTAACTTTTCAACTAGTCCTGCTGCAACATACTATTTTAAAAAATTGAACTCTATTAAAAAGTAAAAGGAGAAGAGACGACGAAACAACACTTGCAGCGTCTTTCAGAATGATATTACTCTTGGACCGCTTATTACTGTTACTTACCAGCCGAGTGCAGAAGGGTGGCGACGAGGGCGACAAGAACAACAGGTAGGTAGAGCTTCATGTTGTCGTTGATGTCTGAGGAACGCGTGTCTCTTTGACAGTCGACGATTCAATGGTCTCACTTTCCCGGCTCTGGCATTATATAAACGTAAGCGACCAGCGTTACGCGACACTCACACGTGCCCGACTACACGCGCGCACATGCTCACGGCCGTGTTTCGTCGCCATGCATTTCATTATCTCGGGGACCCAATGTATGTACATACAGTCAGGGTTGGGCTTGAGTTAAGCCTGGATTAGGGGGTCTTCCTAGTGTGACGGCTGAAAACAACTTAATTTACAATTTAAGAATTAAAAAAAGGAATTAAAAAAGAAACGAGTACTGCACCAATCTTTTTGAATTTTGTGTTTCAGGTGACTACAGTTACGGATGTCAGGACTGGTATTCGAAAGGATATGACATATGAATTTACTCCTCACTCGCGATTATGTTATTTGACTAGCTACATTTATTTTCCGTATACATACACTGTCAGTGTTAGTTTTAAGTAGTTTCAAGTGGTCAGGTTAACGACAGCTGACAGCTGCACCTCGCTTTTTGCACTCTTCTACTGTTATATGTGCTATATAAGTTTTAACTATTCTTTTCTTTTTCTTTCTCTTTCATGTTTTCTTATATGTTTTCTTTTGTAATTTTTACTGTGCAATAAAGAATTATTATTATTATTATTATTATTATTATTATTATTATTATTATTATTATTATTATAATATTGTTCTCTACCCGATGTTCCTATTCCACTATAAATTTGTTTTATAATTTTAAAAGGTGATAGAATAAAGTTACAAACATGCAAAGTGATACGTGCAATACTTGTTTCAGTTCTCAATTCCCGAAAGACTAAGTTTTTTCAGCCGTCACAGTAGGAACACCCTTTAAGTCGACAACCGCTAACGATTGCTTCAACCCTGGACGTTTCATTATTTTACGTCCAAAGTAGGTTTGGTTTAGGTTGACAAACGCACATGACCATGCCATCGTTGTGCATTTCATTGCTTCGGGGTCTAATGTACGCACATGCAAGCGCATAGTCAGTCCAATGCCTTTGAACGATTGCATCGAACGGTCGGTGATTTCCGGAATAAGGTGCGTCTCCGTACTTCCCCTCCCGAGTAAACAATCAATGAGTGTGATGCCACGCGATGACGACTGCACTTGAATGGTTAATTTAAGATACTGCCTTCGCGTCGACGTAGTTTTCCGACTTTAAAATATTCATATCCGTTTCCACCAAAATCAATATACATATTCATATTTCCTCTGATTACTTTTATCTACCAAAATTCATTCAATAATCCATCAACATCAGCACGACGAATGAACCTCTCCACTTCCGTTCTGCAAAAGTATCACCGCGCCGAAGTTCTCACTCGAGGTATCAGAGCCGTCAAAGTTATTCCAGAACAGAAGCACGTCTCTTACTTTTTTCCTACTCCCAGCCACTTTCCCCCCATCCCAATATAAAGTCGCCATCAATTTCCCGGCCGTGTCTCTATGATCGAACCGGATCCATGCACTTCGCCAGGGAAAGATTAATGAGCCTCGGTCTCGACGTGGAGCAATGTTATCCGAATTGTGCCGATAAAAGGTTTACCCAGTGATTTATGAGCGACCCGCGGTTTAATGGGACTAACCTCGCGGGGAGTTGGTCATGCCTGGCTAAGGAACGATTGTTCTGGCAACCTTTTAAGATATCGGTACCGCAGAGCCTGGTAGAAGCTTGGAACGTTGCTTTAGAGACACCACTCTGCAGCCACTGAGTGGTGTGTATTCAATATCGGTCGGTCGCGTATGCAGTTAAGTGGCCTGGGCCATTCGATGACCGGACTCGGTCATCTTAGGCGCCTGAAAGACGGAAGCTTTGCTTATCCAAGCTCTCCGAGCATTATCCTTCTGCTCCTGTTAATGGTTTCTGGCAATAAGGTCGTGTATACAGTTGAACATTTCTTTTGCGAATTCTATGAACAGAGTTTACTCAAGATTACGTCCGTCGTTTATTGAACTCTTCCGAACCACTATACAGAGCTGCTGTTAATGGTTTTGGTCAATAAAGTCGGGCAAGCGGTCGAAAAGCCCTTTCGCGATTTTTGCTAAGCGAGTTGCACGAAATTGTCTTACACTTTTTTCTTCCACTGGCAAATATTTTCCCTCCAAGATACACAGCTTAGTATCGTTACTCAGGAAGGACTTAACTCGCATCTTTATCTCAGCTCGTCTCGTGGCTGCACGATATTATTCGCGCGAGCAGGGCATTTTCCAGGAACAGACTTTTTGCCAACGGTAGATGTTTGGCAAGCAAATATCATCCACTCGAAGGTTTTTCTTTGACTTCTGAGAGAAGGCTCTTAGTAACGCTTTATTGCACGCAATGAAAAGTTGAGGTAGGATGTTCCAAGTTTCTTGTTTATGTAATGTTATCTTAGTCGCAGCCTCGGGTTTCTCGTTAATTCTGTTTTGTCAGATGTGTGCCACGTATGCAAACAAATTACCGGCGATACCATCTACATGTTGATAGATATCTTTGCAAATGGAGTAAACATCACCTCTAATGGTTCAATATCGAATCGAGTAGCTCTAGAAATTATCGAACTTTATGATTTTATGTGGGTTATGTTTTTGTTACAGAGTTTCTAGAATAAAGCGTTTAGAAATTGACGTTAGCTTCGATAGAGTTTGAGCAGTATATTCTTTCTCCTATCAAAGCCTACCTATAGTTAGTGAATATATAAAAAAATGACTTCAAGTTAAACGATTTTATTTAATTTGATCAAAAGTGTACTTAAAGCTAAAGAAATAATTCTTTTCTTGTACTACAATTACAATGGTGATAGGTCACTTTAAATAAAATCGTGGGTCAGGATATTTAATCGCTTTTGATTTTGTATTAAATTGATTCATATCCTGTTATGAAACGTTTTATTTACGTTAAAATGCTGCCATTTTAGGTCACCACTCGAAAAGTGCATCCACCCCAATACAGATACGACTAGGAGCGCGTATCAAACTGCAATTTGCTTAAATGAGCCAGGAAGTACTAACCAGTTTTTCCTCTGTAACTTACCGAAACGATAGCGATACAGCTTTCTTTCAATATTATCGCCATTATTTACCGGTCACTTAAAACGTCACGCCAATTATTCCCTGCTACTACAATTCAACCAGTTCCCTTTCTGGAACAGGGAACTTCGAAGCGAGCGCTTCGAAAGAAAGAACGCAGTCGGAGTCAGAAAGGAATACTCAGTACTTTATTGTTAATCATTTCAACGTATACTTGAATTCAGTTTGAGAATTACAGAAAGATGCGTGCAGAGGGGAACGTTTGAACGCCTGACTCTGTTTGGCACTTTACCACTTGGCCATTTTCTTCATTCCCTTCGAGTATCCTGCCGCGTCGACTCGTCCAGGTGGCAACCTCTTTGGCTCCTGCTACGTCCATCAGCAGCAAGTCGACGTCCTATCGTCGCGTTCAAACGTTCGTTCGCGGTCTTGGAGTTCGAGTTACGGCGCAGCCTAAAACTTGCATCGATTCCTCTCGAAGCGTGACAGTTACTTTTGCTACGTCCCCGTGGATGATCCTCGTCTCTGGATCGAAGGGGCGCGGATCCCCGCGATCGACGGGCCTGCTCCCAGGGTCTCTCGAGTTCTACCGCCCGCATGAGGATAGTTAGATCTCTTTCGAACGGAAAATAGGAGGCAATGGAACGATATAAGTACTTCGCTACTGACGGGCTCGCGGAATGTACAAGGAATTCGGAATTGTCGCGCGGGGGCTGGTGGGCTCGTCGCTGAGCGCTCATCGAGCCGACAGTGTTACCGTTTGAACGGCCTCACGGCGAGCCTCGACACCGAAAGCGCGACGATTTAAATTACCTAGAAATTAACCTGAAGTCGCGCGGATCGCTTCGAACGTCGATGGATTCGACGGCCGGGTCGGATCGAAGGACGGTCGAGGACATCTCGATGCACCAGCCGCAGCGAGAAATTCCCTGCGTTCACCTAGGCGTCGATATCTAGATTTCGTATGTACAAGTGGATAGACTTATCAGTGCTTGGCGTCGCCAGTGTCCAGAATACTGCGCACGATCAGCACTCGCGTAGGAATCGAAGGACCGAACTGACTAGAAAATACCGAGGCGATCGTCTTTCGCTGCGTGGCCAGAGACGAAATATCACTAGATTCCCGCGGGGCGAGATTTCTCTCTCGTTTCCACCTGAACGACGAGATAGCGACCGGGAGCGAAAGAGCTCGTCGGGGCTTCTCGCGTTGTTCGCTTCGGAACGGAGCGCCGCGCGAGCCTTCTCCGCCGATCCTCCTCCGTGATCGAGGATTGCGGGGACTCGGCCGGAGCTCCGTTCGCCCAAGCGCATGCACTAAAAACTAACGATTGTACACTTCCAAGGAGTTCAACTCTCGAGAGATCGACACGCTCGATGTCGATCGAGGAATGCCCCCGTCCGTTTTATCACAGTCAACCGGGATCAGTCACGTCTATGCACCGGGCCGATAGTCCGCGATCATGTTCTTCAGGAACGTGTAAATGTCCTTGAACGTCGGTCTCGAGGTCTCGTCCCTCCGCCAGCACGAGCACATCATCCTGTAAACCTCGTCCGGGCACATCGTCGGTCTCGGTAGGTACACCTGCAACGGGGACACGGTTTTGTAGCGCCGATGCTGGATAATTTGCGATGGTATCGGTAGAGGTGTACAAGGTAAGAGTTTTTTTATGCGAGGAGAGGTAGTCAAGTGGGAAGAACTTCTGTTACCTGGATGTAGGTAGTAACAAGTTATTTGGATTTTAAGCTGGGCGCAATAGTAGATACTAATTAGCATAGTAGGCACTAATTTACTTCTTAGGTACCTACTGTGGTGTGCTATTTAACTTAACATTACCATAATGTATTCTGTGCACTAAAGGGTTTCACCCGTTTGATTCCAATAATAATTTGGGATCTTTTCATGCATCAATGACTTAAATAAAAATTCTACTAAACTCCTCTACCACTGGTAGAAAGAATGATCCTACGATCAAACTCAATGAGCAAACGAAATTCGACTTTTTAATAGAACTACCTGCAACTCTGCTCCATAGTACATGTGCTCGGCGTTCTGTATCACTTGATCGTTGGTCAGGTGCTGGAAGGGCTTTTCCCTGGCCAAGCTCATCACCTCCCAAAGCGTGACAGCGAAGGACCAAACGCTGCTCGAGCAGGTGTACCTGTCCTGCAATTGGAAACACGATGTCTACAGCTGTCAAGGGTGGTCGATTGATCTGGAACGCTGGTTAAAGAGAAAATCATGGGACGAACTCGGCAGAGCCGTTATCATTTTAGCCTCACCAGTAGAATGCTTTCCCACGGCAGCCATCTGATCGGCGCCGGCGGTCTGCCGCCTATGTCACTGTAATCCTTCTTGTAAAGGTCACTGCACATCGCTATGTCGGTCACTTTCACGGCGTATGAGCGGCCCACTAGACAGTTTCTGGCTGCCAGGTCCTTGTGCACCAGATTCTTCGACTCGAGGAACCTCATGCCCGATGCTATCTGCGTCCCCATGTACAACAGGCAGCTTTGGCTGGTGAAACACAACATTCTCTTTCAAGCTCATCGACGTTAATCGATTGAGTTACTTCCTCGACTGCCCGACCGGTAACTTTAATTTCATGTGCACCGCGTCGATCTGCGAGCGCGTTTCTTTCAAACAACCGCGAATACGAGTTTCATCCCCTCATAACCCGATCGCGATTAATCGACGCCATTTTACTTCGGAATTCAACGATTCGATTTTGGGAATCGTGTGATAAGGATATTTACAACGACGATTTCTGATATTCTCCTGTAATTCCAACGGTAATAATTCATAATCCCCGCAATTGTGTCGTGATCCTACGATCGAAAACTGATGAGATACCGATTTAATTGCAAATAAATCGGCTGAAGTGGTGCCAAGTAGGTACAAACGAGACTATTCGCACGCAAATCGTTAGAATGATCAAACCCTGGCCCGGCTCGAGCCTTTTTGCGCCCTAGGCGACCTTGCCAAATTGTGCTCTTTATTTCTAATACATTTAATTGAGCTTCTTGATGCCCTTACTCTGAACTTTTATTTTAAAAAATGCCAATAAATGAAAATACCATTTTGCGCCCCTTGTCAACTTTACGCCCCCGGCATCTGCCTAATTTTGCCTCTTGGGACGAGCCGGGTCTGATCGAACCGCCGCCATTTCATTTCGCGACGGTGGCAGGATTAGAGGCCCGTTTCAGGATCCGTGTGTCATAAACAGCCTCACCTAAGGGTTTTCAAATTACAGTTCGGCCTGAGCGTCCCCGTAAGTGGCACGCTGTACTGAAGGTAATGGGCGAGATCGCCGAGCTCCGTGTACTCGATGATCGTCCACGGGACCGGGTCCACCTCGCAAACTCCCAGGATCCGAGCCACGTTCGGGTCGCACAAGCTGGATAGGAATCGGACCTCCCTCATCTGATCCGGCGTGCTGCCTGCCCGGATGTCGCTGGTGCAAGCCGGCACGCGCGCCACCACCAATCTGGGAGCGTCGGGAACCACGTCCTCGAATCCGACTGCTTCGCAAACTATCGCCTGTCAACGATAAGCAGGTATTAGTGGGCGGGAGAGCGGGAATACCGATCCTATTAGGCTCTCATTTGCGAGGCACCAGCTCGAGACGATGGTCTTCGGGACGATTCAATGGCAGAGGGGCTAATTAGAGTTCTAAGCATCCCTAAGACTAGCTAGCTAGACGCAGAAATCTCCCTCGATCGATACGAAATCAGCGGCTGCACATCTCGTATGCGCGTAATGTACACAGTAAGTGCATTATCGGCGAATCTCGTTGCCGTTCCTCTTCGACGTTCCGCGAGCAAAGTTTCCCTGTAGCTTGTAGACAGCCATGTTATGGTGTATTGTCGATTCCTAATAGCATCGTGTTGCAACCCCACTGATATCGCCGGGCTGATCAGCGTGGCGATTGCGTCGCGAACTTGGCTTTCCTATCGCGCGTTTCTGTCAGGTTAAAACTGCATCTTTGCAAATAGATTATTCTTGATCGTTTCGCAATTTCAAATCGGTCACGCGGGTAAACTGGGCTCGCGCACGCTCGGGGAGACTTATCTGCGTGCACGTAGCCAAGTGCATTATTTGCCAATGGTTTTGGTGGGTACCTCGCCGATGCTCCTCGAGCCAAGTTTCTCTGTTGTACGCAGGCACTGACGCGGTATAGTGGTGGGCTCCAGTTCCTTGCACTTGTACGGTTTGTTCATGCTGGGCGCGATGTTCCAACTGACGACTGGTGCGGGTATCTGGAAGCGGAACGCAGTTTCACGTTTGTTGCAATGCTTGCTCAAATATTGCTACATTGGAAAATGTTACTTTTCCCCTGGACGCCACTAACAGCGCAATATAGGGGCGAAAGAGAAATTAGTTTTGACGCGAAATCGAAGTCAGCAATTACAAATAGCTGTAGGTGCATATCAGTGACGTCAAGCTTGGGAGTCCGAGTTCGAAGCTATTTTGGCAAATAAACTCGTTAAAAGTTTCCTCGTCTTCAAATAGCAGACTCTTTTCTAGCGGTTCCATCACTGTAGCAACACCTGCCGAGGGGAACAAATTACTATGAAGCTGGAGCATCGAATTTCCCAGTAGTTGCTTTTACCTGTCATAAATCAGGCATTGAGAGCACAAACGGATTGAGTCACATTGAAAAATAATAATTTTCCCTATTTCATATGATTAGTACAGCCTATTGGAATACATTAGTGCTACTAAATCAATTTCGCAAAAAAATTTGGGTTAGTCCGTTTTTGCTCTCAACGCCTCAAATACTCTTATATGTATGTATATGTTACTGTAGAAGTTCGAGGACCGGTGAATCTTGGAACTTAGCAGTAAATCATAGCGTTTACCATTGTGGGGCAGTAGAGGTCCGAAATACCTTATAAAATAAGTTCTAGGTTTTTAAACTTCGGGCTTTTGCCAACAGGGCTGTACGGTAAATCGTGAAATTTATCTCGTCTGCCGCTTTCTACGTCTTTTGCCGCCCCGTAGAAGTGAGTGTTACGATTCACTGAGAAATTCCACGATTCATCAGTTTTCAAGCTTCTGAAGTAACATATATGCAACACCACTATGCGAGTAACATATCTCTGCGTTTATTTAAAATTTCATCACCTTTTGCTGTTCTGTTTGCACTAAGAGTTTACCTCAAAACTATTTCTTACCGAATTTCCTCCACCATCGGCGCGTCTGCCGGTGGTCATCGTTAACTAACCTTGTGCTTCTCTTTGGGAGCTGTGTGCCAGCGTTTCGAGTGGATCTGATCGAGGTCCCGTTGGTGATTAGACGTGGCCGCGATATTGAGTTTCGTAGTCGGACTGTTGTAACTCTGAAGGGTCCTGTAATGCTGGGAATGCCGTGCTGGGGAGTTGGTGGGCGACGAGGAGCAGCTGGGCGGTCCTATGGTCGATTCTGGTCTCGTATCGAGTCGGACGCTTTCCTCTGAGACGTTCGCGTCCTTCAGGTCTTTCGGGGATTCTTGGAAGAAAAATCGATTATAATGAACATTCCGTATTGACCATAGTCGACGGAGAATCAAAAAGCTCTCCAACGAAGCTAGTTATTTCCAAATCTCCCTTCAATCGTTCGTACGACAGACTTGAACAGACTTTACCAAACTGCACGTGAAACTTCATTTACAGGTAATCTCGTCATACTGTTATTAGGATTTATTATTGTGTTGTACAGGATTCATATAAAGGGACATGTAAGTGCATACAGATATCATGTACACGTGCACTGTAAATTCAAACGCGAGACGTAGGACGAAAACCAGAGGCACGAAGTCGGGAGACATAAATTTCTCTCCGGTTCTACTTCGAAATAAGAAATAGAAGAATGTGACGGTTAAAAACTCACCGGAAGTGGCCACTATCGCGTACGTAGATTTATACTGGGGGCTGACAAGGGGTGAATTGAATTGTTCCATTGTTAAAGATTCGTGCATGCTACCGTCCTCGGGCATGTCCGGCGAAACGTGATTGGCAGTCTCTGTCAGCATCCCGCCGGGTGTTAAATTTAGTAGGAGCCCCTGCCAAACGTTGGAATTCTGCGTTTTAATTGGAAACATGTGGAAAAGCTCGCCGCATCAGCGTAATACCTCAGCAGCGTGTAAACAACCCCGTTTCCATTGGAACCAATAATCTCGCGACGACAGAGAATAGAAAGCAAGTCTATTATAAAATCCATCGGGAGCCCCGCTTTTTCATGGCGCGCATTCACTGTCGATTCGTCCACGGTGGACGATGTTCAGGGACTTTTAATGGCGAATTAAGATCCGTCTTATCGGCCCCAGAAAAGTTTCAGCATATTTATGAGGTGTGCCTCTTACCTTCATGTTTATGGCGAATCCGAATGGATTTTTCAGCACGGTCGGCGAGCTCTGAAGTTTCTGCCGCCGGTTCAGAAGCAGAATAATGACGAACACCAGCAGAAGAAGTAGGATAATGGCAGTCAGAACACCTATTAGTACCTCTAAATATTCTTGACCCTCTCCCGCCGCTGTAACTATGCCAAACGGTTCGGTTTAATGCAAAACAATCGTCCGATCATACTGCACCACCTTATATACTCTCGCACTAATGTAAACGAAATTCAGAAGCGAACAGTAAGACTCTCTTTTCAGATTCTACGTTCTACATGTACATTCCTCTCGCTGCGCTTAAGAAATACAAGTATAAGCGACACGTAACTCGGAGCACTCGAGAATCCATCCTCAAAGCAAAGGAGGACCTTGGCGTCAGAGGCGTGCAGCTTCATTTTTTACAGTTTTTGAGTTATATGTGGACAAAAAATTCGACATCGTCTGGTGCACGTTTGATGCAAATACGAGAATAAATGAGCGATGTACTGCAAAGAAATAAGAATAGAAATATTAATAGTAATATTAATAGAAATATTTCTATTTCTATTAATAGTAATATTAAATTTCTATTTTAATAGTAATATTAAATTTCCATTTTAATAATAATATTAAATTTCTATTTTAATATTAATATAAATATTTCTATTTCTATTTTAGAATATTTTTCGTCAAAAATAGAAATAACAACTTATCAACTCAATAAGCACCACTTATACTCATTGTGTGAAAAAATATATATTTCAATTAGAGTTCTCTTTTCAATGTTAAGTTAAAGCGGTAATTTTACAAACAGTTATTTCTAATTTACTTGAAGTTTGTAGAAATGGAGCTCTTGCTGCAAGGTACTCAAATATTAATCGTGTTAATCACCTACCAAATCCCAAATCAAATCCTCAAATCGAATCTTCCCACAAACAACGACGAATCTTTCCCTACAGTAAACTATTTCATTGCCCGTAAAGGGCGCCGAGCCCCATCAATGCGATCCTTCACCCCCGTCGCTTAAAAAACCGTAACGCGTTATCGCGGCGGGTGAAAAGGCTAATCGCCACTTGGCCCGTGGAGGAACGACGGATAAGAGGGCTGGGGAGGAGGAAAAGGGGGGCGTCGAGAAAAGACGAGACGCGAGGAGCTCGATAAAGGTGACTTTACAATGCGCCGTTACATTCTTCCAATTTTTCATGTCGGCCTGGGCTGGTTGCTTTATCGGCGAGGCTGGGCCGCGCGGTCGAAACGGAAGTAGCGTCACGACGCCGGTTTTACGAGAGAAATAAATAAGCCAGGCCGTAGTTGGCCTCGCGTGGCGATCAAGATCTCGCCTCGGCCCACAGCCACGGAGACCGATTTTCCTCGATCGACCGGCGGCCGGCGCTCGAGTTGAAAACGAGAACGGTGGCAGGAAGCCCACCACTACCTATGGGCAGGATCGTCGCTTGTATCAACAAGGATGTGTCGTCTTCACTGGCGTTACCCCAAAAAGCCTTAAAAGGCAACTGGTTCAGCCTTGACTAAGCGTATATGCTACTTAATCAACGTAAGAGAATTATAATAATATTAAGAATAAACACTTTTGGACCCGCCGAATGAAATATTTCTAGAAACATCCTGTGCACACGGAGCTATCATTTTTCGAAATCCCTAGTCCACACGGAACCACCGTTCAGGCGATGAAGCCTACAGGACACTTTGAGTCTGAGTTTTAGCGTTACTATCAAGGGAACATATTATCGAAGTGACAATCACCGATTTTTTCGAAGGGGTGAAAATGACCCTCAAAGTTGAGGTGTGAGAAACGTGTTCGGTGGAATATTTTGGAAACTAAGTAGTAGGACTTGGAGAACGGCGTAAATGGCAAAATTTGTGTATTTCCTAATCAAGAATTCAAAAATTCGTTTGTTTAAATAACACAGTGAAAGAAAACGGATTTTTATTTTAATTTGCTTGCACAGCTGAATTCCTTATTAGAAAATACACAATTTTGCCATTTACACCGTTCTCCTAGTCCTAGTAGTTTCCAAGATATTTGACCAAATATGTTTCTCATACCTCAACTTTGAGGGCCGTTTTCACCGCTTCAATATGAATGTCAGCCCATCAGAAGAAATACGTGTGTTAAATATTTTTGTAAGAACTACTTTCTACCAAAGTCGCATCAAAATCGGCGATTGTCACTTCGATATGTCTCCTTTTGGGTAGGGTGAACTTGTCTACATCGTACCCTTAAGAACAAAAGCTTATTACATGAAAAATAACAGGGAAAATGAAACAAAATTAGTGGTAACCAACTCTTTATTAATATAATAAACAGTTTCATAAACATAAACAACAAAAAATAATCCACTTCTACTCGTAAAATCGATTTATTTTTAAATGGAAAAAGTGCGATTTAAGATTAATGTTCCTAATCTATTTCCGCACAAGGCTCGTACTCACATTTTGCCCTGCGTGCATTGTACCATATTGTCCTGTCTATTTTCTTGACCCAACTTATACAACCAGCTTTCATTTTCAACGTGTTTCTTCTTTTCTTTCCTTTCTTTTGTGTATTGGTTTTGGCGGTATTCTTCCTCTTACGAGTTTCCTTTGCTGTTCTGGATTTTCTGGTTACGATTTTCTTTTTGGCCGCATTCAAGTTGTTTCTAGATTGTTTTTGTATATTCGTACCAGTACGATTTAAGCTTACCCACGGTGGTACGAAATAAGCACATTGGTCAATCTGAATTTAAATCTATGGCGCTAAAATATAGGGCACTGTACGTTGATGTCAAAGCAAGAAATAAACTTGAAAATAGACGTAGTTTCACATAGAAATTTGCTTCACTGATTCTCACAAACAGTAATTCTACAAAATCCTTAAGAATCGTACCAAAATTTAAGTGAAAAGTCTCCAAAAAACTTACTTGCTTTAAATTTTTTTTTGGAGGGACGGTATGGTAACCCGGCTTGTTAATGGCGTATGGCTAATTGTTGTTAACACTTTCTACCGCTAGGATAGATTGTGACTGTCTTAGGTTAAAAGAAACAGCGGGAGTGCGATTTAGGTGCAGGTGCGAATTAGGCAAGTTTACCCTAAATCACAATTCTCGTGCACGCGGCCACATCTCCCGTCTTCTCCTCCGAAGTGTAAAAGCGTGTCTACTATTTCAAAATAAAGTTTGTAGCTTAGTTAAAGTGCGAGTGTTCTGCTGCATCGCAAGAACAGGGCGGTCGTGACGTTGCGTTGCCGTCGTGGCATCGACCACGGTGCCTCTGCGATTTCGCTTTTAAAATTCGCGTTCGCGGGCAGAGGTCCCCGCGGACGTGGCGGCGATCCGAACCGGAAAATCTACCCTTTAAATCACGCTCTTTTTCCATGGATCTGAAAAAAGGGGGAAATGGACAGGGATACGCCGGAGGGCCTTTAATTCCTTCCGTCCTCCCCGCACCATCCTGTGCCGTGGCTCTTTTTTTATTCTGCTCCCGTTACCTCGTTCCCGTTGTCCTTTTTCCTTTTTCGTCCCCTCCCGCCGCCAGCCTCATCGTCCTTTTTCGCCGCTTTTCTGCGAGCGCTACCGACGATAATATCAACAGGGATAAACAGCACTCCGTTTCCATTGTTTCGCTACGAGTGCTGGCTTCCATTGGCTCCTCGTTGTTGCTATTCCTTTTCCCTCGCCCTCTTTCCGCGTTCCTCGTCTCCAGGCTCTTATGACGCTTTTTTCCCTCTTCCGTGCCCCGCGTGCTCCTCTTTTTATTCCGCTCGTGCGTAGCCATTCTATCGCTTCTGTTCCCCTTTCTGTCATTCACCCTTATTCCCACGACGATCGCGCGTCCGACTTGCGGCTCATTCGCGGCGACTCGAGACACTGGTGTTCAAGAGGCTGTGCGGTGACCCCAGGATCTGGAGGAAGGATTTTGCAAGAGCGACTAGTATCTCGGGGGATACGCGATTACACCTGAGAGCAGGTTGCTGCCTAATTAAGCAGTTTGTGACGGTTTTCTAATTTCCCACCGTCCCCGCGATTAGCTGTTTATTTTGCGCCGATGCTACTACGCCCGGGCCGGCGGTTCAATGGCCCTTTTGTTAATCCCGCTCTTTATCCAGTCGTTAAGTACCTCCGTTTCCCTCCATTTCTTTTCTTTTCTTTTCGTACAAGAGGAAACTGACTGCGGGAAAGCGCGTGGTTCTGTAGGGAAGCCCTTAGCCGGGGGTTATTCGAAACGGCACAAAAGAGGATTTGTTGTAGAACGGGACCGCTCGCGTTGAATTTCGTGCAATATTACGGCTACGCGAAGCTGCTACTGCGGTCTACGCACGCGGACTTTGGAAAATATTTCGGTAGATAATATGGGAACGCTGTACCTCTCAATTTTAATGCCGCACTTGCAGCGCGCAAACCACCTGGATTATCGAGAATTTATAAGTACTATATTAATTAATAATTCAGGTATTTTAACAACTTCCGTTCCATATATTTTAAGGTCGAAATGTATGAAGCGATAATCTGTTGCAGAAAAATGCCCCCGGACTCTAAGCTCCTCATTGTCGACCTCTAACCCGCTCGTCCTCTCGTTTCCCCTTATACGGTGTCCAACTTTTTACACCTCCCTCGTTATAATTTCGTCGAATACGTTTCGCCGAGAGACATATATCTATGTATATTTTCGCGTTTCCCCGGTTGCTTTCGGGCAATCGGGAAGCGCGCACACGAGGCTAGCTGGAAACACGTGCTTTCCCGTCGAGGAACCGCGGCCGCGTTTCCGGCTGGATGTTCCCGGTTTCAGTTTTTTGCTTGTGTTTTTTTACACGGTATCTTTCTGCCTCTTTACATCGCGGAATGTTCAGAGCGGAGCTTCCATACGCATACCTCCCTCGTTATGGCCGTGTCTAACGATGCGCTTCTTTATTTTCTCGACTGGATAATCGCGAACCTCGCGCGACCCAGAGACTGCTCGTTTATTCGCGGCGCATCAGAGAGGCATTTAGGGTCAAGCTTCTGGGCAAAGGGAATGGATGATGGGTGGCTGTATTGTTGTTTGATCTAACTGCCACGTGTAATTACGACCGTGTCGTTTGTAGCTTGTCTCCTTTCCCACTGCACCTGCGATTTTTAATTTCTTTGATCCTCTTTCGTGCCTGCATCAATGGGGATTCTCTCTTTTTCACGTTGGTATCACAGTTAGGCGAGTATTCCTTTAATTAAGGCTGATCTGCGGCTCGTAGAAGCTACGTGGCAGTAGAGTTTCCAACTAAATGTTACGTAACTGATAAAAAATACAAAATTTATATCACTTTGCAGAACAGAATTTCAAGTCCATACTCGAGAGTTATCGAGCAGTATTTTCCAGCCTTTTTGGAGTCGCGATCACTTTTTATAATATTCAAATAACCTGCGAGTCCCCTTCATACAAGGTAAGGTAAATATTTCCTTCGATTCATTTACGAAATATCAGTGATGCATTAGCCCTCATTTTCAACCTGCGATTTATTTTGCTCTTACCTCCTAATATGGTTCCATTTCATACAAAAATAGTCCCTGAAAAAGATTAATGCAATCGGATAACAGGAAAGGGTGCCGACCAGGTCTTAAAGTTTAGAAATCACCAATGGTTTGTATTCGAAGCATTTATAAAAAATGGTAAGCCCTATCGAAATTGTGTTCAAGTAATATTAAAAGAGCATTCAATTTTCTACAATTACTGTATATATAATTTTTTCGTACTTCCACCCATTTTTTAGATACCTAATAGCATTTGAACGACGTGACGTATTGTCTATACGCGCGTAGTGCGGACCTCTCTATATTGAAACGCAATTATCTAAAAAATGGTTGGAAGCACGAAAAAATTATATACACAGTAACTGTAGAAAATTGAATGCTCTTTTAATATTATTTGAACAAAAATTTGATAGGGCTTACCATTTTTGAGAAATTCTTTAAATCCAAACTATTGATGAATTGTAAACTTTAAGGCCTGGTCGGCACCCTTTCCTGTTGTCCGATTGCAATAAACTTTTTCAGGGACTATTTTTTATCAAATGACACCCTTCTAGGGGGTGAGGGCAAAGAAATACAAACAAATTTCGGCACGTATAAATAAGGGCCACCCTAGTATTACGTCATTACTAAAATATGGCAATGCAACCATACTAAAATAAATAAGTGCTAAAAATCGGCAAGTAAAAATAACCGTAGCGACGCCCCAGGAAACACTCCGCGATCCACAGATTGGGAATCACTGCTATTAGAGTTGAGAACGTTAGAACTGAATTTTTGTTTGCTACGTGCCCCTGTGACTTCGATGAAATCGACTCGTCGGAGGGCAACACGACAAGATCGACGCGAGTTCTTTTCCAGGTTCCTCCTTCCATCCCTTCCCCCCCCCCTGCTCCTACGATGAGCACCCTCTTAATCCGACTAATTGTTTACGTTACGACGGAGTTGCTACGTGAATTATAAACTATCCCAAGTTTTCCCCGTTCCCCTCACGGTGCGCCGTGACTCCTAATCGTATCCTCTCCTCGGCAAAGAATGGCGGCCTGGCTCCGCTAATGAAGTTACTTCGCCGGGCAAAGCTTCCGTACCCCCGGACGGTTGATCGCGCGGCCGCGTATCCCGTGGGCTGTAATCGTAGACGACACGGGCCGCGAAGAAATTGGGAAATTGATTTCCCGGCCGGGGCCAATATTGGTGAGCAGGGAAATTGGATCGCCGTGAACCGGGAAACGGTACAATCGGATCGTTCTCCCTTCTAATATATAACCTGATTACCGCTGCAATTCAAAACGGAGCCACGAACAAAGACTCCGCCCGGATTTTCAACGCCAACTTCCTCTCGCCCTTTTCACGCTGGGAATTACCAGCCGTTCCGCCAAGCTTCCGTTAAACCCGCAGCGATCGCGTACGACGCGCGGCAATTCTTTCTCCAGGTGCCATGGATAAATTATCCCGCGATCAAACAGCGAAATCGTTGTTCATGATTAGTTAAGTTCGAGCCCCTTTCTCGCCCCCCCAGCGGCGCGCGGGATAAGAAAGATAAGGAAAGTTTCGAATGCTCCGGGTGTAATTAACTCGAGATTGATACGAATTAAATGCCGCCACCGTCGAGTCACTTACTTGTTTGCAAGTTAAGATCCACCTCGGGGTTCATGGGGATTTCCCGGTTGCTGAACTCGGACGCTGACTCCTCGGTGGTGTTTTCATAGGGATTCGCTGGAACAAGCAAGCGTATTTCGTTGGCCGGGCAACGTTCCACGCGTCGCTCCATTCGACCGGGAAATAAAGTCATTCTCTTTATCACGCACTCGAAAGACGTTCCACGTAAACGACCATCGAATTACGAGTCTTCGCGAAAAGCGATAGAAGGGTGAATTCTGTTTCCATCCCGACGATTAACGCGAATCCCCGCGAGAACTATCCAAGAAACGTCAGTTTGACGATCGCGCCCGTTAGTTTAAATGGCCATTAGAATCGCGCGATGAAATTGGAAAGATAGGGGGCGGGGGGTAGATACTCGAGACAAAGGCGTGACGAACGTTAAAAGCTCTAGGAACGGGCTCGGTTGCATAGAGGAGGAGATAATCCACCTGTCGTTACTACCCCGCTCGTTATCCGTTTAACAAGATCCCTTCGAGACGTCATAGTCCGCGAATGGCAATTAAACGTTCGATTTTCCAGTGACCGTGGGTTTTATGAACGCTGAAATGGTCGCTGGGCGATCTCTACGCGAAGTGTCGTTGGCGAAGTTACGACCGGTCGCGCTGACTCGGGGATTAATCATAATATTGCCAGGAGATCGCCCGGCAAGGGGAAAGGGTGATCGATGAAGGGGGCATTAGTTGTGGAGATGCGGAGAGCTTACTTCCTTCGAACGTCACTTCGCTAATCATGATCCATCGGGCGGCGAAATAAAGGTGCATCTTTATGAATTTTCCGCGGCGTTCGTGCAGCCCTATGGACACGTTCCTCGCGTTCGCCAGCGCCATATCCGGTATGTAGGAGTAAGACAGTGGCTCCTCTTCGTAGGTGTCTCTGTCGGGGCTGAACCAGACATCCGCTTTGGAGAATACCTGGCGCAGGGAACATTAGACGTGAAGTTATACGATTAGATACTTAGATCGTAGTCAACTGTAATATTCTAGGTTTACTATAGGCTTGCTGGAACGTAGGATTTCTAGTTAACACTAGAACTACCGACAATTAAAGTACCTACATCTATTTCTAACAGACCCGTCAAAATGACTGGTGATTCAGAAAATACGTCATGAAAGGAAAATAAACCTTTATTCATATTTTATAATTTTTATATCGTTAAAAAAATATACATAATATTATATATATAATTATACTACTTAGAAATACACTTTTGTCATAGTTAAAAATGGTAAATTTAAGGGGTTATGCCTATCTGTAACGTCTGAAAACACAAGTATTTTCGGGATTTTTTTTAAAACTTGAAGACTTTTTTTAAACAAACGGCTGTATATTCGTATAGGTTTTATAGTTCTATGTAGTTTTTCATGCAATGCGATATCCAAATAAATAATAGAATTATAGACGATCTCCCGGCAGCGTTTTTTTCTTTACGCACTTTACGGTGTCCACTGTAGCTTTGACCTGGTGCATCAGAAATAAAAAATGCGGCCAAATTAAGTTAGTATACTAGATTATCTACTCCTTAATCGTGGCTTTTTCATTTCCGTTGGGTAGTTTTTATTTTACAGATGAAAAATGATGAAAAATGGGAACGATTCTGTGGCGAAAATCGATACTTTTGCTATGAGAAGCCACCATTCTGTAGCAAATTAATTTTTCGTGATAATGAACGATTAAGGACTAGATAATATAATATACTAACTAAATTCCGGCGAATTTTTTATTTCAGATGAACCGTCAAGATTAAAGTGATCACTGCAAACTACTGAAAAAAATCGCTGCCTGGAGATCACTGATATTTATTTTATTTATTTATATTTTCCATTGCAAAAATTACTACAAGTAGTTTAACATGTACACATTGTACACTTTCCAATTCATAAAGGTTTGATTAAAAAAGCCTTCAAGTTTTTCCCCCCAAAATTCCCGAATATACATGTTTTCTCTGACCTCACAGGTATGCATAACCCCTTAAGCTGTTTCTTGCCCACGATACATTCTTTCTGTCCCCGAGTCACAGACAGACAGGGCCGCGTTTTAATAAGATCATTAACAATCCACGGTATATGTACCGTAAAATTTAAGATGAGTGTTATCCCCAAAAAGTCTCCACCAAATTCCACTGAACTAAGTTCACCGTAATTGTCCATGAAAGACGATAGCCCGTGGTTTATACGCGGATAATTGTTAAATTAAACGGCGCAATAATTAGCGGGAACATAATACCTCTCGTAATTCAATAACTTCAATAGCATCGTATACACGGACGGTAACTAACACGAAGGTCTTCTCTCATCGTCACGGCTTCAACGGTTTAGGGCCAGCTGAAGCACCACTTGATCAAAGACGCCATTCACATTAATCACCGCGTAATATTCTAACAATGTATTAATTCCGTGCGTCCACCAGGGGCATGGCTGGGTTTCGCGTGCCGGACCAATGGAGAAGAAAAGATATGTACGCCTTAATAGGCGTTAGTTGACGGACCACTCGTTCAACTCACCGGTGTAAGCAATAACCGGTACTTAAGGCCGCCTCGCATTTAATCACGTAGCCTTTCATCCAGATGAAAGGATACAGCGATCCATCCGGTGTGCAGCATTGACATTTCACCGCATTCGAGCGACAAGTATGTGTGTACATCGTACATACACGTGTCGAGCAAAGTTCGAATCTGATTTTTCATCTGTCTTAAAGGTTTATCTCAACTTCATTTGTAACACGTTTCCAGGACATTTGTCGAGCGGGTTTATTTGTGCCGCTGAGACATCGAGAAATTGTAATAGGACCTTCTGGGTTTATCGACGTCGGTATCGTAAGATAATTCGACTGTGATCTTGTTATTCCATTAGATTTCTGCGGGATCCTCTCGAGGGGATTGGAGCTCGTTTCTTATTCGAGATACAAGTGGAAGTGGAAGATAAGCCAGACTGGAAAAACTCGAAATATTTTCGCGAGATTGGGCTACATAGAACGCTTTGAAGTACCTATCAGTGTCTCAGCTGCGAATCATATCGTTGCGCTTGATGCCCCAAGACGCTTTTAATTACAGACTCAAGAGCGCCTCGCAATCTCACGACCGCGGAAAATATCGCGGCGTCTAAACGACGCAGTGGGCCATTAAAAGTTTTATCTCGCCCGTCGAAGAGGTTTATGGGTTCCGTAGGAACGCATTAAAAGATTACCTGGACGTCGCGGGTGAAATGATTATTGGTATAAATGTGCACCGCCTCGAAGATCCAGGTTACCTCGAACTCGAACACCAGCTCCACGTAATCGTCGTCGAATGTGTCTCGCATCCAGGCGACCCAGCCTGTCCCTGCAACAACGAGGAAGCATTCATTTCGCGTTGAATTGATTTACAACGCGGCTCCATTGCTCGCGGACAACTTCGTTAGCGCGGATCGAAGAGTTAAAGCCCTAGTAGCGGATTGATCTATTGTTTCTCGCCGTTAATTGAATCGATTCCGTTCGAGGGCGACTTCGCCGGGCGCAAGAAGCTTTCATTCTGACGCCTCTGTCGGCTTACCTCGTGTTTTGTAAAGCGCCGAGTAATCTACGGTAGTGTCTCCTCGCAGGTGCCAAGTACCGATAAACACTTTACGTTTCAGAACGCTCAGGGGCGATCTCAGGAGATTTGCCACGCGGTGGTCAGACCGAAACTTGGACCTCTTGACAACTGCGCGACTCTGCTTGACAATTGCACTGTTGGATGCAAGAAGGGCCTCGGGACACTCAGGCCCTTTTTGCATAAAATGCATAATTAGAATCCTCATTCTTTTCTACATGGTTCTGCTGTTATATGTGCTATTCAAGTCTAACTTTTCTTCTTTCAAAGTGTACGGTGCAATAAAGAATTATTATAAAATCGCTGATTTCGGGAATTTCGCGATTTTCTACCTTATTCTGCGATCTTTAAGCGTTTATAGCTCAGAGCAACGTTAACCGATTTTGATGAAATTATAGGCATGTATACAACTTACTTCAATCTACAAACGGATTTTTTGAATTTTCATTGCAGCCTCACAAAAAATGTTTAAAAACGATATTTACTATATTTTTTTATTATTCCGACCAGTTGCATTTTTTTCAAAACGATGAAACACGTCGCATAGCAAACTAATCTTAGTTTCTCAAACAAAACTCATGTCGTTTGGACCAATTCTAAAAAAGTTATGTGATTTTAAAAGTTCAAATCAAATACGTCTTCCCACCTAACCAGAGCGTCCAGTTTAATATTTCCCTATTTTTCAAGTCTCGTGAATCAGTTCTTCCATGAGTATCTCTGTTCGCATATTTTCACTGAAGGTATACAAAGTTCCTTCCCGGAATACGATTCGAAGAGTGCGAGTGCGCCACGCTGGGCAGGTATTTTGGGTCTACGGGAGCCTGCAGCGAAAGTCTAAAGTCTAAAGAAACACATCTGGCGATTTGTGCCCTCACGAGGATCAAAGCTCTACGGTCCCTACAGCCATCTCGATTGCGCCCCTCGAAGCTCGCTACACTTCTTCCAAGCAACTGAACCTTCGATTTCGGCACTTAGCACCCCACCGCGTATCCACCCACCGATTACCTCTTCCATCTCCCATGTCCAGCCTGTAATTATCCTCGCCGACGTCGCCATCGATCAGCCGGCCTACACCATCGGTCAACAAGTTGTCCTGCCTTTTGCCGTCGTACGAAATGTCGCCGAGCTCCACCGTAGGCGAGTCCGGTATGGTGTAACTAGCGACGCCACCTGAAAAACAGGGCAAAGTTTCGCCTGACAATTTCCGTGACAATGCTTCCATTTCAAGAGGGGAACCTCCGGGGACCCGGACGGCAACTTTTGCGCCTGTCCCCGTGCCGTGTCCGCGGCGTACAAAGGGAAGGCGAGCAAGTCTTGCGCTGGCAGAAAGAAAGAATCGTCGCCGCGTTGACAGTATTGTTTCGCCCGGCAACCAGTTTACCTTTCCTCGCTGAAACGACGCCGACGCCGCTCGCTTTGGAACACTGACGCAAGAACCTCTGCCCCTGCCTCTCTGTAGATAGGCTCTTACTACGCCTCGGCTCATTTTTACTCTTCCTATGCTTTTCTTACGACTTCTGACAATTTCGCTCACGCTGGGCCTCGCCTCGGCACGACACCGGTCGCTGGATCTCTCCTCGAGAATAGTTTGAGGGAGAGACGAGGCGTAGAGCTGAGGGGATGGAATGCCACCGCCTTCGATGACTGATAAAATAATTCTCACTCGCGCTGGCAGTGGATTAATCCTCTCAACAACTGATTAAAAATGTGAACCGAGGAACGCTGAAAACTTCGGGTAGAGCGAAACCGAGGCGAGAAGAGTTTGATGGAAGGGTAATGGCAAAATAACCACTGAGCATTGAACGGGGAAGGGCGGTACTAGCGCATGTACCTTTGCTGCCTGTTGATGTAAAAATTAAAATGACAATAAAGGAGAAAGTTATAAAATATTATAAAATGTTTGAAAATTTGTTATACTAAAGTTAACTAAAAGATGCAAATTTATTTTTTATATCTACATAATTAATAACAATAATCATTATAGATACATGCAATTATTATAGAAATGGAAGTTAAGAAGCAAAATAAGATAATTTAAATACATCGGCACATGCGCTGGTGGCGTCACGGCTGGGAATAATTTGCAGTCAGCTTCCCCATTGCGCAAGGCATTTTATAGAACTTTTAGATTCAACTGCAACACTATTCGGCGTTAAGAAAGGAAGGTCGGATGGTGCACGGATTCAGATCCCTCTGATAACGTGAAAGTTTGAAAGCTGCAAGCTCGAGGAATTATTGAACAGTGTCACGGTGGGGGTTCGACCAAACGGGTCACGGATATTATTACTCGAGCGGAGTGTCGCGAGCGTGTCGGCCGGGGTCGACTACTCGCGCCGAGAAAATTAATAATGAACGGCAAAAAACGTTTGCCGCGGCCACTTCGCTGTGTCGTGCTCGGAGTCGCCTAACTATTCTCGATATTTCATGGTGCATACGTCCGCGATCGGTCGACCGTGTCACGCGATGCGGTCGAGCGAGTTTCGGACAAGGCGTCGCGTCGTTGCAGGCGCGAGTGAAAAACTTCGGATCGTAACTCTGAACGGGAAAAGCGCGCTATCCAATTTGAATGCCGGTTAAGTCGAGGCAGATATTCAGCGCGCATACAGCACCGGGTCGTATGTTTGAAACGGGACAGGTACCTGATGAATATTCTGTTTCAATAATGATAGCAACCTTCACTCGACTTTCTTCGAAAAGTGCCCGCGAAGTTTTAGACGCCTCCTTGTTCTACACCAAGCCCATTGTATCTCTACTACACCTTAATTGGTAGATAATTAACACGTTCCGTGCCGCGTGTACCACCGGTGGTACACGTTAAACTTGATCCTCAGGCCACGTGTACCGCCGGTGGTACACTCAGACATATTTATTTAATGCGCTGAAAATATATGTTTGTGACAAATTTAAATCTGTAAAAAAATATTTCTACTAAAAGATTGAGGCATTATACAAAATGCAGTATAGAACAAAGCACATAAGTTTGTTCAATTGTTATATTTACAATAATTAATAGTTACATGTAATGGTTGATTTTGTTAAAGCAAGAGATACATAAAAACGGCCTTTTCGGACAATCGCTACAGAACCTCATTACTCTTATAGTTTTTAGTCTTGCTACTTCAGTACCAAATTTGTTTACAATTTGTTTATAGCAAGAACTGCAACGTTGTCCTCGCTTTGCCTCGATTGATGATATAATGAAATATTGTGTGATAATATATCAATCTTTAGTCGAAATATCAAATGGCCTGAACGACAAGTCAGGCAAAAAGGGCTTGGCACGGAACGTGTTAAAAGACACTGTTTTATGCTATTTTTCGTAAGTTACTCAAGCCCTCTCCGCATCTAAACTCGGCACCCCTGTTCTACTTATCGACAAGTCGATCACTTTCCGCACAGACTTTCATTAACAATCGACGACATTGCTGGAAATACAGGCGTCACCTGCATCCACAGTGTTCCGCCGTATCAATTTTCACAGAATACGCATAAAGCACGCACGAAAGCACGCCTGCACCGCAGTTTCAACCTTCAATCCAGCAATCCGCTAATCTGATCCAGGCCAGCGACCCGCTCTCCCCAAATTATTACGAAGTTCCGCCGAGTGTCGTTAGAGCAATTTCCAGGGAAGTTGCTCTCAAAGGCGAAGAGTGCACTCGTAACAAGTTTCGAAATCAATCTGCCCCCCTCCTCGCGCCGTTTCTCGTCGCTGGCTGAGGCTATTTTCAAAAGCTACTCTCGCTACCCCTGGCGATAATGAGCGCGATCCGGATGTGGCTGCTCTCTTCCACGCAGATCGATGGTGTCCTTGAGCGATTATCTGTCTAAAATCGGCATCTATCGAGCGTCCTTATCAGTCGTATTAACTAAGTAATTGGATCCAGTAATTAAGGGGACTTATTTTCAGTATTCCTGTTGATTATGAGGCAGGACGGTCGAGTCGTGAAAACACCGAGGACACGAGTGTGTCGACGCCAGTGGGGGTTGCAACTCGGTTTCCCAGTGATGGTTTGGCCGTGCTGCCCGCGTTTCGGGGGGTAATCGTTCGTGTTCACCGGCCCAGGGCACGGCATCGGCGTTGTTTTAACCAGATGTCGTGCACGGCCCCCATAAATCCGGCATTCCCGCCCACTAGAGGCCAGATCTCACACGCTCCAAACGCTTCTTATAGCGCGAGACCTCTCATGTCGCCTGCTTCCCAGCTTACCCTCTTTGTTCCTCTTCAACCTTTCGACGACGGTCTCGCGCGCGTTCCCCCCCGGCTCTTCGTACAGAGGCACCACTGTGGAACGTTTCTCGGCATTAGCGACCTAGAAAAATCATTTATGCAAATGTCCGCCATTACGCTGATATTGATATACCAGGAAGGCAGGTCACGTTGCTTTTGCTCCTTGAAAAATGCTGCTTGTACCACGTGCTATAACCGTGCAAGGAAATCAACGATGGGGGTTGTCTCTGTCGGGGGCTTAGATACCATGGATCGAGAATTCAATAAAATATAACTATTGTAAATACCGAAAGTCATGAATTTTTTTAATATTTAGATTCTATAACGAGGAGCAAGCATGCTTGTCAGTTTTAGGGCTGTGATGAATATCCGAATAATTTAAGTATTCGAATATTAGAGGTTTTGAATAATCTAAGTATTCGAATATCAGATAATTCGAATAATCTACGCATCCGAATATCAGAGCTTCGAATAATCGAAGTATTCGAATATCAGAGAATTCGAATAATCTAAGTATGTATTCGAATATCAAAGAATTGGAATAATTTCTTCGAATATTCGATTATCAAAGAATTGGAATAATTTCTTCGAATATTCGAATATCCAAGAATTGGAATGATTTCGTCGAATATTCGAATAATTAAGAGTAAAGGGAAACAAAGAATAAAATTACCGCTATTACTCTTAATGAGTAAGGTGGCGTCTACACAGCGAATAGTGCTGTATAAATTTAGAGAAATAACATTACAATGACGGGAGAAGAAGTGACTATCTACCTATAGGACTATCGGTGTCTCCGTTAGAGAAACTGAACTCCTTGAATCGTTTTGCGGACTGCATCAGCGAGGTAGACCACTTTGCTATTTGCTTGGACAAGAAGCGAATACGTGTTGGGAATACGTATTAAAAGAACACTAGCAAAACAGCCGAGATTTTTATGATACCGCGGCGAACATATAGGGAGTTCCGCGCGAATTTGTTCTTCGAGTTTTCCATGTATCTTCTCATATGGTCTGTTCCATGTTGAAGCGCATGTTGCGGGAACTTTTATACGCTCCACCGTTTCAAACGGAACCCCCCGCTGTCAGACACGAGCAGAAAGTTCTCGGCAAATGTTCCCCTTTTTCCTCCATTGCTTTTGGGCACGGCGGAGCCTAGCCGCTGGGTTATTATAATGAAAACAATTAACGATCGCGCGCGCGGGAAGTTTCCGCCGTTGCTCGAAGCTGGCTTGGATTAGATTACATTATGATTAAAAGCAAACATGCGCGAGGATAGCTGGAAAAAGGAGGGGAACGGAAAAAGTGGGAGGCTGGAAGCTGCTACGCACGAAATTTCATTACGTGCAACCTTTCGCTTCGGGAAATTATAAACGAGGTGTACCGAGGGGGTAGAAAATTAATTTAATCGCGGACAAATGTCGCTGAATAAAGTGATATATAAATATCTCGTTACATGCAGCTGCGACGACAAACAAATTAGAGAACGGCTGTCGTTTGAGTGTCTTTAGATGTACGCAGCCAGCTCATTATCTTTTGTTGTAATAGATTGGATTGTTGAAACTGGACGGTGGAAAAATTCTATTCGGCTTTTGTGTGCTCTATATTACAGATACGCGCCGGAACGGTGGAATGCCATTTGAGGATTGCCGAGAAAGGCGTACGGGGTTAATTTTACGCGATGGAGTGGCAATGTCGTAGAAACTCTTTTACTTTTATTTCGACTACGCCAAGTGTTCTAATAGCGGTGCCACTATTGCCCGCTTTAATTGGCATTTCTACTTTCGTCTTTACCTCTCATCTCTACTTCCAATTTTTTAAATACAGTACTTTTGGGAAATTGTATTTCATTGCGATAAATATATCGTCTGATGAATATTAATGTTTGTGTAGGTAAAATGTGGGTCGAGAGATTCGCCGGCGGAGGCATCATTTAGAACCATTCAGAAAAAGGTATATAGATATATAATCGGTATATAGCATTTATTGAAGCGTCGAGCAATATTAATTCCATATTACGTATTATCCTACAGTCATATTAAGTATTTCATGGAGAACTGTAGCGTTAATTAAGCGTGTCACTCCCTCGGACTTATCTTATTCAGTCACGTCTTTTAAATTACTTCGCGTTTCAATATTTATTCTTTCTAAAGGGAAACCAATACATTCGTTACGATACTTTGTAAAAATCGTATATAGTCTTTTCTAAAGGGCAAAGAATAATGAACAGAGTGGTTGCCTCTTATTTTCCCTGAACATCTTTCCCTCTGGACCTCGACGTTTTCGTACCGATTCTTCTCCGGATGCAAGAACTGTAAGTTACCAAATGGTAGTCCTAATTAAAAGAAGTAACTTTTCCCTGAAAAACTGTTTTCTATCTATTACAGATCGCGAGTAGTAACACAAAATCGGAAAATTCTTAGGTGTACATTTCACCTTCTTAAAGTGAATTTAGGTAGCAAACAAAATTCCGTTGTACTCAGGAGGACATCCCCTACATATTCACAAAGTCCCATAATTTTCAGAATTTCCAGGTTCGGAATTTTCCCTTGTGAAAAGTATGAGGGTTGAAACTTTGCAAGCCGTCATACATGAAAATGGTTATTCCTACGAAAATAACTCATAGAACCTTTTCTATGGACAATTTCCTAAGCTACAAATTTCATAATAACTATTTTTGCCGCCGAACTGATAGATAACGAGGTAATCGTGAAAAACCGTTTCTTCTTGCCTTTGAACCTCTGTAAAATTTTTTAGCAGATGTCAGATCCATGGGGTCTTTTGACATGTTGTTTAAGGCAGGTGTTCCTCGAAAGGAATGTATTTTGGCGCCACCCACAAGAGATTATTTTTTACTCCTTCAATTTAAAAAAATGTGTAATTACATATTAAAGTTACATTAATAAATGACTAAAACCGATTTTGTTTGTGCGCATTCTTTGTATGCAAAAAAAATTCATGAAAAAACGCCTCCAAAATCGCAGTCAAAGGTGGTATCCTGCCTTAAAACGGCGAAATAGAGGCCCATGCATTAATGTAGCTTGCTGAGAATTATTTCCGTCTAATTTCCCTGGACATTTTCATAAAAGAGACACCTATCAGATCCACGAGGAACTAGACGCCATTCCTATCCCTCAGAGCCGGTTTCGATACGTTATCTCTGAAAGTAGCCGCGTATTCCCGTTCCCGTTTCCAGCGACATCAACGAGCCCGCGCTTCTTTCTATATAGCTGCACGAATTAACCGATATTGTCGCACGCGACGACGGAAATGTACTCTCGCAGGAATCGCTGTGAAACCACTGTTGTCCAATCTGGAGCGGACGTTGGAAAGTTCCGCTAGTTGTCGACACGCCGCTGCGTGGCACGCGGATACAGCCGAGGAGCTGCGTACCGAACAGTGGCTCGCGACCACGTTTTCGCGGCCTGGAACAATGTCCTTCGCGCATCGATTCCATTAGACGCGCTCAAGTAGCAGAAGTAGGTCGAAAACAAATGTGCAGGCTTGTCGCAACAGGAGGGGGATGCAGAGAGGCAGAGATAGGGAGCAGGCCAATGAGCTCGCTGTCGTTGTAACACTGTTACGAGCGTTAATGGGATCCAGCATCGCAGTCGGACTCCACGGCGGCCTGGATTCTCTCTGGTCGCCGTCTCAGCGGCGGCTCGCCAAATTGAATGAAATTGCAATTTGAAAATTAATCGCTGGCTGTCCGGCCGGTCGCCATTTCCACCGTACGTACCCGTGGAATTGCGAATTTACACGGCCAGCTTTCTTTAGTGGCCACTCCGCTTTCTAGCTGCTGCTAGGAAATCCCCCAGAGCACCATTCGAACCCCCGCAATCTGAATTTTTGCCGCCGGGGTACCCGAGGTCTGATCCCTCTCTACTTAAACATTTCGGTAACTGAAATTTCCTCGAAATCGTCTCGATTTGATTTGTCACCAGTGCAAGCTTCTGACATCGAAAGCTTACAAGCAGCAATCCGGCGACAGGTTCTCGTTTTAAAAGAGGGCAGAGGCTACCCCTGGTTCTTAGCGCTGAAGGCGTGCGCGCCCAGCTCTCCAGCCGCCTCTCGATCTCCCAATATTTACGCCGGACTCGCCGGCAGCACTCACCCGTGTCCTGACAGCCTTTCAGCTCGATCCGGAGGCAAACGGTGCGCCTGTGCTCCGAGTGCGGCAGGATACGGACCTGGTTGGCGAAGATCGGCGGTACTAATCGATGCGACACCACGGTCGAGGTGTCGCTGTTTCCGGCCAGCACCTGAAAAGAAACGCAAGTCGATCAATCGGCCGCTAACGCGCGCGCGAAACCGCGATCCCCGAGCAAGATCGAGTGCCGTTTAACCAGCGTTTAACGCCGACGGTTAATTGATGGCCCGGAGTCTCGGGCGAATTTAAAGCCTTGTCCATTAATCGGCAACGATTTCCGCGAGATAAATTACCACGGGCCTTCGATTCTCCCGATAAAATGTGTTTAATCAATGAATCCCAAGCAAATTTGTAGCGGAACCATGTTTCGGCGATGTATCGCCGGTGGCATATAATTATCGAGTTAATTGCGATAATTTAACTGATTTAATTGCAGATCGGTGGGATTAATGGGCCCTGCGCGGACGCGGCGACTCGAGTAACAGTTTCCGCAAGGGGTGCCATACGATTATTTTATCGCCGGCCGTCCATTCGTGAAACGATCCCGCGTCTGATAATAGGGCCGCGCGGCGCGTCACGGTGATCGCGAGCGTCGCGATTCGCAAACGCACAAACAGCCGAGCGTGATGCACGAGCGGCGCCCCGTCAAATCGACGTCAATATTAATCAACTTACCCTGGAATCTCGCTCCGCGCGTGCACGCCTGTTCAGGCATAGATCACGATTGCAACGGTTCGAAGGTAATGCCACGGTTAATGCACCGTCTAGCCCGGATTGCGTAAATTATCACTCGGATAAACCGCGGCGGTGCTCTTCGCGAGCGAGCCCGGCAATATCGGCTTGATCGTTTAATCAAACACCATCGTTACCCATCTTATTGCCTCTTGGCTTCAAAAGGACGAATTATGGTCATGTGTGGCCGATAATTGAATGTGTAGGTACTGCGAAATAGCGGCTCCGCAAAGTGTTTGACCTAGTGCGATTAAACTGTTCGGTCAAACGAAATAACTGTATACGATTTGTCTGTTTGATCGAACTGTGGATCGACAGAAAATTGGTAGCAGGCGGAGGAAGTGGTCTAAATGTGGACAAGCACTGTTGAAGATTTTTTGTCCGTTTCCCACAGCTCCTTTTGTTTCTCGCAAGGAGAGTATCCCAGGTATCCGCCTCCGCTGTTTTGAATTTTGGATATCCGCAATCGGAGGCGGACACCTGGGATACTCTCCTTCTCAGTCGTACTTTTACACCTGTTTCGATAGAGTGAAACATCCAATATGGCCCAATACTTCAACTAGCCCATATTTAGACCCTAGCCTATTACTTTACCTGATTACTTTAATCTTCGAGGAGAGGGTTGGAGGGTAATTAAGACACGGGGAGTGTTCAGAAGAGTCTTCATTAATTCCTTCAAATTTTCCAATTTCCAGACACCTTCGATAGACGTACGATGTAACCGCTGAAAGATCAGCTCGCTGTTTCATGCCACGAGGCGGTAAATTACTACCCTGCACCGCAAAACGCGTCATGGAACCATCCCCCAGCAAGCGGAATTGCTTGATTGGAGAATTCGTGCGAAACGACTACCAATTATCCAACGATCCGGTCGGTCGAGCGGCTCAAAATTTAATCGCGGTCTCGAAAGTCGTGGCGCGCGCAGGAGGGAGAGAGTGTTTCGAGTTATACCATTAGGAAATTGATAACGGTGGCCTGTTCCGCGTGATAGCGCCGGAGATAGGGAGGAACGTCGCGAGTCTCGGAACGACTCTGTCGAGATTACGCCGATAACGCGAATGGGGTATTCGTGCCAGCCAGGCGTTCGCGTAAGCTTTGATTTTCCTCCACCGTAAACAAAAAGCCCAGAGGGGTGGGCTGGAAGACGGTTAACCTGTTACGAGCGCGCGGAGTGCAGCAACTACTTCCGGTGCACGCAGTTATCGATGCTCGGATTCCTCTCTTCCGGGTCCAATCATTAAAAGCCAGACTTCAAGTATCTCGAGACTCGAATCATAGTCAAAATCGAATTGTTTAACACCATTAGCTCTTCAAAATATCTCGAGACTACTCGATTGAAAGGAACTGGTAAGAATGTACGAACCACTGCGAAATGGGGAATAGAAATCGCTGCACCCTGTGTGGTCAGAGATCCCTTCAGAATTCTCCGAACCGAACCGCGAGCAAATCTAACTTAGCAGACTTAACTTACTTCTACTCCACTGTCAGCACATACGCGCGTACAGGTCGAGCACGTACCTCCTTGTTATCCCAGCGCTTATATCGCCGCCACTCGGTGAACCCGGGACGTCGATACTCGAGGGTATACTCTTCGACGTATTCCTGGCCACGGCCGTGATCGTAACGACCCTGGCTCTGTACACCAGTGATCACGTGAGGCCCGGGCAGATCCATTTGGAGCCACTCACGAATTCCTCGTTCTATCTGGCTCTTCGGGCACCAGGCACCGCCCGCTGTCTCCTTCCGCAGCCTGTTTCCAACAGAATTCTTTGCGGGTCATTCATTGGCCGTCGCGATGAATTTTAAATGATTGCTATTGACAAGGAAATTCCGCTTTTAACGAGACCTTGTGTTAACGTAGAGCATATTAATAATAATTCCTTAGTGCACAGTAGACAGTACGAAAGTAACAAGAAGATAACAAAATATGTTGGGTGTGCAAGGAGCCATTCCTCTTTTCTGCGAAAAATTCACTCTGAAGGAGGGAAATTAGACCTCAAAGTTATCGCATTTTTTCGTCTTTTAATATGAACAGGAAATCAGAGGAAGGGTAAAAGAATGTAGAAAAGTGGAAAGTGAAAGGATGTGGTGACAGTAGCGTAGCTGCCACAGTCATTTCTAACATATTCGAATCGAACAACGATCGGTACTCGAACTTGATCGCGAAAGCATAAAATCTTTTAACGACCGTATTTACAAAATCAAAAACGATATCTATTCTCAGTGATGTAGAATGTTTAAATCAGACTTCTATGGTGCATAGAACTGCCACTTATCTGCAAGCGCGAGTATAAATTTCGAAAACCTTCCATGCTCGAAGAATCTATAAAGTACGTAAAAAAAAGTGTTGCAAAATATTCGTTTAGGAACGAAAGGGACTGCAAAATCAATTTCCCTTTTCCATCGAGAATTCGCCGTGGCTGATAGAGAGCGGTTGCAATCGAACGAATAACAATCCCGCCGAAAATGTAGGCACGTCAAAATCGTTCGTGCTCGATTCACGGATCGTTTCACCGTACATCTGCCTGGTTACAATAAGCAGAACCACAATTAATTACTCGAGATGGACAGATGTAATTAATTGATATTACATATCCGCTGGCAAACACCCCAGGCGACGTGCGCGGTGAGTATCGAGAGAACTCCGAGCGATTGAATGGTTTTAAGTGCTCAGATCTAGAGTTGACCTCTTCAATTGGTTAATTAAGTAAATGACATTGACGGCCCCAGCAACGACGAATGTGCATCAACGAGACGACCGGTGGAAGGCAATATTCAAAATTGCCATCGTCGCGGTATTTTTATTTCTATTCCATTTTATTTTATTATTATATCCCCACTTAGGTTCGCCCGTCGTCTGGCGACACGATAAACAGAATTACGCCGGAAGAAGACGGCGGCTCGATCGATAGCACTCGAAGGCGTATCGAATGAGCCGAATACTCGAGGAAGATCAACGAGTCGGAGAGCACGATTCAACTAAGCGCGAAGTTAATGTTTCAATGACTCCTGGGGCGAGTACCTCAGGCGCAATTATAGCCCTCCGGGCATTATAAAATCGTTCGAACAAAGAAGAACCATTCACGGGGCCGTTCGACGGGTTTTAAGAACTTCCTCTGTTTCTGAGGGAAGTGTACTTAAACAGCGAATCCAGGATTCGGTTCTTCTTTCCGTGTCTCTCTTTTCTGTTTGCCCTTCCCTTCGATTCCACCCCCGCGCGTTGGTGCTGCGCCGCCCTTCTGAATCGACTCGACGGAATCTCGCGCAACTTTCGCCCGTTCCGCTGTTCCACCCATTATTCGTACCTAATAACGAAGTTCACTGGAAGGCTGAATAGAGGATCCGTCGCGTTTGCTCGCGTATAGTGGCGACGAATAATTCCGTTGATTTTGACAGGACCTGGGGTGTTCATTGTGGTTCTGCGTTTGGGAAAGTGATTATACTTTGGAGGACATACATACACTTGGACCACAGATGGGCAAAATTTTTTTTTTAAATACAAATTTCAAATAACGAGTGATAATAAAAAAAAAATTCATCATGTGTCGAATAAAGTTAAACCGGGTTAACTTTATTTTTTTATTCGTCAAGCAATTCAACTTCAGCGTCGAGTAAATTTTTTAACTTTAACTTTAACTTTAATGTGTGAGGCACTTAATAGAATAACTGCCAATAAAATATGCTTTTGCTTAATTAGGAATCTATAGGACTGCTTTGTGGAAGTGTAGATTTGATTAGATATAGAAGGTGACAAAGCAAAGCTGACTGATTTTCGATGTTCTATATTTCGTACGATATAGGTACTATGTATGTATGAAGCTACAATGTGCAATGTGAATATGTATTTATGATACGCAAAATGTATCGTAGGAACGTAAGTACCTTTATTTAAGGAACTCCTAATGATGATTTCTCACAGTTATTATATGCGTCGCGGTGTTCTCAAAGAGAATTCTATGAAACACATCCCATAGGAATCGGTGAAACACTTCTGTCAACTTTGTATGGGGGATTCATTTGAGTAAAATGTTCCGTGCATCTTTCAAAGATGAGAGAGTGATGTGTTGAAACCGTCTGCGCGACCCTCGTTTATAAGGGGTCTTTGATGTCTGACTACTCACGGGTCTCTACTACTGAACGATGTCAGAGATGTCGCGTAAGTAGAGGAGCTATGACGTTATTAACTGCATGAAATAAATAATCCTTTTAAACTTATAATCTTTAAAGATCCTTCATATTTGAAATGCATTTTTATACTCATACCTTTTTACCAACAAACTATATAATTAACCAACCAACAAAATCAAGACTGATTCAAAATTCATCGTTTCCATGTACTCGGTACCACAAATTCAAAACCGGCGCTAAAACTAAAGCTATATAGGTACAAATCAAAATTTTACCGGAGACTTTAACGAGACACAAATCTCAACAACTAATTATAAGTAATGGAAATAGTCGCGAGAGATGAGCTTTATGTAAATATATCACGAAACTTGACCTATGAGAGTCAAGTTTCATAAAACTATTGACAAAATAATGAAATAATTGTCTCAGGAGATTAAAGTCTCATGTGACGCAGGCTATTTTTACCTCGTCGTTCATTTGCACCTCATGCAATGAAGTTATCTACAAAAAGATAAGCGAATAAAGAAGATCTCCATTACTTTCTCCGATATAACGAGATGCCTACTACCGACGGATCCCGACGCATCCTCCGAAATCCTCGACGCGTAGCGACGGTGCATTTAATTACCCACCTGGGTACACAGGTGCGAGGGAACGCGTAACAGAATCACAGCCGAAACCGTGTAATCGTGTAATGGGAAACGCGGGCGCGTGCGCGCATGTGCTCGAATTCCATTAGCGGGGCAGCCCGCGAAAAGTACACGCTCAGCAAGAGGGAAACACTCGAGCGTACGTACACAGAGGAGCAGCAAGGTCGTGCTCGATACTCGATCACGCGAATTGCCTTCGGCCGCTGCCTTTACCCAATAACAACGCAATTACCGCGGGATAATATTTTCCCCTCGAAACTGCCGATGCTGCGCGCAACTTCGCATCGGTCCCGGCCACTTTTTCCGCCGCCCGTTTTCGCAGACGTCGCGGGAAAATGCGAGCGGTGTCCGAGGCCGGCCTCGAATAATATCCCGCTGGCCAACTTGATCTGCTCGGCCCGAGTAAGAGTAAAGACCTCGCGGAAGAGCCTAGCGATGTATGGGGTTGGTTATAATTATAGAGACGTCGGGGCGCGTGGGGGGGGGGGGGGTGAAAGCGGAGGAAACGGCAGAGATTGAGGGTGGATGGGAGGACAGGAGAGCCGAGTCTGCATTCGAGGCAGACGTTAATGCGGAAAGCGTGTCTGTCGTGGACAAGCTGGACCGTCCACTTCGAGACGCGTTAAAAAGGCCGTGATACCGTTTAACCTTTAACGCGACGATAGAGGTAGACGAAGACAGGGGGAGGATAGAGGGAGAGACTGTCGTAAAAGTGATGTGCTCACCGGCCATTTCGTGGACCGACGTTCGTCACATACGACGAGGACGCCGTAATGGCTGAATCCGGTATGTTGCCGGACTCCATCCCCAAGGATTGGTTGCACGATCCTGAAACATGCCATTCAATTTTATTGCGAGGGAAAATGTACGCCTTCTAATTAGCGTGCGTGGTGTTTTTGGAGCGTAGGTGCGAATTTAATTGGATAGCGGAACACGGGAAGAAAGGGAGGAGTTTTGATACACAGTGGCGGAGGAGTGGTTAAACTTTAGAGAGTAGCGTGGTTAAAGGATAGCCGAAAGATGGAAAAGGATTAATCAAAAGAGAGATGAGGAAGGATCATTTTCAGAGAGGACATAAATAAGAGTTTGATACGCAATGGTTTAGCAAGGAAATGCCGATTAGCGTTCCAGTGCATTCGTAAATTGTATGTAGAGCATTTCCAAAGAATGGAGTCTAAAATTACAGGAGAACTCATCACCGGATCGTGCGCGTCGATTACGTTTCACGATTCTGGGCCACAATGTTCGGCGCGAAAGCGACCACAGAAATGTAAATTGAAAGGTTAATAAGGCCTGCGTGATTAAAACGGCGCTTTAATCTGTCGATGGTCGTACTTCTTTGTGGGTCGAGGTTATTCCGCTGAATAGAATTCAACGATCGAGCACTCGAGATTCGGAAAACCTCGAAAAATTCCGCGCGCTCTTGCGATTGTAATAATAATATATGGAGATGAATATTAATACCGCGGCGGTATCGATATTTGAAATGGAGGCGGAATTAAAGTGCGAGGAAATTGAAAATGTTCGTTTCTCTCTGCGATATTGAAGGCTCGTGGAGCGTCTACTTAGGGCTTTGTGAAATATTCGACGCTCCATGGGAGCGTTTCAATGGATCCGATTCTGGTATTTTCACAGTGACGAACTTTAATTCCGAAATGCTTGAACACATATTAATGTTACAGCGCGGGACTTGCTGTATGATCTAAGGGAGTAGTTGGGATAAATGGTGAACGTCACGAAGGTCTCCCAGGTATCATCCAATCGCTGTGCTTATTAGCCAGGACAGCTCACGTCCCATTCGCGTTTCAATTTGCATTAAGTTTGCCACCGTTCGAGTGTAATCTTTCCATTAAAGTTTTCGCTGGACGATAAAAATTCTCTGGCAAGTCCGTGAAGTGATCCTCGGCCGTGATCGAGCACGGGGAGAGATTATTCGGCGCGATTAAATTTACATTATCGTGACGAGGAGAATCGAACGGTCCGACTGCTTCTCGCGGAAGACGCATTCTCCAATCGCTTTTGGATTAAGCGCGGAATCTTCCGATCATGTCCGAGTCCACGCGTCAACTGTTGCATTAACGCCGGATCGAACACGCGCCCGCCTATCGATCTTTAGAAATTTCACCTACTCGATTTGCAATCGAGTAAGTGCACGTGCCGGTTCGGTAAATAAGTGCTTGCGTTCTTAATATACCACATCGAACACTTGCGTGTTTAATCGTGAAACCGCAAAACTTCAGACGAAGAACCATTTGTGTATCGAATACTGTATATAATCCAGCATTTCCCTGAAATGGAATAGAACGGATCGGGCTTCTCCGCGCTCTTATTGGCTTCAGTGGCTGTGCGATCGTGAGCCCGCTTCTGCTGGATTAAACCCTTTCCCTCTTTTCCCTTTCATCAACCCTCTTAGGGAAATCCTTTCGAGTAAGCCGTCCTGGCAGGTTAAATCGAGCCGGCGCTCCTCCCTTTCGCGGGAACGTAGCAAAGAATCCCGGAAATAAACATTGCGTTCATCGTCATCCGGAGAGGGGCCAACGAGCTTGGGAATCTTTCGACAGCAACAGCCGTCCCAGGAACCATGCCACGGCCTTTGCGAAAGAATTCAAGGAAAATCCCGCTGTAGCCGTCGACGTCGTGCCCGGCGAAAAAAATCTAATTACGAAGCTCCGTTCTTTTCGTGCGTGTGAAAGGCGCGGAATAAACGCGGGGAATCATATCCCTGAGACGAAACTTAATAGCACTTTAAAGGAATTTTTGGAGGACCTCGAGAAACGCAGGAATGCGGATGCAATTTGTGCCGGGGACGCGGTCTCTTTCGCCCGTTAAACGCCACCCTATACTGCCAAACGAATGCCTCGGTAATTCAAGGAAAATATGCCCGCCTCGCCGGAAGTTACAACAGGTTTCAATGAAATATTCAGGCCGGAGTCTTCAATGGCATTCATGCATCCCAGCGGCCTATCGACGTCGCGCATCGTTTGCTGTGCACCTGTGCGCGCTGAATATAAGTACCGATGTCAGAAGCACGCTCCACGATCCGTGCGCTTCTTTCACCGTGCCCAACGATTTAAAGCAGCCACGGGCTCGTCGTGTACCCAGAAGTATGATACGCCGGATGCTGGAAAGGCTCGCGATTGATGTGGAATCTCGCCTACGCATTCGTTGGCACAGGCTTCGGGATCGCGATGGGATGAATGCAGCCCCGCAATTAGATGCGCCTTTTTCTGAAACAGCGCTCCTTGAAATGTTCAATTAAACTTGGAGGTGCACTTGGATCGTTGGTTGTTCGAGGTCCATGAGTAGCAGCGAGCTACGGATAGCGGTAGAATAGGCTGTCTGGCTATATACGGGGTGTATTCTACTGGCGACTCACGTGTCAGTCACGTCGCAGGCTTTCGATTGCTGCTGGAGATATTATGTGGCTTGGTGTGTTTGCTAGAGCTCTCATTTTACCCTCTTCGTTAAATTAATAATGTGCGAAATAAGCGATCTGGGTGTAACATTTGCGACCGGGCTTGATTTCCGTAATCACTACCGGAACATTTCTTGTAAGGCGATGAAAACCCTCGGGTTTATTGCCAGATTTGCCAAGCATTTTAGGAGGATCAAGTCTCTAAAATTGCTTTACGTCGCACTTGTTAGACCACAGGTTGAGTACGCGTCGATAATCTGGAGCGCAAGGCATAAGGTATATGTCAGCTTAATTGAAAGGGTCCAGCACAAGTTCTTTAGGCTAGCTATGAGAGCAACTGGTAGCCACATGCGGTTCTTCGACCATGACTATGGTCCGGCCTTACAGAAGACAGGGCTCATTACCCTTAGTGACCGTCGTGTTTGCTCGGATCTCTTGTTCTTATATAAATTCATTCACGGTCAGATAAACTGTCCGGAGTTAGTCTCTTTGATTTCTTTTCATGCCCCACAACGGTCACTGCGTCCGCGACCCCTTTTTGAATCGAGGGCTTCGGACTATCGACACTGCACTGTTGATCCTTTAAACCGGGCTATGGGTGAGGTTAACCAGTGTCTCGCTGACATGGACTTGTTCTCGATCTCACTCGATTCGTTCCGGAAGCAAGTGTTTAGTCGTATCCTAGTTTAGTGTAGTATAGTTCTGCTGTTGTCGCGAATTTTTTGTTGAAGCATGCAGACCGTTTTGTTTTGTTTATCAGATTTTATTTTATTTAATTTTTTTACTGTACTTACCTCTGTAAACATTTGTTGTCTAAAGGGTTTTCCCGTTGATAATAATAATAATAATAATAATAATAATAAAATTAGGTGCGCTAAGCCCCTTTGGTAACCCCTAATACAATATCACATGTCATTGCCCTTCGGTGAAGTAATCTACTTATTCCTACAGGAACAACTTTCCTCACACAACGAGTCCTTCGTTTCAATTTAACTAAGTAACAGAACTGGTAAACTACGAGAATCAACAAGAAGCTGAAGGAAATCACAAGTACCGCGAAGGTATAAAAAACATGGATTAACAATTACTGGAAAGAACCGTGACGTGATGGATGTTCGCGGGCGATGAAAATGATATAGGTACGCGGATGATGGAGGACTTGTGCACGGCGAGCGCCCACGGAGACGGCCAGGTACAGTTTCCAGCTAAAACCATTGTTCACAGCCCCGCGAGTCTGCCGTCCGAGGAATTCCAGCCTCGCTGTCACGGTATTCTGTTTCTCCGCAAATCGAGCGACACTCGAACGAAGAAAAATACACGCTCGACCGTCCCCCCGGCCTGCGACGTCGCGTCGCATCGTTACCTCGCGTGGAACAGGTTGCTCGCCGGCAGTCGCGTCAGAGCGAAACGGGGCGCGCACCGCCGTGTGCACACCCACCGCCAGACTGCATCGCCTCGGAGACGCATGCAAATCGCATAGGCGTTTGAACTTCCAAACGTATTCATAGAACGCCACTCTGCCCCGTCGCCCGGCCCGTTTCACCCTCTGGCCGTTGCTTCTGTCTTCGTGTTTCGTTCGATGCCTGCCAGGTGATGGAAACGAGAAAGGGGAGGGCGGAGGGTGGAGGCCCGCGGGGGTGGGGGATGGGGGATGCTCGAGTCACAAGCGACATAAAATAACGCGAGCCTCGGGGGACGCGGGTACGTTCCTGACGGTTCGTTCGTGTTCGTTCGCGTCGATTCTCGTGTACGTGGTTCCACGCGAACCGCCCCCGCAACCAGAGAACCTAGCGAACCACGGGCGCGCGGGGGGGTGCGCGGCGGTTGGCGGGGGGGTGTTGGCGGGTGAGGGAAGGTAGGCGAAAGAAGAGAAATGGGTGGATGGCGCGAGCACGCGACAATCGCGAGAGCTCGTGGCCCCCGTGCTTTAAAATGTCGAGCGCTTTTGTATACCGGGGAAATTTGCTCCCACGTTCGGGCAAATTGCGCAAAAGGGAGCACCTTTTTTCCGTCTCATCTCTCTCCTCTGTCTGCCTGCGTGCCCACCCCTCCTCGTCTCCCCATACCCGTTGCTTTTTCATGCTGCCCCCTTGTCTGCTGTATCGTCCTCGCCCCCTCCACTCCCCTGCCGCTTTAGCGTGCTTCTTGAAAGAGGGGACACGGGTGAGCACCTTCCGACGATTTATTTCCCGTACTGAATTAGAGCGCGCTCAAAGTGCCTTTCTCTGGTGGCGAGCCAGCGGAAATGCAGCCGCTCCACGCGCGCCGCCGCTCCTCGATAATTTACGGCGCATTATGTTCGCTGTGTAATTCGTCCGAATTATCTGCCACGCGGGAGGAGTTCCCGAATGTCTGGGAACCTCGCCTGGCCACGGAATGGAACCTCGAGGGGGGAAGAATCTGTTCGAAGCGGCTCAATCGGTGTCGCTAAAAATCGCCCCGAACGGTGGCCCCTTCTTGGCGAACTCGAGGTACCAGGTCCTACCCAAAGTGCTATTTCTCCTGTCCGACGGTTAAGCTTCGTGAAAATGAGGACACCGTTAAGCACCTTCGAATGATTTACCACCCTCTTTGGATTATAGCGTTCTTATGTTCTCACGAGGAACTCGACTACGTACGCTCCTCTGCTTGCGTGTAAGAGATTTATGGGCAGAGTATTTGCCGTTACTATATGTGTCATGGGTTCAAGAAATTTGGTGGGCGTGCATCTTTTCCCCGAATTTTAAGATATTATGTTCTCGTTCTCAATTGCCGGCTTCGAGCAGGCGGTCCTAAATGACTTCGCGTAGCCGCAGCATTTTCTCTAATTCAGTTTGCAAGCGTCGGAATGCCGCGCGTCTCGCACGTCTACGGCGCCGTCCCTAAGTAACAGTTCTCCCGCTATTGTTGAGGCGGAGGAGAATCCCGGCGCGAGGCTCGCGGTGTGTACGAGACGTTTCGTGGATTCATTGCGACGCATTCCACGTCGAACTATTCGTCTTGCGAGGTGGCGTGCAATTTGGCGGTGCCGAGGATACGACAGCCGGAAATCCGGACGCCACGCTCGCAGCCGGATCTATGTGTGCACGCGGCGACGTCTACACGCGATTTTACGTCTCTCTACTATGCGTCCAGGAAGGGCCATCGTTGAGGGACGTCGGATTCTTCCAGAATGGCGTGAAATTTGAATCATTTGCGGGAGGAAACGGGACGTCCTCCTTCGAGTTGATATTTAGAATTATTAGCTGATGTTCCCTTCAATTCAATTCCTACGAAAATGTTTATTTTTATATACAACTGTTTGTGGAACCTTGTAAAAGATTTGCAGTTAAATATTGTAGCCTAAGTAGACGTGTAAGAATATCCCACAATTCTAATGAGCAGGATAAACTCGGGTAAGCTCGTGATACTTTTAGAATTTGTCTATTAACTGCTAATATTCACATGTTCATAGGTCGGGCATCATACAAACAAATAATAGGTTAGCAGAAAGAGTGACCCAAAAATGAGGCCTGTTTTAGCCCCTATTTGGGTCCACGATTTTGGAACTGAATTTTGTGCCAAGTGATAGCCTATGATGAGACATCAATCACACTAAATTTTCAAGTTGAGGTGACAATTAGTTTCTGAGATATGGGAGGTCAAAGAAGTTAAAATTCATTAACGCGTCAACCCATACGCTTCGATGTACGGACTTTTATGTCACTCCGATAATTTAAACAATTATTTCCAGGGGTTTTGCTGGTTTCTAATAACGAATTTGAACTTAGATTTGCAAAATTCACAAGGATTCAACATGGTGGACAATATATTAAAAAAAGCTCCCACTACACAGACATTTATATTTCTTGATTTTGATTTTTTTGTGTAAATTTTGAAAATCTAAGTTCAAATTCGTTGTTAGCAGTCAGCAAAACCCCTGGAAATAATTGTTTAAATTATCGGACTGACATATAACTCCGTACATCGAAGCATATGGGTTGACCCGTTAACGAATTTTGTCTTCTTTCACCTCCCATATCTCAGAAACTAATTGTCACCTCAACTTGAAAATTTAGTGTGATTGATGTCTCATCATAAGCTATCATTTGGCATAAAATTCAGGTCCAAAATCGTGGGCCCGAAAAGAGGCTATTTCTTGGGTCACTCTTTACTAAGTATATTTAATTGAAAATGTACAAAATTCAATTTTCACGACATGCTCTGGTTACTTCGTGATAGCTCTGGTAACTGCGTGACAGTTCTCGCTGGCCCGATATATGTTCACCAGCTATTTGTTTATATTATTTTACATTATTTTAAGTGATTTTACATTATTTTTTATTATTGTTATTTTGTGTATAATCAATCAATCGTTTCATGATGGTTAGATGTCTGAGACGTAAGGAAACATTGTTTCTGGTATTAACCATCAAAATTTCTCAAACAATTTTTTACTTTTTAGTGCATTTTTATTTTCTTGAAGCCGGTTTTAATTTTTTTTAAATTTATTTATTTTTTATCTTTTTAGTTTTATTTATATTGACACAACATGCTTAGGAGATATGCGTGTACATACATAACATAATAATAATAATAATTAAGTGCCAATAGTCTTTATTATTAACCAGAACTGGCAAAATATTGGGCCAATATTGATGCAGTGTAGGATGGGGCCACCGCCCTCTTTTCAATAAACAAAGATTATGAAAATCGGTTCATATGTTGAGAAGTTATGCGGGGATAAACATAAATAATGAGACCACGTTTGAATTAACCAGTACTATATTGATGCAGTGTAGAACGGGTCCACCGAGGCATCGCCCTCTTTCGAATGAAAAAAGATCATCAAAATCGGTCCATATGTTGAGGAGTTATGCGGGGACAAACATAGGCAAAAAAATACATACGGGTCGAATCTATAACCTCCTCCTTTTTGAAGTCGGTTAAAAAGTGTCACGCAGTAACCTCTATCACGGACTTACCCGAGTTTACCCTACCCTAGGAAAATAGAGCGAATATTTTATTGAAAAAACAGCCAGGTAGAATGGCTGAAGGAAATTACACGGCCGTTCGAAGTGAAAATGGCGAGGGTGGGGGAGGAATGAGTTTTTGCGACACGATGTTTAAAATCACAATTCCGGCCCGTCCTCTCGACAACTTCTCCAGGAAGATTGCATTCGACGAATGCTTTCATTCTGTGCCACTGACGAATCCAATGCGATTCCTCGCCCCACCGCCGCCCCCTACTTTTACCTCTAAAAGAAGTTTATCGAGGCGACTATTTCCCGCGCATCGAGTCGCGCTCGCGCTTAACGATGCATTTTCTTAAAACTTCTCTAATATTTCCGTCGGGCCCTCGCCGTGCACCTCGTTAAAGTCTTTTTCCATCGGCGCGACACCCACCCCCTCCGATCCCCTTTTGTTTCGCATGTTGACGAAACACTTGGCCTCCAGAACGCCATTAAAAGTTTTCGTACGTACACAGCCGCATCGCCGGTGTACGTGCGTATGCGCGCACGCACACAGTGGCGCCGGGAGGAGAGGGAATCAGAAAAATGGGGAACTCGTTTCGCGCTGCAGAGCTTCCCTCAAACATTTCTGATGAATGTTTAGATCGCGTTTGTGTTTGAGCATTGCCGGCACGTGACGGGTCTACTTGTACAGGGCGGTCCTTAATTATATCTGTAGGAATTAAAATCTCAACGAGTTCTGCCGATGAGAATCGGCGCGCAATGTATGCCACCCGAAGAGAGTCTAAAATAGTAGGGGAGAGGTGCTATAAAAGGGAGATTTTTGTTTAGCGTCCATTTCTGACAATGTCATAATAGGCATTTAAAAAACAAGTACATCAATAGAAAGCGTGTTTATTTCCCTTCAATAAAAGTATTTTACAAACTCATCAATTGTAATAGAAAATAAAAAATCTTCGATTTTCAAATAAGTGGGAAATGTCCCTTTTATGACTAGGTGGTTTTAAAGGAGACAGTATAAGTTATAAAAGGGACGCGTTAATAAAAATGAACTTATTAAGTATTACAATTATAATTGTAAATCTTAATGATACAAAACAATGGAATCTATGAAAAAATTAACTCTTTGTACTATAAATCATCAATGTTTTGTCGCTTTGAATAGTCAGTTCACTAATTCTTAAATTTGAAACAAGACGCCATCAACTAATAATTGATAATTTCAAACAATGTCATCTATGTATCAGATGATACACTAATAACGTTACAGGAAAGTAAAATACATATAGTGTTCAGCAGTACAAGTGTATGAGAGGGACAGCCATGAAACGGTTGTCCCTTTTATGACTTGTTATGCTGTCCCTTTTAAGACTATAAGTGAGTTTCATATCAAATGACCTCAAAAAAAAGAAAACAATCAATTAAGCTTACCTATTACGTATTTTCGTTTCAGTTGAATACAGACTATTTTAATGATATAACCCTTTAACCCTTTGTATATATCTTGACCTCAGAAAACGACACAGAAAATCAACGAAAATTTTACTTTTACTGCCGAAAAACATCAACCGCGGATTAATACTCTGTTGCAAGTGAGACCGCAGTGAAGTTTACGTCAAATGAATGGGCACTAGTGTTGTCATTAACAGGAAAATAACTTGCACGTGCAATGCGTTTAGAATTTTGGCAATTCGATTTATCCCTTTTAAGACCTGTCTCTTTTATAACACCTCTCCCCTACCTATCGGGAGGCCAATAGGTGTGTCGATACGAATCGAAGTTAAGTTCTTCGGAGCCAATACAAAATTTAACCCGCAGAATTGACAAAAAACCCTGCTGAAATGTGACTTCCGCCCGCCAGGCTAAGCTTCTGCAGTCCAAGTGTCTACATCCTTCGCCAACACTGTGCAAGAACACTCGCCCGAGCCTTTCACGAAACAACGGCCACCGTGTTTCTCGGGTCCACTTTGGTAAGCGTTACTAATGAATGAAAAGCCGGATTGAAAACTTCCCTGTCACCCGTGCCACTCTCGAGCAATCGGCTTTGTTCGTTTCTCAGGTACAGACGTCCTCGTTTTTGCTTCCACCGCTTCCCATCCGCTTGTCCCCGTCCGAAATAAGAGCGTCTCCCTTCCTGGACACCAGCGTCCATGCAAACGTGTCTACAGGGTGTCCCGTGGGGTAACTAACGAACCCTTCCACCGTGTTTGGCAGGTCATTGTGGACCAAGAAGAGTCGTATGGATTCCGGACTTATTTTCATCCGTTACGGAGATCAGTGGTGTTAAGTTTTGACGTGGCTGTGTAATCGTTCGAGTCTAATATAATAAGCGTGTCCTAAAAGCTTTTGGAGTTACAAAAGAGACCTAGAATTCTTCAATACTCCCTGTGCACACCTTTCGTAATCTGTGCAGAATCTAGAGGGAAAATGGTACCTTATGCTCTCACATATTCTCTGTACAGTACAAATAAAGCTCAGCTCACCATGGGTTACATCATCGATAGTCACAATTTTGATACATCATTTCCAGTCGCAATTGGCAATGAATCTTTGGTATAGGACAATGAACGAGTACTTCGGGTCCATCGACAGCTAGCACGCCCCACGACCGAACACTGAGCACCCTCTATCTGCAGGAGTAATGGAACAAGTTCCATAGTATACGTGATCTTTTTGATTCAGAATGACCTGGCAAGCATGCTAGGAGTATTGGCCGGTTATCCCAGCGGGACGACCCGTCTATATCTATACATCTGCCCGTTTCCCTCGCCGTTTTACGGTGAATTTTCCTTCCCCGTTTCACTTTTCCACCTTTCCAGCGGCCGCCTTTTTATTTCGTTTGCTTATATCGGTTTCTCTCCCTTTGAAGCGATGGGAGCGCCGTCAGGTGTCCCGGCTATAATCCTGCGAGCTGAACTCGAACGGGACTGCAGGGATGGCCCAAGGGTCGTGGCCAATGGCGTAGGAACGATTCCACGGACCGCACTTGACCGCTCTTTTATTTTCACGAATCCGTCGGGTAGCCGACGATTCGCTAAACCGGCCACGCCAGGATTGCCGGCACGGACAATGCGGAGAAAATTCTCTAGATTTTAGTTGCGTCGTTGCATCTGGCCTCGCGGCGCCACGTTCCCATCGCCGAATTATTCAGTGGTCGTTGAAATAAATTTTGCCGGACAATCGGCGGAAAGGTGTGGGAATAGGCGAATGCGAACGTCCTTCGTAGGGTCGGGAATATTAAAAGGAGTAGCGAATCTAGCGACACGGTAGAATTTAAGGAATGCTCGTCAATTCCTGGCACCTAGAAACGAGTTCAAAAATTGATATCTACTTGTAATTTTATGCGAGATTAGCGCTATGGGTATTTAAGGTTTAAACACTCGTGACGATTGTTGCAGCAGTGGAGATGGGTTCACTTCTTCGCGAAGTTTGAAGATCCATGTTCGTTCTTCTCGCTACGTTTGAAGATAAGTCTTTTATAGAGTTGTGAGTTTTATTGTTAGTAGGTAGGTACTTAGGGACTTCTAAATTATTCTAGTTTTAGTTTTGAGCATATCTTCCAACGTGAAATGATATACATCCTCAAGGCGTTCTTCAAGCCCTGTGGAAGTAGTTAGGGGACTTTTCGATGGCTCCTTAAATTATTTATACATCCTGGAAAACTTTGGTGTAGCCTCGTTTTGTGGACAAGTGAAGTTTCACACATTCTACTATTTGCCTTTCAATCGCTACCAAAAAGCAACGAAATTCCTAGTTCCCTGCAAGTTCCTCTAATTCCGAGATACCGAAGTAAGTGTCAAAACATGTTCCTAATTCCAAAAATACACAAGAATCAAGCTTCACATAGCAAAGTCCACCCCCATCGACACCCTCCCCAGAGTTCGAATCAGTTCCACACGAGAATCTAGTTGGATCGTTTCCCTTGCCACCTGGTGTCCCATTTTCCTCGCGGGTCGTGACAATGTTCGACGATAGCGCTTGAAAATACACGAAAGAAGCGGTGACGATGGCCGGCCACCACGAGGGCCGTTGAGGCGCGGCATCGACCCGCTCGGAGCCGTTAACGCGAGCACGTCGGCGACGAGCGATGACGATACGGCCGTTTCCGTCTTCCACGTAACGCCGCGATGGCAATTCGACGGGAAGGACACGACCAGGCACGGGGTGGCACAGCTTACGGAACTTTTCGAAGACGAAAACGCGTATACATATGGAAATAACGCGCATGCATATGTATGCCCGGCTCGTACCAACGCAAGCCTACCATCGCCACAGGAGGAGCCATCACGCTACCTTGCCGTAATTTCCCGTCCTAAATGGGTGTGTCTGCGCACGAGAATTTCTTACGTGCCGTCGACAGCCGATACTCGTCGAGCTATCGATGAATACGACACCGAACGCGACGTATACACATATAGTCTAGCGAGGGGCCTCGACCGTCTGCGTATCTGCAGCTTCCAAGGATTTTTATTATTCTCCTCCTTACGTGCCTGCGTTCGTCGATTCCCCCTTTCGTATCTCCGCACGAACGTCCCAATGCGTAGCTCTTTAAACGCTTCCTTTACGCGCGCGTATGTACCCATGTACATCACGAGCCACCATATTTCCGCGGGAATATTGCGCGCGGGTGTACGGGGCGTGTTCAGAAGCTGCACTGCCACGGTGATTCCGTCGGGGAAACGTGGGATTGCGCGGATTCCGCGTTCGATCCGTCCCGATTTACCTTCCCTCTGTGCGATTTCACGTCTCCGCGGGCTTAAAAGCGGTCTGGCGACTCGCACGAGCGGAGAGAATGATTTACTCGCCGTTTAGGAATCGCTGAATGCTCCAAGACGCCAAACATCTCGTTATCGCCCCCCGTCGCGTCAAGTTAATCGAAGGAAACTCATCCAGGGCCAATAAATTAATCAGCAGATCGTTCCATCGGCCCAATTGCCGTTCCCGAGGACACTCCTGCACCCGGCCCGGAAATGAATCGATTTCGGTCGCGCTGCCAAGACCCAATTAGCGATTCAACGACGTGCAACAGGAACGAGGCGAGCCTCCGCGCCCTCGAAGGTGTCGTCGAGTCAACGAGCAGCGGGTTTCGTTACTGTTTATGAGTGCGAGTTAACTTCTGGGCCAGGTGACTCCGAAGTCGAGGAGTTAGAGTCGATTGGATTTGGGCCAAGAGATTATTATAATACAGAGCTGGTACCAGGCGACTGTGCAAGGGTTATTCTATCTTTTAACCGCGTTTCCTAATTCCCCATACGATACTGTGGGGTGATGCATTCGTGTCGTCTTGACCATCGCCGCCGTGATGGTAGGTGTGAGGCGGGCCGCTAAACCATCTAACCCTAATCAACTACCGATCACAGTTTTTTTTTTAAAATATCTCGAATACTAAAGCCGAGCGACGGTAACATATATAGGAAAAAATTGTTCAGAATGTTAACTTCGACAACATACTTCAAGGGCATCGAAATCGGCGAGGACTATGGGTGGTAGTAGATGCATTAAGAAAAATAAAAAACATGTTAAAATGGCAGCCTTTTGAAGAAGATGAAGCGCCCTGATTTGAGTCGGAGAAAGGTTTTGCCTGAAAATCGGGAAAACTTCTTTAAACAAAAAAGGATCGGTAATAGATACGGCAATAAATCTATATACTATCACCCATAGCCACATTCATATAGTTCAAGAATCTCTTTTCCTTTTTGTGTTTCGGATAACCGTTACAGTACTTTTCGTCAACGCCAGGGCCACCCGATTATTTTTCAACGCTCTCTCTGTATCAGCCATGTTTCTTTCACTGCCACGCAAAAATTCAGAACAATAGTTCAAGATACAATAAAACAGCCTGCCAGACCTCAAATTAATTTGTCGAACCGTTTTTGTACAAAAAATTCATTAAGAATTATCTACTTTTCGGCCCAACAAGACGAAATCCCCCTTAAGGGAACCCCCTCTATTTTTATATCCTAAATACTATTTTAGACTTGTACTAACGAGCACAGTCTCATTTATTTAACCTAAAGCACACCTGTCTGCCAGAAATCATTAAGCTCTGGAAAACCAGAACACACTAACCAAAACTGCCTTCTGCGTAGCGTCTACCGTCTGCGGGGCAACTTGTATTAATAGGATAGTTTATTTATCGCTGCTTCATGCCCCAGAACCCGTGCACGGGGCCAAATGTTTATCCAAAAGCGAGACGGTGACTCGCGGATTGAAGGAGGGAACCACAGATTACCGACGCTCGCCTGATAGATACACACGGGGAGCCTCTTAATAAGAGCTGGCTACGTCGGCCGCGGTAATTGCTCCAGGCCACTTTGCCCGAATATTAAAACCGGCAGTCCCGGTTGGTCACTTCTGAAGCGGCCGTCGTGACGGCGTGTTTATTGTAACGAGCGAGTTGGAAGAACGTCGTAAAGTTGAAGGGTAGGGCGAGAGAGAAATGGTGGGAGAGCGAGAGAGTGCACGACTCTCTATTACACGGGGGAGGGCCCGGCACAATGGAATTCCATGCGGGAAGCCTGAGCGAAGCAATTTCGAAGCAGTTTTCGCCGGGGCAGTTAAATTTAAACAGGCCGCGGGTCTATTTTACGTGGGGTTATTAACGTTATTCGCGGTTAATTCCGCGCTCTTTCATAGAAAATGAATACGCGCGCAACCGCCGCCGTCCGCCGCCATAGCGGTAACCGCCGCAGTTGATGGAAAATCACGGACGAAAGAACATCGGGCTGAAATTTATTGTCATTACGTTAACGAATGAATTTCATCCCTGCGGCGAGAACGCCCATCTCCCTGCCCCGCGCTCGCCCCTCCGACCCGCTCCGGCCATAACGGCGAATGAATATTTAGCGCATATTTCAGCTCTAAACGGTGTACCGGCTTGCCCTGTACATCTGTCTCTGCCCTCGCGCGGAATGATGGATGTGTGCGTCAAAGGAGCGAGCCTCGGCGTGCCGCGCGTCGCAAAACATTCACACGCGTACGCCGTGGAAACGGTTTTAAATAGGAAGGCGCGGCGGCCGAAGAAAAAGATCGCGGCACGGTCGCGGCATTTAATCCGTCGCGCGGGTTCTGTGGTATAATGGCGGGCGTTGAAAGGCGCGACCGCGGGGCAACTGTGGCGTAACGCGTGTGGGTGGTATTTTTAATAATCCCTGATGCGATGCTGGCGCTCAGATAGAATTAAACCCCTTCTGAATTACGGCGCCCGCGTCGCTCCACCCTCCCCGCCGTCGCATATTAGGAATTCTAGCACTGCCCCAGGACCGTTTGTCCCTTTAACAATACACAGGATTCCGGGAAATATTAAAAGGCCGCGGAAAGGTCGCGCGCCTAAACTCCTCCCCGGGGACGATAAATCTCCCTCTAAACTCGGGCGAGTTCAGTGTCTTTTCAGCAACCCCTTGAGATTCCCCGGTCCCCGCGCCTGTCCCGCAGTCTTTCGCTAATTCCGGTGAAAAACTCGCGACCGAGGACGTTAGAGGCGCCCGGCAGAGGTAAACAGGAGATTACGAATCATAAAGTAAACAGTGAGAATTCAATTTCCCAAGGTTCCAGGCGAAATTGGGACGCGTTCCGCGCTTCGCTCGGTAAACAGAAATCGTTCCAAGGGGCGAGTCGAGTTTTCTTCCGCCTCGCGGACCCTGGACCCGGTCCTGGAACCACGATCGATCAACGATGGCAGCGAGAATCTCCAATAGAACGAACCGACCATAATCCCGCTCGCGGATTTCGTTTGCTCACGCGGACAGGGCCGCTCGTTCGTCGGCCTTGGAATTCACAACGATTCGCGAGTCACGAGAAGGGCGGCGCCAGCGGGCCGCGCGGGAAACTGGGACAGACCGCTTCGCGTCATTGTCGAGGACACGGATTTTTTAAAAGCCACCCCTCTCGACCAATCATCGGTCTGAATACGTCACCATTAAACCATTTCTCGCATGCGTCGACCAGAAACTGCAGGCGGGTATTTTTTTTAGGCCCTACGTGGCGAGTCTTTTATCTCTCTTCTGTACACTCCCGAACCCAAGCTCGACTCCTCTTCAAAGTACGTCCACCAGATTTCACGAGCTAATGGATGCGACGGAGCGTCGCGGATGAATCAAAAGGCAGTCGAAAGGGACGCCGAGACTACATCGGCGTGTATGAAACGAGCTCGAACGAACCGCGCTGCCCGAGCCGGGGATATTTTATTTCGACCGCGAATTTTTGGCGACGAATGTTTCGCCGGGAGAAGAATTATGTCTGTTGTTTGCTGGCGAAATTATTTTAGCTGCTGAAAAATAATTTCGGGTACTGTTTTATGCAAGTAAAGCTTACGTTAATGTGTTTCGATGACTTTTAATTGCCGACTACGTTGGTATTGGGTATTTGAGAATCTGACGGTGGGAGGGTTCGTAATATTCCACCATTTTCTCACGCTTTAAAGTCGCTTTGTTCTCCTTGCGTAACTTTACTATGAATATGCATACGACATCCTTTTAACTGCGAAGATTCAAGTAGTTTAACTAGTTTAGTTTTTCCACGGCACTATTAATCATTTTTATGGTGTTCAAACGATGCTTATCGCGTTTAAACAGCCACTGTCCCGGGCAAATTTTTATTCAGGAGGTTGAAGCAGGGTGGCAGAGGGTGCCGTAAATTAATTCTAAGCGATATCTTTTCAAATTCTCCCAGATAACCGGTGATTCTCCAGTGCATTATGCTTAAGCACGCACGCGTCGCTTGCCACCCCCTTTTCTACGACAGCCACTGAAATATTCTCAAATATATCGGTCGGAACGAACGACGAGAATTTTTTTCACCGTGAAATTTACCCCTGAACGCCAGCTAAATCTTGAGAAAATCCCTCCAATCTGAGCATCAGCAGTCCTATTAGGCGTGGCGCATAAACCCACAGCAGCGCCGGCCTAAACCAACCCCGGTGCACGCTATCTGTGCCGGTGGATCGTAAAAAAATCGTTCTGCGTTTTATTTTCAAACGCGCTCGCTTTTGTTCGTTCCGTTCTTCTGGCCAGGCCACTGTCTCCTGTTTGCCATCACCTTTTTCCACGAAACTCGTCTGCGTTGCTGTTGCAGTGTACAAACTTCACGTTTCGAAACTACGGTTGGCGGGTTAGGAACAGTCCACTTTCGAAAATCCAACACAACGTTTCCATTACGTATACGCCGTTTCGCGGCGCGTAAATAAATGGATAATTTATCGTCGCCGAAGAAGGTAAGATTTTCTGAAGTATTTGGGAATCGGAATGTTTAATGAGAAACGAGTAGAGCCAAGAGTATCATTCACCGTTGGGACGCGTCAGTGCGGCTGGTAAAGAATGTCGCGCCTCATTATCGTCTGATAAGCTGAATATTCTGCCGCTAATAATCCCGCCCGCGCGGGATGAAAACAGTTTCCTGCTCTCCTCCTTTATTTCCTCCACCCTCCGGGCCGGTATCGTTTTCAATATTCGCGAGCCGTCAGGTCGAATGCTCGTGGTGACATTGAAAAGCGCTGCCGCGGTGGAGTGACAGACTTCAGACACTTTAATTAGAACCGCGTACCTGCAGGTGAAATCAGTAGTCAGGATAATAATGGCCGGCGATGGGACGCATCCAGTCTGACGACTAATAGGCATCACGGTGTGTTGATTACGAGGCTGGAAGGAGTGGATGAACAAAGTGACAGGGAACGCCATTCCCGGATGGCTTCTGAATGTAAAGGGTGGATCGATAATATCGGGGTTCGAATTTTTTTCAGGGATCGGGACGCCGGGGGACCGCGTCGAAACGGGCGACGCCGCTGGTTCCAGCGTCTCCGGTGGATGAAAGGTAAAGCGTCGCTGGAGCAGCGGAATAAGTTGGCGATAGGTCGATGCAGCCCGGAGCATAATAACGCGGGGCAGTTGTACAAGGGTACAGAATTATTAGACTCGACGAAATCTCGGGTGTGCTGAAACATTGAAAGGGTGAAACTGGTCTTTCATCTCGGCAGGCTTCACGGTTCGACCTGTTCAGCTTTCGACGACTTGTTGGCCTTTGCAGAAATTACGTTGCTTAAAGCAGATTCCGTCATGATACCCGTGATAATAAAAGGACGGAGGAGAATGTGGAGGAGGGTTTATTTCCTAGAAAAGATGCAACTACCCTTTGTCACAGGTACGTGAAGGATAATAATGTGGGTTGTCATGTAACGCAGGCGAGGGTCACTTGTGTCATGTAAATCCTCCATATTTGCGTCTGCTTCCTCGTTTCCTCGCATTTCTGCTCGCGTTTCTTCCTGGCTCGTTATTAGCCAGTCTCATACAAAGGCGCGCGTAAACGGTGATTATATAGTGTTATTCGTTCGAGGCGAACGACGCATGATTTTCACAAGCATCTCCCCGAGAGACTATTGAATCCTCATTTTCGTGGAGGGTTCCACCGTCGCGCGTATCTTCTCGTTGGTTTATTGTTTACACTATGACAGGCGGGGGGTACCTAGACGACAGCACGTATACATGACGTCGTATGCACGGCGGCTCGGTGTACATATACGCCCGCTGAAGATGAATATTCCGCGGGCGTACGAGGGGAAAGAAGAGAACGTGATATGACGAGGCTTGATGCGGGCGACGAGAGGCGAATTTCACTCGTCCTTCACGAGCCAATAAGACGGAGAAGGGCGCGAGATGGAAGGATACAGGTTACCATCATAAATTCTATTTCTGTCTCAATTTCGAATCGAATATTTCGACGAACACGAAGACCAGGTAGTAATACGATCGAGGAAGAATTGGCAAGCATTCCTGCAGCCAAACAATAAGCTTGGAGAATATTCTTCCCAGCCGAGAAGCTTCGAATGATTTTCCACCTGTGAAGCTTTCATACAGGTACCTATTTTAATCCTTAAACTAACATCACAGCCGCAGCTAATGAAAGATCCACCCTCAACACACACATAATCACGAAAGCGAGCGACGCGCTTCAAAGCCTATCTTGCTCGCAGAAGCGTCGCAGGATAAATCTCGCGATTCCACATCCCTCCGTCGACGAAGACCTTAAAGAACAATACCCAGCCGCAGCGTCCCTCGAGACTCCTGGTCGCGCTTACGCTCATTAGTCAACGGTGATCTTCTCTCAACCGCCAAAGACGCTATTGTTTACGCCGCGATTGTTCGCGTGCGTATAATATTACGGTAGCCTGAGCGTGAAAGTGAAAGAAAGCGGCCCGACTGCGGTGCGGGCCGGCGAGGCGGAGGGCAAAACGCGCGAAGACGAAGGAACAGCAGTGGGCGGAGGGGAGGCGAAGGAGGACGGAGTAGAATGCAATAAGATGAGAGTTAGTGTGCAGTACGCGCGGTAGAATTGACGTGCTCCTTATAAAGCTGAAGGGCGAGGCAGACCGAGGGAGGACGGTGCGCGCTGGCGAAGAGAGGGAGTGGCAGGGTAGCAGAAGGCCAGGGTAGAGGGAAGGTTGACGAGCAGCCGAGAGATAGCAGTGAGAAGGTAGGAAGGCACGTCGTGGCTCCTGCACGCCGTGGAAGCCCGATTGTTCTCTGCAACCGACTGTGTCTCATTACTTCGAATTGGCTGCCCGTAGACAATGCCAGCGGGTAATACGGTTATCCGGAAGATGGTTTTCAGCGGCCTCCTCTTCGTTTCACCGCCCGCCTCTATCCGCCATCCAGCACGGCGCCCTTTTACGCTCCCTCCTCTTCCATCCCGTCACCCCCATTCCTCGCCGTTCCTCCAACAGTGGCTGGCGAGGTATAAACCCTTTTTCCTCGGTCACGTTAAGAGGTTACCCCGAGCTGGTGCGCGTACCTGGCTCGAGTAACCGACAGACGGGGCTGGGACGAAGCGGGAGCGAGGTGGAGAGCCGAAAGAAAGATGCTGACTGAGAAGACAATGGACCATCGCGCGAGCTCGGCTAAGCTTGGCTCCTCCGGCCAGCGCGGTGATAAGAATCGAAGATTAACCCGCGATACGAGCGGAGGAGGATGGGGTGACCCGGCCGGCTCCCTCGAGCAACGGAGGATGTTGGATAACTCGGCGGTTAACCGACGCGGTTTCGTGTGCAACGCGTTTCGAGCGGAGCTGATCGTCCGTTTTCTCCGGGAGCGCGGGAGGACAGATCCTTGAGGGATGTTTGTTGGTTTCTGGGCGCAATAGTATTCTGTGGGGCATCGGGACACCGGAGCACTATAGTCGTGGCTGAACGTGGATAGAGTTCTGGCGCTGACCTGGTTGGAGACGGCACTCGACAGCACAGGTGCAGGGTTGGGCTTGCGACTTAAAGAGGCCTTGTTAGTGGGAAAGACTCCGGGCCCAACGAAGTGGAGATGAGACTGATAAATTACCCGCCGAAGGTATAGTTTACTGGAGCCCGTTGGATTACTTCGGACGGGGTGGCGAGAAATCATTTGAAATTCTTAAAGTGTTTTTGCTCGAGGTGATAGAGAGATACGAAGAAGAACGCTTGGAGAGTGCGAGCTGATCTGACAGGAGCATCTTTGAGCTTGGAGGAGAGAGGTTGTCGTTAAATTTAAGTTAGATTTAGAATGTCGAATTCTCTTTTCTTCGAGAGGGACGTTTGTCGGAGAAATGGGGCTGGCGGCAGGCGAATCAAGTTACCCTTGCATCCTTCACGAATTCCCTGCCATCTGGGACCGTACTTTGTGCCCGATCTTCATTCCAAATCAACCGTTTGCTCAAGATGTCATACCACGGGAAAGTTTAATGGGCGAAAGAAAAAAATCACCACGGTAGAATGAGATCGGGCGTCGCTGAGTGCTAGAAGTTCCTTTCATCCCGGAAGAAGATGAGAATCGAAGATTAACCAACGACACGACTTCGGATCGGACAAGACGACGATTCCAGCTCTGGCCCGGGTTTCCGTGCCGAGGGGAACTGCTCTGCATTTCAAATCCGCGAAAAGCCAGGAAGCTTTTCGTCACGGACGGTCGATCCGGTCGGCTGAGAAGAAACGACTGGAGGAAGGGGAATGGGGTTGCTCGGACAGCCGTGGAATCTACCCTTTCCAGGCCTCCGCTACGCTATACAACAACATGCAACCTAATTTTTCAGATGTAAATCGCGCGACTATATACTTCGGAATTAAACGACTCTTGCATATAAATGCTGAGGGTTGTCGAATTATTTATACCGAGGTAAGTTCATTTATTCTCCCTTTGTTATGATAATCATCATATAATTTTAAAGCAGTTTCGTGTTCTATACTTTTATTATGGTTAACGTAACGAGCAATACAAAAGTAACGCAGAACGTCAGGAGGGAAAATGCGAACTCAGATTGGAACTCGACTGCCGCGAAACTCTTCCGCATACGAAATCGAGAAGTTAGACGTGGGGGTTGGCCGCTGGAAAATGGGGAAAAGGTCGGGAGCGACAGGGAACGAAAGGAAAGTCGAAAGACGAATTTAAGTCGTCAAAGTGCTGGCTGAGGGACTGGTTAGATACTAGCCATCGATGTTCGCGCTCTACCCAGCCGCAGAGAAATTGAAGCTTAATCGAATGAGAACAGCAGATAGGGGGAAAAATAAATTTCAACATTATCCTCTATTGTTTCGCGCTATCGCGAGCACAATGCCTCTATAATTGCCGCAACGTTCGCCCCAGTGCATACACAATTTATTCTCCCGCGTTCGACTCAACTATCCGCCGATTATATTCTCGGTGCGCAGCGGTAACGTCATTTAAAATTGAACTTATTCCCCGCTCGTTGTAATCACGGTAGCAGCATTTTTCGGCATGTCCGATCATAATTAATACGCGTTTCGAGTCGAATAAACACGCTCGAGCTTCCGTCGACCTACTTGCCTATTAATAAATGTCCTATTTATTCCTCCCTTAAGCGCGTGCCTTTATTATTATTCGATCAGTCTTGTGGAGCATCAAGAGTGACTAATGACCGTGGTGACAATAAAGAGAGAGGTATTTATGTATCAAATTCAGAAAAAAAGCAAGTAGAAAGTGGCACATATACAGTGCTGGACAAAAGTATTGGGACACCCTTTAAAGCAGAATAACTTTCTTAAACTTCGTTCAAACGACTTGAATTTTTTTGAGAAGCCAGAATAATTAGTTTACTAGGCGACGTGTTTCGTCGTTTTGAATGAAATTGCAATTGGTCGGAATAGCGAAGAAAATGGTGAAGGTCGCTTTTTCAACTTTTCTTATCTGAGCCTGTAATGTAAATTAAAAAATTCCCGTTGCAGATTTAAGTAAGTTGTATACATGCTGAAAATTGCAACGAAATCAAAACACGCCATCTAGTAAACTAATCCTTCTAGCTTCTAAAAAAACTCAAGACGTTTGAACCAATTTTAAACAAGTTATTCTGCTTTAAAGGGTGTGCCAATACTTTTGTCCGCCACTGTATGTTGGACGAGGGTCTTGCAAGCGGCCCTCAAATCATTTGCAAAATGAAATATCGATCTTGGGTAATTTGTAATCAGCCGGGAAACGGAGCGACTAGTAGGAGACTTGCTACTTGACCAATTCGCCCCAGTTACCGAACTTCTAACATTGTTAAACGTCTCGGGGCGACTTATGGGAACTCTTCGCTTCGAACAAAACGTATAGATCACCTTCGAACGGACCCCCGTGTATGGAAATGGACGATGAGAATAATAAAAGGCTTCTTGTCGAGTTCCTTCGAAGAAGGTTTATGCGCTCCCCCACCCCGGTTGGTATCTCGGTCGAATATTAAATCAGGGGGAGATCGCGTTATAAAGAATTTTCATGGGGTATATGCGCTCGGGTTTATATGGGGTGTAGCGTAATGCGCGATACGATGGAAAGGATCACGATACTTTGGGATCATATAACTTGCAACTCAGGAACGAAGCTTTTATGGTCTATTCTTCGCTGTCAAGAAAATCGGCTTCCAAAGTCGCAAAATTGAGGATCTTAGCGAATCGAGGTATTGGAATAATGTGAGATAATTGGGTATTTCGGATTTTGGACAATATTGACCATTTGGAGTATTGCGGTACCAAGGTATTCGGAGTTACTGTAACATTAAGAAACTGGGCAGTCAAATCACTCGAGAAATATTTCAAGTATTTTTTTGCAAATTAATTGCAAGAAGATGAATACAAATGGTGACCAGTAGTTTTGGGTAATGTTTACTAATATTACAAACTGTACAAAATTTGATTTTGATAATACATATATACATACATGACGGTGTATGTGACGGCGCAACGGTAATTTGATGCATAGGCGGTTTTCTGTGGTTTTGCAGCGATTGCAAAAAAAGGGAGGATCAGGTCAACTTGAAATTTTTACAGTAGGGTGTACCAGTAAATGAACACGGACCAGTGAATGGAAATTTTATACTAACCTGAGTAAAGTAAGTTATTAAAATAAGCAACTAATTAATTAGAGACTTCTTTTAATTCCTTGCATCATATCCAAACAATTTTTGCAGCACGTGCGATCCGTCGCGTTGCAAACATAATTTTATAATAGTGTTCATTCATAAGCCTCAAGTGTTCATATGTTCAAAATACATTCCCTTCTGCATTGAACCTCAACATTAATGTGTAAAAACTCTAGTTTTTTTTTATCGTAAAAATCGGCTTCTCCTAGTCGACATTTCAATAATTTTGGTTCAACGTTCTTTTTCCGACGTTCAAACCTAAATTACAGGTTCTAGGAGAAACATATTCCAATAAAACCGTTGTATCTTTATTTTTATGCTCGATATCAGTGCAAAACCAAATACACTTTTTCTAAAACACTGTACAATCAACGTCGTGTGGCGCCATTTGTAAAATAGATGTGTATAAATGAAAAATATTCTATTACTCTACGCGATGGTAATAAACATTGTATAAAAGGAAAAGTTTGTGTTTGCTTACATCTTCTTACAATTAATTCACAAAGAATACTTGATTTTTAAGCGATTTGACTGCGTAAGTAGTTCCCACCTGTTAACTAGACCAACTCTTAACCAGAAAATCGTTCGCTCGATTCAAGAATGTTCCAAAATCGAGTGAGCTCGCGTGATCACAATCCGACCCTTGTTCCGAAGCCAGCGGCCCTGAGTGAAGCATCCGATAACGCGTAGCTGACGGCAAGTTTAAGGATTAACGCGCAAACGTTGGATCCGCGCGTTAAAGCTCGAACACCGGTGCCTCCGTCTTTCATCTGTGCCGGTCCAAATATGATACATTAACCACCTATCTCCACCGCCCTTTGTCATTCAAATCAGTTAACTCGCAGGGTACCTCGTCGGGATCTGTCTAGGCGACGTCCCTCGTACGTTCGCCGCGGTGTGCGCGAAGTAATCATTTTCCCTCGAACAATGGGGCCCGCCCTTATGCATGTTTCAGCAGTCACCGGGGCCACGGCCGGACACCTTTCGGGGAGATCAGCGCTCGCGGGGGCCCGCGGAAACGCCGGCGCGGGCAGACAAAGAGAAAGACCAGAAGTCCTCGAAAGCGTCTCGAGATGCCGGCCCCGAGTGCGTCCCGCGTTTGCACTTATCTTTGTGCAACTGTTTGCCCAACCACCAAGACAGACCATTTACCATAACGAGGGAAACGGAAGCTTCGAGCAGAACTCCTTGGCGCCCGGCAAAAGCTCGCAGCACAATGGCTGTCCGCCGTGAACTCGCCCACCTCCGCCGCCGACCTTTTCCACCTACCCTGCCCCCTTTCTTTCCTTCCCTCTCGTCACGCGGCCTGTCCTCCCGCCCCCCCCTCCCGACCCCGCCATCCCCGCTGTTTTCCGCGTCCCCTCCTCGCTTCCCGGTTAGCTCGTAACCCGGGCTAAGCTGTTGCAACGTGGAAAGCTTGCGAGGGAGTAATCGTTGCCGGCGTATCCCGTGGCGCTTAGTCGATGCCCCGGGTTCCCGCGCGTCTTCGAGGGCGGGCGAGCCATCTCCCTTACCTTGTCCAGGACCGGGCTGTGTTTAGTGAACGGATAATCGGTGTGCTTAGAAATCGGACGTACAACGGCCGCTTTGTGCCGGGATCTCCGGGAATAATTTTCTCCTCGGGTAAATCTTTGTTCTGCTGATTGTCCAAGGCGAACCGGGTGTCGTGAATTACTGTTCAGGTAAACTGGTTTCGCCAGTCGAGATTGTTCCTCGCCTCCTCGAGCATCCCGCTCGGGGTAGTGGCATTTGCATTGAGTAATGTATACTGGTGTTTGAATCTTATTGCACATTTCTATGTTCTATTCATCGGCGAGAGCCTGATGGAACGACCTGTGCGCTGACGTCAGAGATTCGAGTGTTATGCAAGCTGGAGAATTGAGTCTATTGGTTTCTGAAGAGTAATCAGTGTCTTCAGGCTCCGCGGTGCTCGGAAAACAATGGAATGAAAACGGGTCGGTGCTGTTCCTCGCAAGCTCTGTGGATTTTGGCGCGAGATTGTTGCAAGAATCGCCGAGTATAATGGAAAGTGATTTCTCTAACTTTGATGCCAATGATGTAAGAGAGACACCTACGCGAGGGATTAGCGAAATGTTTGGCTCTCCTCTTCGTTAAAAGCCCCATTAATCGATTCGTGCCATTCTTCTCATTTTCTCCTGCAACTTGCTTTGATCGTCATTTTATTAATTACTCGCAATTAGGGCGGGCTGAAGCAGAATGCATGTTGGCTCCGGATGAAAGGAAAAGTGCATTCTTACGCCAAAGCTAAGGGTTATTGGAAAAGACTAGCGTTTCTAAAGCGATTGCATTATGTACCGTCAACGTACGTCGAGTGGGAAAGGAAATTTTTAAATGTTACTTTAAATCCGCAGCTCTCCGAGCCTCTTCATCTTGTTCTCTTTAAACTTTCTGGCAACTGCACCCGACGGATACACGCACCAATTTTATTATCAAGTAAAATTGAATACGAGATCATAATTTGATATTAGCACGTTGGAAATTCTAAGTGTCTGGTACATATTGCCATCTACTTTCTACAAATGCTAGTTTTTAGTCAGTCTCCATCAATTAAAAAGAAAATTGCTCCTCCAAACTAGTTTCGCCTCATTCTTCTTCTAATTCTCGCTTTCGTCCTCGCAGCAGTGCGCTCGAATTTAGAAATTAAGATTAAAAACCCCAACGCAAGACATTCCCCGAGAAAATGTACTTCTCCCCAGACTCCGGAAGCGTCTCTGTTTGGCCGGGCGTCAATCTCCGAAATTACGCCATTCCCTTCAGCAACGTATTTGTCGTCCCGTTAATAAAAAATACACACGGGGTGGAATGCGGCAGCCAGATTCTACGGGTGGAAGGTTATAAAATTTTCAGCTAACCATTCCACGACGTATTCCTCGTTTCCCGTTTTCATTCGGCCGATCCACCACCCCCTCGTTCTCCTCCTCGACCGCTAATTCTTTCCTTCTCAGCGCAGCCCTGTTTCGACGCCCGAGTAATCGAGTCGATCCGAAGTAGATGGAACAACGGGGAGGTTCCCAGGGATGTGCAATTGTTTTTTCTATCACGAGGTTTACTGTCGCAGGTCGACAGGCAAGATAGCGAATAGTCGCGTAGAACGCATCAAGCGTTTCGAGCGTATACGTATCTGGAGTACATTTTACGAGTGGCTGATAAAGAAAGGGTCGAAAGGTTCGAGGGCTAAGGTACAGGGAAGCTCAGCGCTATTTAGACCTAGACACAGGAAGAACTCGCTTCATTATCCCGTCGCAGCGGGAACATCGATAATCTTGAAAAGTTCGTAAGTACTTGGGGAGGATTCATGGGGAGCCGCGCTTTCTAATCGCCGGCTGCGGGAAAAAAACCACTCCTTGCGGGTAATCTGGGGAGATTTCTTACGAAAGGAATGGCGGAGTTCCGCGAGATATAATGCCTCAAACGGTAGCCAGCAAGTCTACCCTTATAATTCGTTACTCATTGGTCTGTGTCTGTTAAAGGGAATCGTATGCCACTGCTTCTCTATTACAAATGATACAGAAAACAGTTCTTATTAAAGATTCTGATATTTAGAGTTTGCCTTAAGAGGGGATTCTCGTGCAATAGCTCCAAAAGTAACTGATAATTAAGAATTTTTTGCAAAAACTGTTGGTCACGTTGGATTAAACTCTTTTGGGATATAAGGAGGCATCTTTAAACTTGCAGAAAATATTTTTTTTCCACCTCTTCGACGATGTAACTCCTGTTGGCGGGATGTGTAGCACCCATCACAGTCACCTAATTGCACAAAAATAGAAGTTTCTTAAAGTTAGATAGTTTACGCTGGGATTGCTCCACTTTAAAGAAAAAAAAATGAAAAATTGAAAGATTAACAGCGTTTGAAAGAAAAAGTATGTTTTCTCCTCGGACAACTTTTTCATATTATTCTTTATATCGACGAAAAAAAGTATTATAAATAAAAATTAAAATTAAAATTTTAGATCCAGTCTCAGCATAAATTCTTTAACATTAAGAAATTTTCTTCTTTTTGCAATCAGTTGACTGTGAAGTTAGAGCTAGTTGCAGCGTCTTCAGTCTAGCTCTAGTTGCAACTCCCGCGACGATAGGTCGAATTCAGTGCCGCGGACTGCTCTAGGTAGTTTCCAATCTTCCGGGAATTTTGTTTAGTGTCGTATACACTTGATCTGGGCACTAAAAGTGTCGTCGTGTAGACGTACCTTTACACACAACCGACAGAAGGGGAAACGGCACCTTCGAATTTCGCTGAAAATGCCACGAGTTAATCAACAAACCCCCTTAGTGGCCCTGAAGAACGAAATCCACGACGGCGTTACGGCACCGTCGGCAGCCCGGGACACTTAATATACATAGAACGCCGGCAGAGCAATCGATGGTACTTGCTTATTGGCAATTTGTCGAGTGACGGGATGGGATGTAGAATCCTAGTAACGAGGAGGTTGTTTTCCGAAGACGAGACTGCCTCCCGGCGTAAAATCGTCCCAGTCCCTAGCCGGCGTGGCCATCGACTGCATCGAGGCGAGACGGAGAGGGTGTGGGCGACGAGGTGATGGGGGGCGAGGGGCGAGGGGCGAGGCAGGGGTGTGTTAGGGGGTGGCGTGAGAAGCCTTCCGCGGGATGCAATTTATCCTGTCGCATTAGATTCAAAATAATTGATCCCCCGGGCGGGTGCAGAATAGCGAGTCATTACTTCAGACTGATGGCACCCCCATCGGCCGAGCTTGGCCGTAGGAAAATAAAAACTCCGAGATCACCTGCTCCCGATGAAAAATTTGACGGCCCCGGGGCGGAGGGAAGATTGGGGGAGGGCGCGCGGAGGGAAGAAAAGAAGACAGAAAGGGGAGGCTGCGAACGGGTTGTGTTCCAGCCACCGGAGAATGAGTTTTCCGCAGCTGCAACACCCGGCTGCTGAAATTCGCCGACCGGAACAGCGTGCTCGTCCATCTCCTTCTTGACCTGGTTAGCTTCGAACACTTATTTTTTTATCCGACGAGGGTGTAGCCGGGCTCGAGTCGAATTCAGTATAGACGATGGAAACGTGTAATCGTGCTCGCGACGCGTAGCTCGGTGGATTTAAACGTGGCGTTTTCGGTTAATTGATTCGTCGTGGGAGCAGATGTTGACGCCGAAACTGTCACGTCTCTCCATTAGCTGGGATCACGTGGGTTCGACCGTATTTCGATTAGATTTCTACGTTGCTATTTTCTCACATTCTTTAATTTCTTTCTCATTAGATTCAAGCTTAGAACATGTACGTTTCTATTCAGCTACTCCGATTGGAGTGTCCTAGCAACAAGCAATACTGAACATCCCCTGTCGATACAGCACAGTAGACATAATCGTTATTGTTAAATACCTACTGGAAATCAAGTTGCAGAATACCGTTAAAAACGGTGGGATTATTCGATCAATCAGCAGTGCCCCAGATCGTTTCGTCAACGCGCCCTGTCAATCACTCGCAAATTTCATCGAGCGCGCCGCGATTAATGAAATTCACTCTGGTAACGTTTAACGGCCGATACGGCCACGCAAATCTGCCGTGATAATTGTATCGTCGGTGTCAAATATCGCCTCACTTAATAGATATTGTCGAAGGCAATACGTTTCGTGACACCGCGGCACGCGAGGAGGATGTTTAATACGAAATTCGTACCCGCGCGGCGGCCGCTTTCATATTCATGCTGTATTAAAATTCGTCGACTATCCACGCGATAGTGCGCCCAAAATGATTGAAATTTGAATAAAACACGGGGCCCCAGGCGGGCGCGGCCGCGCGTGGATCGCGTGTAATTAATAATCGCCAAATCGTCCGCTGAATATCGCTTCGGAAGTGCTCGCAATAATTTATAGGGGGAAAGAAAAAGATTACTCACGTATATCGAGCGCTCGAACATCGCGTGGCGGCCCGATCAGCGTCAGCAGTGCCCAGAACTTGGCAATTATTGGCAGGCAATCAGTCTTCATGGTCGCCGAGGTGCGGTGTCTTCATGGAAGCGTGCGGGAATCGTCTGAAAACGCATTACGACAAAACCTGTAACTTGATGGCCGTTTATTGTTAACCGCTGGGTCGAGAAAATTGCTTTCCCTAGTTCTGAACTAGTTTCTCGGACAGGCTTGCGTTCCGTGACGAGGAAAGAAATATGTGACGTGTGTTGTTGTTAATTGTAACAGCAATCTAGGATTATCAATCCTCAATTTCCATTGGAGATCACGGCTGTAGCAAACTTCCTCGAAGCCTTTGATTGAATTCAAATTATTATTAAAAGTTACAACAAATTACGCAGATTATTTGCTACCGATAAATGAACTCTTTCCGAGCCACGATAAATCATTCCGCAACGGACCCAGGGTAGCTCGATTATTCAGATATAAATAACCCCGACTAACTCAATATATTATGCATTACAATACAAAATACCTACATTCATCTCGCGACCGTCGATCGTACCAGTCATCAATCTCCCGAGATATCTCATCACCCTCTCCCCTATCTATTCCAAGCGGCAGGCAACCGTTTCGCTGCGATGCGATCGGTATCGTGCCCTTCTGGTTTCGCCTGTTGTCCTTGCGCCTCGGATAAAGCCATCGATCGTTACTGGGTCACGTGCAGGAGAACCGGGCGAGAATTTTCAACCATCGACATATTTCCCAGGCCTGGGTGGCGCTCGGACGAGGGTAAGAGTCGAAGCAAAAAGAGCTTAATCGACTTAAGGGTGAAACCGCGGTCGGCTGCGGTGCTCCTTTTGCTTTGGCGCGGCCCTGGACAACCAGTCAGCCCCTGGCTGTTCCTCTGCGGTACGTGTGTCGCCCGGAGAAACACAGACACAGACTGACTCGTAATCGAGTCCCCGCTCAATTAGCCGAACCTTGCACTTTTTCGTCCTTCTGTCGGCACCGCGAACTGAGGGAGAGGGCGACAGCAGGAAAGACTGGAGGCATTCTCCCATTGGCTTTGCTCCATTTTCACTGCAGCCGGAAACGGCTCTTACGGGTCACGCAAGTACCATTCGACGGGCCACTCTTCTCGTCTATCGGCGAAATAAAGAAAGGAATTTCGCTCGAATCGCTCCCTCGGAAACTAGACAAAGCTTAATTAATGGCACGAGGTGTAATTGATTGCCGGACGAGCGTCGCGGACCATTGTCATCGGGGGTGCCTAGATTTTTCTGCCCCCGTGGTTGCGGTGTGCGGCTACAGACGCATTTGTAGAGGTTTTCGAATGATGAGAAAGTTCGACAGTTCAATATTAATCGCTGCAGGACGATTCTACGTTACAGTCATCCTTATTTGCGAGTTGGACGATGCTTTTAATACGGGGGTCGTTTAATAGAAAGAAGCTACATTTTCCGGTATTGAAGAAACAAAGGCACTCGTGTCAGTTGCTACACAGTGCAAGGTATGAAAACTTTTGTTCGGCGGGTCTTTCTGGTGGCGACGATTAAATATGATTTAATTAATATCACACGTGGAATTCGGTCTTAACGGGACATCGATTACTCCCGCTAATTAACTGGGAGTTAATTAATTAATTTAGTAATTACTCAGGTATCTGTGGTATGTTACGACGTTTCAATTATAGTAAACTTGTTATGCTTGGCTAGATAAACGCTAAATGGTTGCTATTTACGTGGGCGTGATTAGTTGAACGCGTATGATGGTTGTCGATTGCCTTTTCATGGAGCTCGCTGATAGGCCGCCAACATCTCGTTTACACGGCCACGTTTAAAGGTGTTTACACCGCTCCGCGATATCGATCGTTCGATATGGCGGCAACACCTCGTTATCTTGTGTGTGATAGGTCCCTAGAACGTAAGGCCATTCATTGGAGATATTTGGCGTCATTACTGTAGTGCTCCGTGCCAATATCCCCTTCAGATACAATTTACGCGTGTTTGGCATATTCGTCGGCTAAATTGCAAGGCGTGACGATAATTAAACACCAAGTCTCTAATACTTTCTAAATTAGAGTTGATATCACCCGCACCTTCGAAATACTTTATTTTCCAATGTGGAGTCGGTTTTAGGAGAAAGTGGAAAGTGGACGATTTAATTGAGGTCCTTGCAGCAACAGGGAGCATTTTTTACAGTTTTTGAGTTATGACGTGTAATATATGTAAACAAATTCTGCATCGTTTGGTGCACGTTTCGTGCAAATCCGATAACAAATGAACGATTTATTGCAAATTTTGAAACTGCACCCGTTACTGTTTTGTGCAATATAAATGCTTCTGATTTGAAAAATTCGTCAACAATAAAAATGAAAACTTATCGACTCAATAACTACTATTTATTGTGTGAAAAAATATATTTTTCAATTAGTGTTCTCTTTTCAATGCTAAGTCAAAGCAATAATTTTATGGAGCTGCACCCTCTTACTGCAAGGTCCTCAATTCTGAAATATTTCGTTTGGTTGAGCACAAGATCCCTCTGAACTTTAAACCAACTTTGTATTCCTTTACTTCTGCCCACTTCTGAATACGCATAGTATACTCAGTCCGGCATCCTGATTGCCATATAATCCGAAATCTTGGAACAGTTGCTTTATTAGTACCAGAAAAGAATGCGAATAGAAGGGCAGGGAAGAGAGAAGGAAGCAGAGGGGGCAGGCGAGCTCTGTATCGCCAGCAAGTTTCACCGTTAAGGGAAGTCAAGAACGGTTCCCGTGAAATTTTTCCGGACCCCGGATGTAGTTTCCGAGGACTTCCACCCGTAATGACGAGGACTGCGGGGCAATTCCTTTCTGCTGTCGTTGCAAAATACATTCGAGATTTTATGGACACCGGGGCCGGAGTCGGTGAAACTCGCGGGTTGTAGCAGCCGAATGCTCGAGATCCCGAAGGAACGGAACCCAAACGAGACCTGTTTCGGCCCTGGGGTTATAGTACGTGGCCAGATAACCGAGGCGTGTTCCAAACTTTACCAAACCGCCGAAATGCGACGCCACTGAGCTTAAATATTTCACGTCCGTGCGTTTTACGAACGTCACTTTGGCTAATTACGAATGCTCCAACGCGGGGGAGGCCACCGGGCAGATGGAAACGTGGCGAAGGATCGCGCTGATTCATCGCGGGACAATGCAACGAACCGCTTGTCCTCGAGGTAATAAGAGTTCACTCGGCAGGAAATTGTTGCAGGGATACGTTACTTAATCTTTAGTTGGCCTTTGTTAGCTGAAGAACGTTGTTAATTCCCATAAGAACCCCATTTACACTTTCAGTGCTCGTTTATTCTAATACCGTAGATCGCGCGTACCGTGACGCCCTTTTACAGGGGCAACAGCCCTCGACCGTGCACTTTCGGTACCCACTTGCTGGCCATTCCCCGGCGCGAGGATCCGCTAATGAAAATCAACGCGGGCGGATCGAGGTCACCTGAAAAATGGCGATACACTGCGCCTGCTTGTGACTCCCACGAAATTGGCTTCAGTAAAACGCATCGTTCGCTGATTCGGCCTGCACCAACCCCTCTTTGTAATTCCGAAAGCAATTTCATTATACCGCTGTGTCTTCATTTCTGCGTTGGTAGTACTCTATGATGCATTGTATTGTGGCGGCTGGAACGTGCGCGGGGTACCATATGCCATCATACTGGAGTCTGAAGTACATACTTCGGAACATACTAATACTTCACTCCTTGTACAGGGTGTAGAAAAACCATACCTATGTCGTGGCTCGCACAGGTGATTCTACATCTCTCGATCGGTGGAGATCTGTTAAAAAACTGTGCCTCAAAATTAATCTTCACCTCGAAATTCAAGATCCAATTTTTCTTATTTTAATGTTTTCCACTCACTGGGAGGACAAAAAGTGTAAAGGGAACCATTATGGGATATAGTTTCTTTGACACCTTTTCTCGTTTTTCTAGTGAAACACGTCGCGATAAAAAAATTGGCCCCGAATTTCAAGGTCAAGGTCAATCTTGCGGTACACTTCCTTAACAGATCTTCACCAATCCAGAACTGCAGAGTCACCTGTGTGAACTTCTCCATATAATTATTTCACACTAAATGAATTACTATCCATAAGTATTCCGCGTTGCGATAACTTAAATTTCAGACACTCCAAGGCCTCTCCCCGAGCAAACTGCCCTCGGGTAATGGTCAATACGTTCCTCGTACGAATATTGTTCTCGACAATTGTGAAATCGGGATCTCGGCGTGGGAATATCTGCGCGCCCTCGGCTGGTTGGTCGTCCGCATATAAGACGTGCTCCCAAAGGAGTTTTCGTCCTGAATAGCTGGCAGAACACCGCCTATCCCGATGGACCTATCGCTGGCTATTATCGCGTACCCTGCGGTTTTAAGCTATCGCGGCACATAAGAGTGCCAAGAGAACTTTCACCCTCCTCGACGATCTTCCCTTGCCGATTCACGCGTATCCACAGCCTTCTCCCCTACGAGCCGCATGTCCCGCGGCCCTGGAGCGTCTACCAGCTTCCCTTGTAGATAACGGTGGCCTGTATAAGGCGTCAGGCCCTACCGCTTCCCCCCCGAATACCTTCTGGTACAATGTTAAAGGATCTGCGATAAGTCTATAGGGGCATTTCGGATGGCAAAGTGTGGAACGATTCATATACACCATTGGAAAGCTCCCGACAGGAGGTACCCAATTATGAGGCTGCGTCCGCTCTAATATCTCTGTGAAATATTGCAGAGTGATGTGCGTGGAATATTTCATTAAAATAGAAGGGTAGGCGGAGCCGGGAATGTTCCACTGGATAACTGCCACAAATGTGGGAAGTGGAGGCTTCAGAGCCTTAAAAATTACTTTCTTCGCGACGCTTTTCATTCCCGGCACACTCGTTCGACGAAGATTAATAGAACACCGGGAAGCCGTGTCTTTCGTTTCATCCGTCCTCATCGGCACGGTCGCGCCCGTTTTTTCCCCATCAACGCGCCCGTGACGCGCGCGCGCGTGTGTTTTTCACCGTTGCGTTAGAGATCTGTCAGCGTCGGTGCATTTCTGTGATTCCCCGGGCGCGCTTTTGAAGATTTGCATAGCCGACCATGGATGGACGGCTTCGAAGCGGGCCTCGCCCCCTGTCACGGTGCTCCGATGCTCGCCCCGGTATCGATTCGCGATCGTATCGCTCCGGGTATCGTTAAACGATATCTCCGATACTCGCGCAGGCTCTGCTCCGCGCGTGTTCCATGTGTTCGCCCGCGACAGGACACAAAGCCACACCGTCCGGGATACACGGAACGAACCGCGAACAAATCTCTCTTTTTATTCGATCGCTTCCCTCTTTCATGTTTATCGGCGTAGGAGAAACCGGGCGAGCAAGATCTCGCGATTAAATCGTCGCGTTCGAGGCGTTTAGCCCCGACGGTGCGAAGGTTAATAATAATAATAGCGATGCTAATAATAACGACTTTATTCCACACACGCGCGGACCACGTTGGTATACACGCAGAAAAGCTATCGAGAAAGAGCGAACGAGATAAGGCAAGGTTGAGTAACAACAAGCGCTACTTTTATACGTAATCTTGAGTAAAAAGGGTAGAAATATTCTCGAGAAATATATAAGTCTGTAGGTACTATGCTGGGCGCGACGTTTTTGAAAGCCGCTTGGGAGGACAGTGGAGATATGAACATCGGCGGGAAGCGTGTCCCGAAAGTGTGCGGTCGAATGAGGAAAATGCTAATAATCAAATGGCTCCGCGACGCAGCTGCTTTTAAATATGAATCCTCGCACGAAAAACTCCGAGAACTCAGGCAAAAAACGCCGCATCGCCTTTTTTCCCTTCTCTGTTTTCCGCAGCCTCTCGCGATGCCGGAGCGCCTCGCGACGCTCGTATTCACCGCGCGAGCGTTATTCTCCGGACGATTAAGAGCAGCTGGAGCGAAGCGTTCGTTCTTTTACCGCGGCAGGATCGCTCGCCGATGTTTAAGTATTATCTCGTCCCCGTTGCACCGTCCCGTTCGTGGCATTAAAAAAAGAAGTATCGATAAGCGATATTCCCGATAAGTCCTGGCTGCATCCCTTGAACGGCCGTGGCGCAACGTGCGCCCTGGTTATTATCCGGCCCAGCGGCGCATTTAAACGTTCGACTCCTTCTTCGCGAAAGAGAAAGGGAACCGAGTTTTACTTCCGCCCGGAACGCGGCTGAGAAGCATCTGACGATGAATCGTTGCTCGTCCGACGATAATTAACACGTTGCACACCTTTCCTGGTGGAGGTTAATAAGTCTACTTATGTCGTTTAACCCTCGGTTGTCACACTGGGTCAAATTGACCCTGCAATTTTTTAAGCAAAACACATTTTCTCGGAATTTTTATTACTTCAAATTTTTTTTCAAGCATGATGACACTTTAAACATCAACTTTCGACGATGGGCATATATTCTACAATGTTCAAACTTTATCTCAGAATTTTTTAGACTTAATTTAACAAATAGTTTTTAAGTAACGACTGATTGAAAATTGGCAGGGTCAAATTGATCCAGTGTGACAACGACGTTCGAAAAAGTAGGTGTGACAACCGAGGGTTAAGGGGACCCTCCGGTCAAGCCCCTTAAAAAAACTGGTGATATTTATGAATTTTTTACAAGAAGAGATTAAAACATATGCTAAAAAATATTTTTGGCATTTATTGATAAAATCGTTAGGGTGCAAAAAATTTTTTGTTTTATGTTTTAGATCTTAATGCATTTTCTAGGTGGCGCTTAGTGCAGGTGCTGCCAAAAAGAGATGCCAGAACGGTAATCATAAAATTTAGTCACAGGATCGTCCAAAATGAAAAATTCAAAACAATTTCTTAAAATTGATTTTATTGGCTATCGCAGCACCCCTTGTTGCGGCAAGAAGGACTAAAACTACAATGTTGGTGCACATTTGAACGAAGTAGTGCAAAAAGCGGGTAATTTTCCGCACAAATATGCAGATAAAAAAACGTGTTTCAAAAAATTATGATATATGGTGGTGCGATTGCGAGTCCAATTACGAATCAAATACCCCAAGGTTTTTTTAAATCGGTTCATTAGTTCTTCTGAAATCGTGGTTACCGTTTTGAAATATAGTGTTTCGAGAAAAACGTGTTCAAAGTGTTCTCGGCTCATACCTGCGTTTGAAGTTTGAATTAATTAAACTGGCTGTAGAATCTATATATCGTTACAAATGTTGGTATGAAACTTTCAGAGGGTATTCTCGGGATGATATACTACAAAAATATATATATATAAAAAATCGATTTTCTAAAAAATGTTAACCGGCGGGTTCCCTTAATTCTTGTTCGGCGGGTGCGTTCGTCTATTTTAAACCACGCAGCGCTGTTTATACCAGTCATCACTTATTAACGTCACTACTTTAAGAAAATTCAGACCTCATATTGGAACTCGTTCTAACTTTACTGTAAAAGCTTATTCTGAGAACTCTCCGAATAAAATCCTATTATGGATCAAAATGGACCTAATTACAGATATTGATCGTCAAGTTCTCCGCCGTCCAAAGGTTAACTTAATGCAGTGCCAAGTGTCGTACGTGATAATAGGTGGAATTAAACAGTTTCAATTCTTGATATCTGCCGTTTCAGTGCCTCTTATCGTGTCCCATAACGCAGGCATCAGTCCAGCCGAAGAGACAGGCGCATCCGGAGATAAATAACGCGACAGGTCGTGTAAGCGCAGAGCGTTTTGCGACGGGCACGCGGTCTCGAGTATTCCCGTTGAAATTTTCACAAGCTTCATAAATGTCATTAAATATTTCACGCTACGCCAGGAAGGACGGCATGATCGACGCGCGGCCGCGTGTATCCAGCTTCGTTTCAGCCGCGCATCGACGGGAGAACGGTCGCGACGGGTTCGTTAAACGATAGCCTGAATGTGTCACAACGTTTCCATTCCAGTGTTCGCAGGGTGTAGCGTGCGTGCGTTAACATTTAGTCAGCTGCCCGTCACACAGCGGCGCGGGATTTTCACCTGTGTCAGTCATTATCTCAGATAAGGTGTCGGGGATACGGTTTGGTACACGGCCCCCAACTCCCTCGTTTGCCAGGCTTGTCGATAACGTTCTGCACGTGTATAAACTTGTCCGCTTTGAGTGAAAGCGTTTTGCCAATACTACTTTCCCTGCACTCACGTGCCCTTCTTCATTATCTTCAGTTCCAACCTTACTCTAAGAATACCTGCTTCCCCAAACGTAAATCAAAACGTTTATACACAAGGATCGCTAAATCTTTATCGGCATTTTAGCCAGTGCATACAATTTAGCGGAGCAGAAATCTATCTTCTTAAAATCCTCGGTTCAAGTTCTACTCTTTCAACGTCATCTCCAATTAATTAAGCAACCCCTCGCGATCCGCGAGCTGCTGAACGCAGTTCCGACGCGATGCAGTGTCGTCGCCGGTAGTTTCTAGCGAACGGCCGAATTAAAGATCGAAGCATCGTCGCCGAACAATACATGGTCGGTTCATGCTCGTTACGCGTTCAACGCGTCGTTGGCACGCGATAGGTAGCAGAGCATGGTCGCGCCGAACGGCTAATGAAGTCCCCGCTACCAGCAGCACGCGTTTCACGCTCTCGGTATTGTCGGCGGCGTGCAGGGGAATAGAAACAGAGACTCGTTACATTGTTCGGTTAACCTGGCGGCGTTTTGCATGTACGTGTACAATTTTCCTCGCCCCCAGCCCCCTCCGCGAGCTGTATCATTGCGATAACGGCGTGTAATGCGTTCCATTCGCCCGGGCCTGCACACGTCTACGCGTTGTTCTTCCCAGCAGCGACCATACGCGATCCCATTTACGTTCGGCGAAGCCTGTTCCAACGTCCTCGGGATCTGGTTTCCCTCCGTCCACGGCAGAAACGTCGACAGATTCTCTCTGCCGGAAGGTGTCTAATAAATCCACGTCGGGGACGGGAGCCCCTCGTTAGACGCTAAAGCTTCTTTCGTGGATCCGCGCGGAATCGCCCTGGAGAGCTTGGCCCCGCCAACAAGGCAGCATAAAATTATTTTTCCAGGTCCTGTGGAGTCTCGCCCGTGGTCTTGGCGGCGATGAATTCCTGCTCTTTGAAGGGAACACCTTCCGAGGTTCCTCAGCTTCAACCGCCAAAGGCCAATTTCACAAAGGCGTTCTTTATTCAAACACAATCTTGCCTCTTAATCGTTTTAGAGCTTAAGCTTGCAATAATCGGGTATCACCCTCTTCCCTTAACTCTTCTATCACTTCGCCCACGAATGAAACGTTATAATGTCAATAAAAGTGACGCTCTTGTAGCGTGTAGGTAATACCACTTGGAACTTTTTTTCCTCTCGCTCGCCGGCGACCGAACGGCGCGCGGGGTGGAACGGCCGACACGAACGGCCCCCGTGCATATTCTCGTGGAACGCCTGATTTTATCGTGGCGTTTCCATTTCAATGACACCGTGCGCGGTTCAACAACGAAGAAATCCGGCCCGTCCACGAGCGGTCCCCGCAGCGTCGAACGCGTTCAGCCGCGAGCCCTTATCAGCGACGCCGATACGTCCGTGCGGCTCGTGTCCCCGTGCAGCGCGCACGATAGTCGGAAGCGGCGTGCATACGTTACCGTTCGACCGTGCGCCGCGACGCCTCCGACCGCCAGATCTGAAGTTATGATAACGCGTGAGAAACGCGTGCGACATGTTTCACCGTCGCGTTTTGTTCGCCTTTCAACCCCCCCCCTTCCACCCTCCTGCCGCCACCCCCTCGCACGTCGACCGCGTGTTTTATCGTTACCGGCCGCGACGCCGTCGCTGACCCACGGCGCCCCGTTTTACTCTCGATCGTTAATGGACACCGTCTGTAAATTTCGCTTGTAAATCCTGGCGACTTCCTGCGAAAATACTTCTGCATCCTCTTCCTGGGGTGTGCGATGCGCATTCTGTACGAGATTGTTATTCGTCACAATTATTTTGGGGTAGTGGGTGTTTGTAGGTGGGCTTTGGGATCTTATGCTATTGGCATTAAGGATGAAATAAGATAATAGGATCGTGCCTCTGGAGGTGGTTTCTTTTATTCCCGAATTATTATTATTATTATTATTATTATTATTATTATTATTATTAAGTAGTCTATAGGAATGTACAGGATAAATTTCTAGTACTTTACGCACAATAAGATTGATGTAGAGAAGACGGGTGAAATGAGAGCCAGTGGGTAATAGGAGCCAGTATAGTTCTAGCAATATTGTAAATCGAACAACGACATATTTCGGCCCGAAGGTATCCCTCCCCCCTAACAATGTTACTGGGCATTTGTTTGTCCCGCTAGTCGCGCTCGTACCAGTGACAGAAAAGTTGTTTGTTCAGCTAGGGTTGCCACCCGTACTTTAAAATAAAGTATCTTACGTTATTATAGGTAAATGTACTCTATACTTTTGAATAACAATAAAGTGCGCGGAAATACTTTATTTCACAATTAATGATATTATGGGGAAACGTAACGTAATATTATTATATTCTATCTGTTCCCGCCACTTTAGCATTTACTGAGAGAGTTTTCTCTGTCATAAATGTGAAGTGGCACTATATGAAAGAAACAAGGCCTCTCTCAATCTAATAAAAAACGAATTATTTATATATTTCAATATGAATATTGAGTGCAATGATGCCATTGAGACATTTCAAAATAATAAAAATTTACTTTGTAATGCTAAAAGCAATAGAAAATATGTTTGGAAGAAATAGAAACTAATAAGATTAAAATGTACTTTTAATTTGTTGAGCGTACTATTTTGTATACGTCACGAAAGCAAATGTACGTTATTTTTCTGTAAAAAAGGTGGCAACCCTATGTTCAGCACGCATTTCCTGTTATTTCTCGAAAATTTGCATCGAAATAGTAAGTACAAAAGTTTTGTCTATTATATTTGACAGATTTGTAGTCAGGTTTTGATATGATAACTTCAATTTTGTGTTTATTTCAAATGTTATTCTGCTATTTTTACAGAAATAAAATAACGCTCATGGTTATCAATGTACCACCTCTTACGGTACTCATTCGTGAATAATAAGTAATTCCAGGTGAAGTACCCATGGTGTACGTATTGACGAATGCGATAATGAGCACGTATCGAGATCATTACCGGTAATCAGCAGTCAAAGCGAATCCCTGCCGTTAATAGTTTTAAGAAGGATAATGAAGCGCCAATGCGATTACAAGGGGTGGGTCGAGACGGGGGTGGCTCGAACGAATATACCGTGGACCGTGAACGGGAATATTGCGACGTGTGTCGGGAGAACGTGGTTTCGTGCGTTACCTTTCGTGTCGCCCAGCTGTTAGAGAGGCCCGCTTGCCGGAAGCGGCGTTGTAATTTACTGGAATTACATTTAATCATTAATGCCGTGTCCGCGTTCAAGATGTACGCCGCCGATAGCACGCCGCTGGTAATGACCGATGAATAATTTTTTATCGGCGGATTCATTATTTCCCTATCTGGCTGGCGCTGGAAATCTCTTCCTGCCATTGCGACGAACGGTTTTAACGATACCGCTTATGAATTCCGTTAATTTTCAATGGGGCTTAATGGCACCAGCGTTACGAACAGCATTGTTCGATTCGCCGAACGGGCGGGAAACGAGATCCAATTTGTTGGCCGCCGCGCTGCGACGCATTTTTCCCCGGCCACAGCCGGATGGTAGTGGAAACGCCACCGTATCGACACAGCCGCCGTGTCATTATCGTTGTCCCGCGGCGCAAGTAGTATGCATAAGTTACAATTCAGGCGAAGCAGTGGAAGCAACGCGGTTGCGGCGGCCGCCGCGTCATCTCCAAGCGGAGAATTTCCCCTCTCCAGCAGCGGCCATTGCGATAAGATGCGAGAAATATGCTTGGCACATTTTCCTACCATTGTTGTACACCACCTCCACCCGTCTTCTCTATACCTATGTCGCGGTGTCTTTAAACGACCCTTTCTCCACACGACGCGCAAAGATAGGTAGCATTTCCTACACCTTCCTGCTGCAGATTTTTCTTGTTCATAAAACGTTAGTATCTCAGGGCTCTCGATATCTCGTATTTTTTAAACAGGTCAACAGTGACGTTTTCTGCATGAGAAAGTCTTTAAACTTACATCGTGTATCACTGGATTATTTAACATTAACGTTACGCAGGTATTTGCTAAACTTTCCCTAAAAGAAGCTTTGCCGCGCGACAGGCCCCTGCTTTCCCCTAACCCAGCCACTTCCAATGTCACCGATATACCCCCCCGGGCACGCTCCAAATCTCGCGTCACGCACCGCTTCCCTAAAGCGTCCCGAAACTTTCATAAAATCTCTGCGGCAATATCGGCCCCGTTACACACCGTCAGCCAGCAGCTCGTGGCGAAGGGGCGCAGGGGTGGCGGTTCTTAATTTTATTTAATACGCCTCTCGCAATTCGCCCTCTTAATTCGACTGTCGTCAGCTCGTTTAACGGGAACGTTATGGCTGCAAACTAGACGGTGCATCGCGATAAGATCGCCGGAGCGAGCGCTCGCTGATTGGATATAGGACCTAGACAGCTGGGGTAAGGAAGAAGATTACCGTTAAGGTGGATGCAGAGGGCCGGGCGATATTAATTGAAGCATAGGAGGATGTTACGGCGGGTGGGGAGGCGAGGATGGTTGCCTAAGCGGGAACGTTTGATACCCGAGCTCTCCTGCAGATGAGGCGTGCACCAGCCTTCCGTGGCACCGCTGATGGCGCTCGATGTTACTAATTTCGAGGCGCCACTCTCGCGGCTCGAGCCTCAAGAATTCAGCTTGCGCGTTCAGGAGACGGGAAAATGGATTCCCCAGGAGCAGGCACTTGTTCCTCTCGCCTACCAGGACGCGGAAACGGGGGCATTGCCGCGCGTGCACGCGCCACGCTCGATCACTTAATTTCCAGAGCTCGACCGAGGTGGCTAAGTGGTCGTAGGTTTTCTCAGGTATAACGCCGGGTGGGAATGGATATCGCGGCCGCGAGTCGCGCGAGAAAATGGTAAATGAGAAAATGCTTCGGCCGCCTGGGGATCCATTTCGGATGCAAATGGGGCGCGATACGATGCGTCGCGACCTTGTTTAACCGTGACTCGATTTAAAATCGCCCGCGATTCGACGTGCCCGGGCAATTGCGACATAGATTACTGTATTCCCGCGTACACGTTAATGTGCCGGGGAATTAGGCGAATAATGGACTGCGCGTTTGGGAATAACTCGGCAAATCTTCATAATATTCCATTTCACGTTAGGATGCCCCCGTTTTAACTTGATTATGTTCGTCTAATGATAAAGCCGTGGGGATTGAAACGAATGTACAATCAGCGTGATATAAAGGGTGTATTGCCCGGAAAATTTCTGTTTCTCGTTAAAATTGCGCGCTACGTAATTCGTCTTTGGTACACGATACTAGGTATTTCGTGGAAGTAACTGGAAGCAATGACTATTGACATGCATAAATGATAATTTCGTTTCAAGCATCTTTCGATTCAGCGTACATCTACAGATTTGAAGAATTCTTGTAGAAAACACTGTAAATTCCAAAAATCAAATTTTTCAGAGGGGAGATAAAACTTCCCTAAGTATAAATTATTTACAAAATTTCATTTGTTTTGATTGCTAAATATGCTTAAGTATTCAATAACCCAAATGAATTACAACATTTTTTATTTTTTGCGTTAACAAAGTCCAGATTCATGAAAAAAAGAATTGTATTTGTAGAAAACTCTGTATACCTATGCCGCCTCTTACAATTAGTCATAGAGAAAACTGAACCATTCATGACCTGTGCCTTTCATTTAAATTTGCAAGCACTGTACGTGCCATTCCTGTTTGTCCCTAGCTAATTGGATCTTACATTGTTTTCTACAGAACTGGCGTTGGACGTACCAGCGGTCCCATTTTTTAGCACTATTGTTAACTTATTTACAAAGGGGAATTGCATTAAAATTCTATATTATACTATTACCATTGGCACGTAGAACATTTTAGGATAATTTTTCTTTTAATTTCGGCACAGTGTTTTACAGTGTTTTCTACAAGAATTCTTCCTTTAATGGCAAGTTATCGAATCAGTTCGCGTTCAACAGTTGTCCACAGGATTTAATATACTTTTGCTCGTCAGCGGTCAGAAATTTTTTTTGACTTCAGCGAAATCGTCGCGTGAAGTGGTCTCCGAGATCTTAAAGCGCCTCGCAGCCGTCGTCTGCGTCCTTTTTCTTCAGTCGAGAAAGAGAAAAGCAAGGGAAGGGCGAGAAGTATCAGATCCCAAGGGACGCTTGGAGTGCGCTTACATCAAAGTGAATAAACTCGGCGGAATGTTAGGCGACAAAGCGTTTCTTTAAAACGTTACACCATTTCCCTTAATCTCCTCCGGTCTTGTCAATTAGCATTTCCTTCCTTCCTCAAATTTTTTCAAACAGAATCCCCGCGCGTTTGACAAACAACAATCGTCATTGGACTCTTATTAAACCTCTGCATTCCTCCCAGTTTAAAACAATACTGCAACATAAACGCAGATCGCACAGCTCTGATAATTCTCTATCGAGGATTCCCCCGTGGCCATTTTGGTACACGTTGCCCCGCGGCGATATATTAAAAGGGTAGGCGATGGTTCGTTCCGACTTGGACAAGGACAGAAAGAGGAGCGGCGTCGATTTAGGCTGCGGGGACGTTGGAGGAAAAGAGGAATGTTGTGGGAAAAATAGAGGCGAGGAGGGATAAAGAAACGGGAACACGGTTGCCCGCGATGCGTTTCAGTCGGGAGCGGCTTTTGAAATTCTAACGCTTCGTCAGTTCCCTTTGGATGCATTCGCCGAGTGGCATTATCGTCGGTGCAGTTACGAGTGTGCATCGTGCACGCTTTCCCCGGTGAGTTTCGGGCTTCTGACGTTTCATCGCGGCAAGTGGCTATCGCTCGCGCGCATAGTCGTGCCTCTTTTCAAGGACCACTCGCCGCAAAAAAGTCCATCGTTTCCCTTTCTCTCGGTGCCTGCACCCGTTCTCTTTCTCCTTCGTCGGCCGCGCAACAGAACCGCCGCCCTTCCCATCGCCAGGGGGGAGCGGAAAGCTCCGTGCACGTACTCACGGTGCGCTTTCCGCGCGATACTTTGTCCCAAAGCCGATACATAGTTCTGAACGCCTTTCCAGCCTAAGCGGTCGCGGCTTTTACGGAACGGCCGAAAGTGGCGCGGTGTCTGCGTGGAAATAAGGGAAGCCTGGAGAACAGCTGGCGGAAGCGGGAATGCTGTTGGAGGCTCCGCAATCTGTGAAGTCTCTGCCGACGAAACTTTTCAAGTCTCTAATAAAACCCCGGCGTACGATTTAATGGATCAGGTATCTTTCTCGGTTACAATTTCTCGCTCGAATACCTCGTTGAATGTTGCCAGCGCATATCCTCGATGAACGATAATTGCTCGCCTAAGATGGAGGGCGTATAAAGATGCAGAAAGTAGACTGTTATGTAACTGAATATTTAATAAGATCGCCAGTATGTTGCTTGGAGCTTTTAAATTTACAGGGAAGCTTGAGGATTCTTCTCAAGGGTCTCACGAGGGATGTGCAACATAGGGTGGAAGGAAAATATCATAATTGTGTAACTGCTTTCTAATAGTGAGAAAAACTTGCCTTTAGTCTTCCAGACTAATAAGCCTGCAAAAGCTGCTCCCTTGAAAAAAAATTTGAGGTGCCGCAAGAGCCTTGTAGTTTTAATTTTTTGTTTTTTAAAACATATTGTTAAACTTTTGTAAACTCGTGTTAATCTTTTGGTAGTCTTAACACGTTCACTGTCCAGAAACTCTAGTGTACCTGCCACTCATACGTCCACTCAAGCAAGAGAACGCTTAGTTTTAAACATTTGCCTTTTAAAAATTACCTTGGTGAGAATGAAAAGTAAATTACTGTAAATCAATGAAAGAAAAACAAAATTAATAAAAATAATGATTTTGCGTGGCTTACGGTGCCTCAAAAAATTTATTCATCAGGTTCAGATTTTGACAATTTAAATATCTTTATAAAAGGCTGTAGCCTTCCAGGATTGGATAAAAGGATAATATTCTGAACAGGATGGGGCTACAAAGTTCGTAGGTCAGACGTTGCGTTTATACAATTTTACAAGATTCTACTGTGCTGACGGCACTTGACTTTATTCTAATGAGGCGTCCAGGAGTTACTCTGTACTCTCCCGTTCGGTTGGCGTCCAGGTATTATCGCCGAACTCTCCATACCGAACGGGCGTCCAGGAATATTCTCCCGTACTCTCCTCTCTAACCTAACGAGATGCTCTGTACTCTCTCGACCGATAGGCGTCCAGGTATTATCGCCGTACTCTCCATATCGGTCGAGCGTCCAGGAACACCCTAAAGCGTAGTCCCTCCAGCAGGCGTCCAGGTATTATCGCCGAACTCTCCTGCCGGAGTCCCTAAGCTGTCCGAGAGCGGCCGATGGTCTTACCTCGTCCTCTCTCTCGGAACAGCGAAGAAGGAAAATGCCTTTGCGGGCCTCTAATTTATACCCAATCGTTGCTATCCGCGACCGCAGAAATCAACAGACGCGTGGTCAAGCGCGGGCCTCGCGAGCCACGGTTCCGCGCCCGCACGCCTCTCTTCACGGGCGGCCGCCAAATGTGATCGAGAAACTTCTCGATGGTCAGCGTTTCTCAAAGCGTTTTTTCTGCATGCTACAAGGCAAGTTTTAAAATTCTGCTCCTGTATTTCGTTCCTCCCTGATGCGCAACAGTCTGCCGATATTCTCCTGTTTTCCTCTCCTTCCGACTTTCTAAAAAGGGATGTTTTTCATCGATGATGTAACTGAATGTTGTTTGCCAAACGATTATCCTGCTGATTTTCTTGCTTGTTTACGCGCGAGTTACAGGGAACAGAGGAAGAAGCGGCGCGTTGCCCGACACGTATCCCGTCAACGGCGGCAACAAGTCCGGGGAAGAGCAAGAGCACACGACAATGAGCAGCGTTACAATGCCGATCAGGCATTATTTACATTCGATTGAGCATACCGTTACGGCGTTGTCTCTCGTTTCTCGCCTGCACGCACACCGTGGAGGCGCGTAAATGCACGTGCCCAGCACCTGCCGCCGCCGCATTATCCGCCTCTGTTGAAGAATATGAATAAAAGAAGGGAAGAAAGGTCGCCGGCTCGGTCAACGTTCTTAAACGCGCTGTAAAAATACATTAGAGCCGCCGCCCGCCTTTGCCAACGATCTAATAAGCCTCTCTTCCGAGTCACAAATTTGATAATCGATTACCTGTTGCCCGTACAGCTTCGCGCAAACACTAACTACGCGAGCGATAAAATTTCTTCTTAATAGATTTGGAGAGATCTCGAACTTTCTATGGTGACATTTTATCTGAGAGTTCGAAGTAGTGCTGGATTAATCAGTAAGCAAAATAAGTACGCGCTGAGGGTATCAGGAGAAAGAGGGGCACCATAGAAATTTTCTCAATTTTAAAATCTAACTTTTGTTAGAAACACTTTTTCGTCAAATTATCGGAAATGTCTAAAAAATCGTGCGTTGCGTTGAAGCGATCACCCTGTATAAGGGGGCCTTAAAATATTTTCAGTGCTTAGAGCCTTTAAAGGTCTATCTGGCCCTGGTTCGAAGAGATGAAATTATATGGTGAATTATGAAGTGGTTAGTTGCATTGGAAGTGATGGAATAATGGAGCTTCTGATCCTAAATATGGTACAGGACTACTGTAACTGTGTTTGTAGTGTGTCGCCGTATTCAGGGCAATTTCTAAACTACTCGATTTAACACGAAAGTACAAAATTTAACCATCGTAGAGTGATACTAGCAGTTTCTGCAAAAATTACCCATGTACGGGGTCATCCGCTACTCAGCTCAAGTACGTATAGCCGAAAGCAGTGTTTCACTAAATGCAATCAACATGCAGCTCACCCTCCGAAGCCAACTGTATTTCATTATATATAAATTTGTAGCACGAATATCCTCAATGACTTTAGCGACGGCACTCTACCTCTATCTCGACCTAGATATGTCCCCTAAACCCGTCCTTAGATTCCATTCGGTCCAATTACCCCATAAACGAGGAACGTACCGATATGAAAAGTTATTGCAACGCGGATCTACGGTGCCGCCATAATCGTTACTGCTAAACCGTCGATGCTTCTGCGAGACCTTCCACTCCGCTCGTAATGCAATTCATCACGGCCACGATAATTAGTCGCGAGGTATCTCATAATGCGTTTACTTGTATTTATACGTCTGCGGCGAAACCGCTGGAAGCCGAACGAACGAGCTGCTCTCTATTAATTCCATATCTCGCGGAGCGAGTAGCAATGCAGCTGCGGCTCCGATAGTCCATAACGCCATCCATTCCGTGGCAACAGGCAAGCTGAAATGTTTACGTACGATCGAACTGCCATTTGTTACGCGATAAAGTATCAGGCCACGTTCGACCGCCGAGGAAACTTCGCTAAGCGGCTGCTCCCGGGACCCCGAGCATTCACGCTTCGATATCCACAGAGTGTTCCCAGCTATTAGGCGCTTAGACGGCCCATTAAGGTTTCTTTCGACGGTTCGGCGAGGGATGAAACGATTAACTCGTATGCGAGCGAAAGAAGATATGGAAAGGGTGAGGTTCGAGTATTTCGGGAAGGGTGCAGTTCGAGAGATTTGTAGTAAATAAATGATTATAAGAAAGATATGGAGATCTGCTTAGTAATTTTGGAAGTGTAATCTAAGGTCGGTATCAGATATATTGGCCGGTGAATTCGTTTTCGGGAACAGCGATCGAGGAGAAATCAGCCACCACCATCTGACGATCGTGGATTTGTCAGTTGGGGTTGCATGGCCTTCGCAGGATATGGTGCGTTACGAAGCTATGCGTAGACCAATACGAGATGAAGCTATCGAGAAAGAATCAATGTTCTGACCAATAAAGCTCCTGAATTTTGTCGAAGCTAACGCACACATATTTTGATGTGTGTATTTCTACGCTGACAGCTCGGTTTGACCTACACGCCAGAAGCTTGGCAGTATCCCCATCACTTCTGCCTCACTCTTGTTCTGCAAAGGCGAGAGCGAGTCAGAAAACGTTTAGAAAAGGAGCACCGAGGCAGGCAAACTGTGTGGTGGGAGAATACCCCTCACGAAACTCACCGGCCAATATATCTGATACCGACCTTACTTCTGTACTGTGTTAAAAATGTATTCATACGTTGCAATCGGACAGAATGAAGAGTTTCGCTTCGAGAGGAGAATATTGAAGGATTAGGAAGATCGAAAGAGTATCAAGCCTCGTTTCGTTTTCAGTTAAAAATAACTAGCGCCAATATTTCCGCCATAAGGGGCCTCGCAAGCTATCGAACGAGGCGAACCAACGCAATTATGTATTTGCCGGTTACCGTTATTCGTGCCACCCACGGCTGCAATGCGAACTGCGAAGTTGCAGCTCGTGCCCGCGACTTTTGCAAATTACAAAGTGGAAGTTTTCAATTTCATGGAAATGCTGTGTAATTCCTTTCACGTGCGAGTCGATTCCGTGGCAGTTATCTTGACCGGCCGCGCGGCGTACAGATCAAGGAAACCCTTTAACGCGAATTACGCCCGGCAATTCATTTACGCGCGATAAACGTCGAGATCGATGTGTACCAGGGCGATAGCGGCTCGAACCTTAATGCCATTCGCCACTTTTTTATGGCATAATATTGTGGTGTTTCTGACGATTAGTCTTATCGTCGTGGTGTGGCCCTTGCGAAAGATATACATTTTCAGCCGCGCGGCCTCGGAACCGACCTGTCCAACCCCCTAACTATCGAACGATAAATTCGAGAGGCCGGGAATTTATAATTAATTTCGTTTGCTGCGGGAGAGCAACGAAAATGGGAACCGTTATACATCACACAGAGATCTCGTGATAATATATTTTTGGTTCCCCTCTAAGTGGAAAGGTAGTATATTTTGTAGTCGAAATTCTGAAACTCGATACCTCATTATTTCTATTACAAACACAAAGCCACCTGCCCAATTAACTAAGTGAATAGCATGCAGCATAATCCGTAGGTAGGGTACATTTTTATAAATGGCGCACCAAGAGCGCCATTCCTCTTTTCAATTTGCCCGTATAAGTGAAATAAATAAATAAATAAATAAATAAATTGGTCGCCATATAATTTCATTCGTTCCAAGCTACCCGAGCCAAAGTTCCAAAAGTTTCTTCTCGCTTGAAACGCGCTGGTTATTCCGTGTGTGCTTCGCAAGCGTCAAGGCAGAAAAGCGATCCTCCAGTATCGCCCTTTACAGGCGGCGCGAAGAGCTTTCGCGAAAAGCACGAGGAGAAGAGAAAGCGCGAGGTTGGTCAGAAACGACGCGCCGGGGGTGTACTCGAGGGGCGATTAGAAGCGTTCGACCGAGGATTTTAGGGTGTTGGGGTGGGTGGTGGTCGAAGGGGAGAGGCCCTTTTCCGGTGGCCCACTTTTTACGGCAATACAAACACGCGCGGAGGTCGGAGTTCGTGGGGATCGCAGGATCAAAGGGTCCTTCGGCACCCTCGCTCCCCTGCAACCGCGGGACTCGGCGGTTAACTGCGACGGCGGAGGGGTGGCGGTGGTTCGCCGCTGCCGACAGTGGCATAACCACCACCACATCGCCCGCCCAGCAAATTACGTAGCATAATGGCGGGAGCGAGAGGGACGTATTCAAACGTAGCGAAAGAACCGACGATAAAGCGGGACAGAGCGAGGGGGTTGGAGCGGTGGAGGGGTGGCTGAGTGGTCGCGGAGGAAGCTGGGACGGGGTAAGGTGTACCTTCCTCCGGTTCATTCGTCAATGTCGCGATCTATCTGGCCTTCCTTACCAAAGCACCGCCTTGGTAGTTTAATCGAGCTCACTAATTTGCTTCTATTTATTTCTCCGCGACTTTTGTTCCGGCTAATGTACCGTGAATTAAAATGTAGCCCGCTCGCCGGGATCGGGCTGCGCACACACCTACCCCGCCGGCTCTGATTCGCCGTGTCGCGAGAGGCTGCGACAGCAGAGAATGGGAAACCGAGGCGTTCTATTGTGAAGCTCGGAAGGGAGTAGTCGCGCAAAGTCATTGCGGCGCCCGCGACGAACACCTCCGCCGGAGGAGCGATGCTCGTCTGAGTTTTGTAATGGTACCAGGATGGTTCTCTGCGGATATTTGACGAGCTAAATGGAGGGTGGTGGTATAATTTATGGCACGAGCACATGGAAAGTCTTGCGTCGAATGTATCGAGCACAATGCGCTCGTAAGGGTCGTGGTTTTGGAAGGAATCGAGTTTGAAAGTTACACGAGACATAGTCGAATGCATGCGTGCCCTGGGAATTTCCGAGTCCGATTTTCTCGAGAACGCAGCTTTGCGTGGGAAAAATTTCGTTTCCTTTATTCGCTAGTAACGCGAATTTGACTCCGCCCTGCGCCCACTTCAACGTAATTGTCACTTCGAGAATATTACTCGTTCTTTTAGAATATTACTTCAAACCGACGCACAGAGTACTCTTCTTATCTATGCTCGGAGGCAAGAAAATGGAACTACTAGACACGATACATCAGAGAACAGTCATAACTACGGTAGCAGAATTCTACCGAAGCACTCTCGGCTCCTAGTATCGCCACTTCATCGACTCTCTACTTTCTGACTCTCAACTATCCGCTACAGGCGAACTTCGATATGATTTATAGATCACGCCAGACGATTCCTTCGGTTACACTTCGCGAAGTACGTATAAATCGATCACGATGGTAGGGCCGCAGAGCGCGCGAGTTCCTTTTGAGCGTGAAAGTCAATAAATATCATCCGGTGCCGTCTCCACGCTACTAGTTAATTTTGCAGCGTCGAGCGGGGAGGGATAATGGGGGGTGAGCAGAAAGAAAGCGAGAGAGTTACAAAGGGGCGACAGGGGTACCTTTTCCTGCTTCATTCGTCAACGTCAAGACCTTCGCCTTGCCTCCAAAGAGCTGCTTTAGTAGTCCATGCGAACCCGCTAATACGAGAGCCTGTTTACTTTTATCCACGCATTTTTCTGCTCGACTTCTCATCCCTCGACATGCTGCCACCACCCTCCCCAAGCGATTAATTCCTCCTTTTCTTTCCTCGCGGCGGAAGGGTGCACGAACCCCTACGATATCGATTGCCCCGCTCTATTTAAGGTTAATTTCGCGGCGAAGGATGCCTGTTATTTTTCCTCCGTGGCCTTCCGCGTGATTTATGTCCTCGTGTTATGCTTCGCATGGAATCGTGCACTAGGAGACCCGACCTTTGCTAAGTAATCGGATCCGAGATCCTTTAATGTTCCCAGTCCCACGGATCCTTCGAAGTTCAGGAAGAGAGGCCTTCTTGTTTCGTAAGTAATTTGAAGAGCTTCTCATCGAGCACTTCAACGGCACGAGTCACGAACTTTCGTCTCGGCAAACTTCTCTTGTTCTGTCGACTTTTTAGGTTCCATTGATTCCAGGTGACCAGGGAGAACGCGCTTTTAGGCTTTGTAATTTGACGCTGGTGGCGACCCCAAGCGCGTCAGAGACGCGAGGAGAAGGGGCGAGCAAGTGGCTACGCGTTTCTTTTGGGATCTACAGAATCTGCAGACATTTTGTGCTGTTAGGGCAGTGGCTCCCAAGCTCTGGTTCGTCGCAAATATTTTTATTGGAAGATTCTTAGCACTTATTTATTTTAATAAGATGACATTGCCATATTCTGATAATGATGTAACACTGATTTTTCATAAATGAAAAAAGAAAAAGCTGGTTACCCAGATGCAAGCACAACCATCACACTAAATAAGATAATTAAATATATTAAATATCTTTAAGTATATTTAATATATGTATTAAGATAATAAAATATTATTAAGGTGGAATTATATTCTGAAATACCTATTTTTAATGTGTTTTCTTTTCCTTACCTTATATGGGGGAGGGGGCGCAGGTTATTTGAATATTATAAAAGGGGTTCGCATCTGAAAAAAGGTTGGTACACATGTCTCAGGGGATATTAGGTCAATCAGCTGAAAAATAAATTTCAGGTAGGTAAACAGCTTCGTTGTATATAAAATATAAATATAAAGAATACGAATTTGTAAGGTACTTGTATGGTATTTAGTTACAAGAGTAATAGGGTAGGTTTTTAAAACAGCATTTTGCTGAATCTCATCCGTTGCGCCACAAAAGGAAAAAACAATGTATTAATCTAACGCACTTTGTTGGTGTAATAAAGACGTATTATTATTATTATTATTATTATTATTATTATTATTATTATTATATATCATCGCACTATCACATTGAGGCTTAGTAGAAATATTTATCCTTATTCTGCAAGCACGTATTATAACGTCACTCTAAAAGTTATTAAAACCAAAAGAGGTTCGAATAAACTGAAACTCCTAGCGCCAGAAATGTGGAAGCTACGTTTCCTCGAATTCGTACAGTTTTCCATGAATAGAGATACTGTTGTCTCATTTTATCGGTACAGCGTAACGCCACTCCCATGAAATTATAAAACGAAATCGATAGCCCCGAGAGCCGCGGAACGTCTCGTGGAATAAAATGCCTGTTGCCCCGGTAGCTTCGCCGCGAAGAAACTTTCCCGCAGCTACCGAGCTGAGTTGAATTCCTCGAAGAATATCATTCGACCTCTCGCGAAGAGCCGCTGTGCATCGTCGGGAATACAATTCCTGCTTGAATATTTAAAGCACCTCCGCGTTGATCTCAAAGGATCAACGTGCAATAAAGATATTACATATTTATGCGCCATGGACCGCGCGCTCCGCTGAAAAACGAGGAACGGTCGAGCTCTTTGAACGCTCCCGCGGCAGGGACACGTAGCATCGACCAAACCACGTCTCTAATTATTATTCGCATGATTTTTGTGCACCGCAGGGGCTTTAGTCGGTGCAGCCATGATTTTTCTTGGTCCTGGAGGCGGGTGCTCGCGCGAGCCACCGTTTCGCGTGCGTGAACAGCGCGCGATTACGATCGCGGCCGAAATTCGCGCCCGAACACCAGGAATTCGTGTACCCTTCCCTCCAATTTGATCGGTATGAGCAGATAAAACCGACACGGGCCACGCTGCCTGGAATAATGCGCGATTCGCTCGGAAATATTCAAAACTCGCGCGACTACAAAATGTCGGGTGAACGTTCGCGGTTAATAATGTATTCGCGGGAATTTATCGCGGACCTCGGCGCGAAAATGGTCCCCGATTTCGGGCTCAATGAGAAACAAAAGGGGAAATTTCCATCTCCCATGTTGTGTTATAGAAAATATGCTGCACAATTGGACACTGGAACTTTATATGGAACGTTGACATTGCATGGTGTGAATACAGCCTATCGACGAACAAATGAAGGGTAAGGGGAAAAACAGGGAATGTCCATTTTTCTTTTAAAAGATTTGGTATACTGGTTAAAAGCAGAAAATGTCCACTTTGCACAGGAACGAGAAATGAAAAGTCCCTACTGTTTCTTTAAGGAGAGAGACGACTGTAATGGTCTGAAAAGTAAGGGTGTTTTCGGGAATTTATTTCAACCAAACAACGCAAGTAAATCAATGTACTGCTTCGTATAGTTAATATGTACATATTGAAGGGTAAACAAAATTGTTTTCAATCAAATTCATAAATCCGTTTCCTGTATACTCTTCGTCAAAATGTGCGCTGCGGTAAAATCGTGCTTGTCGCGTTGACAGTGTCCAGGCCACATGGTTAATCAGAATTCAAAAAGACAAACATATTTAGAAATTAGAAGTCTACGCCTACCACATGACGATCAAAAAAGTCAAAATCGCAAAAAGTTACGAAGTAGCGGACCACTGAAAAAAAAATCATGTTTCGGGGCTACAAAATTGGGGAAATGTTGATATTGTTGATAAAATAAATAGGAGGTCGTTAATTAAAACAATATGATCGTCAGGTAATAGAGACGGGTTTTTCGTACAATAAATGCCCTTGCTCATGTCAATTGGACATATAGTTTTCTCTGTAAACTGTCAACGCGGTTGAGAAATATCATTTGAGAAAAACGTCTTCAAAGTTCCGCTCGGTTCAGTTTCGCGCTTGATACCGCTTCACGGAAAATACTATATCTTCGTCAATTTTGCGAATTTCTTCATAAAATTTAGAGGGGGCATTCTTGAAACGTACGTCTTTCAGAAAATGCGAAAAAGAAAAAATCGATTTTTCATAATATTTGTTTAAGAAATTATTTAAGAAGAAAATTATATGAGAAAATTAAGTTCATTGAACCTTGTTTGTTTACTATAGGATAAAGTATTAAAACTTAATTTTCTCGATAAAGCAGTTTCGCGACATTCTCTGTTTCTTCCTCTAATTTAATGTGATCTTCCCTCGCACCACGATTCCTGAATATAGACCTCGCGCAAATAACTGCAGAATAATTTCCTGTTTTTGCCAAGGCTACGTACTATTCCCCAGCAACTAATCCCCATTGTCTCCCACCTGCGACATTGTTAATTAACGGGCGCCGCGCGCTGGAATTCTCCTTCGACCCCGTTTCTAATTAGCCCCGAAATTTCGGATACGGATAGACGTATTTCAGCAAGGGGACGTGATTAATTCCGGCAGCGCGAAATCTGCATGCACGACACAGGAGATACCGCGCGTACACCTGTACTCGCTCGCGGCGGGTACACGCGTGCGTATGATACGCGCGCGCGCGCGCGCGTGCGATTTATGCCGGCCACTTACACGCCAGCGAGCCCCTCTCGTGGGGGTGGGGGATAACTTGTTTCGCATTTAAACAGGCGGCCCGCCATTATTGGATTTCCCGCGGTTTCTTGCCCGCGAATTTATAGCAGTTTTGCGCGCCGTCGAGACCCTGAGCGAGCGTAAATACAATTTCTGGTCGTGGGGCACGTACGCGGATCGGCCACGGTTTATCTCCCACCGTGGACATGGTATTTCGTGGCGTAATACCAACGCCAAGAGGACCCTGCTCTGCCATTAAGCCTCCGCGGACCAGGCGATCGAGCGCGTTTCCGTTGGCCAGGATGCCAGGAGTCGAGGGTATATTGAAAACGCTAGCACGTTTGCGGCTGCCACGAAGTTTTCTGTGACATACGGGGTGGGATATATGAGACGGACCACTTGTTGTTTAGCCAGAAGTTGTTCAGTTTCGAAGAGATGGTGTGATGTCACTTCTGGCGACATAAGGGAACCCTTGCACAATAGAATGCTCTCTCGCGACTATCAATACCATAGAAATGAAAGGACAATAGAAGGGGGCGATTTCTAGATTTAAAAACTGCCCTTCGATGGACGGAACGCACGGCCAACAAACCGTGAACCCGACCAGCTGAAGTTACTCTCCTATTACGCTCCCGCGAGCTCGTTTGTTTTTCCGTCCGCGCGTTTGACCGCGCTTTTTCCACCCACCACCTTTCTCGCCGCCCCTCTTTTCTCCCTGCCTTTTTCCCGCGCAATTAATTACGAGAGCAATATCGGTAAGTATGAGCCGGGGTTTGTTTGCGCGGCTTACGCAAACGTAATCAGCGAAAATCCATGCGGGTCGGGTCGGAACGGCGAATTTCTTCTGCAACGAGGACCCCAGCGAGCGTGACACGAATATGTGTTTGCACGACCACGGGATAAACAAACAACCAGAGGGTCAGCTGTGGCCCGAGGCTGGGGAATAAATTTTCAAATATTATTTTCGCGTTTTTCCAAATTACCGCGCTAGCTGTCCTCTCCGCCTATCCCTCCAGCCCTTTTCCATCTTCCTCCCCCCCGTCGTTACCGCGGGAAATTGTGCTTGCCATTAAAATCCCCTGCAAGCGGTGCCCTTCCCCTCTCGCAAATGTATTTCTTGGGATTCTTAACGCACGATTTGCCAAATCGCTTCCACCGCCCTCGCCCCGCTTGCCGAACTGACCTATAAGTTTAAACGGCGAACGCCACCGATTATGCCGTTACGAGCTCATTAATTTTTCCTTGCTACGCTGCCGCATCAACCCGCGGCCCCACGACCGCGCCCCAACCTTCCTCGTATAATTAATTTCGGGAATTACGTCGTCTAGTCCGACGGTATAAACTGCAATCGCGTGTGTCAGCTGCACGGGCGCAATCAAGGAAAATATTTGTTCCGGGATGAAAGTTTCGTACCGACTTCTGCGCTACATGGGGTCTTACTTGCCCGGAGTTTCCACATTTAATAGCGGAGACAACGATTAACGTCTCGCAGACTTTTATACTGTCACGGTTGCTCGAACGTCCGCGATCGTGGCGCTAGAAGAAGAATATTAGGAACTTGTTAACGGCATTTTAGGCGTGTAAAGTCTGCCATAATAGTTTCTCACGGTTCGATGGTCACCGGAGTTATTAGTTCGAGTCAGAGCTCGGGGAACTTGTAAAAAGTATTCGACTATGACTCTTAGTTCGCCCTCAGTTACGCACGTTTCCACGTTATTCCCAGGGACGATTAATATTTCACGGAGCCCTAGCGAACGGGGAACCGCAATTTTCCTCCGTCAGCGACAGAGGAACACGCAAGTGGTTTCTCATAGTTCCGTAACAACACATCGTAACACACCCTCCCTTGGGGGGAGAAAGAAAAGGGGCGAGTGTTCGAACAGCGTTTATTTCGACAAAGAGAAATTCTGATATAATGGTGTCTACTTCGCGATGGCTACTCTGTTATTCCATTTCGTAAGTTAATTTAGCCACCGCGCCGCGCGACGGCTGTTTTAAACGCGGGCGGCACCGGGGCGCGGAAATTCGTACGCAAAAGCGTAGCCAAGTAACCGGAGCGACCAGGGACGAATGCCGCGACGACTACCAGGGAGACGAATCGAGTTTAAAGTTTCGACGAGTCCTCCCACGGATGTTAAGTGCGTCTAACTGGCGTTTAACTCCCGGAAGGCGCGATGGCTCTTCCTTCCGTCAGATTAGAGCCGCCGCGAAACATCGAATTAGCGCCCCGTCAGTTTCCGCGTCACGTGTTCCGCGGCCCTGATAAATAATCCCCCGACCGCGGCCCGTTGTCGCGAGTTACCGCCGGCGACGACAAATTTCATGATGTACGAGTCGGCTGCCTTTTAATTGAGCCGACGCCGCCTGAAAGTTCTGGTTACAGCGCTGTGAACTCCCGCCCGTCTCCTTGTTACGCACGCCAGTCGCCTTGGGCGTCGAGTTACAGTAGTCTCTCGCTCCTGGATAGCGCGACTGTGCAATTCAATGAAACGAGGGGTGTTAGTTATCGGGTAATTGAAAGTAGCCGTCTTGCGGAGCGAGCCGGCACCTTTGACACCTGCACCATTTTCGAATAATTCTCCGAGCTTCGCCAGCTTATCGTTTTAGGTGGCGCGGAGTGTGATCGTAGAGTGTGACGAAGGAAGAGGCTGAGTAATTGAAAGCACTAACCCAGCAACTTAAATTGGGTGTGTGGGAGTCTGGTGTTTGCTATTCATTATTCTCATTTTCTTGCTAATTTGAAAACTTTGCGCGCCAAGGATGTTACTTCGGACGCGCAAATATTGAGCGAACGCTCGAAGGGGTCGTGATATTTCAAATTAAATGCTCGCAAAAATTACTCCAACTTCTGGACACCGCCGAACCATCGGGAGGATTTTTAACGAGGCGAGCACTATTTGCGAATATCGGGTCGAAAGTTTTGACGGATCGCCTTCCGCTCCGCGGGGGAGTCTAAGTTTGCCTAGACAGCGCTTAATTTGACGTCGTTTCGTAGCCTCGGCGCCTATCGTCGCCTAGTCAGCTTTCCAGCCCCGCGGAGCATTGGATCAACTCCAATTATCGACTTTTATTTCGCGCTCTTAAAATAATAATTACTTCCTCGTTCTGAATTGCATCGGAGGGGAACTCTTTCTCGCAGTTACTTACATACTTCGCGATTCTATCTTAAGAACAGAGCTACCAGGGAAAGGGAATAATTTAGTAGGGAACTGTTTAAATAGAAAACGGCGGATATTTCATTAACGAAGCGAGATTCCCGCAAAAGCAAGTCAATGACACTTTCCAAGACGCTGGAGACATAAATTTCTAAGACAACAAACTTGTATCGACTTTATGCAGTGACCCCGTTTCTTTGAGGGCTCGCTTTTTCTTTAATGTACATTCCCCGTAACTAAACTCGTCACGAGGCTTCTAAATTCAATTTACATCGACGAAGTGGAACATCGTGCAATCTTCAGAAAAATGTTCTCCCTCTAAACGTTTTTTTCGTACCAATAAACGTCGCCAAAGGCTCCGTGTAATTGTACATTCGTAAAACGAGACATCCTACGATTTCCGCAGGACGTTTCTTTTACGTTTCGACACCTTGGAAGGCTTCCAGGTGCCGAGAGACGCGCGTACTAATTATTTCACGCCGAACTGCTTCAGACGTACAATTAAGATAGGTTCGGGATTAACGAGGGACTCCTTCTGCTCTTGGAACGAGGAATTCCTTTGGTGCCTTTGAGCTGCCTGCAAGAGGCACGCGACATTCCCTCGATCTCTGTTTAAAGCCAGACCAGAGACCCCGTGAAACATCGAATTAGCTCCACGTCATTTTCCGCATTAGTCGATCGCTCGGAGACGCAAATATACGCTCAGACGGTGTGCGCAAGCACACGCAAACACTACGCCAGGATCAGAGGAACTGCCCGACCAGGTATCATGACCGCGTTACGTGTCCTCGTGCCGACAGTTCACAGTCGATTAAGTCCTCGAATCTTTCGCGAGGGAAATTGCTAACGTTCATTCCCCACCGGTCCCCATTTTCCCACGTTTTTCTTCACCGGCTGTTTTTTCTAAATAATTTCTCGAAAGCCGTGCGCCGTGAAAATGATCGTCGTTGTGCTAGAAAATTTCCATTACGGCGTGTTTGAACGAGCGTTTTGTTTATACACGCATAGGCGAAATCTGTTTGATCGAGAAACATGTTTCGCCGCGCAATGCTGGACAGTTTTGACACGCTCGAAAATGTCCACCCCGGAAATTGGACGAATCTCGGCCGCGCCGCGGTGGAAAAAAGAATTGAAATCACCTCGCGGCTTCGATTTCACGTCACATTGGGAATTCGGGGTGAATTTTTTAGAATACTCTCAGCGCACACGTGTCAATGTTGTAAGCGAAACCTGGCACACTTTTGGCAGAACAAATGTTTTCCAACGCTTCCACACCGCGCACGAAATTTTAGTTCGAACTTGTGATTTTTGAATTGTTCGAAATTGTAAACGTCGGCCATTTCGAATAGTGGATGATCACCACTGTGAATATTTTGCTGGGGGAGTTTCGTGGCGTTTTGCGAACCCGTCTGCTTTTAGTTTCACCGTCACTTTTCGCAGACAATAAGTGTTTCTAGGTATATGCTTCTCACTTTTAATTTAGAAGAAAGAGACTTTCGTAAGGATTACGTATATACGTCGCTTTTCGTGCTTCGTTCGCGACTAACGCGTAGGTATATTGAAAAGGATCCATCTTACCTGACTCGTCCAATACGATTGTTTGTCTTCCAAATCCCTGGATCACCGAACGAAACCACATATTTTCCCTGTCATCGCGTAGTAACCCCGTCCACGTCAACCTTTTTTTCACCCGATTCGTTCCGCCCTGATAGCTTCTCTCTAATCCGATGAAGCTAACGGACTATGATTCGCAAAACAGTCGAAATAAACGCCAGCGGTTCAGACGGGGAGCTTGATTTTACGAGCAATCGTTTAAATGTACAACGTAAAACCGATTAACTGCGACGTATCTGAACTCGGTCCCTTCGATCGCCATTTGGGTCCGCTGTCGATGCAATTTTCTCCAGTGAGGATAGTCCTTGTGAGTGTGCAAGACTCGTGCAGATAACCAAGTTACTCGCTACATAAACATTGATGTAAAATATTAAATGAATTAGACTTCATCTGAATTTGGTAAACGAAGAATACTCAATAATGCTTCTATCTAACTTCTTTATATTAGATTATAAAATCATGTATTTAAAGGAACCTCCAAACCACCCGCTGCATTCAGAATCCCCCTGAGGAATATCCTTGCTTCAAATCTATTTTCCTCGTTGAAACATTTCTCTAAAAATCCAGCCCTTCGATCTCGCAACTCCTCTGTCCGCAAAGCAATGTTGTAAAGCGTGTAGTAGTTTGAATCACGGGTCTTTGTTCGTCGACCACTAGGTTAGGACACCACTCTATAGGGGCTCGAAGCATCATTTGGAGCGTATGAAGAGCGAATCGCGACAATGGCAACGAAGTAATAATGACCCTCGGTGCGACGAGCAAGAACTGTTAATAAAAAAAAAAAGATGAGGGAATCAATGACGTCGGGCATTGTATGGAACGTTGGTGGGAAAAGGCACGAAGGATTCCTTTATGGACGTGGTCATCGAAATATATATCCCGCGAGCACTCGACGCCCATTCAAAGTCCAGCGTCGATCCCAGTACGCCTTGGACTCGGCTTTTACCTCGCTCTTATCGGTTTATTTCCGATAGCAGTGGCGTGCGAATCGATCCCGACCGGACGATTGTGATTCTTTCGGGGTCTCGAGTCAGATATCAGCGCCGATAAAACAGCTGGCGACTTCGTGCCGCGGCGTGATTGCACCGCGAAGATATCGGATCTATTCTCCTTCTCCCTGGAACGTGGAAAACAGGAAAGAGCAAGCACCTTGCTCTCGACGATGAAGACGTTCCACCTCCGGTGTCTCTCTGTCCGCGGTTCATTTCGGTGTTATTTGTCCGAGCTTTCATTTACGCGGCGGCGCGACGGTTTACGCAACCCCATTGCGCGCGATGGCCCGAAGGTGAGCGAGCCAGTGTCCCGGGGTGTGAATGGAAAATATTTGGAGAAGCAGTTATCGCCTTTTTAAAAGGAATACAGTGGTCCTAGGTGCCTGAGGATTTAAGAAGGATTACACGGGCTACTGCGTGCACCGAAATAGGTACTTTGACTACGCGAGAGTTAAGATTCAGATTCATGTTCACGGGGCAATTTGTAATTGAGGCATTTGATGGAAAAAGGACACATAGGCTTATGTGCCCTTTTCCTTAAATCGTTTAAATCGACTCAGGTATATGTTATATATATATATTTAATATATCAAGGACATTACTTCTCTCGCCTCCAGATTAGCAGATGTAAGTAAACAAAATTATATTTAAATAACTAAACAAAGAAGCAATTTTGTTACGAATTTACCACATTTACGGAAAAAGGGCACATAAACCACTTGCTTGAAACTTATAAATAAAGATACATATCATTTTCAAAGCATGACTTATGTTTTCAGAAAGTTTGAAGGACTCGGTAACTACATGCTTAAAAAATGGATTAAATTGCTTTACTTTTTATTAAGTTGTACTATAATGAAAACTTTGAAATCCATTTTCTTGAAATGGCATTTTGGTGCATGTGCCCTTTATCCATCAAATGCCTCGATTTCCTACAGAGAGTATTATGTGCTTTTCAATATTCAAACCCGACGGCCTTTGAACATTCCGTACAGTGATCATTTAGTGAATTTAGTCTATTAAAAAAGTAGAACTCTCGGAGAACTGGAACAGTTTGTTCAAATAACTTCGTGGAAAATATCTCGATGGGAGAGGAGTTGCCAAGAAGCTCGTTTCACTTAACATGCATCTGTAGATGAAAGAATTTTTGTTTTCAGAAATGGAACCACGTCTTTGATCTACCCCGTCCCCCTCATTTCACGATGATTATAATTCAATCTTTAATTGAGTTTATAAACGAGAAGTCCATTCGTCTTTTTCCTCGCCGCGGCACAGTTACTAATGGGGAATGATTCCTAATGCGTTTACCTCGTCGTCAACCCTTTAAAATTTGCATTTAAATGGTTCATCCGAGAGTGGATAAACGCGGCGCTCGATAGAAGCACGGGAAATACATAGAAATCTGAATTCTTCAAACAGTCCCTTCAAAGGGGCCCGGTCAAAAAGGACGGAAAGCTCTTTTCACGGAGCGGAGTAATCCACTAACGGCTGATACCGTTTCAAGAGCCACAGACCGCCACGTACAGCCCGGGACGTACTCTATTAAATACGCTAACTCGCAAAACACTTTTCCTTCGCAACAGCCCCTCATTTCGATGGAAATTCAAAGAGGACGGCCAGCTGGACCAATCTACGAATCCGGCCTTCTAAATACTGCTTTCGATTCAATTAAATCCCCTAAAACCGAGAGGAATAGAAAATTTTGAAGTCCCTATTTCCCAGTTCTTGATATGACAGGACGCCACGGTTTGTACTCAGTTCCTGTTCACTTTTGTTTAAGAGCCATCCCGGAGGCAAAAGTAGCTTTCGAGGGAAAAATTTGAGTCCACTAGAACTTTTGATAGACCCGGCTTATATCAACGAGACTTACTTCAACACTCCTCCAGATGTCTGTAACGTAGCCAGTGCATTGTGCGTTTTGGTGACTTGAAGGTTGTTTAAGTATCAGTACTGAATTATTAATAATTAAAAATTCCTGTACTCCCACTATCCGCTTAAACATTAATAATACTCGCGCCTAGTTAGCGCAAACCCGCGGTTACCAGCGTAGACCGATTTCCAAGTGGCTCGCCATTCGCTTCTTGCTACCACAACGAATTTCGGATCGGTAACGAAATTAAGCCCCCGTCAGCCGTGAAATATATTTCTTTGCTCTCGGGAGTACCAGTTGAGAGGATGGAATGAACAAAAAAGAAAGAAGCGAGAAAGGCGAGGCATTAGCGCCGGGCGCGATTCTACCGATACGATTTCAGCATTTTTCAACGCTCGATGGATATCGAGTGAAATTTAATGCAATTTCACGTTACATTATTCCGATAATCTTATCGCGCGTCATTGCCCATTAGACTTATGGAAGGGCTTTTATCTTCTGTCCCTCTTCCGTTTCCTACGGGCGGCTCAGTTATCGCATTATTTCGCGCCCGATAGTTATTAATCGAATACCGATACCGCTCGAATAAATCGGGGCTTCAGTCGGAATTGGAATTGTATCGCGTCTTCTCGGGCATTCGTTACGGGCCTCCGTTTTGTTTATTCACTGGTAGCCCCCGATGCAGACGCATTCCCAGGCACGAACAGAGGCGATAGAACGATATCATTCCAGGGCTTTGTGCAGCCTGGCTGGATGTATCGTTATTCGATCGTAAGAAGGAGCCGTGCTTCTCGAGGATGCATCCTTCTTCATAAATTCTGACCTCGCCATCGGCCCCCGTCTATCGATGTATCGGAACAAGAAACGCGAATACGCGAAATCAGGACCATTCGTCCATAGAGCGGCGCAGGGAATAATATTTCTTGTCCCCTCTGCTGTCTTTTACGTTCCACCCTCGGCGAGCGAATTTTTGGAAGATTGCTCGCCTTGGTCCTTCATTATCGTCGCGATCGTTCCGACGCAATTGGATAATACAATTACTTTTTATTCCGCGACGTATGGTCCCCTAGTTGAATACAGCTTCCCCCTGTATCCGCGGGCTTTCATCTTCCATTTTAGAAGAGATCCTGCTCGCGAGAACGAGAAATCTCGGCGGTTGATATCGCCACCGGTCCTTTCCGTTGAATTTCACGCGACACGTCCTCAACAATCCTCGTCCTTGCACGGTTCACCGTTGTAAGGTAGTAATAACCACTTCCTCCCTTTCTCCCTTCCTGCTCCTCCCCGCCGCCGCCGTTGCTTATTTTCCATTATTTCCAATAAAACTGGGGACGTCCGACGCAATTTCAGCGTCGCTACGTCCACTTAAGCAACCCCGTCTCGAGAATTCTCGCGCGCTATCGTGTACCGAGGATCGGAATGTTCCAAATTACCACCGCTCTACAAAATTACCAGCTTCCAAGCGTGTGCCTGTCGTGCAATGAAAGTTTGCTCCGCTGGCATGCGTTGGGGTATACTGTCGCGTCGCGGCAGCGAAGCTGATGAAGTTCATAAGACAATTTCTAAGTCGCTCAATACACCTTCCTTCAGATTCAAGTAAATACTTCATGGCTGAAGAATTCGAAAGCGATTAGTCCTTTGAAATCAGTAAAATTCCTGCCTGACCGCACTTATATAGTGCGCATTCTTATTCCCACAAGTGGAGAATACCCAATATGGTCAGACCGAGGGTACCCATTTATGTCTCTACTATTAAATTTCAAAAAGGTGCGTGGGTGTTGTAAACAATATTAAACACAAGGCGAGTGTCTCCCTTAATTCCCAAATCCCTCTTCAACGTCACAAACCGCTCCAACATCTCCTAAATCTACCACTAAACATACCATTACCCCGTTACAACAGTATTAACCTGCTCATGCCGCAAAACTACCTCAGTCCGTGCCAGCAGCACACAGAATTACTCAAACACCCGAGCGAGAGGCAGCTGATTGTGCCCCGTCTCTATCCCAGACCGAAACGACACCCGGTTGTCGGCTCGGCGCCCGGAAATGACGAAAGTCCTTTTCCCGGGGCCACGTTTAATCACAATGGCCGGTACTCGTATCGACGCCACGAGCTCGCGTCGGTCCCCGGCACGGAATCGCCGGCGGGCAGACGTCGTACGAGTGAGAAGTGCCGCGGGGGCCATTGGCCGTCGGCCAGATCTAGCTGACGAGCGGCCTACGTCGCTGTGCATATCGCGCGTGCACGTCTCCGCCGGAGCAATCCTTTATGTCCTCTCAGCGGCGTCGCGGCTGGAAACAGTCAGGTGGATGCGAATAATCCCGAAAGCAATTTGGCTGCAGCGCCGTTCAATCTGCCTCCCCGTCCCGCTACCATCCCAAGTAGCGGCGACTGGCCGAGACCCTGCTCCGCTGGCTGGCTATCGCCGAGCGTAGCCCGCCGCGGCTCTAACGAGGCAGACGAGCCAGCGAGGAGAGAACTTCGACATTCTCGAGTGGACTCGAAAGTCGGTTTTAAGCCGTTATTAGGGGATGCGTATCAACAGGCCGTGGCTGGACTTCGAGAGCTTGCCCACTCGAGGGCCACCCAAACCTACCGCTCCCTCTGCCACCCCCTGCTTGCCCCGGCGAGGTTCTTTCGGGGTGGCGAGTTTTCAGCACGGCTTTCAGACGTACCGAACGTGCCTTTTGTTCCGATCAAGTAATGAATGTAAATGGCTGCATTAGTGGTCACGCCAGATAGAAGTTGGCTGAATGAGTTATTGAATAGCAGCTCTTGTGGCGTTCAGATTATAGTTATTTGTTAGCGCGACGTGAATCTTCTGATGGAATTTGCGGTGAGTGCGTTCGCCGTTCTGCCCCCTTTAACGACTGGTTATCGATCACGTTACACTCCATTAGCGAATTCCGTAATTGAATCGTGTTAGTCTCAATCAGCTTCTTCGCAGCCTGACAGATTTCTTGATGTTAATGTATTAAGGTATTAAAAGCTGTTCCCTTTTTGTGCTACTAATGATCTCATCGGTAAATCATGAGCAGAATAATCGATTTAATATTTCTAATTAGTACACCGATCTAAGTAGTTATAACTTTTTTGTGGGAAAATGGGGGCAGGTGGTTTGTACAGGCTACATGAATGGTTAATGTAGGCATCTGTCTTATTATCGCGATGAATCCTCTGTCAATTCTCTATAGGTCTGTCTATTCTCCACGGATGATTTGTAAACTGAGGGTAGTTCTCCTACGCGAGACAATTGGAACGTCTGCTCCTCCGAACGTTCGATTACAACACGATAATGTTGATTGAGTGTGCTGCTTGACGGATTTATGCTCGGTCTCGTCGGCTTTGATTGAACGTGCCCGCTCCTATCTGCGACAATTCGCGTTTGGAATAAGTATCGAGCTCGAGATATATATTCCATGAGAACTCGATACACGGAAACCGTTCCTATTTTTAAAGCGTTTTAAGCTGCTATTAATGTAGGATTTCCCTTAATTGTCTGAATTCTTGGGCGAATGGGACGCGGAAATGGAGGTCTTATTAAAGATTGAGGCCCGGTTAATATTAGAATAACACAATTTCATGTAATTAGGTCTAAGTGATTGAACAAAGGTATAAAAGGATGAAAATAAAATCTGTAAGCACGCGACTATCCTTTTGGACGACCGGTACGCAACTCCCTGCTTTCGCCCGTCTCACGCGCGACAATCCCGGCGCGCTTTTCGGTTGTTTAGACGACGGGTATATATAAAGAATATTATAAATATTCTGCGCAAACCGTTTACCATGCTTGTAAATTTCACAAAATTCAGGATCGATTCCTCTATTCTCTGTACTTAATGGATAAAGACAAATTGGGTCCATTTAGAGAAAGGATTTTTGCCTGCATGAATTCTTTATACAGTTTTGCTAACAGCCTGATTCCACGGCGAATCTCTTTCGAGTTTCGTTCTCGAGTAATTCTGTACAGCACTGCGCGATTAATACATAGTATTAATTACGCCCCGTCGAACAATTGCGACGGCATGCAGGAGCAATCGCGACTCGTATTGTAGTTATAATGTTCAAACTAGACTGGGCGTAAGTGGATCTTAACGTATCATTGAACGATCTTAACGAGGCAGACGAGCGGTTGCTGCTCTGCAGGGAGGAAACTTCGGTATCCTCGAGTGTACTCGAAGTCCATCTTAAGTAGTCATTAACGGATGCGCCGCGTAATGATACGTGCTTCAGAGGGGCCTGATCCTTTGACTGACGTCTATACGCGCCCCAACAATGGCTAATAACAATTAGCGAGCAATCATGGCTCGTCTAGCGCACGCTGTCGCTTATACGATCAACGGCGACGAGCAGTTTTCGAGAAAACGACGACGCCACTGCTGGTGTTGTAGAATATTTTACCGGGAAGTGGACACGAGTATAGATAAACAGAATTACGAGAGGCTGTCTGACTCGAAGATTTAATGCGCTTCTTTTGTGACACGCTACTTATACTTTGTCGAGATTCTTTGTGTTCTTTGTACTCCTTCATTCTTTAATCCTCTTAATCTTTGACTGTCTGTATAGTCGTTTGACACTGTGCGTTGCCCATTGTGACTTTGCCTCTCTGATTCTCATCCTTTGGCAGCCTGGCTTTGCCACCCTCTTCTGTTGTGTTTGAATTTCAGTTTAGCTCTTAGACTATTTGAGGCTGATGCGTTTTGCTGCCCACCACTCAGGTAAATTGCATCAATAATTGAAAAGGACAATTAAAAGAAACGGGAAATGGACAGATTGAGAGAAAATGGTCGCAGGTGGGAGAAGGTAGTGGTAAGTATTTAAGGTGTCGGCGTGGCTATACGACCTTCTATGAGGTTCCACCGCGAAATATTCCTTCAACATTTCGTTGAAACTTATGATTTCGAATGGGGGCTCACGGAGCAGCTTTAACGAGCCAATCAAGCAGCATCAGCTAGCAGGAAGTTTAGCATTCTCGGTCGAGCCCAAAGGGGATCCTGAAAGCCTTATTACCTCAGGGCTAGCCTTGGAAGTTGGCTTTCCAAAATCCTTGATCTCGTGATGGCACTGGAACAAAGCGTTCCCCTCTTTACAGGCCACTGCGCAGTCAGAATCGTAAACGCGTGAAATGCGACCGATTTCGAAAATTCATTTCCACGACCCTGGCGATATCCGACTTTAATTTACCGTCCATCCGCGGCGCACTCGCGCATTATTAAGGATATTGGTTCCTGGGCCTTTGCCTCGCGCGTAGGCATCGTGTAATATCCTGCGTTACTCCCTGCTAATATATAGGTGTGTATATACAGCTACCAATCGACTATTCAGATATTACTTGTGTGCGTGCAATTCTGCTGGGTAAGTATGTAGGGGAGACCGGGGCTGGTTGTCCCAAGGGGTAGGTTGACGAAAAATTTACTACGCACCTAAGTAAATATTTTTTCTTCAAGATTTTATGTTTTCACGCTCCATATAGTTACGATAGAATAAATGTTAAGGGACTATTTTAAACTTTGTTTAGTAGACGATTTATTGACATAGTATTTTTGTTTATACATAAATAATTAACGGTTATATAGATTATTGAAGTGAAAATGATCGGTCGGGACTGGTTGACTAATAACGTTAATAAGGTTTAAATTATTATTTTGTTATTCAGAAAGCGATTTTTATTTTTTGTTTAAATGTTATAAATATATTATTATTTATGTTTAAGTTGAACAAAAATTTCAATTTATTATTAAAATATGAAGGAAAGATAATTAATATTTTATAATGAAACAACTCTTGTGACTTTGTGTTACTGTATTACCACTCAGATAAGTTGGTAATAATATTTTTGTAACTGATTGTACCTATAGTCAACCTACCCCATACTGTAAGTCTACCAACCCTGATCATGGGGCTGGTTGACCAGCACGGAAGGTGTTAGAAAAACATTACGATACCTTAATTGTTGTCACATTGAGTCAACTTTAATAATTTAATCAGGTAGCCACATGTATGCCCTATAAAATATACTAACCGGTTTAATGATATTTCGTCCACATAATTTATTAAAAATCAAACACTGAAAAACTGGCCTACCAGCCCCGGTCTACCCTACCGTAAGTGTGCAAGAGTATTCGACCATTGGATTAGAAATCTCTTCTATTCGATGTAAATGAATTGACAAATGAAAGACATGGGAGCTTTTCAAACAATAAAAGGACGTGTCAATATTGAATACAAGAACTCCCTTCATCCGTCTCTTATAAATAATTTCACAAGACCCTTGCGATTATATTTGACATTTCAATCTACACTCCGTAATAATTAAAATTCAATAAATCTACTTTAAAATTCAAAAATATTTCTGTTGCATCCTACTCGCTCCTGATTGCTTACAGAGATACATCAAGTTGAGGATAAGCTCGAGCATCAATGGCAGTTCGATACATTACCCAATCGAAAGTCCACATTCATCAGACATCACAATTTCCAACTAAAGCATTAATCACTTAGTCTACCTCCCCGTTCAAAGCCCAGCACTAAACTAACGCATTAATACGGCACGACGCAGCCGCCGCGTGCAATTGAATTTTCTGAAATTCCATCAAGCACGTCGCCGTAGAATCCGAGCAGGCTGAAGGAGCCGCCCCGTCGTCTACACACCCGTGGCGTCTTCGCGGAAACTGTGCCGGATTTCGAATAAAGTTCGCGCCATTAAAGTGGCCCAGGAGTTTCTCGCGGGGCTCGGCGTGCTTGCTAGGCAGACGCCGCTTCCAGGGAGAATGTAATTGAACGAGGCAGAAGTAATCGGGGGGGGCCAAGTGTTCCACTGCAGTCCGATAATCCTTTCATAATCAATTCCGTGTAACGCGCCGAATAGCGGCATCAACGTCCCTGGGAAATCGGGTCGTCAAGCTACGGACGAGACGCGGGATCATTCTCTGTACGTCATGCGTGAAACTCCGGGTCTGACGAATACCAGTAATTCCGCAAGCGTTCTCATTGTATCGGTGCTCGATTTCCAGCTACCCCTCGCTCGATCCCTGCCCCGCCCTCCGACGCCTTACCCTCAATGCTTCCGCCTATAACACGGTCCTGGATCAGGTTAAATTCCCTTAATCAGGTGGACTTGCTATTTCCGTCACGGGAAAAATCATCTGATGCCTGCGGTCGAGTGTTTGCCGCGGGTTTTACTGCGCCGCGGGACGGGGAATTTAACGAGATACTCGACGCATCAGTGTGAACGGATTGGGTGTGTATCACGGTAAGTTCAATGTGTTTAGGTGGTTGGGATTTCGATAGTATGAGGGACAAGCGATGGGCAAAAAGAAGTGTGAACGGTGGCGGGTAAAAGGTAAGTCAACATATTGCACATGGTTGAATTTGTCTTTTTATTGGCTAGAACCTTACACTAATGAAAATTACGTCATCCCATTCGAAACGTCGAGGACCTTGAAATTTCCGAAAATATGAGGTTCAGAAAAAAATCATCACAATAATTGCCCCTCCGAGGCAAACATGTTCTACCTTAGGCGTTTTCTCGTATCATTAAAAACAACGGACATATTTTAGCTTTAAATGGTAGGTGATTCGCCCCTCTATTTAACTCCCTCTGGTTATTTCATTCGAAGGTGAGACCGGCTTTTATAATATCTCGCGTAACGCTCACGCAAAACGTTCGCATGAATTCATTTCTACGCGGGGAGTTGTACGACCGGGGGAATATGATTAATTCGAAATCTAAATGTCTGCAAGCTCATACCGCCGTGCAATTAATGTCAGAGTTATTAGTAACTCTAGAACACACCGCCTCGTTTAATTGCAACCTTTATTACGTACGAAAAGGTTAACATCCGTTTCAAGAATACCGTGATAGCGAGGGAACGATAATAAATGCAACCAGTCAACTTCCATCCGCTTAATTGTCACTCGTAGTCTCCCTGAAGAGACAGAGGGGGACTCTAACGCGACAAATGAAAACTCGAGCGGCCACGCCGCTACGTGTCGCGAATAACGGGAAAAAGGGAAAAACTCGGCGGACTTATTGCCTCGGGACGTTCTAATGACCCAGGGCGTCGAACTAATCATCGCCGCCTCATTGATCGATGGTCCGTTCGCGAAGGGCCGGGGGAAACAAATTTAGAACGAACGTGGCTAATTAGCGCCACCCCTCCGCCGCCCACGCCCCTTCACCCCTCCCTGGTCGCCGTATTTCTTCGACCTGCGTCACGGGCCGAGGCTTCCACCATTCCGCGGCGGATCGTGACGGGACGTTTAAAAACGTCGGAGGGAAACGTAGGTACTAGACGGTTCAGCGATAACGAATGAATAATATTAAGACAGTTTGTTCGTCCGTGACGTTTATATTGCTGACGATAACAGCGGAATGTGGAATAATACATTATTCGTGGCGCTGCAGTGCGCGAGGAGAGACGCAGTAGTTAATGCTAGACTTGATCAGACAAAGGAGAAACGTACCTACCTTGCGATGCGCAACAGTATTACAGAAATAGAGTCCCATGCGAAGCAAATTTTGAATGGATATTTTTATAAACTGCTTCTCTATTATTCCCTTTGTTGGTCAAAGTGATCGTGCACACAGAATGATCCAGAAAACAAATTCAAAGAGCATATCAGGGATACCTGGGTATAATACACCCAGGAATAAGAAGCCCAAGAGAATTCTCAGACCCTTGTAATTCGTTCGCGCATATGCATCTTGCAAGGCTGGCTTCCCGTTCCTTCCCTTCCTTCAGCGAGGGTAAACGGCGAAGTCAGGGGCCACTTCGGTTTGACGGATACCGCAAATTCGTCGAGCATTGTTTAGAGCGTATCGATCGCAGCTGCCGCACAGGGGGATTATTCCGCGCGTCTTGCCGACGCTGGATTTTATTTGCAGAGCGGGGGCGGGCGATAAATTCGCCGTCAATAACGATCGCGGCCCGTTGCGAACCGATGGACGCAACAGATGTCGCGCCTCGGCCGGGAACGCGTCTACGTATCCAGGCACGCATAACAGCCGAGTGCACCACGCGCGTCACGCACGCACGTAGGCCCGTGCACGAAGTAATCGAATAACGCTTCGACGATAAACTATCGCCTCGCCTCGTAAACCCTACGTTCAATCGACCCAAATTACTTTGCGGTATCGCTTGCTGCGATGGAGATAGAACGTACGACGCGTAACGGGCTGCTCTCTTGGTTTACGCTTCCGTTCGGATCGCGCCGAGGGCTGAACGGGCCTGTAACGCGACGCTTTAACCATTCATTTCCTTTCGACGTGTTTCGAGTGTGTTTCCACACATACAACGGGTAAAACTGTAATCCCGCGCTATTGTTTACTCGCGTCGTTTCCCCGCTTTCCGGCGCAACACTCCTTCACGGGCATTCACGAAGAGTGGTTTAATTAGTCGAAAGGCGAGCGACGGACGGTAATTGGCACGTAAAAGCAACAGGGATGGCGTTCCCCCTTTGCGATACTTCGACAGGAAATATAGCGTTGGATATATTGTTTCTTATCGATCACGCGAATTAAAAGAAATTCCTGTAAAGTAATCATCCGAAGATGAAGTGTATTATCCGATACATAAATGGCATTGTTTTAAATTACCAATTATTAGTTAGAAGAAGATGACGTATTGTTTCAAATTTAAGAATCAGTTTATAAGTTTTCTAAAGTTGTATGCAAATTTCGTGTATTGAAATTATTTTCTCTGTCTTATTTATATCTTACATGATTTTTAATAAGACTGTATATGCCTTTTCTTGAGCATTTGTGTTTCAATTAATCTATACAGAATCACATGTTCGGCAAAAAATAGCGTCGAGCACTATAGATCCAGAAATGTGGCGAGATTTTGTTACCGCTGAATCTAACGAGGCGCGTACACCATCGTGAGAATTCAACTCCGCGTTGTTCCATGGTCGATTCATTTGCGCCAGCATTGCTTCATATATAAATTTTACGGTGCTTTATTCATGCTCGTCGTGTAGCTCGTTACGAACGCACGGGAGTACATACTGCATGTGTAACTCGTTGCAAGTTTAATCACGCGTTCTTCCAATTGCTCTCTTAATTCGTGTCTCTTTTATCGGCGATTCGATCGTCGAAAGGGTAACGGGCGCTCTAAAAGATTCGTCAAATGCTGTTTAATAAAGGATACCATTGTCGCGGGAATACGCGGCGTTATTTACCGCGTGGCCTTTTAATGCGCGCCTAATAATAAATTTTAATTAAACCGGATTACGGGCAACGGAGGAGCCCGTCTCGCTGTCATTGTCCTCTTGATCGTTGTTTTTCAATGACTAATTACGGGCGAGGTATTAATTACTACGCCATTTCACGGCGCGCTCGTGCAAATAGCCGTGAACGAAAACACGCATTCCCGTCGAACAATGTCGGAAAAGTTTTCGCGTGGTTCATTGTGAGCGCGCGTTGCATACCGGCGAAAGAACTATGATTAATCGCGTGTATACCTATGCGATTCGGGGGAGGTGGAGGCGGAGAAATAAATAGAAAAAGGAAGGAAACCAGGGGGAAGGGAGAAATTATTTCACGTTTCGTTTTTACGGTGTTCTTCGCCGTGACATATTCCGCTCGAAATTGCCTGGCAAACTTTTGCGTCCCGCCGCGTAATATTGACCTCGGATAGTCGCGCGTAAATAAATATGATTAATTGTAACATCGCGAGGGACTTTTTCGACGGTGCCGGGTCGTTTTGGCCTCGCGAAACAGCACGCCCCAATAAATCATCCCCGTGACCGCGCTGATTTATGTATCGATTGTTCCGCGCGCTCTATTGAAAACGCGAGTATCATTCGCGGGGGTCGACGCCGACGGAAGGTGGGACGCGGCGAGCATCCACCGATTTCACCGACGTCGTCACGTTGTTGCCGATAATTTTCTAACCGTTTCATCGGCGCCGCGCGAAAGCTGAGAAAAACCGCGTTGGATTAGTCTGGCTTTTCAGCGGGAAATGGAATTCAAAGTTGAAGGAGCGGGTAAGCATTTCTCTGAGACGAGACGCTTGGCTGGGTGAAGCCGAAACAGTTACCCAGATTTATTGTTATCCGTTATCTGTATTTGGAGAAATTTTTACGTACACATTTCTTGAAGAATCACTAAGTGGTCTTCTCTGTCTCCGCGCTTGATTGACAGAGTTCTCTGAAATCTTCGAGATCTGTTGCTGTAGGCAGCTAAGAGGAGTTGCGCACAAAGCGTACAAGTACTAGAGGAATAATGCCTCATTGTACCTAGTATACTACAAACAGCTGAGGCGAAGCTAGAGTAGTAATAGGAAACCCCAATAACGGAGCAGTATTCCGGTGACGGAGTACCCGAAAATCAGAGAATAAAGTCAACCCGTTCCATCAACTGCTCGCGATCCCGAAACTTGATTAGACTTTTGACGCGGGTTACCTCCGTATTCACAGGCTGCTCGAGCAAAGCGCGACACGCTCCACGCGAGTCGTTGCCGAAACCCCGCGCATTCCATCACGCGACAATGTCATTACCACGAATTTGTACGCGTGTACCGACACAGGGGGGGCGCTGGTGGGGAGCGGAGGAGGGGCTGCGTTACTTGCCATCCCGCACGAAATCAAACGTTGTTTGCCACCGGTGCTCCCCGAAACGCCACTTTAAAGTCGCGACCGTGGGGCTAAAGTAAATTTCGCGGCTTTCAAAAGCGGCACCAACTCCGACCGGATGTTCGGCAATGAGTAAGCGATGCGTGAACCGGCGCCGTGCGAGCGTCGCCACCGGAAGCAGCCCCTATTTGTATTGCCGCACCGCAACGATAGCGCATACCGCACGCTAATGTTAAGCCTACGCGGGCTCCTCGCCGTGATTTTATTGGCGCGGCCAGCACGCGGTCCGTGGTTCCCATTTTTCAACGGTACGCGACGGCCTTCACTGTATTTTCAACCTTTCAAAACCATTTGCAGGGGAATTTCGATAGCCCGGATCAGCGACACACCCGCGGCCGGGCGAGCCCGGTAGAAACCGATGGAGAAAAACTTCGCCCTTCTGTCGTGAACGCGGCAACTCACTCGCAAAGTGCGATTGAGGACCTAGCAGCGAAGGGAGTGCAACTCCATTTCCCCCAGTTTTTGAGTTATGACGCGTAGTATGTTTGGTGCACGTTTGATGCAAATCCGATAATAAATGAGCGATTTATTGCAAATTTTGAATTTGCACCCATTACTGTTTTGCGCAATACGAATGCTCCAGATTTGAAAATAGAAATAAAACTTATCAATTCAGTGACTACTATTTATTCCGTGAAAATATATATTGTTCAATTAGTGTTCTCTTTTCAATGTTAAGTCGAAGCGATAATTTTATAGACAGTTTTTTCTAATTTACTAGAAGTTGGTAAAGATGGAGCTGCACTCCTCTTGCTGCGAGGTCCTCAATTGCAATTGTTTTCTTCATTTAATGCAGCCATGTGCGACCATATGGAGCCACTTGTGTTTTATTTTATGACCTCAGTCATGTTCATAAATATAGAAGGAATGAGAACAATGGGGTGCGTAGTGGTCGAATTCAGTTGAAAATGCCAGGTGTGCGAGCGCATGGCGAATATGTATCGTTGGTTCTTCTGGAAATTTTGCGATTGCAGTGGCAATATCACTGCGTGCATTAATAACCAGCCATTTGTACAGTGAATAAAGAATCGTTTCATATTTGCAATTTTACGTGGCAGCCGCTGTGAATGCCTGTAGTAGTAGCGACATTTTGAAGGAACTCGCTTCAACTGGATTTCGCCCGAAATCCTTCAGAGCACCGAAGTCAAGTGTACTTTCAGCGATGAAAAGAATCGAGCGTTATTCCGATGCACAGATATTGGAAAGCATTGCTAGAAAATCCTCTGCGATATCGACGCGGCCTGAAGTATCCTCGCGGATGATCGATCGTTCACGCTGCATGTCCAATCGTACCGCAGCCGTTTTGCAATCGCACGCATGTTAACGTGCACTGCGTCGTCCTGCGTTATTGCTTCTGACGCAGTGTAACCACAGAATTTATACGGAGCTTCCTATATGCAAATGGACGGCCCAACGTCCGAAGCTTCGAGCTTTTAATCGTAACTGCCAGCTTAACCAACCGGCGAATTCGTCGGCGCATCCGACATTGAAACCGTTTCCATGTAATGCTGGAAAATCGTCGTCCTCGCGTTCTGATCCTGTTCGCGCGTTCGCGACCATTTGCGAATCGTAACGCGACCGCTTCTTCCCTCCCTTTCGTCCCTCATATTCTTCTTCCGCCGCTCGTTTTTCACCTTTCTTTCAGCGAGAGATCCCGAGTGGGAATTCTCGTCGAATTGAAAGCTCCGCCCCAATTGTTCAATCGCTTTAATTCGATGGCGGGACTCGCGGGACAGATTTTCGGGTTTAATTAATGCTCGGTTTAATTAAAATTATTATACTCGGCTTTCTCGACCAAAGCTCAGATTTTAGCCGTGTCACATGCTTCGGTCTCCCTTTTTTTTTTACTGTGTATTTGTGCGACCTCGTTCATTTGAAATAGCAACGAGAGTTTCAAGCGCGCGCGTCAACGTGCCCGGTGCATACTTCGTTTTGGATAGGCCGAAACGAAAGGTTTTTAACTCCATTCAAATTCAACGATTCGGAATATTGCACGCGCAGACTAGCTTGCCTGGTGTAAATGTTTGTACAGGAAGTTTGGCGAAGTAAACGTATCGCGAAATGTCGAGAAGGATATCGGCGAACTTCTTGTTGCAGGGCGATATTTTATTCAAACGGAAGGAAAAGTTATTGTTAGGTCGAAACAATGTGTACGGAAAGCTGAAGGTATGCATATTCTTCCAGGGTACCTTTGTGAGCCTTAGATTATATATTTTATAAGGAATTCTTAATAGCGTATGATAGTATTGTACACTGTACATATTCTTCCAGGGTACCTTTGTGAGCCTTAGATAATATATTTTATAAGGAATTCTTAATAGCGTATGCTTGTCATATCAGAAGGAACCCGGTTCACGCATGTAGAATGAGCTCATTGGTTCCGAGGGAGCGTTGGTTGGGATATAGCCAATAGTAGCGTAGAACAGGTCTATGCGCAGGTTCCTTCTTATATGACAGAGTATATATATATAGTATTGTACACTGTACATTGATAATAAAAGCTTCCAGTAAACAAACAAACACTGTTCTCCTAACCAACTTCAAAGACAACACTCCGCTTACTAACGAAATTCATGAATTTGCAGTGACCTACTTCGTTCGCCTAACGGAAGCTCGCGAGAATTATCTAGGAGGGATGCTTGGAACACCAAAATGGCGGCTGGTTCCTTCTACGATGCCAAATCATCATCCTGAATATGAAACGCAACAAAGCGAAGCGTCTACCAATCCTATCCACGAAGACTGAAACGTCGCGACGCCGCGAGCTTCCACGATTCTAAACGGTTACCCACGCGAGGCCTCCGAGGCCGCCACCCTCGTGCAGAGGATCCTTACACGCGAAATCGGTGGCGGCGATCAATGGGGCTGGCCGAGTAGATCGGGGCTGATGGGCAGAACAGACGGCGAAGCTTGGCCACGGCATTCAACGGGGCTAACTCTATCCGAGCAAATTACATTTCCATCCCCCTACGTGATAGGTGCAGCAAACATGCCCGTCAACGTCCGACCGAGTTTCTACCTGATTAGTTACGCTCCGCGCGGATTATATTTCCAAAGCGATTAATTAACAAAGTTTTCACGGGGTCACGTATGACTGTCGCGAACCGTGTCACGGTATCGAGGGGGGATTGGTAGCTTCGTGCGGAGGTTAGAGATCAGGGGGTGCGGGTGGCTGGGGGCGGAAAAGGAAAATGAAATTTCTTGCGACGAAAGCCGGAACTGTGGACGTCGCGGATACCTCGAGGCGCACCTTAATGGAAACTGTCGCCCGAAATGTCCATGATAAAGTCGACCAGGCCGACCAATCGCACGTTTCGCTACTTCCAATGAGTATTTAACTATCCACACATAAATCGAGTCGAACTTCCCGACTACACCCCGCGGTATTCATTATCCATTTCCGCGCGAAGAAAGTTGGGAACGTTGATCCTGGTCTTTCGAAGAGAATGAATAGAAACTGCTTTGTCTGAGGATGAATTAAAATGCGTGGGGGTAGTAGACGCGTCAAGCTTTCCCGCGTTTCTGTGTCGTTAACGTCGCCTCGCTAAGCTTCCCGGGGCGGAAGCAACGAAGTTGCTATATAGTTCAGACTCGCGGCGTGAATTAGGGGAATTTGCATGCAATGTTTATGTAATTTACATGTAACGTTTACGTAACAAGTAGTGGCGCGGAACTGGTACCGCAGCAAGTTTATTCCGACTGATAGTTTTCAGGTTTTGTTCTTCGTGGATGCTATGCGGGCTTGTTTCTAATTTAATTGCTTTATATGAGGTGCTTCTACATTGCACGCCCAAACTTTACTGCTATATTTTGGTGATTATATTGATAGAAAGATAACAAGCTTCACCTGGTCGGGCTATTAGCATTGAAAGTTGTACGTTCGTGGAGAGATTTTCATTTAACGAATCCGAGAAAGTAAGTGGATATAATAGTAATTAGATACCGAATCGTGACAACAATAATTTTAATAATCACATAAAGCTATCTTCCTTACTCAACGAGTTTATTTCAATCACTTTCTGTAATGTACAACTTTGATAGTTTATATTTCAGAATGAAAGCACTTGTGGATCTATTGTTATCAATATGCTTAACAGACTACGCTGGTAAAGTTTAGTCAAACACTTTAGAAACTACTGCATATACTGACACCAACACTAACAATGGCTAAGTCACAAGTTGAACTCCTCACTTAGGTGAAATTCAGAGAATTATCCTTTAAATAGAGGCTCCAGTGATACATCAATGTCAGAAATTAGCGATAATGATCCGCACTAGATGGTAGTTCTTCAGATACTGCAGCCAGTACAGAATTAGGCTGCTCAAGAATTTTAATGTCTTGCGCGAACGTGTGAGGGTAAGAATTTCGCGATGCAGGTGGATAAATACAAGAGCGAGTGTCGTCCATGATAAAGTTGCCCGGGCTGACCAACGGTAAACTCCTCCACTGGTTCCGAGCGTATGTACGAGCCGCCAGGTCGTGTTACGGTTTTACATCAATGGCTCACCCTTCGAAATATTTCGCGATAACCACGTCCGAGTAAACCAGATATCATTTAATTACCGCGTAAACCCGGGCAAACATTTTGTTTCGTTCGTTACGGTTTAATTGCGAGCACGTCAGGCACATTCTCATACACCGCACGCGTGTGTTGCCATATGTAAGTACGTGGCGCGGGTAGCATACAATTGACATTGAAAAATGAATTACTTCTGTAGTGAATACTGTTCCGTTCTAAGAAGTTCATCGAGAAGAACTATTATAAACCATACACCCCCGAACAAGCCGCGAGAATCTCAATATCCCCGCTCCCTCCCAGGAGGACATTTCCTCAGCCCAACAAACTCACCAAACTCTGCCAACGAATTTTCAAAAGCTCTTTACTCACCCAATCGAAAAATGCTGCCCCCGCACGGGTACAGCAGGGGCTGGCTGGTTGTTATCCTCGACGGTAGCGCCTCGTTACACATCCGATCGCCTCAGGATCGTTCCCCGAACTTGCATCCAAGACCCATCATACGAAGCATCCCCTTCGTCCCAAGGACAGTCCTCATTCCGTGAATCTTCCACCAGACTTATCCTCCCTCGGTTTACCAGTGTTCCCCTTCGGTTACTTTCGCGTCGATGTCACACGTGATCTCGGATCTCGATCCGTAGACACCCGCAAGCGTTCTCTGGATCACGCCGAGAGTTCACGAATCGCCCGTTGGGTCGAACAGCGTGACGACGCGCGGCGAGGGGGGTCAGGAGCGATTGGTTGGCAAAACAAAAACGACTATAAGGGGAGCGATGTTGCACACGCGGTGGCCAGTCGCAGACTGAACTCGCGATCCGCGAGTAGCATCGATTTCGATGGAGGGGGAAGGGACTACGGGCCGTGTGGCAGGTGTGGAGGGGTGAGTGCCGAGGGCGCGGTGGGAGGGCGAGGCAACGAGGGCGGAAGGGACGAGGAGCGGATGAGGCGCGACGAGAGGAGCAGTCGGCCTACACACGCGTGTCTAACGGCCGCGCTGGACGAGAGCTTATTTTGCTCGGGTGAGAGAGCTACTCTGCCCGCGAGAGACCCGACTGGTAGGCGCGAGAGTAAACTCCCGAGCACCGACTGCCGCCGGATGTAGACGGCCTGGCCAGCTCCACGCTCGGATGCGCAGTGGTGCACGCCGATTCGAGCGTCGGCGACGGGCCGCCCGCTCTCACCGACCAGACTTGTCCTTTTGCCTTGTTCGACCTTAATCCGTCCGCGTGTCCCCCGTCCTACCCCGCCGTTCCCGTCCTTCCCGATGCTCCTTTTCCCGCCAATATTGGCTTCCCCGTGATTGCATTATCGCTAGCTGGGGATTTTCGACGAACCTCGTTCAGTCGATGGTCGATGGTGTTCTGGCGACGATAGCGGCGATCCAAGGCCCGCTTCGCACCTGCTCAATTCATCCGGCGATTATTTCGCGATTGTTGTCGAGGGTGTTTGCCTTATTCCACCGTTTTTCCCCCTTGCCGTGGCAACGAGGATGCTTGAATTACGAGGGCGTGTGGGAACGGAGGGTGGTTTTGTGGGTGAACATTTTCTTTCAGATTTCTTCCTGTTTCCTAATTCACTTTCCTATGAAATATACTACCCCTGCCGCACAGAGGGTTATCAAGTGGATGCAGCCAGTGTTGTCGTTAAGGGCACATTCACATACCACAGGCAGAACACAGTAAATCAGCAGGAACATCACGTTCAATCATCAAAGAACATAGTTAGACACCAGTCATTACCAATTCAAAACACATTCAGAGCACAGCCCGGTTAGAATGCCTGTGTCTGCTGTAATTTGTTAACAAATGAATTCTATACAGCGACCGTCGAGCTAGATATCATTAGGACAAACACGTGCCTTATCCGTCCTATCTCCGCGCTAGAAAAATTGTAGGAAACATCCTCCATCACTCTTGCTTTCTAATCGTCGTAATCACCGAAAACAACCCCTCCTCTCTCCACTATACACGCCAGCGTCCAACCCTGCTTTATTGACGATTCCCGAATCGTAGGAGGGGGCTGAAATCCCAGGAGCCATGGCGGTGCGTGCTGGACCGGAAAGTCTAGACCGTAAGGTACGCAGCGAGCGGAGCCAGGGAAGCGTAGAAACGATTCTGCGATTTCTCTCAGCTTTTCAGCTTACTGGCTACAATATGCATTTAATTAAAGGGGCACTAATGGGACGATACAACTCTTACGGGCGTTCAAATTCTATCTCTTCGCGTCACCCTTTTACGAACGGTCCATATTCTGTTCCCACCATGAAACACGATATTCGACAGGGGCGAATTTCGTTCGCAGAAAAGCACACCTACACCGCTATTAATTCTATAATATCTATGAACTGAATGCAGGTACTTTGCCGTAACTATATCCTCTTAACACGAATTCAACTCATTAGCTTGCCGAGTAGCTTTGAAAACCGAGATCCGTTGTCAAATCTTGCAAGACCTCGCGAACTAGTCATTAAAGTGGTGATCTACGAATCAGAGGTCGGTGCTCGTTCTGTTTCTAAACAAGTAGGGGATTTATAGACTCCTGTTTCCTTCCCGCGAATCGTTTGCCGTGAGAATTGCGAATATGGAGGATTTTCAGCGGAATTTTACTGAGGATGATATTTCGTTTTTTATTTATATTCATTGCGAGGGTTTGGCGGGGGAATCGTATATTGTTCGAGCAAGAGCACGCGTGGCGCTGAATGGCTCGCTAATGCTAGGGTTCGTCGGCCGCGATTGTGGATCGACGCACGTCGCCGACGATAATCGTCGATCAACGACGGATTCAACGTTACGCGTGGTCGACAAAGGCAAACAGCGGTTGTCCGTGGTTCGTCAATCCGTTTGCCAACGTTACGGCGCGACCCCTAAAATCACGGCGACCGCCAAACGAATATCCTTTCGCGGTTTCGCGGCGGCCCGTTCTCCTTTCTTCATGGCCCCGCGATCGATTGTCGGGCTCACTGTTTCTCGACCTTGCTGCAACGATAGGTAAACTTGTCGCGCAGCGCTGCTAACAGATACCTCGATATACAACAGATTACCAACAAATTCAAGCATTATTCTTCTCCTTGACATATGTTATGGGTAGAAAAAGAGACACGTATCTACTTTTTTTTGCTCAATTTCAATTTTAAGAGCTGAAACAGCCTCTCAAATTTGCTAAAAATAGCAATTTTGTTAATTACCGATTTTCGAACTTTGCGAAGCTCTTTCACCCCTTAAAATTGAGATTGGGCAAAAATGAAAAATAAGTGGCCCCTGGAGTTTTGTACGTAAAGGGTGATTCTACTTTGGACCGCCGAAAAATTAAGCTATTTTTAAGCATATTTTTCTCAGTAAATGCATCATATAATGAAATAAATATTTTTGTATTTATTAAGCTACTCTTATATTATACAAACAAAAATTAAAAAGAATTTTTGCCATTTGTTTTAATTGTTTTTTTACATTGTTAATATGGCACCTAAAAAGAGAGGTATGTTCATGGCGTAGGTGATTTCCCGGCTCAGGCTTATCTGAAATAAACATTTCCAAAAGATTCTTAATCTGTATGAGTGTCCCTTTAGTTTCTAGCTCAATTAACAATTTTGGTTGATATGTAACAACATGGTGCCGGTGTGAAAAAAGTTTGACAAAACACCCAAAAAGATGTATTCTCGAGTGTTCCACGAGAAAAATCTCGGTTATCTCTCGACAAAACTTGTTAATTGAGCTACGGGGTATACCGACACTCATACAGATTAAGAATCTTTTGGAATTTTTTGTTTCGGATAAGCCTGTGCCGGGAAATCACCTACGCCATGAACCTCTTTTAAACCTCTTTGAACCTCAATACCTCTTTTTTAGGTGCCATATTGACGCTGTAACAAAACATTAAAACAAACTAAAAAAAAATTTTTTAATTTTTTTCTATAATATAAGAGTAGCTTAATAAATACCAAAAATATTTATTTCGTTGTATGTTGTATTTACCGAGAAAAAATCTTTACAAATAGCTGAATTTCAAAGTAGAATGACCCCCTTAACAACATATCTCAAGGAGAAAAAGAATTGCCACCGTGTACCTCAATAATATACCTTGTGAAAAGAGTACATAAGATACCAAAGAAACAACTGCCACAATCAAGTTACATTATCCTGAAAAAAAATCCAATTCCACCCTGTTCGACTTTATCTTGTCAATTACGGGCTAAATTTCGCGCTTCATGATTTTCCTAACAACGGCATCTCGTTTTCTCCCCGTATAATCCCAATTCCCTTTCCACGCATTTCGACGCCGGCCCGGGTTCGTCCAGCAGGTGCGAATAACAGTAAATAAGGGGCAACAACGGGGGATGATGTAACGAATCCCGAAAGAGCTTTCATTAAGTCCCTTAAACATCGGGATCCCAGTAGTGCATAAATTGGTGGTGTTATTGAGGGGGGAGTCGAAAATTGGCAACCCTTGCGCCTTGCCGCGTAGTTTCTTCGGGTGTGGACCAGACACACTGTCTTCGCGTGTGTGAAACGGTGTTATCACGAGCGTGTGCATAAATTTGGTAAGAGGACCCGCAGGAATACGATATCGCGACGGAACGTTGGGATATTCGTAAAAAGGACTGGCACAGTCGGCCGGTTCCAATTAAGCTTACAGGCTCACCCGCTTCTAGACAAACACGAGGCGCTGTCCGAGCGTCCCGACGCCCTTCCCGCACCACCGACAGCATGCTGTATTAAATATTCGTCATATAAGGCCGGTGATATATACTTCGCTAAGCGCGCTGAAAGGGTTGGATCGGCCTGACAACGACGCTGCCGGCATTCCCCTTCGCCCGCCAAGAAACGCTTGAATGACGTTCACGTGTCCTATTGGAAACATATGAAACTGCAGCCTTGTCCGTTTAAACGAAATTCTGCAAATGATCTGGCGGAGGAGATGGAACGCTTCTGGGGGATGTTTGAGAGTTGCGGGACCGGTTGAAGAAATGTATAGTTTTCGAATCTCAAGCTCGGGGAGCATGGGAACATGTATAAAGCTCACGTTTCCGCATCGGATACGTAGTTTTATGAATCGTGATGGATCATGCTGATTTTAAAGAAATTAAAATTTAAGGAAACTTGACCAGTAATCTCTGCAATCATTTCTCTAAGGGCACAGACGGAATAATACACAAAGCCGTGTAATTCGTAATGCAATTAGACAGCGAGGCACAAAGGAAGATGAGAGATGCTGCGAGATTGATTATCAATTCAAGCATCGTCTTCTTGGGCGCAAGCGTTCGTGAATTAAAAGCCGAACACCCTCCATTATTTCGAGTAAGTGTCCCTCTTCGTTCTTCCTCCCTGTAACGTTTCTTCGCGCTTTTGTTCGAGCTGCTTGCAATGCCAGCCTCTGATCACAAAGGGCACCAAGTAAACTTCCTGATCGATGGAATACCAACTTCTTGACGTCTCAGTATTGTCGCATTGCCCTCGTTAACCACGACCGCGCCTTAATTATTTTTGCAAATACCGAATTAGCACGTTTGCCGCCCCCCTGGTCGAAACTCTGACACGGCGAATCGGCAATGAACACGCGATGCTCGCGGGAATAAAGACGGGCTTGAAAATCCGAGAACGTGAAATTTGTGTTCCTCGAACGTAAACAACTTAATAGGTCGCAGTAATTGCTTCGCTTTCCTTATAAATTAACATTTCTAAATGCTCCTTCAATCATAGCGTACGATTCCAAAACAAACTTTGCTCGTGAAGCTACTTTCTCCACTTTTCTAATCGCTTACGCACTCATTTCTTCCCCACCCCAAAAAAAGAATCAATAACTTTTCTTAAAAAGCTTCAATTAAATAGTCGTCGTGGTAAAATTCTACCTGTAAATTTAAATAATTCGTAGACAGTTATTGTTTATAAGCCTCGCGAGGTCAACCAGCGCGCGATGCAAGGAGAAATCGACCTCCACACGCATCGACTCGAATTGACAGAATGATTTCCATTAGACCCGTAATTACGATTCCCCGTAAAACGACGGGTGGACGAGGCGCACGAATAAATCATGCACAACATGGGCGCACCGTGTAATCAGCGCATAATTCGAGGATCGATACGCGGTGGGAAGAGATGGGCCGGCGCTGACATCAGACGGTCAATTAGACGTAATGCGAAGAAAATTGTATGTAATGTCGACGGCCCGTTCGAAACACGGAGATAAATGCTTCACCGACGCGATCGGGGCCATCGCTTTACGTCACGATTTAGTGGAGTCGCGGGCGCGTTTAAGCTTACAAGGAAATCATTCCAACCTGAGAATTCTGATTTTTATTGAAACTTCGTGTGAATGTAGAATACATTGCAGTATACGAGGAGCAATTTTTTTCTGCAGAAATTTACTCTCAAGCGGTGGAATTAGCTCTTAAAGTTTTTCCTTAATACAACTTTATTTTTCAATTTGGTAGTTTAATAGAGCATAAAAAACTGAACAATTCTTATATTTAAAGTTAGGAGCATTAAAAGAACAAAAAACGCGATAGCTTTAAGGCCTGCTTTCACCCTTTCAAAGTGAATTTCCGTAGAAAACAAAAATTGATTGCTCCTTGCATTCACTACTACGTACAAACTTTGTGCAGAATATGCTCGGCTCACACGAAGCTTCATTAAAATCAGAATTTTCGGGTAGGGAACGTTTCCTTGTCAGAAAAATGCGCATAAAAGCCGCATAAAAATGACCAAGGATAATAGAAAATTGTAATATCACGATTACGAACTATGCGTACCTTTATCAGAAGCACGTTACGCGTTCACTGTTACAGGTGCAGGTTCGCGTGTGCCACGATATTTCATGTAAATGATTGTCGAACAGAGCGGCGTTAAATAATGCCAAGGGAGCCCGAGAGCAACGTTTCCATGAAAGTATTGATTAATGAATGCATTAGCAAGAACCGCGACCAGGAGTGATTGTTAATGCTCCATGCGGAACGATTGGAAAATACAGTGGAAGGCAAATATTTATTCCACGATACGCGGTTGTATTAATTCTTACCATTTGATTCGATTTCTCTGCGAGATGCTAATGAAAGACAATATCTGTTATCTATTCTGACCCCGTCGCGCAACGATTGCTGCACGGTTGCACCGTGATTCGAATAGCTTCGATAGGAAAATTAAAAATTACCTCAACGGTGCGGGGAAACATTGGCCACACCCAGCCGGCAGTGGGGAATTCGAAACGTTCTATAAAATATTTATACCCGACGAAATAATCCCCTGGCAACAACGCTCGACGTCCCATACACGGTGATCAGTGGCATTAATGATCCTTACTCAGAAACACTTTTTTTCGGGGATGGGATTAAAGTTCATTGCGAAATGAACCGTTGCCGAAATACGCTACTGCTCACCAATTGGAAATAGCAGGTTTTCGGGGAAACATTTTCGGGGGTGAAACATTTTTTAAGGGGCCTATATATGGAGCAGGATAACGCGAAATAATTTCGTGCAACCGCGGCAGGTTTTATGCGGTGAAATCCGTTTTTAATGAACAGATTTCGGAAATTAACGCGAAACTGCTGAAGCCAGAATTGTTGTAAAAGTTTTTCCTAGAAATTACTTCAGAGAGTTAGAGAGTCCTGCTGACTATTAAAATTTTAATGCTACCCAGGGAAGTATTCGCAAACAATTCACAAACCGCTTCGGTAGACCTCGCGTATTGATCAAGCCACGGAATCTCTATGATCGCACGTGTCTCGTAGCAGCATGGCTCTGCGATCAATTTCTCCGCTGATACAATGCTGCTGGTCTTCTCTATCGTCGCTACATTAGCAGGGAACAGAACACTGGGTCATTAAGGACACCACGCGTCATTAAGTCATACTCGGGTATCAAGCAGGGTATCGGATGAAATGCACATACGATATTAATAACGGCAGTATAATTCTACGTGACGGCGGAGAAACGGCGATATGAATGTTTTCCATTGGCAGCGCAGGTTAGGAGAAACTTGGACCAGCCAATTTGACGATATAAATTCACAAGGAATGCTTGTCATTGTTCCTCGCTAAAAAATCATTCAACGTTACGCGCATACTATCGAAACCGCGGATGTTTATCGAGCTGTTGCATTGTTCTTCTAAGCCGAGGGTCAGAATTAAAATGCATTTTAATTACCTCACTGTAACATTACGAAGCGTTTCCCATTCATAGGTTTTTCAATAGCCTCGTGTTCCTTTCTATCCCTTTCAATACAGCTTCTTTGTTCTCGCGGCGCTGCTCACGGACCAAATTTGTTCCCCGTATCCCGTGGCAGTTTCTGAAGGCCAAACAACTGCTCCTTTATCCCGGATTCCGTTCCCTAGCCGTGCAAGGGAGCAGGTGGAGAAACTGACGTACCGCCGCTCGTGAGGCGGGGATCCGTGGGGGGGCAGACGAGCGTCTCTTCATTATTCAAAGCTGAACGCGGTCATTGGTCATGGTGTCTACCGGCTCACGGAGCCGCTCGAGGTCCGACAATGCTTCTTTTACTGTTTAATCTGGAAGACGGAGAGGCTGGGACGCACGAACAGATCGAGACGAAGCTGATCGTTCCTGTCCAACGGGGAACGAAGGCGTTGCCACGGAACTGTACCACTTACGAAACCAGCTCAGAGGAGAAGGGAAGATTTCTCTCGAGCTCGAGGAACAGAAGCTGGCACCAAGATGGGGATTCTTTACTTAAAAAAGTAATCCCCCCTTCGAGTATACTTTTTATTCAAACTTTGTTTCGATTTCATTTTCACCCGCTCTCTATTCGGCTACGAAATACAGTACTTCAGCCGCGGTTTCGCAGGCTGGCGAAATTTAGCAGGGCCGCGTTGAGGCTAATGCTCGGCCAGCGTGGAATGCAAAGTAGGGGTTGAACAGATCGGGGCGAAAAAGGGTTGTGTAATTAGTTCCTTGTGTATGGGAAGACGGATACAGGACGGAGAGATCGGGGCAGAATGATAAAGGTGGAGGGAGAGGAAGATCAACCGGCGGCTAAGGGTTACGCTTAGGTGTTGGTGCACGAACGATGGACCGTCGGCCGCACCATGTGCTAACTTAACTGAAGGGATTACGAGCTTAGTTAATGGATGCCCCTCGTACGGTTCACGGGTAACCACTGTGCCACCCCTGTGCTGCGCATGCGACGCCCCTGAGCGCTCGATGGATTTCCAAAATCTTTCGTAATAAATGCCCATGTTATATGACCGAAGGGGTATTCTGCGGCTCTTAAACCATTTGTGGCCCCCGGGATTACGGCGCTTAGTTAACACCGTATCTCTATTAACTCTTAGGGTTAGCCCGTACCCTTCGCGTGTCCCGTCTTTTCCGCGATCAGGAAGTCTACTTAACAGCAATTGCGACGGGAAACGATTTACTACTGGATTCTACAGGAAACCTGCTATCTTTCACTCCCCGAATGTGTTCGATGTACGTTCGGTGTATACGATTGTGGGGAACCAATGAGTGGGTGTAGCAGGAAGAGGGAATTTATGTTACCAATTTTTCAGTGGCAGTCATCGGTACTCAATGGTTTCAATTTGAAACTTGTCTCTGTATTTATATAAGTGAAGTATTTCCTCGGTACAGGCGAAAGCTTAAGTGGTGAGGTGGTATGTTATAAAATAACAGCTGACTCCATTTAACAACACACTCAATTTTATTAATAAACAGATTGCGACGATATAGTCAGAGACTCGCGTGAGGTCATCGGCAAGTCACACAACGACTACCGTCTTCCCAAACCGTACCCTTAAGCAGGGGTGGAAAAAGTGAAGGAAGGAAATAGAAAAAGTGCAAGATAGAAAGATCGGTAAAAGAGAAAGCTACGCGAGAAACAACTTCGCTTGGGCTCGCGCGGGCCTGGTCGCCACATGTTGTTGACGAACGCCAGGCCCAGGCGGAACCCTCGAGAAACAAACTGTAGAAGAATAGGGAGGAAGTTGTAAACAGTAAGAGAATTTAGAAATGTGAAAGTTAGAAACATAGGAAAAGAAAAGTAACGAAGAAAAAGAACGTGGTGGTAAAGACGCCACAGTGGATTTGATCGAGAGTAATTGGGCCTAAATAGTTACGCAGTAAACCCTCAAAACGGCGAAAAATCAGTTAAACGCCGTACGGATCCCATAATTTTGTGATCTTCACTTTAAGAAAATTTACCAATTCATAGAATAACTCTTACATTATAAAATTATTAAATCTGCCAAGCCATACTTCCAATTTAGGTTTAAAAAACAAAATATTAATTATACTACTCACTATTAAATAACCCATTAAAACCCCTCGTAAAAGAATAACATGAAATAAAAAATACCCAATAGAAATAAAGCTACTTTTCTTTAACAATTAAAATCTTCAAACTAAATTTACTCAGTTTCAGATCACTTGCCAGCTTTCTGCATAACTAGGCCCAATTAAATCTGCCCTTGTAACGAATGGAAGTTTTAAAGGCCAGCAAACTTATGGTAAACAGAATATGATTACAGAGTGTGCGACGGATTTCGAGAATCGTTCCGATAAAGCGGAAATCCACAGCCGAGAATTCCATTCTTAGTGGGGATTTTTCGCGAATTCCATTCGATCCATCCCCGATTCAGATGGCTCAAGGCGACTGCGTATAACGCGGCCCCGCGTTTATTTATCGCCGGCAGGTCCGCCCGCTGAAAACTTACCGGTGATATCTCGGCGAAGTGGTACGAATGGCGAAGAAGAAGGGGCCCACCGCACCCACAAATCCGTACGAAGATATTGGCAACTCGACTCCCGCCTAGCCCGCGACTTTTTACAACGTACGCTGTTCGCGACTTTAAACGACCTCGCCACGAGTCAGCCGCTTCCCTGTCCCCGATTCTTTCCCTTCCTCATCGGGACTTGCCCAACTTCCTATCGCGACGTCACTATCGGACGATGGGGACACACGTTTGCCTCGAAATCGCGGCTGTCAACCCCATTTCCACCGCCCCGATGCCAGTCGATACTTGAAATCGTTTTCTTCGCGAAATAACGCCGTCAAAAATGTATTTAACGACGAAACGGCTACTGAAGGGTAGAGAAATATTCCCAACTTCAAAACGGATTTAGCTCTGAGGATTTTCACCTGTAATGAAGATTTTCAAGGTTGACAGTAGATTTGTGGTGTATTTCCTTCGTGGAAAGCCTCCTGGGCGCTTTGAAAAAAATGTGGTAAAATTGTGTCTTAAATGGCATCGTAGTTTAAAAAACCATCGATCACGGCAACGTGTCAAACGTTGCGCGACAATTTGCACGCCGGTTTCCAAACAACGCAGCCGCTGACGCTTTCCAAACTTTGAGCACGCAGAGAAACAATTTTTCGTTCGAATTTGTCGCGTATTCACCGGCGCTGCCTCTGTTTCCGAAATTCCTCCCCTCGTTCGGAATTTCGATAAATCCTGAAGCGGCCAGGGACCAGGCTGCATACCAACGACAGTAATAGCAACGAAAGTCATTCTACGATACAGCCAACCATGTTCCCATCAACAATTACGCCCTCGCAAAGGGTTGAAGTGGTTGAACGCAGACTGCAAGGACGAGATCCTAAATTCAACATAGCGTTCCATTGAGGATCGTTAATTCCGATTCGGCATCGGCCACCCTTTACTTTCACTCTCGCCGCGGAAAAGCCTTTTCCCACAATTCTCAGCCTCTCCACGATTCCCATCCGCGGCCCCGGAAGCGAGTAACCCGACGGAAACTGACCGTGGCAGCGGTGGGCACGGCGCGCCAATGAAATCCCGCGGGTTAAATTTTTTTCCTCGACCTCGTTTCTCGTCGATCTCCCTTTCCCGACCAGCGATTCTTCCGCATTTTACATCCTCTCCTCTACTGGCCGCTGGTGACACGGTACGCACGCACGACCGACCACGGAATTGCATGTAACCGCGAGACATTTCTTCTCTGTCCCTTCCGCGAGCTTCCAGTTTGTTCATGTTCCGTTTACTTTATTCCTCGAGACCCAGAAGTAACTTTTTCAGAAGTAACTAAGTAATAACGTGACCATTGGTTTTCGAATGATTCCAAACCGGGAGTACAGATTTCTTCCATTCGTGATTACTCGACCCGATGTTCTACTAATAATTCAGGTTCAGTGATAACGAGAATAATATATGTTCGGAGCGCAATGAGAACCGTGTATCAAGCTCCGCTACAAACTCTGCAACAGAGCAGGTACAAAAATTTGACGCTCGTTGGTTGCGGATTAATCGAATAACGGCGCAGTATAATCGAAAGCAGCCGTGTTAATTCAATCCCACCCGATCGCTTATTAATTATACTCAATTACGGCAATATTTATTCCCGGCGAGTGGTGAACGCATCAAAGTTTAGCCGCGGTTGAATAAATATCTGGTGAATAAACGTTCGATCTACGGGCAAAGCGGGACCGAGTGCGGCAAAACACAATTAAGTAGATTAATAATCTTGCCAGCGGGTAAATAAGTACGCGTACACGCAATTTACCGAACGCGAGCGTGCAGAGGGATGCGGGAAACGGGCGCCTGTTCGTTTGCCTGCGGGCGTAAATAAACGCGTCTTACTCGCAGGCGTACGCGATCCTCGTTTCTCTCTGTGCCGAACGCTCTCCTTTTTTCGTCGAACGAGCGCCTTTTTCGAGACGGCGCGTATGCATCAGTAATTTCGACGCTCTATAAATATAGGCGTCGCCGACGGAGCTCGTCGTTGCGCCAGCTCTCATCGGGGGATCGAAAGTTTCCTCGCTTCGCGTCCTCGCGCGAATTAACCGTTTCGGTGGTGAATATGTTTCTTATATCCGGAGTGGATTTGTCGCGGCACGGCTCGAATGAAATTATAGAAGTTTCAGAGGGAGCTGGGGGTGAGGACGGCTCGCATGAGTGCTCTGTTCGGCTGAGTTCGGGGATGAAACCCGTTGAAGGGTACATTCGCGCCAAGCTATCGATTTTCCGGCCTTATCTCTTAACATAAACCGATTATGAGGAGAACGAACATCGACTGGCGGGATTACTGCAGCTGAATTCGGACACGGATCTTTCATTCGCCGCCTCTTAACAAAGTGATGCGACCATTCTGTATTAGCCGTCTGACGGTAGATCGATTTGCCAGGGGATTTTATACTTGTGCGGCTGATTTGAAATAATTATTGCTTCTGAACGGCAAAACGAAGGAACTTCACGTGTACCGCAGCAGTTTCTGTACAATATGAGTATGTATGTATGTGGCTGCTTGTACGACTCCCTGCAGGTCTCTCATCCGAAATAGTTGTTTATGAGATTTATAACCGTAATGCATATTCCCCAGTTTCCCTACTTTGTTTGGCAAAAGTCTCGGGAGAAGTTATCGAGCTCGTGAATGATCTACAGGAGCCCCTACTCGAAAATTCAGTAGTACGAGTCAATACTTCCACCCACATGCTTCGCCGTCCCTATATTTATCCTTGACAAAGTTGTCATCAAAGTGTGTCACGTTCTCGGGAACGCATTTATTTCACCATTTAAGGGGCCGAGTTCGATACTCGCGCCCTCGTTTCGTTCCCTCGTTGTCACGCAGAAGTAAAAGTTGTACGCAGGGATGGAATCGAAGGTAGAAACGGGAAATAAGTTCTGCGAGTTTAGAGTCCCTAGAACGTCATAATGAAGCAAGAATATAGCCGGCGGAGGGGCGAGGCGCCGCGGAGAGCTGTCATGGGGGTGTTTCCACGTAAAATGGACGATTGCATGCCTCGCGGTGGTTGCATGCGAAGAATTTGCGGCCACGCTAACCGTGCGCTGCATCGGCGATGCGCTGGAGGCACGTTTGACACACGCTGTCGACGGCGATCGATCGATCGAGTTATTCCTTCATATATAAAATAAACACGTCTGTGTGAAACAAGCACACAGGATGGTGTGAAAAGTAATATACAGGGTGTTTCATTTAACCGACGTAGGTATAGTGTGTATCCGAAAGGTGTTTGCAGCAGCATCTAACAGAAAAAGGTGCAGAAGAATTTTGTGGTAAGCAAAATTTCTATTAACTTCGACTGAAGCGTTCTGTACGTCATGTAGCAATTTTAGAAATGGTGGCCCTACTGTGTATTCCATATAACAGTAGGTAAGGAAAACCTGTCAAGAAACCGTATACTTAAGGTTTCATGTCCATAACTTTTATTTTTTAAATGTTTTCATAAACAACACAAAATAACAAAAATATAATTGAAAAGTCCAAACAGGCTACTTAATTTAACAATAAAACAAAACCTGTTCTTTTTCCTATTTTACCCTATAGGATGGGCAAAACCGTATGCACTATACGATTTTACCACGATCTAAAGTAACAACAATAGTCTTAAGTTCTATCCACCACGTAATGAGTCCCTCGGAACCAAACAACTTTTGTCTCAAACATTTCTTCCTATCTTAGAAATTATAGAAGTTATTCAGGTGGCTTGTCTTAGATGGCTCAACATGTATACACAGAAATTATTTTCAATCTTATTTTATTTACGTTTCGTTGGTTTGCATTTTTTGTTCGTCGATTTTTGGTTTTTAGCTCTTATGGATTGTTCTATATTCAGAGTAGGCGTTTTCTTCTTCCCATTGCTTCAAATAGCGGGACACCTACACTTTTGGTTACAGCTAAAAATGAAAATGGCAACAATCGGCCACGATCTTCAAAATATAATAGAAGTAGATACTGTTAATAGATATCTTCATGCATCTTACATTCTAATTACCAAAACACTATATAGTTCACTTACAGTTAGTTGAAAATAAGATCAGAGCACTTCGAAATAGAATAAATTTAATAATTCGCTGGAGCGTAGGGAAAATGTCCCAATTACTGCCAGTACCCTATTACTGCCACTTTATTTATTTTACTTAATAAACAAGCAACGTGTAAAGATAGTGTAGAAAAAAAATTATCATTAAATTGGGACTGTTCTACTTATTATTGTAGTTTTCTATTCAGTTCACTATTCTTTATACGTCACGTTTTTATTAAGTAAAACAAATAAAGTGGCAGTAATAGGGACGCTGACAGTAATTGAGATATCTACCCTACGTATTTCGTCAGGAATCTCTGTTAACTAACAGTACAATAAGGCGGAAAATAATTGCCAAACGCGCGTGGCCTTCTTTCATTAATTTTCACGAATAAGTGTGGTATACGGTTTTGTACAGGTTTCCCCTATTTTCATTAATATTCCAACATTAAATCGTGTTAAAGCTCTTGAAGTCTCTGAACAGTCTATGTAATCGAAAAATAAGGAGGAATACAATGTTCATATATGGATGTGGTAGATTCGAAGGCTTAAGCCGTTAATGTCGAAGTTAGTGAGAGCAAGTGGATGAGTTTACCCGAATTACTCAGCGCAGCTAGTGAATTACGCCTCGTTTACTTGCGTTTCGCTTCCGATGCTGTTTAGACACACTATAAGGGGAGGTTTGTAGCATGGTCTTTGGGGTTTATGTGGAAACATCTAAATGCGCACCGTGGAACTGGATATTGAATCGTGATATGGTAGGGATGAAAACTGATCTCGATATCACCGAACATTAATGGACAAGTGCGTTGCGGTGAACCTTTGAACGGAGGAATCGCAGGAATACGGAGAAGCTGTGAATTTTCCCTGCCGGATCTATTCCAGTTTGACGAATAAATCTGTATATTTTCACAATCAAAGGTTGGTGTGTATTCGTAAACGTATTTAAAAAGGAAACTAAGTGTTTCCCTATATAGACCAGATATATCAAATATCAGTACTTAAAATAAAATTTCTCAGAGGTAAAATTCATAGTAGATACATAATAGAAATAGCATTTCGTTTAAGAACGTAAAATGTTCCATATATCGACACGTCAAAGTAAATCGGAACTGAAGCACGGAGTATGCAAATGAATTTCGTTCTGGCACTGGAAATAGTGGAAACCGTACGTTTGCTATTTCCTCCATGGTTATTTCATGGTATCATGAAATTGTGCATTTGTTCTATAAAAAGAGTTGATGCAAACAGGATACTGCCCGTCGAAAATAACTCCCCTGGAACGACCTTATTATGAACCTGTCTGCTGCTCAGTTTGGAATCAGCGCAGTGGAAGACTGAATACCTTTTTAATTATAACACAAATCCCACTGTAGGTAATATTCTCTCTAAACCCACTACACTCTCTCAAAAACTCTAATTTGCCTGCTTCGTTGATCATACTTGTGAGCTGTCAGCTGCACAAGCAAACGAATACGTACACACTTTTAATATACACTACAATTTCTTAGACTCCATAATGTCGAACGCTTCCCTCACACCTAACACTTCAGGGACCCTCGCCCTCCGCCGGTTAAACACTAAAAACGTCCCTTGAATAAAAAATAAACGTCGCTGCGTCGCTCGCTGGCGATATTTCCCTCATGTCGGCAGTCGTGGCGAGTACGTTGTCCTGCGTCGCCCGATCGATGATATTAACGGTTAAATGGAAAATGCATGCCGCGGTAAAACGACAGTTATTTGGGTCAGACGCGGATATTCAGAGCGCGGATCGTGATAACGTTATTACCCGATGAATAAGACCGATCGTGCGCTGCGGAACGATGGGAACCACGGCTGGAATGAGCGTGTTTGCTCGGAATAAGATTTTCGGAATTTTGTAAAATAGCGGCTCGGAGAAGCGTGAAGAGAGGGAGGACTCGATATCGCGGAATTTCTATAGAATAGCTGCGAGAGGAACTTCACGGTTCCAGTGTCGCTGTTGCCACCGAAGCTAATAAGAGCAGCCGTGGTATTATCCTTTTTCCTTTCTCTCTTCACCCCGTAGCTTTTTTTCTCCTAACAACGGTTCGTTCGGTCAACCATCACACGGAATTATCCATTCTCCTTCCGGCGTGTTACACACGGCAGTGCACTGTGAACCGAGGTTCATTCTGCAGGAACGAATTATTTTCAAACGTGGGACCATTTTCCTTCGAGGTGTACCACGAATTCGGTGCTTCATGTTTCGTAAGTAGATGCGACTCTCTCGGAACGAACAGTGCATACTGAGTTCTTTCATACTCACTGGTACCTACACACTGGAGCTGACTCCACGGCTAGTAGTCCACGGTGGTAGTTGGTGTGACTTGAGGCACGAGCCTTCCAGGATGAGGACCTTCATGTCACACCGTTGTCCCTACAGAAATGACGGCGTGATTTCTGGCCACAGGCTTCCGACCTTCGTCACCAGAAGAAAGCGTGTAGCTCCGCCGCGCTATGTCGGTCGTCTCCTTAAATCTTCATTTCTATAAATCCGTTTCCTCGTTCCTCGCGGCTCGAACACAATGGCGGTGGCCCGGTCTCGGGGCAAGTCGGGATTCGTATTAATGATCCTTCCACTCTGAGGCCGGAGCGAGCTGAAGTTTCATCCAGCTGGCCAGAATGTACCGTCGGGAACGGGAAGAATTAATATCGTGAAAAATTCGTCAGTCACAGCGGCGCGCGCGGGCGCGCTAGCGCGATGGTAACAGGCTCCAGAGTGGTCCTCCTCCTCGCTCCCTCGCCCGGTGATTTCGTAATGGCGCATTTTCCACCAGCCGGAAATCGATTAATTCTGCTTATCAGTTCCGCCGTTCTAATTGGAGAAGGTTCGCTGACGCGTCGTTGTCGGTGATTTCAATTATTATCCGCCGACGGGGCGACGATTTGTCCCGCATACGCCGGCCCGGTTAATTAATACGATTCATTATGATAATGGCACGCGAAACGGTACATTTCGGTACCGTCCCGGACACGTGAGCTCTTTTTACCGACGGCGGGGCTACCGAGACGTGTAATTATTTCACATCTCTGCTGGATATTACGCAGAGGAACGGGATCCGACGTGGGGCCGAAATGGATACCTCGTTGCCGAATTTAGACGTGTCCGCTGGAAATTTGACGGCTGATGTTTGGCGAGACGGTCCTGTTTTGGATCCGACGGGGGAGCAATTAGCTTCGTTTAGAAATTAGCGGGAGAGCATTTCGCAGGAGCGGATTCGTCGCTATTCGAGCAACGTTTAATGTATAAATTCTGCACAGTACGCTCGTAATCTGGGCACCGAGGAACAGTGCCAAATGTGAAGCAGACTCGTTCTATTTTATAGGTAGAATCTCTTTTTGAATAATAAGGTAACGCTGGGAAGGATGTAGGTAGGCACGCGTCAGTGATGGCACGTGAATATTTCAACCAATATACCATTCGCTCTGTTGTCCCTTTTTGTTCCTTGCATCTGAATTAATATTGATGTAGCTTTAATGTCCTGTTGCATGGAAAGGGAGCATCGTATATTTATAAGTTCGATACATTAAATGCTTTGTCCCATGGAGTGTGTATGCACGGCATGGTATATTCTCTTCTGGTTTCGCCAGCAGCGGCTGATCCATCAAATATCAAAGCTTCGTGGAATGACGCCCTTTGTGTCTCTTCGATAGGCACACGGCGTCGAATCTCCTTCCAAAGGACGCTCGCAAAGTTCCCGGCAGACTTTGCCACGGCTACAGGTGTAAACCCATAAGCAGGGATCGCCGATCGTAGATTTCGCTTAAGATTTACGAGGCTCCCGTCCTACACTACTACTCCACTCCGCTCCTCTCCAGCTTCTGCTCCACTTTCCTCTCGTTTCCTGTATCTTCGAACCCTAGACCGCTTCCCCTCGCACGTTCATGCAAATGCGCACGATAAATAGTAATCCCTAAAAGTTATTCGTAACTTTCCTTCGTATTTTACTTCCTATGTTCATTTAGCAATTGCCCTTCGCACAATTCATAATCGAAATTGATTCTACCTCAAAGCAAATGGTTTTACGGATCTTTACATGAAGGGTCAGGGGAAAAACTGGGAATGTCGACTTATCGTGATTTTGGGATTTATAGCATATTTTGGTGGCGGCAGCTGGGACTACAGAACTGTCGAATCACAAAGGGTTATAAAGTTCAAATACCTCCTAAGATAGCGGTAAAGATTTGGTATACTAGGTAATAACAGGAAATGTCTACTCTGCACTGGAACAAAATGCGGAATGTCCCTACTCTTTGAGTTTAATTATTTAAGAAGAAAATTATATAAGAAAATTAAATTCATCGAAGCTTCTTTCTTTACTGATGGACTAAAGTATTAAAACTTAATTTTCTCGATAACGCTGCTTTATGACATTCTTAGTTTGTCTCCTTACCCTTCACAGGTATATGAAAATCTTTCCCTTGGTTTCAATATCTATGATATAGATACCTCTAAATTCATCACTCTACACACGCCCTATAGGTACCAAAAAATAATAAACGCATATTATTTTTCCAAGTTAACTACCCCGCAACGCGTAACAGATTTCATATTTCGAAAGGGGGAAAATAATTAAACACGATCGTTGAATAAATTTTCATCTTAATGCCGTCACAGCAGGAACGTATCGAATTTAAATCACCTTCGTTCCGCGTGCATTTCAAATGCGCGAAATACGAATTCGTTAAACGATCGTTTTCAATTTGAAGGAAAAAGGGAGCGCCATTGGATACTTGCGCGTGCATAGCCAATCGAAATTTGTTTGTTTCACGTAACATCGTTCCAATTGGAATTGTACGTGAATGTGTGTATATATTTTTTAATCTCAGGAGGATTTTCAATGCGAACGCGACAGAGCACGTCGCGCGCAATCACCAGCGACGGCACAGCGCGCGGGTTTATCGGCGTCAATGACTCGTAATTATAATGAAACGTTAATCACGTAGAAGCAGATCCCCGCGCGAGTTCATTGCGACATGATTGCGTCGTATTAGGAGAAAGTACTCAGCGCTGGGATACGGAAAAGCGCGCTGGCTAGCTGCTCGCCGGTCAACAACCGCGTATTTTGCAGTCGTTTCGCAACGATCATCGCGGAACCGCTTCCGCGTCTCGAGGTATCAAATCGAACGCATTTGAGGGGAATAATTCCGAGATAGTGGATGGAAGCGGTGGTTTTCCAGGTCGAGGTGGAAAATCGAGAAGCGGATTCCTTTGGTAAGCAGATCCTCTCTCATCCATATGAAACGGATGAAATGGAAGTTGATATCGATGACAATTAGTAGTAGTGTCCTGAATTCCATTCATCCGCAATGTGGGGCACAGGGTTTACGAAAGAAGGCTTTGAAGTGTTTCATTCGTCGAATATAAGGCTCGTGCGCCGTTAGTTTGTTTGCGAATGTCTGTTCAGGCTCGAAAAGATGGGTTTCCGTAAGAGAGAATAGAAGGGAACGGGAATTTCGGAGAATGTGTAATACGGAGGCGGTAAAAGTATTTGTTCAGCAACGCTTGAAAACAAGGTGAGCAAGATTTCTCGGGGAAGAACTGCAAACAATTCTTAAACTTCCCAGCGCTCCCCTATCTGTATTCGGGCGTGGTTGAAAATTTTACTTGGTATTCCGTGCGCTGTTGTAACTTTGCAATCGTGTCTTCTCAAAGCTCGGTTATTCCTACTCGCGCTCTTTCGCGATGAACAATGAGTCCCCTGTCACATACTGAATAACGCGGGGCACAAAGTAATAATTAAAATTTTAATTAAACGCCAGTGTAGTCGCGAAAGGAGCTGTTAACTTAGAAGGTAACCGGCGAGCGCGAGTTCCTGATAATCAAATTCGAGACTGAGGCTGACACACGTATCTGAGATCCAGTATCGCGAACAGGGCAATAAATGCTTTTTTCCTCCAGCCGTCCGTTCTCAATAATTTCGGAATGGTAACATGTGTAAATTACAATTGCCCCTGAAGTTCGGGCGCGGGCGATAAATAAATTTTCAACTCCAAACGAGAACGTGGAAATGAAATATCATGAGAGTCTAAACAATTTAGCTTAGTTTTTGTTCCCAGCGGGTTACATATTACCTTCGCGTTTTGGCAGAGTGGCAGCTGCGTTTACACAGCCGTATATTCATAACCCTCGCGCGAATATCCGCCAGAAACTTTCCGAAAGCCGTGTACGAGCTGTGACATTGGTTTTTCGGGAATTGCCCCGTGTCGATCGGCGTTGGTAAAATTTCATCGTAAACCGTCTTCTGCGAATTGCCACGCGCGTTATGAATTCTGAATGCTGGCCGAGCGATATTTCTCGCGATGACGATGGACGGGAATGATTTATGGTCGCACTTCGGCTGCGAAAGTAAAATACCAATACTACCCTCGTTCCCTCTTATTCTATACATTTCAACGCTTTCCAAAAGCTCGTCCGAGGCTCAATAATTTGTGAATGGCCAAATAAAAATGTCCTCGAATCAGAAGGTTCGTCTAAAAGTAGCATACCAAAAGAGCCAATGACCAACGTTGAAGAAACACAAAGCTAGTTCCCGAGAACAGGAGTCCTTCATCTCTTGGACACTGCACACACGGAACTTCTTTGACCTTCGACCCATTCGATCTTCACGACCTTGTCGAACTTTAAACCAGGGATCGAAAAAGTTCTCGAACCCTCGTTTTTAAAAAAATTCTGTTAGAACTTATATGTTTTGTTTAAGAAAATATCTGTTGCTGTGGAATTTTTATTGAAAAAAATATTACCTTAGGAACTTCTTTAAAAAGTGTTCTCATAGAATAGATATATTAGAACCTATATAATAAAAGTTCCATGGAAACAAGTTACATTAGAACATTTATTAAAAAAGTTTTCATAAGATAAAGAAAAGTACTAAACTATTAGGTACTAGTTTTATTTAACAATATAATATCATATTCTTCATATGTTTATTTAATAAAAGGTATGAAAATCATAACATTAGAAATATCTACGTATATAGGTAAGTATTACAAATAAATAACACATTCAGAATATCAATTTAACTGTAATAATTATTTAATATTGTTGTAGTACTATCCATTGAATAGTGTTCAGTATTTGTTACAACGATTGAGAACATTTTTAGTATTGGTGAACAAAATATCTGTTCCTGTTGTAGACAAATTTTTATTTTTATATTTTATAAGTTCCATTCCAACTAGTACCTTTATTTTTAAGAACTTTTATTTTATCGGTTCTTCTGGGAACTTATAATGTGAGAACATTTTTAAAAAAGTTCCGCGGTCCATGTTTTAAATGGAACCTATTGAAAAGTACCAGAACTTTTTCGATCCCTGCTTAAACTCCTTGAGTTCTCTTCATAGCGTAACTTTGCCGACTTTATACTTTACACATTTCTCACACGTTTTCTAATCTACATTGTCGCAATCCCCTGTATCCGAACACTCCACCTCGCCATCGTTCCCCTTAATACATTAATTTCCGCATAAAGGTGGATCAGAGCTAACAGCCAGTTGGGCAGAAATTTCGCGCGCGTCCTGCAGCCACGAGGAAAGACACGGCGCGCATACGGAGTCGCTGCACGGCCATCGAGGGATGTTCCTGATGCCAGGGCAGCCGGTTAGGCCACGCATGCAGATGATGTCCCGTGGGCCATAGAAGAAGCGCCCCGAGTGCCCGCACGTCACCCAATTCGGATTCCACCGAAACGAGTCGTTCCTCGTCGCGATACTCGTTTCCAGGCTTCCAATAAAATGGAAATGTCTCGGCTGCTGACACCGTGGCACGGGGGTCTCGGAGTTTCGGCTACGACAGAGGGTGGAGGGGAGCTTGTTGGAGGGGTGGGCGGAAGGAGGGTCACCGGAGTACTTTATTGTCCCGCGGCGAAGTAAGCAGCATGTTGGCACGCGCAACATATATGGAAATAAACGTGGGGACCGGGAACGGGCACGTCCGATGTGGGGCACCCCCTTCGATGGAACGCATCGAGTGCTTTTCATGGGAGCAGCCCTGTCTCGTAGCTTCTGTATCCCTGGCAAACAATTGAACTGGGACGTCACCGGGTGGGAAGGGGTGGGATTCGATACGTGTATCTAACCGTTGGAACGTTGGTCGTTCTTTTTTTGCTGGGCCGTGTCGATACGTTTCCAATAAGAATCCATCCCTTGCGAGGGATGGGGCGGATTCAATGGGAGCCCGCTGGAAACGTATCCTTCGGATGATGAATATTTTTCCTCATCGGGAAGCGGTACTCGAGCGAAGATTTCGTAGCTGCACGATGCCACTGATGCTCGCGCAGATTATTAGCTGCTAATTAACAGTTGCATCTCGCGATTTTACGGCGAGGCGCGTATCGTGAATACCATTGATCACCGTTGATCGAAGCATTTAATCACGCCGCGTCTCTATTCTCAATAATGGGATGCTTCAATGTTTAATTTTATAAACGCACAATGATTGCCATTCGTAATTCGGCACGGCTAATGCACGTTGGTTTACCCGAGGAATTATGAAATGGAATGACGTTCTATGGGGGAACGTAATGATTCCACGTCCAACGCGTAATCACATCGCGTACGCGGCTGCGTTTGTTCGCGAGCAAATAATAACGCGTGTAAACCCTTCGGCGGTAAATAATTCGTATAGTAAATCTGATTAATACTCATTGGATTTCAATTAATTGGGTGGGAAAATTACAGTGGTCATTGACTTTCTTCCGTAAATCTCTGTGCCGAAATTCAGCAGCATCCGCGGCAGCTAGCGGCAACGGAGGCGACATTACGCTTCGCTCGCCCGCGAGCACGTCAGACTTACGATTATCGCGTAAACGAGGTGGAAGACTAAGGGAACGACAGAAGCCAAACAGGGGGGAAGGGGCCGGAGAGAATGCGCTGTTATCGAGCACATATGTCTCCGTGAGGGATGCAAACTCCCCATTTGTGTTGGCCCGCGTTAATGCGTTTCCAATAGCAATCTGTTCCATTTCCAGCGTGTTTATTCGAATAATTAGTTGCCGGGTAATCGGTGAAGAACTCCGCCCAGACTGCTTCTTGTATCGTAACGAGCCTCGCCCATCGAAAGTAGGAAATGATCGATCCCGTTGAAACGTCACGCGACGAAGCCTCCTCCACTTTCCAAATTCGTAACGGACTCGAACGTTTCGATATACAACCGCGACCTGAGGCGAAACAATCGTCTGGGCGCGCGAATCTTGCGCGCAGACAATAATAACGTTTTAATTGAATTACATCGACCGCAACAGGGCTGCGCGTCCGAAGGGACGCGTCAAGTGCCTTTCATGAGACGAGGCCACCGGTGTCTAGTCTACCGTAATTATTGTCCCGAACTCTGCAGCCCGTGGTGCTTCGCACGTAGTGCTGAGTTAATGCCACCACTTGGAATCGGAACGTTTTAATTAACGCCCAGGGTTAACGAGAACCCGAAAGAGAAGAAAAACTGTGGACGCGGTATAAACGTCTTGATGGAGCGATGATGTGTCTTTGAGAATGCTGGTAGTGTGCACGTAGGGGAGACCGGGGCTAAAAGAATTTAATATTGTACTTTAAATTATTAACTATATAGTACTTTAATGTTAGCATTGTACTTTAAATTATTTTTTCCGTGTAAGTTGATCACGCCACTCTGTCGCCCAGTTTAATAGCGTCCGCGACAGCCAATCGTGTGGTTGCCAGCAAGGACCTATTACTCGCGTACCAGATAAGTAAAAAATTTTCTATTAGTATATTTTGGTCTATTTCAATTATTTAACGTCGATATTATTGATTGGTTCGTTCTTATGGATCAAATGACATTTAAGAACATGATGTAATAGTATTTATCGTTTCAATGTATGTATAAGCAGAATAGTCACTCAATTTGCTACATATGCCGGTAGGGGCTAGTTGTTACTGTGACTTGGGGCACGTTGTTACCGTAACAACTTGCCCCACCGCCAATGTATAAATTGTGTCTGCTGTGCTTTAGAATGCAAACATACGAATGAAAGGCGGAAAGAAGCACCATTTCCATCGAAGTTATGCATAAAGATAAAAACTGTTGCTAGAGAATATAGTATCTGCCACTTGACTCTACCGAGAGTTATTAAATAACTACAATCTGGACAAGAAACCACTGTAGGCTACAAGTACAACTCTCAATAAGTAGGTACCCACAAACAATTAAATGTAAGACTGATTTGTAAATTTTAGTTTTTATACCAATGATAATGTTTATGGTTATTATATCGTCTTGGTTTTCTTTTAAAGATAATACATTTTTGTTGATCCGAACCTTCACAAATAAACATTATTAATAAAATTCTGTTTTATTTCATTAGAAAATGAAATATTTCGTTAGCAGGTAACTTTTATATCTTAGTAACAACTTACCCCAATGCGATAACAACTTGCCCCAAAAAGACCGGCCACAAATAAATTAATTTTTATGAAGAACCTATTACAATATATTAAATACAAGCTTAACAACAGAAAATATAATAAATTTAACAAGAAATTAGTCAATAGTGAAGAGAATAACTACATTATTTTCCTGTCATTTTTTATGTTTTATTGAAATCGGAACTTTTAGCCCCGGTCTCCCCTACCTGTCTCTATTAGAAAGTTCTATACAGACAGTCAGACAATATTTGTAAATTATTGGAGACCGCACCTATCCCTCTTAAGATCCACACTTTTCCATCGTTCTTATAACTTAGCACGGGTTAAAAACATTTTTCCTGGAAAACAGAAGGGAAAGAGAATGAAATTGAGGACGGGGCGGAAAGGTCGGATTTAAAAGATATTATCAGTGGCGCAGCTGTAAATTATTATGTTATCGAGTGCGTGAAATCACATCAGTTACGTTTGAGAGGTCGTATCAAGGGCTTTCCGTGGGACAAAGCTGTCGGTGTCCACTAGTTTTGTCACGAACTGCCGTTACCCAAGGGGTTTGCAGAAGGATTAAGGGGTGACACGATGGACCGCACATTCCGCACATGTGCGACGTATCCGATCCTTTCACGTTCCTGTCACTGCTTTGATAAATCGGAATTAAAACGCATCCCCGTAGATACGGCCGCCCTCTCCCCCCGCCCCGCCGCAGGTGAGAGACACCGTTTCGTTGTGGAGGACGTATTTTGCAAGCCACAAAAGAGCCTTCCGCCGACATGGAATTTCGATAAAAACGCACGCAGACAGGGAGAGGCGAAGGGAGCAGGAGGAAAAAAAATCGATGTGAAAATAATTATTGAAAATTGTTTTGCACCGTACGAAGCGATTCCCATACCCTTGGTCAACAAATTTGTCCTGCAAATATTTTTACGAGTTATCAAAGCAATAGAACTCTAATACGATTTGGTTTCAGTATTTATTGCAACTGTGCTTATTGGTACAACATGTGCTTCTTGATATGTAATTAGATGAATGAAAAGATCTTTGAATGAATTTTTAACATGATTTGCTTCGTTTTATTATACACTTCTGTGACAAGGAGACACCACATGACTCATTCACGTATCGAATAAGTCGCTAATTTAAAAACTAAAAATCGTGAACGATACTGCAGATTTTCTTCCCAAGAGGTAACTCCTCCTCTGATTGTTCCTAATCTCTTCTGCTCGCCTGACTACACGCGGTCGTATTCTGCTTGTTCGAGCACGTAGCCAGACAATCTACGGCTGGCCGACCAACCACGGACCCGTTCTACTTGCCGCTCCACGTGCTCGCGTATTCTACTCGTCTGGGAGGACTTGTTCATTTTTTACCTTCTATCTGGCCTCGACTGAATAATTAAAAGCTGCGCAAATGCAGCATGGTAGGCGAAGATATTTCAATAAACGACAACTGCTTCTATTACCGGCTGGTAAATAGGGTACGAGAAATTCGAGAGACTTAAAAGGCGGTACGGTGGAGATACGTTATCAGGGAACGTGAGCTACTAGCGGCACAATGTAATAGCGTGTCTGGCACATACTCGGCCAAACAGTGGCGAAGCAGCCGAGTCGTCAGCTCGCGCGAGCGTGTACACGCCGTTTCGCGGCCGCCAGTCCAGATATGCTCGCCGGAAGCGTGTGCGCGCATACCAATGAGCGTTGCGGATGGGAACGAAAGCGTCATAGTTGTGACTCAGTTTGTGCTGCACAAGCGAGAAAAAGATTTTACGAGCAGAAAGAGGGGAAAATCGAATAGGCGTCCATTTGGAGGTGGCCGCGATTTCGAGAGCGGAACGCACGGGCCCGCCTGTGTGCCCGCGCGAGCCTGAATGGCAATTTGAATAACGTGCGCGGGCGAAGTAACTTTATAGTGGGAGAATAAAAAGTACGCGAAACTGTGTTACAGTGTTCAAGGGGGAAAAGAAACAGTGGGGATCCGCGAGGATTATCGTGTATAATAATTTCATAGTCACGAGTTCAAAGATTGTATTCGAATTTCATAATGATTTCGCAGCGAAAAGAATTTGTTGCTGGGAAATTGCTGATCTGTTTAAGCATAGCACTCAGACATAAACTACCTGTACTCCACAAACTTCTCCAGTTCCCATAATGCCTTACTACCTTCTCACGACATTTCGATCGTCTCGGTAACGATGCTGGGTTCAATTGAATATTCAAACGACTCCACGGTACGTAAGGAAAGTATAGATTACAGGGGAAACGTTTAGACGTTTCTGTGCTCTTGGCAACCGACGCCGCTATGAATACTTGCATTCTGGCCAGCATCCAAGAAACATTACAATACGTTCCGCCGTTACACCCCCGACACATGTGTCACGCATACTCCCGCGTCATTTATAAAATGTCTCATATAAACGAGTAGGTATTAAGATCCCACTTGCACACTGAATTTCCGCGTTATCGTTCTAATAATTGATCGAGCGCAGAGAAGTGTGTTTGCAGGGGAGGCAGGAGGAGGTATTGAATTTCCATTCATTCTTACCCAATCGCGAGGATTTGTTTCCCTTTATTATGTTTAAGGGTGTTTGTACGAGGTCAACGAAGGGTTCTTTTGCGATCGTCCGTTCAATTAACTTAATTGAATAAAATAAGAGTATGCAATTAGCTCGATTTATTGGAGAAACTGGATCAAGAGGATCCCCGTGCTTCAAACAACCGTTTCGAATGACCGAAGCTTTCTAACTTTCAACCGCCTGCGTAACACAGTTGTATAAGTCTCTTTTATACAACGACAAATAATGAATCCTTGACGAAAGCGTAAAAGTGGTAAAATTCTCACTCTTAAGTAAGTAGGTACGTACACTTAGAATGTCGCCAAACTGAGTTAAGGGTACTACCTGTACTTACGCAGTCGTTTTTGTCGAGAATGAAGCATTTCTTATTCAATTAATTACATAGAAGTAGGTAAATCGAAGCTTTGTTCGTTGATACAATGATTATTAACATCATAAGCTTTAAAAAGAAGTGTTTGTTTTGCTAAGAAAAAAGCATTATACATATGTAGATAACGCTACAGATGAATTATTATAGAGGCTTTTAAAACAAAAGTTTCTTCTGTTTTACAGTGACAACTCAAAAATGTTTCGCCCTGAACCTAAATTGAATTTAATAAAAACTAAAAGAACCTTAAAAGAAAACTAAAAGAAACTAAAGCCTCACATTTGTTTAACGAAAAACGCACTTTTTTAAAAAATCGTCATTTCGTAGTGGCCATTTTCATAATTCTGCTCCTTTTATAGGTTCAGTGCAGAACCAGAGCTATTCCGAAGTAGAATTTATAAGCGGATCGCATAATTTCGTTTCGTTTTGCCAAAATCGCTTCAAAACAAAAGGACTTTTTTAAAGCAACTAGAGATTAGGAAGCCTCTTTAAGATTAAAAAGCCTCTTTAATGATCCATTTGTAGCGTCATCTATGTATAATGGATATTTTTGGCGAAACGAACATGTTTTTTCTCAGCTTCAATTTATTTCTTTGTTATTATCTAATTAAAAAGGAACTGCTTCATTTTCGACAAATACGACTGCCTAGTACCCTTAAGTGCCTCTTAATATTAATATCGCCTCCCCAAGGCCCTCCGCAACTCAAACACAACCTCCACCCTTATTTGTACCACTCAATTCCACTAAATTTATATTTCTACGGGTCCATTACCCAGAAAAACCAACAGGCTGCGACATTTGTACATTTCCCAAGTTATATAAAGTCGAAGAGTGATGACTCGGTGGAACGTAAATGAGATTGAAGTAGGTATATTACCTAAGAACACATTACTAACCTGAGAAAAAATACACTTGCACTCTTGGGTTCTTAGAAATTCAACGTTACCACCAACTTCCAATTAATTTTCACTGATTCAGGTCTGTCGGTTCAACGTGATGTCCGAACTATATGCACGCTCATAGATGAAAATGGGTCACCGCGTATATCGCGATCCCCGTTAACGATACTACGTGTACCGTGAAGTCGAAAACGCAGAGAAACGTGCCCCGGCCGGAGCAGCGCCGTTGGATGAGCATCAATTCCATCTATTCCGAGTAAATACAGAGCAGTTGAACAAGCGAACGAGCTGGATTTGTAATGGGTAATCGTCATCGAGCAGCACCGTGGCCGCGTAAGTTTCCCAGTGGCCGGGCGACCGTGGTCGCCGTACAGGCGAAACGGTTTGAAAGAAACGGCACATGAAAATTAATTTTTTTCTCCAACCGCGCGAGATCATTGGGTAAATGTTTGGTTTGGATCGCGAGCCAGTGTGCTTTTAATTTCTCGCGCTTCTGTGCATAGGTGGCTCTGTTATGAAACTCGCCTGTATCGAGTGCCTTCTATTTCAGGAACAATGGTGAAATACCACCTAAGCATTGTCTCTCTGCACCACAAATACTAATTCAACGCTTAACACAGTGCTTTAAACTTCGAATACACGTCTACGGTCACCTCGCACATATTCAATTGCACGTTGAGACAAAAACCGACCGAATTAGCATATCTGCAATTCGATAAGGGCACTCCTCACAAGCTCCAGGCAAATAAGGGTTTCTTGAATATTCCCCTCGGAAGTGCACGGTGTAGGATCACGAGCGGAATACGTGTCTGTCCACGCGTGATACTAGATTCTGATTGGACGGGCCAGGCTCGCGCGTGTATCTCGATTCCGGTGTCAAGCGATCGCGACACGCGAACCTGGAGGGTTCGCTGCGGCAACGGGGGCGGCTTCGTTTCGCCAGGGATAACGTATGCATGGAAGGAATCCTGATGAAAAGATACTCAGAATTGAATTTAGCGCGACGTGGCCGGGCATCGTCGTTACGTATAACGCTGTTTCAGCTGCAGCACTCGGGGGCCCGGCGTTTATGTAACGCTGCTCGCCGGCCTCGGTGGCTGCATCGCTTGCACGCGCGAAATTTTCGCGTATCTGCTAATGACTAACACACACCAGCCGGCATTTCACCTTTCGCGCTTGAATAATTGACCAGAATTGGAGGGCCTTGTGTTGCACGGAGAATTCCCGTGAAAACGGGCTGCAGCCTTTTGGCTTTATAGCGTTTAGTTTATTGGATAATTGAAAAAGAATTTCCTGAAATTATTAAGTCGGGTATTCTGGAATGCTGGGTGTGTAATATCGAATAAAAGGCTTGGAGTGCTTTGAATATTGGATGATTAGTAGAGCCATTCTTGTTTTCAATAATGTCTGTAATTCCTGTAAGCTGAGTTATAGAAGGATCGACGGATTGCATTGTTTCTGAAGTTCCTCTGAAGCATCCTACCCTGGTGTATTTATTTATTGCCTCTCATCTCAGAACAGCGAAGGAAGGTGTACAGTATCTTTGACTGAAAAGTAGAACGAAGCTCTAAACAAAGAAGAGCGTTCCGTAGATGCAGTATTTGTAAGGTCTTCATTAAGTAAACTTAATTACATATCTATTTCGTGGCATACTATTCGTGTTGTTTTTGAAGTGAAGAACATAGTTCGTTGCCTGCGATAAGAAGTGAAAATGAGGGGAAATAGTTACACTTGTTACAGGAATTTTCCTACACTAACATTTTTATTTCCTCGCTTTCACTTTCCACAGACGATAAAAGTTTCTGACCTGCGATTCACTGCATTTTAATCGAGCACTGGTCGTAAAAAGCTATGTACCTGGTGACATGTTATCCGAATAGACGCTCGTGTTGCGTTGGCTATCCTTGCAAAGATGTTTACGACCTTGCACGTCCTCCAATTTCGACTCTAGTCCTTCAACCACCATTCGTTTAATCATTTACCACGCCACTCGGCGAAAGGGCGTCGAATGTCCTTTAGGTGGAGCGATTCAAAGGGTCGAAGAAATGTTTGGTACGTGCCCAAGAAAATGGACAAGTAGGCAAAGCTAAAGGGGAAAGTGCATGGCTGTAAAATGAAAAGCTAAACTACTGTTGGTGGCGTGAACTTGTTAGACACTTTTGAACACACATTTCTGGTAATACAGAGATCTCGTTCAATTTCAACCGGAAGATGTCCCAACATTCCCAAGACACTTGTAAAGTTTATTACAAATAATTACGTATAATTGATTTTTCAATAAATATCCACCACCTTAGGAACAGTACAACCTCAAATAAAATCCACCGCAACATCTCAACCACGGATATATTTAACGCACGTCCCAAAATTTAGCCTGCCTCTTGCGTCTCTTTCATACAAATCCCAGAAAATACGCGAATACCTGCCTCCCGGGCTTCCCCCCCTTTTCTGAAGTTCAAGAATCATCGTCCCACAAAAGCCACTAAATGGAACTTCTCGATTTTCGAGGGGTTCGCGCGACGTCTGGGTTCCATCTGAAAGCGAGAGTTTTGACGAATGTCCTGACAGCAATTTCTATCGAAATAGAAAGTGTAGGTATCCATTGACTACACCCTTCGACCGTAGAATGGTGTCGAATGAACCTTGAGAGCCGAAATATGTAGCCAGTTTTCGCACGAGGCACCCCATACCACCTTTCCTGCTTTTTGTGGAGAGTCAGCGACGCGTACGCATCGTCGGTCGTTACGTTATACTGTCGCAGATTCGCGCAGAATTTAAAGTCTCCGGCAACGACAAGATGGCCAGCGAGTTTAAAATTAAGGCAGTGGTATCGCGGTCGGTGTGCACTCAGGAATTTAACAGCCTAGTGTAAGTACACACTTAGTGGAGTATTACCGCGAGCAGGATGCCCGAGTGCGCGGCTGCGAAGCGTTGAGAACCAGGAAAGAGTATTGTAATCACTTTACCGTAACATCAAGATAACGTTACGCTAACCGCGAGTGGATTTCTTACTAATTACGCTACCGAGGTAAAAATCTGTGTCTGCGGAAATCTCGGCGCTCAGCGTAACGTGCGCAACAGCCGGGCATAGTTCAGGAATGGCCTCAGAATACAGTAGCGAGTCTCATGTAAGCGAATGTCCCGTTTTACCTCCACTTCAAGGTAGAGTCAGTATACGTTGGAGGAATTCGTTGGAAGGGTTGGAAATCCTCCATTCGCATCGTTTCCACATATGCCATATTTCATCTCGCAGCCACAGCGTTCCATTGTCCACGGATAAAGGAATCGAAGGTACCTACCATCATCCCCAAAATAAAATTATCACAAAGACCGTCAGACCGGATATTCATCATGAATGCTGCCATTACAGCAGTCCCGGGCTCGAGATTAACGCGAAATTAATTACAAAGCCGGATACAATTCGTGCCCCTCTCGTTTAATAACCCCCGCCACCAAACACGCTGTTTAAACGACTTTTTCCGCGGCGACGGGGGAGCAATTTATCTCGCCCGATAACGTTGCGCGCCCCCGCCGTATTATTGCATGCTGCGTCGCATCACTGGCCGCCTCGAATTGCGATACGTTAGCTAGGTGGTCGTAGGAGAGCGTGGCGCGTGCGGCGCCGTGCGTGCCGGCCAATTTGGAAATTAAGGCGGCGCCGGTAAGCGAGCGTCGCGTCCATAAATTCACGGCACCGCTCGATCGTACCTTCATGCTCGGTGTATTATCGCGGGTACGTCTCCTGCTTGCTGCGAGACGGTGCAGGGCGCCGCGACGATTCAGTGATTTAAGGCGCCGGTGCACGGACGCGAGCGACGCGCGGCGCGTCACGCGAGTTGCGTGTGCGTCGCGACGCGTCACGCGTAACGTGACTGATGCGAAAGCAGTGAAGGCAGCACGACCCCGGGCTGAGAGGGAGAGGAGCGGACGGATGTGGCAATCGGGTGGCGAGGATTATGGTCGGCACTGAAGGGAACGGCGAGTAGTATAGGAGGAGGATTATTCGGGCGCTTGGTAAGTGGTGAGACTGTATGACGGGGCTGACGTTCGTTCAGTAGCGTGAAAGGTATTCTTAGTTCTTACAATTAGTGATGTTTTGGTGAAGGGGATTTGGATGATAGATTAAAGTGGATTTAAGGGAACCAGGCAGTCGTTTTGCGTGAAAAAAAACACTTTCTTTGTAATACATTTGTAAAAAAAATGAGAGCAAATGCAAATGTATCCTTTTACCCAATGTTTATTACTATCATAGAGATTGAAGAAAAGTTGGTATGAAATATAGGTACATGTGCTTTGAAAATGGCGGTGCTGACTGGTAAACATTGAAACGTTCTTCTGTGGTTTTTAGGTAACATTAGTCTTAAAAAGTGACAAAATCCAATTTCAAGGTGTGGTTCTTGTTTGTGTTTTAAAAACTTAAATTAAAACAGAACTATTAAGTTTGTGGCCGAAAGACGGCGATTATTTCAAGAAAAATTCGGTCGTGTTTGTGCGCTACTAGAAATCCGTGACTAATTTTTTTTGTGAAAATCTCGAATTTTTACGGACCATATCAGAGGTTTGGCGCGAAATGGCACATGTTTTACATATTCTGTAATTTTTTCAAGTTGATCTGAATATCCGTTCATTTGCAATTAGTCGAAAACCACGAGAAAGACACGTTTAATGTTTCTGGGCAAAGGGGATGCTATAAGTTACCGCTTGACCTTTTTAGCTGCCAAATCAACAATTTTGCGAATATTAATATAAACCAAGCGGCATTTTATTCAGAAAAGATAATACTTTCGGAAAATGCAATAAAAAATCGACTTTTCGTCTGCCTAAGTAGTCCTCTTAATGTAAGTTAATGGTAAGGGCATATGTTTATATGAAAAAGCATCGACCAGGAATACCAACTGTATTCGACGATTCCCTCGATCTACGCCACGTCTCGCTAATATATCCCATTTATTACTCCTATCACAAGACACTCTCTCTTATATCCTAGATGCCCAGAAACGGGATCAACAACGTCGTCAGCACGCGCACTTCAACCGCGAATCGTCTTAAGCGGCATTAGAATTCCGTGATGCGTCGACGACGTAACGCTCGTCTCCTTTGAATTTCATCGAGACGGCAACATTTTGCAGCGATATCTCGCGCGTCACGAGGAAATATCTGACGGCGTGTCGGCCGACACGCGTCTCGACTAAATTCGTCATCGATCTCGAGCACGTTGCCAGTAAGGCTTTCCGATCGCGTCTCTCCCCCGCCGAGGGTGGATGGGGTGAAAGGCTTCAGGAGGACACTTTGCTCCCCTGGGACCATAGGAGCCCCATCCCCCTCCCGTCGCCACCTCCTCCTTCTTCCGTTGGAACATTTAAAGGCCGGGTCTGCGCACGTACGCGAAAAACGAAAATTGTGGCCTGGTCGTGTGACAGGCGGAAGGAAATGGAATTTTCGCACCTGCAACCCACACCACGGGGCAGGCGGCGAAGGGACGCTAATGCCGGCCTCTCTCGTTTCTCACTCTCACGGCCGGAAGAAAAAAAAGGTTTAGTCACGTTCGCTCGAGCATCGATCGGCCGGCGGTCATGAGGCATCGAAACCACGATTCACGTAAACTTCCTTACGTCTCCAGCGCGGAGACTTACGACGACGAAATTGTTCATGAATCGTTAACCGGCGTTACGAAATGCACCGCTTCGCCATGCAGGATGATGTGAAGGTGTCGGAGAATTTAAGGGTACGTGGTGGTAGCAGAAATAACTGAAAGTCACCGGTCAGTGCACGTAAGTTCGCTGGTCCTCGGTCGTCGAAATTATTATCGATTTAATATATACCGAATTATAGCAGCGGCGAAATAAAACACCCTGTATATCCAGGTCAGTTTATCGGCTACTACTGTCGCGCGTTAAGTTTCCATTGGCACATAAAAAGAAACTGGGCTCTCTGAATTTTATGAATGACGAATAAGTTTGTCGCCACGGACTCAAATTCCCTCGAAGTCTGTCCGACATAGTTCTTCGATCCTCTTTGACCGATGCACTATTTATAAATGCAACATTTCCACATTTGCTCGGAGCTTGTGTACTGCCTACCCTTTAAGTTCTTGCTGCTGTGTTTGGCGCCGCCTCGCTACAAAAGAAACCGTACCCTGGCAAAGAGAAAGGCGCGCACCGGTGAAATTTCGTCCGCCCACTCCCGGCCTTCCCGACCCTCCAACGGTTCGTTTTCGTTGCTCTTGTCTCAGTTCGCCGCGCGACGGGCCACTTTTGCGATTAAAGTTTAAACTTCGAAGCGGCGGTCGTCGTCGGACCCGCTAGCTTGCCGCGCGCTCTCCTGACCGACAGCTTCTTAAGCAAGGGCAAGAAAGGAGTACTTGAAATAATTTCCCTGGAGGTCGGCCGTATATAAACGAATACAGACCGCCCTTATTGCGGCGAATACGCTCGCTGACTCGCGGTACAGTTGCATTAAGAATGCGTGGAATAAATTAGACGTGACTCGGGAAATTGGTTATTCAGCATCGCGCTGTTCATTACGGGAGCTAATAAAGCCGTTGTAAAAGAAACTGTGTCAGTCTTGATACTATCGCCCCACATCCGGCGAATTCTGGCCTCTTTAAAATTTACAGAATTTCCTCGCGGACCCCTGGTAAAGTTCGCAGGTCGCCCCTTTGTGGAGAACACCGTCCGCGCTCGCGAGAATTCGGTTAGCAAGGGAAGGAATGAAATTTAGCGGGTGCTCGCGGGTGGATCTTCCAAAAAATGAAAGGTCAATTTAAAGTATCTTTTTCGTTCGCGCCACGCCACGCGAAAAAGGGTTTTAAAAATTCCCAGCATTCGCCCCAACTTGCAGCGGAAGTTTCATTTAAATTCAATGACCACTATTAGGGTAATTTCTTAATGAAACAGGCCCTGGAACGGGTTCGAGGGAAACGCTCGCGTCGTCAGAGCGGCAACGGAGGAACAGAGACCTCAATGGTGGCCATTAGCTTGTTCGCTGTAAACGACACGGTTACACTTGTACACGCGTGCAGTTTACATTCTCTACGGTTATAAATCAACGGACTAAGGCGACGCACGCGGCAACCAGTTACCGTTTGAACAAACTTACATCGCGGAAATCGCGTGGTCCTCCGCCGAACAACAAAATCAGAATTCTTGTACCTAAAATTTGAAATTGCTTCGAACGGAAATGGACTCGTTTTACAACACGTCTCTGTATCCCCTTTTATTTCGCCGATTCCCATTTATTTCACTTTAATTTGCGTGGAAGGAATTCGTCGAATTCGCGCGATGCCGTTACACGTAGCCGTCGCGTCGTAAATTGAAAATCAACGGGCCGCGCGTGTTTTTTTCGATATCGCGGCTCGTTACGGGCTCGCACATTTCCTTCCTCTCGATTTGATTATGTCGAGGGCTAATGAAATTTTGACGCGCGCCACGCCAATGAACGCGGATTATTACGCGCTGCACGCGCAAAGTGATTGGACGGATCTTTAGCGATTTTAATTCGCCCGCCCCGTAATAAACGGAGGCTGAAACGGACGCATTCCAGCGAGCTCGTAAATGCGCTATCGTAAATTCGATATGTTCCGCGCACTCATCTCCAGCGACTTTAAATTTACGACGAGCCTGCAGGAATAAATTACCAAAGCGGCGCGATAAAACACACGGTATCGTGCTGGCAGAAGTTCCGCCGCGCGTTAAGTTATTTTGCACTTGGCGAACTTGCGTCTTCGAGTGTTTGTTTGACTTGCTTCGGGGCTCCCGTTGACACGTTCGTCGGGAGAGAATTCGTGTTAATTCAATGAAAACCTGGGGCCTTTTGTGCCCCGCAATTGCCGCCAGCTGAAGGGAATAGTATACACGCAACGATGTTTTGGCTCCAGTTGCTTAATGTTTCCTGTTTGTGTGACAGTTGTCCCCCTCTGCGATGCTTTGTGGTTTTCTGCGATACGTTCATGATTTCTTTTCGCGAGGGAAGAATGACAAAGTCCTTTGTCAGACGGAAGAACAAATTATACGAAACGTTCAGGAATTTTTTTCCTACATTTTTTCTCTGTCCTGCCCATTTCGAAGCGATGGAGGAAGAAAAGGAATTACCCGAGTTCGAGTAATATACGAGAGGTTAAACGGAAAACGGCGTGCAGGACACTTCATTGAATATTTATATAGAATCTACATAAAAATTTTGGACAGGAGAACACTTACGTTCTTCGCTAAACCCTATTTATATCCTCGCGTGTATTTTCCCCCCTGAGTAAAGCGATGCAACATGCTAATAAATACCAATATAACCGCCATTATTGCACTTTGGGGCAATATAAATGATGAAAACCTCTGTTCTAGAAAATTTTAACTTCATTGCTTAAACAAATGCCAGTTAACCACATCATACAAGCGATATTACCCTCGGGATCAATTTATCAAAGTAAATAACATTTATTTCAACGGAGTGCATTCAGAGTCTCTGAATATTCCTATCAGGTTTGATCAATGAGCATCGGATTTGATCATCCCCAACAACCAGCTTCCCTGCTTTCAATTATTCCCACCGTTACCAGCAGCGCAAAGAACTCTCCGCCCTTAGAGCGTAATCTCCGACGCATCCATCATGCGCGTATAGTAACCTCGATGCAAGCTTCAGCGAAGAATATTTCTTCCAATTCTCCCGGGATAACAGACGAGTTTTCAAGTTTCCGGGTTTCCCATTTACGACTGTTGGTCTTCGGTTTGCTGCAGTCTCCCAAAATTGACAATCCCTATTCACTGCAGACGAATCCATCGTTCTAGAAAAAGAGGATTCAAAGTGGTATCTTCGGTTTGCCGAGATTTGTTCACTATTTTATTATTACTGCACGTATCCTTCTTTTTCACCCAAAAAGTAATTGCTGCATTCAGAACTATGTACACATCGTTATGTTACTTTATATCGCGACACAGGGAGCTGTGAAGATCGTAAAACTAATTCAGGGTTGAAGGAGCAATCTCCAGCAGCCAATATGACCCTTTGCTTCGCCTACAGCCAGCAGGAAAGCGGAATTTGAATGGGAAGGATAGGTGACGCGCGACGATCCAAACGAGAAACATCTCGAAGGGGTTCGGGCGCATGAATTTCTTGCTGCCGGTTCAGTCAACTTCCGGCATTTATATCGGGCTCGATCAATAATGCATGATGCTCCCATCGAAGCGGCCTGCGACGGAAGTATCGGCGAAATGGAAATGGACGTCGGACCGTGGGTTTTTTTTTTATTTTCACCGGGGAAAAATCTATGCCGCGGATCGATTAGTTTAATTGAATAGCCATGGATATAATGGTGGATCGGTGAAAAATATCGCGAAAGCCCGGTGAAAAGCCACCCGTCGCTCTGAGGGGATGAAACGATCGTATAATGTTTATCCGATTTTAATTGGAATTTGCGTGTGCCAGAGAAACCCAGGTCTGTTTGGATGAAATCGTTACGTTTAATGGGGCGCCGTGGTACATGTGTAAATTGGCGTGGCTGTCGCACGGTCTTTAGTTCGCTTCGAAAACTCTTCCGTTCTCTTTGTTCCTGTATTTTTGACAGATAGGCAAGAGAATACGTGTGCTTTCCTCTGGGCCTGCAGTTTTTCCACCCGATAATAGAGAGTTCTCGTCAAAGTCAACGTCAACATCATCGCGACGTTTATCGGGAACAATTTCGATAGCAACAATGTGGCTGTCGACCTGGGAGCTTCCAATCATCGACTCGATTCGTTACGATAGTTGCATCCACAACAGAGTTGCTTCGATCGAAAAATATCGTCCCATTGAAGAAGTGTTTCAAGGCATGTTGGAGTAGAAAATTGAGTCGATTGCCATAGTTTATAAATAGTCTCCACAGTTCCGTTCCGTTTTCATAATTAAATCACCCGCGCACCTTCATCCCAGATTCATGCGCTTCGCGCTGGGAAACGTGGCCAACGGGGGCCAGAAATTACAGACCACGGAAGGACGTTATTCGACTGGAGCCAGCGATCGTTCCCAGGACAATTCCCGCGGTCCTTTAAAAGTTCGGGAAATATAGCAAGCTGGACGACACCGAACAAGAGCATTCCGCCGTCTTTCGCTTATTTCCCGGCCGTCGGAAGTCTGCTCACGTCCTCATCCGTTAAGCTACTTCCTCGCCGAGCAAACATCCAATAATTCTGTTCGTGCTTCTTTCCGTGGAGCGAGGCGTTGCAGTTAAGGTGGATTCGTAACGACTCAATTACTCTCGACGAGGCGGACCTTGCCACTTTCTAATAAGGACGTTGAAGAATGTCCCGGATGATTATCTTCCTTGATCAGGCGAAAAAGAAATTCAACCTGTCCTCTATCAGCTTTACTTGGGGAGAGCAAAATACCACCCGGACACTCTGAGACGTTTCAATAAAGTTTTGGAAGAATTTGCAACCTTTCTGTCGTCCGCAATAAATTAATATCCTTCCCGATTATGATTGCTCGATTGCTTGGGAAGTTAAAGCTTCTGACGTAAAGACTTCAACATTTTTCCGAGTAATAAGTTTCATGAAGAACTACTTAGAACTCTGGATTTTAGTAAGTACCTATTTATTTGGCTCGAGTACACGCGATGTTTCGGCGATGTATCGTAGATCCGTCGAAACGTCAGATTTGCAAGACTTGTAAACAGCGACGTGCTTTCAGACTTCCACGCCGTTTCACGCCGCCATTTCACGATGCGACTGAGGGATACGGGAAACCATTTGAAAAATCTCTATCGGTTTCTTACTGTGATCTTCCAACCTTCATAGCTGTTAAAAACCTATCGAGAAGAGAAGCAGTAAATTCGTTTCAAACCATAAGCACACTCGAACAAGAACAGGTTTGGTAGCCCTCGAAGATTCCAAAACATTTTCACTTCGTGGGCAACTATTTTGAACTCCAAACTATTTCAAACTTCCCCTGAAACTAGATTAAACGTTAAACTCGCGTCTCTATACAGGAGTCAAGATTTGTATGCCATAAGACATCGCGTTGTTCCTCTAATCTATTCATGGCAAGCTACTTCGAAAACCTGTTACTGAAATCTTATTTTAAAAAGTGAACGTCAGAAAGCAAAACATGTATTTCATTTCAATAACCTTGATTTAAATTTCATTCTGGTCCCGCGTGTTTCCTGTTGCGTGTTGATGGTAGTCGGTCTGTTTGCGCGGAGAATTGCTCGGACTAACGCGTATTTCCCGCGATGATGGGAAAACTCCCGTTCCCTTCGGCTATGAAAAACAATCATTTAGATTTATTCGAAACAAAAGTGTTGTACGGCTTGTCGGGCGGAACAAGCCACACCGTCCATTAATCTCGAACCCCGGCTATAAACAATTTGCGTATGGCACGGAAACGTAACAATGCGCGCCGGTTAATCACGTGAGTGCCCCGTTCTATCTGTAAATTGACTATTGATTGATTAGTTTCTTCTGTTTGACGAACAACAGGGAGAGCCATTACGGCGCGCACTCGATTGTTATTTAGACCTGTGCGCGTTCGCCGTGCCCGATCGATAACAATTTTTCTTCAATACCCAGCTCGCATTTTCACGGTCTCTTTTTTTTTGCACCACCTCCTGCGTGCGAGCTTCGAACGAAGCGGCTTCGAAATTTCATAAAATAACGCCCCGCCTTCGCTCGGCGTCGCGATTTTAATTATTACACGATTTCCTCGGGGGTATTAACTGGGACTATTTTAAAGGTACCGTAAGCCACACGCAATAAATAATTTCTTCCCTTCGCTTTTGTTCCGTCCTCCTCACTGCTCTTCCTACGTTCGTGCAAAGCACCAGGTGTGAGCGGCAGAACAGGGCGTTGTTACTTTCATATTAAAAGGATTAATGCAGTTAGGGATCTACCAGTTCCCGTCGAAATATGCCTCGCGTATATTCACCAAACGCGAAATTACGAGGCTGGAACGAGACACGCCAATTTACGGTGGTCCCTGCCCTCCCGATCGTACGCAGTCTAGCAATTAAATTCGAGGACTGAATCCATCATACGCGCGTGAACATTCAGAACTTCATCCCAGAAGTATGGGGATTTTTTAGGGTTACCATTCAGCGTGTTACGTGTAGTTATACTTCCTTCTGCAAATATGTGTGCTAGAAGGGTGCCTCCTATTTTTCTAAAATTCAAGTCGCCATTGCAATAAATAAACTTCATATAAATTCTTCATGCGAGAGAAAGCTTGTTTCTCACTGTGAGTCAATAGAACCGTTTTTAACAGATGAAAGATTCCAAAATCAAATCTCCATAAAAGTTACTACGCTTCTCGCGAGACAAAAGCTGGTGCACTGATTATCGATTTCGTCTGGTAAAGATGGGGGTCGATGATCTGCCTCTGCAGCAATGGTTTACTCACGAGGCACCTGAGCGATAAATAATGTTCAATCAACCAAGGATGAAATTTTTGACGTATAATGGGCTCAATCTCTGTCACGATTTGAAGGGGGCATCACGAAATTCAATATTTGCGGTAGTTGGACGGCGAAGTAATAAAAATATCCTTTTCAGATTGACACCACGGCTGGCACATGAGATCCGACAATAATTTCGGTTTAACTTCTGTATTTTTAGACCGTCATAAACCTTTCGCTTCCTCTAATAAATTGAGATCCAAAAATTAATCGGAGCAGCCTGAAAATTCCTTCAATGTATTTCTGTAAGATTATAAATACACAACTGTATTGCATGCACCATATTTCTTTCCTTCCTAATATTTATTTCACTCCCTTCTCTTATCCAGAAGCCTGCCCTACAAATTATTCTAATCAGAGTAATAAGCATGCGTACAATTTTGCATAACGTTAAAGGAAATAATGAGAGGGTCGCGAGCAACGTACTTCACAGGAAAACAATATTATTTGTATCCCCGGTTTGTGTGGCCGGATAAAAATGTTTTCCACGCGTTACAAGCTGAATTAACGCGACATTCCACGCGAACGGGAAACTTAACGAAAAAATCTCGAACATAGGTTCGCTCGCGTGTTCGTTTCACGTTACCCATACTTTTATTAGAATTGTGGGCACATACGTACCTTTTTGGTCCTATTACAGCCTGTTTTATGTTTTGAACATTCGAGACAACAATCGATTATTGGTCGGATGAAATTTTCATCTCTGTCCTCGGTAAAATTAGTGCACCGACAAAAATACAATCGCCGCGATATGCAGTTGCTTTATTTTCTCGTGCTTCGTACACGCTTACCGAGAATTCAATAAACCCTGTGAAATATTTCTAACTACGGCGAACTATCTTCTTCCATGTGGCTCCAGTAATAGGAGAATAATATTTGAAATTAATCACAATTAATTAGCCCCGCCACTCGAGCTCTGTGTAATTTAGCAAAGATTCTATTGCATTAACAATGAATTCAATTTCAGGCAATTAATATCGGCACGTAGCTAATCGATAATTGTATAAATTATTACCAGTTCTCCACTGGCTGAAATAGGAATGTAATAAATAATTTTCTTACGTTTCCTTTTAATCGCGCTTCAATATTGGATTCAAGTGTGCTATTGTGTAGAATCTTCCAAGAATGATGCAGTTACAGAGAAGTAAGGATCCTTTCATCCTCAAGATTTTTTCGGGATCTCGTTCCACACTCAGAATTATTACTTCAAAGCGATGTGAAAAAAATGGAACGTCGTATTTCACCTCGAAACGAATATCTACCCTAGAATGCTAATTCCTCTCGATAGAAGGATTAGGTAGGATACCGTGAAACGTGTCCCGAAGGATTAACGTGGTATTCCCGAATCCAACCCTCGTCACATTCAACCCTCTGACTTTCTTCCCGCCAAGTTCGTGGGCCCGTTGACACAGACTTTGCGCGAAATGTAAATCGTTCGTTGAAGATGGTCCCTTCCGAACAGACAACCACTTTATCTTCGTATTTTTATTCAACAGTGTTCAAACGATGATAAATTGCAGAAGCACCTCGCTAATGAACGAAAATACTCGAAAATAAAGGTGACCAGCTAGTGGTGCAGGTAACCTCGCGGAAAATTCGAGTGGCAGCAGGGTCAAGAGAGTGTTTCACATCGGATTAACGTCGCAGTCCTGACCCCATCCCTCCTGTATCTCACCCTTCGGCTTTCCCTTGCAGCAGGGTCATGAAGGGCACGCAATACAGCACCCTCTTCCTCCGTCTTTCCTCTCTTTCCCTTTTAGCGTAGCACACTCCACGTTTCCTTACCTCTCTCTGCCCTTAGCTTTATCCGATGCTCGGTCACATCGTACATATCCATCGAGATAGCGCGCCGATAATGACCGTTCGAAGGAGCAGCTACGGTGTTCGTGTCGCACACGCATCGAGGGACACGTCTACCATGGCTAAGTAACGCGAAACCACGCGGGAACTGTCGTGGCTGGGAATCGATCGTTATTTTCATTGTAGCATTTACATTATAAATGGAAGAAAGTCAATTGTTGCTCAGAGCCACTGAAAGGACAGTCCCCACTATCGCTTCTGTTGCATTTGCTGAGCTCGCCACTGTGTGCGAAGATTGACGAGTTGTTGAAATGTTATTCATCTGTATGTAATAAAACACTAATACTAGAGTATCAGCTTAGCTATATAGTATACACGCAGCTTGAAATATAAAATGTCAGTTGACATTAAAAGCTAAATTTTCATAGAGATTTGGTAGTTCCAATATGTAGATTTTTTGACACTTGCAGTTGTCGCTGCAGTGGCTGATTCTTTAAACTTTCTAGGTATAGGTACCCCATCAAAACAGAGAACAATTTTTCACGGATACGGTTTGCGGAAATTCGTTTTTCAGCTGGCGTTACCGATTAGCTCGAAAAAGGTACGACGCCGTTTGATTGAAAAACGAGGACAGCTACAAATGATTTTTTTGCGACTATTACTGCGAAATTCCTCCAAAAAAAGCTTTAGTTTTATAAACTCGTGTATCAGCCATTTGATTCGCCTGTAAGCGGATTCTGGATTACTTGATTCCTATTTGCGCTGTATCCGGGTTTTGTTTTAAAACAATCCCTCTTTCGAGAGAAATCGGTATTTTATTTCGCCCCTTAATTGGCCCGATGGCGATTGAACGTTGACGCCTGACATTTAAATTGTTTCGCATATGAATCCGGGACATATAACGAATAAAACTCATAGGATTATATTTGATTAAAATCTGACGGGGAACAAAAAACTAACCGCTCTCGAGAGGAATTTAGAATTTTGTCACTTGTTACAACTTGTCAGCTGAACGTGATAACAGTCATTCAAGATATCTGTGCTACGTTCAGTCGAAAATTACCAATTTTACACCTGAATAAATAATCAGAGAGCCACAACTACGTGGTCTAAATTAAACAACAAGCATCTGAAATCCAAAAACCGAAGTATTATACAATTTAATGACGACTTACCTCCCAGCCGCAAACAACTACGACGTTCCCTCCAAAGGATTCTCCCAGAAAACTCCAGCGCTGGAACATTCCCAATCTAAACCTCCGAAATGGCACACAGTCCGAGTAAAAGCAAACTGAACGAAAGAAGCACGAGCGCTCAAATGATATAGAATTAGTCCGAGAAGACAGTAGTCGCGTGCCACGTTGTCTTCTTGTTGCCAAGGCGCACGTGGATGGTCGCCGGACGCCCCCAGCAGGTTCAGGGTGACAAGGGAGGACAACAGGTATAAAAGTCGAAGCGCTGAGTATTTATTGAAAACGAATCGCTATGTACAAACGTATTAAATACACGTGTGCCTCTGTGTGACATTTATACAGGGATAGGTGGAAGGTGTTCCGAGTGCCAACCATGCACCATAGTCAATACGCTCGCCGATAACAATAGATAACCGGCCCCGTACCTGCGGCCGTGCGCGGCCAGCTTATTTGCAACCCATTTCGCCGTGTTTATATTTGCACGCAGAGATTGGCAGTTGCGTCGTGTCATCCGCGGGACCACGAATCCGCGACGTGTATTTGCCTAAACGATGCTCGGCCGCGTTCCTCCGCCTTCGCCAGCGAATTCTCACGAACAGCGATAAACGAAGAAAGAAGCTATGTTCTTCATCTTTCGATGAAGGGTCTAGGTGCATCTAGAGCTTTGAGAATGAACATCCTTCAAGGTGGATCCTATATCATTCGAAGTTTTGAGTCGGCACTGTCGGGAAAGTGTGTAGAAATTAGGCAAATGTGAACTGAACAACCAGGTACTGTTTTTCCTTGCCACGGAACTATCCTAACGGGGAGGCGTTGGACTGCGTTATTTCAGCTTCCTTCGATCTCCGTTGATTAGATTTCTTTGATCAGACGGCACGCGCAGATTGATAATTCCGCGTGTCTCGTGTTTATTGGCTCCTTTGATATGAAATTCGCAGTGCAGGGAATTTCTTAATCAGCATGGGATAGATTCCACGGAAAAGGGACTTCAATGGCAGACGTTTGATGCATGGTTTATTGCTGTTGGTGAAAATTCGTCAAGCAACTCACGGGTGTAGATATCGATTCCGATGTTTCGCTTCTGCGGTCCGCTCTCGGGCTGCAAAAAGCGAAAGCTCGGTTGTCGGCGCGCGCGTGCACGGCCGCTGGGAAAAGGGTGGAGAAAAACCGCGATCGTGTTTCATAACGAAGGCAGCGGATATTAAATTCCATCGGCAAACGGCGGAATTCCCTCGTGTACGCGACACTTCCGTGTTCACGACTTTTGTTTGCGACCGACGGTCCGACGAAACCCGAACATTCCCGTTGCGTACATACGCGCGAAAAAGGAAGCGTCGTTTACCAAAGGAACGACGGGGATCGGTTTTGCAGGTGGTGAAAGCAAAAAACCATATGCTCGATACCGGGGGACCCCTCGTGTTCTTCTGGAAAAGAAACGGGAAACCGAGGTCCCTTTGAGAACCCAGAACTACAAATCCTGGGTATTGCAACTTGCAGTTTCCTGTTTCGCGTCGAGCCTAGGACTGCCATCTTTTTATGTTACAAAAACTGGATATTCGTTGCAATATCGAAGGTCCCAACGCTGGAGGAATGTATGCAGAACCGTTAACATATTTTAAAACTCAAAGTCATCCTATGAAAAGTAAAGAGTGATGGCTCGAATCGGAGAACAGAAATGAATGGTCAAGAACTAAATTTTCTGTTGAAAGATGGAAATCCTAATTGAGCGAGAAGATGAATTAATTTCGAAGGGAAGTAGCTCTGTTATAGAAATCTAAGAATGTTGTTAACACTTTAGCGCTGTTTGTAACAGATTAAGATTTAGAATAGTTTTATTCATTGAAGAAAGCTGAAATCCACTGAAAAAAGAAAAAGAAAGAATAATTTTTTACTTGAAAATATAAAAATTCCAACCATTTTTAACGATAAAAAGAAAGCGGGATATTTTCCCTTCAACGGGATCTAGGTGCCGGCGCTAAAGGGATAAAAATCTTCATAGATCTTATTGTGCCTCAAGTGTTTCAGTTAAAATAAAATTCAAAAGAAAAGTGATGAAGTCGAACTCCGTTTCTTAGACTCGGAGGGGTCGATCGGTATCGTGAAACGTTAAATCCTGTTTTATAACCGACCTCGTCGTCTTTGAAAACCAAAAGGCGCCCTAATAACAGTTAATTAACCATTTTTTTCGGTGAATGAATGAATTACACCACGTATACTCGCGGTTTCCGTTATTACAAACTGTACAAAGTGTTTCTCACGACTCGTAAGAATTATCGCAACGATGGAATCGTTTAGTCCAATGAATTCTCTTCGCCGCTTGATGTTCAACGATTTATGATATATATATATATTTTTATATATATTTATTTCTCTCTCTGTATTCTTTTCTCTCTCTCTCTCTCTCTCTCTCTCTCTTCTCATCACTCTCTCGCTCACTTTCAGGCATTCGGCTCACACTGTAGGAATTCTTCCTACAAAGAGAAACATTTTGCGAGAAACACGAAATATGCGCGGCACGTTCGATTTCGTGATATTTACAACATAATAAAATTCCTCGTATATTATATCCTTCAAATTACGGTATGGGGATATGTAGCTCGTATCGATATCCTCGTATTTTTCACATTCCCCTCGAATAGGATTAAATTATTCCCATGATATGTCAATGATACGATATTCAACTCTTAAATAATCGCATTCGTTTCTTCTAATTAATTAACAATATCAATGCCGATAATTAACTATGCCAAAAGAGCTCGCTTATCCCTATCCCGTTGATCGAACGTGAATTTGATAGTAATCGTCATAAATTCGTCGGAATTTGCAAGGAAACCAATTAAATGGCGGAACGGAAAATATTTCATCGAATGTACCAAAGCTAATGATCCGATTTGTAATTGCAATGAGAACACGTGAAATTCTATTTGCTCTTTCTTATTGGAATGCGATATGTCGCGCCGGAGAATGCACTTCCTTTCATTTCCATTTGTAGGAAGGAGTGTGTGCATACTTCCACTCCGTTCGATCGCGCAGAAGACGTTCGTAAAGTCGGCCAAAATTGCCACCAATAATATTTCATTAAGCTCATCAATGTGGATATGTATGTACACCGATCCAACGCGACTAGCCGAGTTCTGCACGATCGACCGTGATTTCTCTTCCTCTCTCTCTCTCTCTCTCTCTCTCTCTCTCTCTCTCTCTCTCGCCCCTTATTGTTTTCCTTATTGTTTCCCGTGATAGTATAACGCTCGTCACGAATTAACGCGAATAATCCCTCGTCACTCTGTTCGAGAGACGAGATACAAATGAAATTCTCACTCGACATCGTAGATTCCCTAATAGAGTGGCAGTATTCCTTACCGTTATCGATCTTAGTTTAGCGTTATATTAAGTTACCAACGTCGTGTCATAGACAATATCGTAGACTTTTCATATTCAAAATTGAAACCTCACAATTAATTTCGGCAACGACGAACGTAGTCCTGCAAGAGGACTCGTTGAATCGAATCATCCCCGATTCTTTGTACGAAACGATGGGCAAATTATCGATGAGTCGATTGCCCTCTCGCCGGACTACTTCCAGTCGCGCGCACGTTTATCACTCGCGCTTCCTACGGCGATTTATATTTCGCACACCATGGGCGTGACTGTTTGGTTGAGTAACGCTATAAATTCCGGAACAACGCATTGTTTTGCCGTCGCCCTCTAGACGACACGATTCACTCTAACAATTATAAGTTTCTCATTGTTCCACGCTGACCACGGTCCCGTACCCGATGAATATTCATCCGTCACGTACACGTAGCTACGTCTGCTATCTATTTCCTCTAAAACGCGAGAAAATGTTTTGAAACTCAAAGGGTAGCTGACTCTTACAGACTTTAATGATATGTATTCGACACGGCGAATACGCCATCTCGGTCACAATGACACGAGTCAACTACGTTAATTCGCCTTCAATTTTAACGATTTGCCACGAGAAAGGGATAATTTCTGTACCGCCGTTCAATTCAGAATCAAGTAATGGACAAGCTCCTCCAGCGACGTGACCGGACGCGCAGCCACGTTGATCGCAATGAAAACGAGAATCGATGTTCGATTATCCGCGAAAGCAATCTTCGGGGCAGCCGTCGATCTTCCGGGGGCAAAAATTCGTCCGAGGTAGAAGCAAACGAGAACATCCAGCGGGTAAATGGACCGTGTCTATTCCTTCCTATAAACTTAACTTCAGGTCACACGAGCTTCTCCTTGCTACGTCCCATCCCCTTTCCCCCGGGCCCAGGTCGAATCACGTTGCATTCGACTGGCGGTCTTGTCGGATTCGATTCTCGGTACGGCGACCAAGTTCCGCGAATCGATAGGTGCGTAACGAGTGCAAAACGGCCGCCCGACCGCCGAGAGGAATTCGAAGCCTTAGAACGACGTCGCTAATATATAACTTCATGTCTATCGGTTAATCCTTTAACATTCTTTACACGCTATTATGTATATACGAATTTTATACTGCAACCTCTAGTGGTATTGTCAAACATTTATGCACTTCGGCTAAAGCGCATCCTTAAGCTTATTAGTAGTTTCAGGGAACTTAACGCAAGCCCGCGGCTCCAGGAATTCCTTCCTCCTCTCTTTCCCATTCTTCTCTTTTTCCTTACTCGATAAACCTGCCCCGTCACAGGATACGGCCTCAGCGAACGCCTCGCCATCGAACTTAATCGACAACCCTAAGTTCTGACGCGCCCCAGAACTTCTCCGATACAAAGCCCGCTTGTACCCGCTGAATTTCCCCTTCGTCAGCGGCGGTTAATTAAAATTTTACAAAAAGGAGGACCGCGCGTGGCAATTTCGGCCAACTTTACTCTCGGCCCTGTCCTTTGGACATAACGAATAGTTTTGACTGGCCGCCAAGGCTTTCGGAGCTGCTTGCATCGCTTCTAAATCGCGTTGAACTCAAACCGGTATGATACGAGTGTCCAATCTCTGCAACTATTGAAATATCGTAGAAAAGCATTCGTTGATGACCAGGCAGCGATCACTGTTACTGATTTAGGGAATCGAGTTGCTCTCATCTATTTCAATTTTAAGCCGTTATTCGTATTACGTCTCTCCCCTCAACTGCTGAACGCCCAAAATCATTGGAAACAAGTGTTCTCCGCGGAGAACGGCTGCTGGACATCATTCGTCATCCTAGAAAAACCAGTCTCCCGCGATTTTCGAGGTCCGGACCACGTGTATTTCGAACGTGATACAAGTGCCGGTGGGCACTGCGAACGTGTTTGCCGACAGTATCAATTTCAGAACCGCGTAGGTACGTGCGAGTCATCGAACGTGCTCATTGTCTATTTGGCCCGCGCTAGGAACGTTCCATTTCGTATCGAATCGCCGTGCAAATCCGATTATTGCCGCGACCCTTGCTGCCACTCGCCGATAGAAAGGTGCTTAACAGACTAATTATAGCCTCTACCTCTTCCCAGGGAAACAATCGAACCGCGACCGATTTCGAAGTAAACATTCGAAGGAACTCTGGCTCTCGAACTTCTTAAATCCAATTGGCCTCGATTCTAACGGCCAAGTGGCCGTGAAACTTCTCTTATTCGATCGATATTGAATTAGTTTACCGAGAATCTTCGCGAGAGAGTAGCAGGTCGTAGCAGCGAACCAACGATCGAGAATTCGATGTCAAGTTCTCTCGGAGCCGATCTCAGATTTGCCGTCAAATTGCCAACGAAAACCGGGAACGAATTGGTCAGCCTCCCAGCGGGAGTCAGCTCGACAGTCACGGGATAACCACCGATTTACCTTTCATCCACGACGATTCACGGATCGCCGTCCGGAACGATCGGTCACCGTATGTACTAACTTGGTCTGACTTGGTGCAGCTTGGTCGTCAAGGGGCTGTGCCACCAATTCCCGTTTAGCTCGCCTATCATAGAAAGCCGGATCAGGTTCCAGCCTTCTAGTTCTCTGTATCAGGTGTCGTTCGAGTCCCCGTGCTTGTAGCCGAGATTCTTTCGTTGGAGAAATAGATGGATCTCGCGGAAACACGGCCGGTCCACGTCGTTCCTCTGCCAGCACTCGCGCATCAGGTCGTAGATGTCCTTGGGACAGTTCTTCGGCAATGGAAGAATGATCTGCGAACGATAACAGCGTCCGCCGCGAGTTATTTCTCTGAGCGGATGTAACTTGCGTGGACTTTAATGAGTTATACGAAAATTGTAACAATGCGAGCTAAACATTGTAGGTACTAAACTACTGGAATTGGCAGGGTTTCGATGCGAGGACGAATTGAGGCATTGAGAGCAAAAACGGACTAACCCACATTATTCGCGAAATTGAGTTAGTAGCAATAATGTATTCCAATAGGTTGTACTAATCATATGAAATAGGAAAAAATTACTTTTTTTTCAATGTGCGTTAGTCCGTTTTTACTCTCAATGCCTGAATTATTGAACGATTTCATCGATAATAGGGAAGCAAGTCGTTAAGTGAGATCATTTTTAGTTGACAGTTTCTCGTTCAATTATGATGTCCAATTGAATTCAATGTTCCTGTAGATGGGGTGATGGAATTATCCGTCATTTCTAATGAGGACCCGTTGGAGGGAGGGAAGTCGTAAAAATGAGAGAAGAGTAGTCGAAGGCTTGAAAGACGATGCAAATGGCAGCATTCATCGTGGTGAAAGGTTTAGAGGGCATTTAATGCGAGCTATTCGCCGCGTGCATTAAGTTAAGTATGCGAGGATAATGAAAGAAGGATATCAACGAATACTCACCCTTCTCTCGTCCTCTTGGTAAAAGTAAGTCGCATTCTCGACGATGCGATGGTCAGGAAGCTCCTCGAATGGCTGTTCTCTCGCGAAAGTCAGGATCTCCCAGAGCATCACCGCGAAAGACCAGACGTCGCTCTTCAACGTGTGTCTTCCCTGATTGCCGTGAAATATCACGAAACGGTTCGTTAAATAAACAACGACAACCAACGTCCGCTGATAATTTGACTAAACCGAGTGTATGCTCGCAAAATAGTAGCGTGATAAATCATTAACGAAGAATGATAAAATGGAACAGATCTGAATTGGATGCCTACAGAACAAGGCATGTAGGTATTCGGAATTACTCCACATACTCGTTATACCGATACAGTTGTAAATAAAGTGTTATAAATGTTTTGCGTATACAACATATAATAAAAATAAATTTTATGTTAAACGATTTTATTAAAAATGCACTAAAAACTGAATTAAACTGAATTTTGCACTAAAATCTAAAAAAATAATCATTTTCTTGTGCTACAATTTCGATGGTGTTTTTTCACTTTAAGTAAAATCGTGGGGCACCATGTGCAACCAGGAGTTGAAGTATCGGTTGGCAAGTGGAACATCATCAGCTACAGTTTATCAATTTTATGTCACATTACAATCTGTATCCTGTAATTAAAACATTTTGTTTCATTAATGCAAATGAAAACTTTCTCACAACAAATTCATTTGGACGTTTGCTTCTATATTAAAGTGATTCATATGCTGTTATGAAATATAGTGCCCCACGATTTGATTTAAAGTGAATTATTTAAAGTGAAGAAACACCATCGAAATTGTAGTACAAGAAAATAATTCTTTTTTAGTTTTTAGTGCATTTTAATTTAGTTTTTAGTGCGTTTTTAATCAAATCGTTTAACAGAATTTTTGCCTTTTATATATATATTTTTTCTAGTTTTTAGTATGTGTGGATTTACATTTCACAGCTTAGACTTCTTTACACATATCTTTTATTGCTGTATACTGTCACTAAAAAATAATTACTTTCTTGTACCACAATATCCATGGTGATATACTACGAACGCCTCCGAAGTTTTAGTTTTACTATTCGTACATACGTGACGGATTATTTCTCGATAAATTGTGTATTTCGGTAATCACGATGCGCCTAGCGTCCCGAACGCAGCGGCTTTTTGTCGTTTCCGTAAAGACCGCGAGTGGCTCATTTCAAGTCATTTGGATTTATGGTTATGGGTTAGATTTATTGATGACTGGGTAATTTTTTCACCCTCTCGGGCTTAATTTCTTTTTTAAATATTGTATTGTCATCCAAACTACGCACGCTGCAAAGTTTCAAGACAATTGGATAGTTGGAAGTGGGTTCAATTTGAACACACAAACAAACAAGCAGAGGATCGAAGGTGAATAAAATCGTTTGAAAAAAAACAGTGACACAAGACGCGACACCGAAACGCAACAATACACATCTACTTACACAATGATCTACAAAATGTGAATACTGATTGTAAACTGATGCAGGATGAAAAGAGGACAACGTACATCAACGTATTATACTCATCTCCACCTATTAATAAGAACAATACTCCCGCGATTACTCATGCAATTTCAACTGCATCATCCCACACACCGCAATGCTACGTCATCACGAAACAGTAATGATACGCAAAATGGAATACAGCTGGAACTCCAAAGAGGAACTATGTCCACATAATCGAACATTTTCCACCGAGCGGAAAAGATTGAATTCCCTCGAACGCGTCGCCGCGGCACAGATGAGCCGGCTAACCAGACAACAACCCGTGAAACGTGGAATAACGATCGATGGTTGGCTGTCGCGGCGAGAAAAAGCTTCGGCGGAATGCAGCAGGAGGATCCAGGCGCGACGCGGAACTTAAGTCTGGAGTGTAGCGAAGTAATTTATGGAAACTGTGCGCGCCCCGTCGAATTCGACGAGAAGTTCAGGCGCGAATGCACCACCGTGAAACGGTTGCACGTCTTTACCCTTTCCTGCGCATTGACAGTGACGCGCCTTGCGGCTCCCTCGGCTGGCACGCGCGTAACTCTCCTTGGAAAAACCGATTGACGTAGAAACCGTTTCGAAAATGTAACGCTCTCGAGCGATTCATAAGTTCCCCACGAAAATTACCAGAAGAAAGCGGCGTTCGATTCGTTACTAATTAATTTGCATTTTCAAGTCAGAAAATAAAGTAGCGGGGAATTTGGCTGTTCGTTCTTGATTTTTCGTTATTATCGATGAAGGGGAGAAGCAGGTAAGAGGGAGAAGAGATGGCAACGGATGGAAGACGATTTCCTCGACACCTTGCCGCACAGGTGGCATTCGAAGTTAGAACCGATTTACAGGAGCCGAGGAGCGCGGCAGGTGGTATCGTTGCTTGACGAGAAATTACTCCAACTTAAGTGCTTTAGTTACGTAATTTCCGCGAACTACTACGTCCCGGCGAAGACTACGCGGGCTGCCAGCGAGTGTACGGATCACGCGTGTCCCGGGGACCTTATAAACGTACTCCCTTGTAAAGTGGAGCGGGTACGAGCGCGTTACCTTCGATTCCTAATTAGCTCGGAGCGGTGGCGTCATAATTAAAGGTTCAACGTCACATTGAATCAAGATACTCTTAACCGAGACTTAATTACTTCAACAGGGTACAAAGCTCGTGCCAGGCGAATCTTCGTTAAACGTTTTATTACCTCGCCTCGTGGTAAATACATTTTCATTAACATATTGAAATATCAATGAGCAAGTTCGTCATTAATTTGCTCCTTTGTATTCCACCCGCTCCGCGCTATTTTCAAATACCTGGTAATTGCAATTACTTTGGGTCAATCGAGCCAGCTTCTATTATTCTGCATTCTCCTTTTATTACTCGATAATTGCAGAGGGAAATTCGGTTGCCGGCCGAGAGGTTTTCTTCATTATTCACTAGCCGACCGAGTATTGACTTCAATATGGGGCCGGTGTGCAAAGTCGAGCTCGCCCGGTCGCTGTCGTAAAGTTTACGACAGCCAATCGCGCGACATTAGTTCGCGCCCCGGCGTTCAACTTAATAAAGTCTACCGTTAAATCATTAAATCGACGCTAATTCCGTATAATTCTTGAAGCGTCGTTTCGCGTCCGCGAGCTCACGGCTCGGGCCGTGCCCGTTTCATTAACGCGGCACAATGGCGTAGGTCGGATAAACGATGGCAATAATGAAACATTAACGGGGCAGTCAATTTGGAATGACTACGGGAACGACCGGGCAAAATACTATATCGCCGGCTCGTTTCCCATTTAGTCGAATTACCATTTAGCTATCAATTTGCCGCTGCACGGATTTCATTCATACGCGATTTCCGATGGTAATGGCCCACGCTGATAAGTCGATCGACATTTCGGACCTCAGAGCGGCACGGCTAGGAGGTAGGTAGGTAGGTACGAGAAGGCGAACGCCCTCGCGCACGCCTGTTCTCGGCAAATTGCACTGTATCCCCTCTGGGAAAGAAATTCAATCTAAAAATAATGAAATATGATTGCCCGACCTTTCATCTCCGAACCACGCTGTTCGGATAATTAGTAGACATAAAGTGTAATGATATTTCTTTTTGAATTCAGAATAATGGAATAAATATTAAGTATTCTACAAGTCCGCACTGATTCGGAAGAATCAGATTTCCCGAGTTACCGAACTTCTTCAGCTGAAGCTGCTCGAGGCTGTCGAGCAGGAAAAATTCATGGGACGCTGAGACTGCTGAGAGCGCAGCCCTAGACGTGGGTGGATCGACCCCGCCTGGGACATTCACGGTTCCAGCGATGACACAGGACGCGGAACAACGTAGAAGCTCTCTGCTCGCTAATGCCGCGCGACCGCAGACAGTTCTGGCGGGCTGACGCTTCGCGGTTTCGCGGATCGACAGACCGATATCGACGGCCGCGGGAACGAGAAATTAAAAACAGGATACGCCGTATAAAATACGTCGTCCAGCGCGAAACTCGCCCCCATTCGTTACACTGATATACTGGCATAACGTGCGCTGCCAATAAATTCAACCGTGGCCGCGGCGCTACGTGGAATACATAGTTCCGAGACTTCATTCCCGAGCGAAACCCCAGGACCGCAGGTACTAATCGTTTCGTATTTCTTTGGAAAAACGACGCGACAACTGTCGGCCCCCATCCGCCCGAATACCACGGCGAAGGAAGAGAACAAATTGTTAGGATCTGCCGCTTCGTGAATTATGCAAGATTCCGGCGGCCTTGTTACGCCCGAATCATTTTTGCTACAGTTACAGAAAAGTCGCGGAAGATTCCCCACACGCCACATTAGATATTTATGGTTATTAGTCGCTTTACTTTCATCGAACAAGCGACTTCACGGACCACGACTATGCTGGTACACTTCGGGGGCATCGCAGGGGTCTTGGAAGACGATTTGATTGAACTTGACACGTTACTGTAGGAGACGGAAAAAGGAAAGCCCCTCTGCCGGGACTCGAACCCGGGCCTCCCGCGTGCTGGCCAGCCGCCTAACCGATTCCCCCACTGCGGCTTCCCCTAGGACTCTGCTTACTGAGCTCCTCTTAACGGGCGCGTGCCACCTATGGGCCCCTTATGGACTCCACCTTCGCGCCATAAGTCGCCCGTCCGTCTCCTCCTAACCCAGGGCTGCACAGGGAGCCCTTTTCAGCGCCTAGCGGCGAGCAACCGGCCGTACGCCGTTACTAAGGGTAGAATCCGTGAGGAGAACTGTAGTAGTGTAGGTGCCGGCTCGTAGGCGCGTAGCGTAAATACATATACTGCAGTTCTCCTCACTGATTCTACCCTTAGTAACGGCGTACGGCAGGTTGCTCGCCGCTAGGCGCTGAAAAAGGCTCCCTGTGCAGCCCTGCAGTAAGCTATGACCTCCTGCATTACTTTCCTCCTCTTTGGTGTTGCAGAAGAATAGCAGAATGTGTCAATAATTAAGTAGATTGAACTGTTATGAAAATTATAGTTTGTATGAATTTTCATTAAAACGGGAATGCTTCACGTTGTTAGTCGCCTAATTCGCGTTAATCCATTCCCGCTCGTCTGAACTCTCACCAAACTGTTTGAATCCGCTTCGAGTATCTCGAGATCCACGTGGATCAGCGTGGATGAGTTGGAGAGCAAGGAGGAGGGATAAAATGGATCATGGGAGATATCGAGTTAGGTTCAAAGTGGAGGCGCGTATGAAAGCCATCCATTAAACGATGATGTTGTTTTAAGTTACCGAAAACGGGGATCAACGAGTCTTGGAGGCAAATATTGGGGGGGATTGAAGCGACGGTGGGCACGAGTGCGAAAACCGAAGCTTTGATTTCGAGCGCGGGGGAAAACAACGGGCAGCGGGCATTCACGAAAACCAAACCGAGTTTCATCGCGTGGATGCGCAGCCACGGTCCATTTAAACATCACTGACCGAAGCGGTACGAAATAAAACCATTCGATCGCGTTTGCTTCGTTTTTCCCTGTCTACCGTGCTTCGGGACCAAAAGCGTTTACAATTTGTTTCGCGGCTTCCATTGTGAGAAAACTTAATTCGTTCCTCGCAGTGTGACGCTAACCGAGGTATAAAGTCTGAAAATTATAAAATTGCGAAGAGAAAAATCTATCAAATTTTGTATTCAAGTGTAGACAGTGTAGGGAAAGTGAACTCTTCTGATCAGTGGCGCACTCAGGATTTAACCTTGGGGGAGCCGAGTTGAACGGAGAAGAATATTTTTAACGCAAATTCACTAAAATTCATTAGGCGATTATGAAAATTTATTTAGAGAATAAAAATCAGTTTTCTTTCCCTTTTACAAAGCTCTTGAATTACTTAAGTCGTGGTTACATTAATCTCGCTTTTCCTTTTTCTTTGGGGGGTGGCAGGGCCCCTTGGCCCCCTCCCCCTCTGGGTGCGCCACTGCTTCTGATTCCCTATTTATAATAATTTATATAATAGATTCCTACCCTCTAAATCTAATCTTGCAAAAGTCAATCGGGGTCCAAAATCACGCGAAAAGGAACATAAGTGTTTGTAATAAATATGGAGACGAAATCCACCTCTAAGAATTCCTAAAGAATAAAGATTGATATATACTCTGTCATATAAGAAGGAACCTGCGCATAGACCTGTTCTGCGCTACTATTGGCTATATCCCAACCAACGCTCCCTCGGAGCCAATGAGCTCATTCTACATGCGTGAACCGGGTTCCTTCTGATATGACAAGGAGAATAGATTGGTTCATTTTGATCCAAATTCAAAAGCTTGCAACTCTAAGCAATTAACTTGATACTACGAAATACTACGAAGGCGAAATGTAAAAGCAGAGAAGAATATCCCAGACCTTGCCGTCTACTGTAATAATTAGCAACTCACCATAAGCATGGATTCCCAGGCCATCCACCGAATGGGCAATGGAGGTCGACCCTCGACTCGGAAGTAGTCAGCCGCGTAAGCGCTTCTTCCGGAGCTCAGATCCGACACTTTCACCGTATGACCACGGCTCACCAAACAGTTTCTGCAACAAGCCCGCGACCCCCTCGATCGTATAATCTTTTTTTTTATCACGACAGCTGGCGCGCTAACGGCTGCGCCCGTTCATGTTTTTCAGCTGACCCGCATAAGTAGCGCTAACTTTTTCAATATTCACGACTCTGCGCGTACGAGCGAATAACGCGCAGAAGTTTCATTCCATCTCTAGGCAGTTAATTCCTTTTCCATTTGGCACCCGCCGTCGCCCCAACTCTCCCTTGTAGCCTGCCATCCTTGCGTCCACGGCATCGCTTTCGCAGCTACAAGAAAAGTAGAGTAGATTTCGCCAGATAATCCGTCTTCGAGGTCGAGCGGATTATTTTGGCTCCCCTGTACTGTCACTAAGCATGCAGGGCCGCTTTGTCCGAAGCAGACGTGCTTAAAGGACCGTTGTCGAGCTTTTCTGACAGGATCAGAGTAATCTGATAAAAGTATCCTCTATACACCGACGACTTGTACAAGGTCGACGTGCTCGAATCCTGCTTTTAAAAAAAGCTACCACCCCCGTCACTCTGCACACCAACATTTCTAAATTTTCAGACAAGCAGTGGCGGCTTTAACGGGCGGCTTAAAATTATGATTTTATCCAAACAGGATATTTGGTTTTGCTGTGCTACAACACTTAGCTCGTGTTGAATAAACTACCTGTTCATTTCTCGGAAAAATGATCCCCTCCAAACGTTTGCCGCTTCGGCCTTTTTTCTTAAATTCGCCACTGCATAGAAGACACGTTAAGCAGGAAGATTTATGCGAAAGGAGAAATTACTTTTTACGAGATCTGTAGGTTCGTTACCGTCCCTCATCACCGGAGGACATTGGAATATCAAATAATACCTCGAACCTCAGACTGTACCAACGCTCTGCATTTTAATCGACAGTACCTTTCACGGCAGTTGAAACAGTTCTCTCCCCAGAAGGCATTCCTTCGTCCCCGTCGCGGTGTTTCGCGCTCTCCGCGCGTTTTAGAGCTTCGTCTGGCGGCGATGCATTCTGAAGGGCCGTTTCGAGGCTCGCAAAGGGGGCGCCGCTTTTAAGCAGCTCGCGGCGGAAAGGTTCGGTGGCGCGTCGAAAGCGATGGTCCCTCCAAGTTTTGCGCGCTGATTTGCACGTAAAACCGGGCGTTTATCGCGCCCCGCCGTGGAGGGGGTTGGCAAGGAGGGAGGGCCAGAGGGGGGCACAGAACGGTTTAGTAGCTACCGCCAGGCTTTTATTTTACGCGCCTAGCAGAGTGCCTTCGGCCCTCGGGCCGCCGGTAGATTTGCCGGCAACTTTTTTACGCCATCGGTTACACACAGGGCTCGGTGACGCGGTGCGGGGGCGCTTAAAAATTTTATTACGCGCTTTAATTAATCTCCCTCCGCCGTCGGTGGACAACGCGGGACCGTTTTCCGTATTCAATTACACGCCACAGGAATGACGGAAAGTGCCGGCGGCGTAACGCATTTCGTTGACGAGATTAATTACGAATAATCGTAACGCATCGGGATCGCTAATGAGCTGGTAGGTATGCACTGCGAGGGAAATATTATATTTCGGGGGATCGCCGCGCCGCGTCACCGTGAATTGGTAATGTCGGGGACCTGGGATGTCGGGCGACAAAAGGAAAGCAACTCGCGCCGTGTCGCGGCCGATAATGCGCGCAAACGGTCCGCGGTTCCGTCGTTTAATTCGCGGCAGGTCAAAGGGCTGCCGGGCGTTTCATATCCACCGTTTTATTTGCCGTCGGCTGGTCGGTCATTGGGCCGTTTCGCTCGACACCCGTTTCTATAAATCAACAGGCAATTAATTTCACCGGGCGGCGCGCGCGTTCCGCGTTTACGTGCCAGCGGAGGCGGCGCCTGCGCCGGTAGGGCATTACAATTAAAGTTTATGATTAGAGTTAATAATTCGAACACGTGACCCGGCCATCCTGCGCCCCACCTGTTCTGTTTTAATGGCCCTGCCACGTTCAACGTCCCCTTCAGCTGGCAGCGATTTCGGTCCTCGTGGGTTTCTGAGTCGAAGCTGCGGCGGGGTGGAGGATCATAGCTGGGGCTGGGTGAAATTCTACCGGGAAGGGTTGGGAACTGCCCTTAAAGTAACGGAGCACCATGACGTAGCAACTGCGACTTAAACCTTGACATTAGCCTTGAAGACGCTCGAGCGTGTAAGAAGCGCACCGATTAGGAACTCCATTGAGATTTATTAGGTTATAGGTATCGTAACTTTGCGTAAATAACAGCTGTAAGGAGCATCAACTAATTTCACAAAAATTCGTAGCTTCGTTTATCTTGCTCGCAACATTACTCTAACCTGCCACTGTGCGCCGATGGCTGCTACTGGATCCAAATAGCAGCGTATCTCTAAACACGACTTCCGGAACTGAGAGTCTTAAATCAACCATAGCCATCGACAGACTCCTGGAGAGAGCGCGCCCGTCCCCGTAGCGATCATTCCCAGCAGCGAGAAAACGTGTTCGGGTAGAGCGGAGAGCATGGTACGTATCGTCGAACGAATGACTGATCGCCAAAGTTTGCCTTAAAGTAATCTATGAGAAGCCGCCTGTCGTTACCTTGTGGCGAGATCCCGATGCACAAAGTCCATTTCCTCGAGGTGTTTCATCCCGGATGCTATTTGCGTGGCCATGTAAACCAATGTGCCGAAACTGCAACACGAAGAACCAAGGCTTGAGTTCCATCCTGAAGTTTGCTCCTCGAAACTCGGTGTCTGTGTGCACGCGACTGTACGTGCAGGTATCGCGTAATGTATACACGGCCTGGTCGTTTGCATCGGCTGGCAATACCGCAAATGACGACGCTTTAAAGTACAGTGGAACGCAACGTCGGCCGGCCATTTGCATTAACAACAAAAGCCCAGGCTGATCGATCGTTCCCCTGTTCGTTACTGCCCGTCGCGGAAATAAACTTCACGGTTTTACTTCGCCTCCTTTTTGCCGTTTCCATTCGAGACGCGTGCGTGTAGAGCGCGTTCCCGGCGCCGTTCAGGTGAACTCTTTTTACGAATACGGCTGCTAGTAACGTCATTATTCCTCCCTTATCGCCGTCGCGCGACGAACGCCCGTTTAATGGTGGATAATGTATGACCCGACTCGAAGGATATACCCCCGTTCGTTTAAAACAACGCCGTCGACCGCCTCTTTTTCGGTCAACTTTTTCATCAACGCGATTACGCGATTCGAACAGATTTATTTGTTCACGGGGACAGACCTATCAGCGGAGCGTGAATATCGTTGAATGCACTTGTTCGCGAGGAGGGACGGTATATTTTTACGTCCCCGAAAAAATGCATCGCGAATTTCCCACTGATTCCCTACGTGACTTTTGCGGGGCGATTCTCCGCTATACGAATTCTATAACCGATGAAAACTTTCAATCAGCGGTCGGCGATACAACTATTATTTATCGATGGAAAACCGCTTGTATGTTGCTTCGATGAAAAGGTGTTCTATCAACCTTGTGAAAACTGACCGGATGGAGAACAGTTCGAAACGATATTTTTACAAACACGGTTACTGGCAGCATAGAGAAATGTGGGAACGATTCCGTTCGCGTTAAAGGTTTAATTAACGGAACCAAGTAACTTTTAGTCGACGGTCGAATAGGGTTTTAATTTCGTCAGGTACAAAGCGATTCGTTCTACCTATGTAGATTCCGGCGGAATCGAGTGTTGTAGGTGGAACTTGATGAACGAACGGAAATTGCAGTATCTACCGTGTGCATCTACAGGGTGTTCCGAGAATTGTATACCAAAATACGGAATATGCACCTACTCCTTTTCCGATAGTGTGCTAAATGAAATTACGGAATTAATTCTTAAGCAATCTCGTTAAATATTACCTAAAGAGAAGACTAGGTTATAGAACATCTGAATTTCTAAAATCCCTTCAACTTTTAAGTAATTTAGCTGCGGTTATCCCCGGTGAGAAAATCGAATTGTTGAAAGAAACATTTATTATGGAAGCACAGTTGTTCGATACGTGAATGTCGACCACCCCTTTGATTTGCGCGGTGCGTTCATCTTGATCGAGATAAAGAGAGGAAGAGTCCTGTCGGTCGTTTCTCTTGCAGCGGTCGCCGAAAACGGACGCGCGGGAAAAACACGGTACGCCGACAGCTGTCACGTGCACCGATGATCTTCTCTGTCGTTCACCTCTCATTTTCAGCCGATTTCTCGTATTTCGAGCACTTTCGACCGATTCGCGGACATCCCGCATTTCCACACGCGCCTCGAACGTGATTGGAACTGACGTTCCCGTAGCGATAAAATCGCAAAAATTGGGTTCATTGTTCGCCGTGACGAAAGCCATCGTTAGCTGAAATATCATTCGTCACCAGCGCCGACGCGACAAGACGACGTGAAAAAATAACCATCGTTGTCCCGCTGTCGATCGAACATGCGAGCTTCAGCGTGGACGTTACAAGCCCCTTGATTAAAAAATCGAACACAGTTTCAGCATACAGCAGCGTTATAATATGACCGTACCTTTCGTTTTGACAAACGCGCCACCAATTAATAAAAATAGTTCAATTCTCCTTTATAGTAGATAGTTTCCAGCAATTTCGCACCGAAGAAATTTACAGAGCCTTAGGATCCTCATTGAAATTAAATTCAAAGCTTCTCGACGTAATTCGTACAGAAAGAGTGATGTTATGCAAACGCAAGCCTCGCGTCCATCTCCGTCGGATCCAATGATCCGCTTGGCAAAACAAACGGAAATCATACCGTCGCTGGAGTATCGTAATTAGCCGTACCTGAGGGTCTTAGCAGTGTGCACGGTGGACGTTTCAGCGATGTGGCTCTGCAAATATTGATTCAAATCCCCGTACTCGCCGTTTTCCAATACGATGCACATGGGGTCGTCTTCGAGGCTGGCACCGAGTAGCCGCGCGACATTCCGATCAGCCAGCCGCGCCAGCCTTTTTGCCTCCTGTTGAAATTCTATCCTGGAAAATACACGGGACACTCGGAAGTAATATCTTTATAGTCGGATGCCCTACCGGCCGGTCGGGTATTGAATACGGACAGGCGGATATATAGTGGAAATAATGCGAGCGTTCTGTCTCTGGGTATTGTGTCGTTGTCCTGGGGAAACTTTACTCTCCCCTCTCGCCCGCCCCCGCCGTTTCCCTCCTTTTCTGTTCCTCGCGCGGCGAGACGGAGAGGGGGAAGAAAAAGGGACGTTGCTGGGAAAACAACGGAAGAATAGAAGAGGGATTGCAGCCGGCAGAAGCTACGGTAACGCGGGTACCAGGGATAATGGCTACTAGAGAGATTATCGTTTCAAGAACGCTTGTGAGTTTCATGTTTAATAGAGCTTTCCGCTTGTATTTCGGTCCTCTAATATTTATGATCCGGATAAGAGGGCAGGTCGATGTTTCTGAGCTCTTCAATGCCCCACCCTCCCTTATCCCGGTTTGCCGATTTTTTAGAGATATCGTTTGGTCGTCAATTTTTATACGCGAAGGTAGGTATTCGACGCGTTTTTAGAGCCCACAGGGAATGTTGTCGAGAAGAATGTTCGGCGAATGATCTCACTTTTTTTACAGTAAAATCGCGATAACGGCAGTTCCTAATACTTTTGTTAACTTCGAGGAGACACGGGGGAATGTAGATTCTCAACGGTTTATTCTCAATTTTACTTGAAACATTAATGTAACGACACTAACGACGGCATTTCTGCAGGCGTTGTCGTAACTTTATTGGAATATAATGCCCGACCATTTTGCGCCGTTAATCACTGAATTTCATTAGATTGAGTAATTTTGAAGCACAAAGGAGTTGGGCGAGAGCCGTTACATAGGAGGTCAGCGGACAAACTAGAAAATGCGCCTCTCTGGGGGACAACCCGGCACTTCCGGGAAAACGGAAGTAAAATAAAACTTTCCAACCGATGTCGAGTAATTTACACTTCTGTAGAATTGTACAAAATGGGACTACTTTAATTTTCGGCTGGGACACTAAGAAGGTCGGACGTCGAAGGAACTCCGAGCTAATTTCGAAAGAAGAATAGCGACGAGCGTGTGATACTGTTGAATCCTTTTACAAAAATTGATTTTCTGCATTAGTGAAACACAGTTTTGCATGGAAAACAGAGAAACCAAGCAGTACCTTAATTCCTTCCCTGTAGAACTCGCATATACGCACGGTCGTCCCGGAAAAACTTAGAATGTCCACCTTAAAAGCAACACAGCTCGCGTCGCTACTTCGACCACGCGAATAACGAGAAATTCGCGGGTTGCAGGTTTTATCGCGAGCCGCCACGATATCAATTAATGAAGGGCGCAATTACCGCGGTCAGCGCGTCACGACGCTCCAGACACACAAGCTTCAACGTTACCATTCGAAGGCGCGGGCTTTCCGTGCGGCTGGAAACCGCTTCCGACCGCCACGTACGCGAAATGTGCCTCGCGTGCTCGCCGGGCGAGATTATCATCAGGTTTTCGGACGAGTGGCGCGTTAACGAGAATTTCCCCGACTTCTATGAAAACTATAATAAAGCCAATGGAACACCGTGGCGAAGCTCGCGTGGCTCGCTGCAGGCAACGGCCGTCGAAAAATCATCGCAGCGTCGTCGGATTTATTGGCACCACAGAGCTACACCATTTTTCTCCCTTTTCGTTTTTCCGCTCCTCCTCCTCCTCCTCGCTACGATACTTCCACTCCTTTTTTTTCGTCCCGGCACAGAGCGGTCTGTCGCGGAACAAAAAAATGGAATAAACGAGCGGGACCGTACTTCCACGTCGCGTTCCCTTCAGCAGCCTCCTCCTCGTCGACGATACACGGTTCCGCGAGCGTTCCGTTAGCGGCGAAACCTGTAATCCCCGATCTTGTCTAGCCGGATCATCCTTTCACTGTGCCAGCGATAACGCATCGCTGTGTTCCTCGCTGGGACATGCTTTATCGTGTACTTCCACTAGGGGTTCCTTGGCCTCGGATCGGGATTCGGGCAGGCTTCGCGGAAGCAAGCACGCGAATCCCAGGGAAGGCAGCCTAATTTTAGTTGATTTTTAACTGCTTAGAATATTCTTAACATAGTTCTTCCTCCTCTTTTGTCAGAACTTCATTTGCCACATTTGTTCAGTCAATTCAATATTAAATATTTACTCAGCTGGCAATCGTAAGTGTATACTCGATATCGATGTAGGGTATGGTTAAAGAGTGCATCAGGGAAAACAGTACCGTCGCGTACAAGTTATTCAATTATACGCCAGTCACCGACCGTTTAAACACCTTTCGCATTATCGCGTCCTGCCAACTTAATACGTAGAGCGTGTCATTATATTCGAAATCACTTTGCGCGGCATTATCGAATTATCGCGTTAACGCGCCCGTTCTAGATATAATCGATTGGGATAATTTTCTATCCATGTCCTATATTTCCATTATTTCCACTCGCCCCCTCCACCCGACCGCCGCCGCCGCCGTCCCGCTAGATAATAAATGAATCAGAGTGGCACTCTATATTCGGACGGGATAATTTTCCACCGTTATCCTATACTTCCCGTATTTTCGCTCGCCGTGAAATATCGGGCGCTTAATAGTTCCGGTCTCCGTATTTAGGAACTTAAACGAACGTTCCAATAACGTGTTGTTCGATTCATTTCCATTGGCAAATTTAATTATGGATATCGCTTTATCGATTCCCAATTTTATACGATGCTGGCGTTATTCTTTGATTACACGCGAGAGAATTCATGGTGCACGCGGGCACAGAAATGATTTGCCTTGCAGAGTTATAAGTTACAATGCACAGTTAAACGGGGGACTAAATGTTCGTCCGAGACGAACAAAAAGATTGGAAATAATCTTTACTCTGTTTCAGTAAATGGATTATTAATTATTACGCGCAACATTGAACCCGACAAATCAACGAACAAAGGGTTTCACAAGTTGTACCCAACATTTCAGGCTTCCCCGCGGAATTATGCGAACGATATTGGACCCGAGCATTTCATCCCTGAGCCACGTCGCGAAATCCCGAAGCCAAGTTACTGTGTTCCCGACTTTCGCGATTATTTGTCCAGTAGTGGCGAATTTCGGGCTAATACCGCTGCTCGAAGGCATCTGATGATAATACAAGATCCTTACCTAAGCGCATCCGAGGATCCCGGTCTCAGGGACTTAACGATCACGAGGTCGCTGCCGGTGTTCCGGAAAACTTCGTCGTGGCCGGGAAACCTGTCGACCTCGCAGACGTGAACGTCGCCGAAGTATCCGCAGCCGAGGTTTTCGACGATGTTGAGCTTCTCCCGGGGGAAGTCGAAGATGCACTCGGCCACCTCGTCCTCCTCCTCCGTAAGCATATCCTCGGGACTATAGCTTGTCATGCTACTGGAGGCTTTAGCGCTCATCGGCGGTGGTGTGCTCGGTGTGGGGGATGGCGGTAACGGCGGCAGGGAATTCTGTAACGAACGGCGAAGCCCGGCCATGAAAGTGAACATCACCACTATTTACTGCTGGAATATTTGGCCAGCGAGAAAGGATTTGGAAACGGAGCATTTATTGCAACACTATGTTTCCTCTGATTGTGCAACGTTAAGATCGCAAAGAGTGCCTCGTTAAGTTATCACAACGGCTCCCTTCGCTATTTCATAACCGCGTTTGTATTATTCATGATCTAATAATCGCTATGAATATTTCCCCGGGTAAACCGAGCCCTGTGATTATTCCCACGTTAGCCGCAGTCTAACGTGGCAATTAAAATGGAGAACAAGAATCACGGCCGATCTTTCTCCGGCGTACACGTCGACGAATATTATTCGTCTTACGGGCCACAATAACCAAGGATGACGGTGTAATCAGATGAAAATACGCGCGAAAGCCGCGGGGGGGAACTTAAGTAATCAATAACCGCACCCTTTACATTATCGCTCGGTAATCTGTGTACGCCCGCGAAAGACGCTTTCCTTGGACGTCTCGCATTAGCTATGATTGATAGCGGCCCCTTGTTGCCTTGTTTTTCATCCATTAGGCCTCATTATTCCTTCGCGCCAAGTCTTTTAACGCGCGACATTATTCCCGTCGGGCGGCGAACTCTGAACACGAGAAGGAAACAGGATCGATCGCGACTCTCTAACGAAAAGATGCGCCCTTACTGCAATTTCGAGAGAAAGGTCAATAACACAAGAATCTTACTACTGCTAATTGGTGCTGAAATTGATTTAAAAAGCGCTGGAATACGAAGGATACTCGAGCATTCGCGAAGAAAGGTCGTTGAAGGTCGTGACGGAAGAAAAGGCTTCCAGGAACAGAGTCGAATCACCTCGAAATAAAATTACAGGGGAAGATAGAACGTGGCTGTAAGGAAACAAGGAGGAATTAAGAGGAACGGTTGTACGGGCTCGCGATCCTTGAAAGGGAAACGATCCAAGTGGCTCGCGCCCCGTGCCACGATCGCGTCATAAGATCCGAGAGTCACGAAGCGGTGTTTGACACAATTTCGAGCCCGAAGTGGCCCGCATTAATACCCCTCCCTCGTCCCGCGGGAAGGACTAATCGTCACGGATCGCATGTCTGCCGTACATTTTTTGATACACTCACCTTGCGGATCTCCGTACTGGCGTAATACTTTTCCGGCGGCGGCGGTATGGGCGGCGGATTAGACGGATATTCTTGAACCGGCGGAATTGGCCTGGCAAGATTGATCGCCGTGTTCAGCAGCAACGGAATAACCGGCTGCGCCTCTGTGATCCCTGTCCAGTGATACCGGCGAAACGGAGCGGAGGGAAAAAAGAATTTTGACAAGGTTAGAGACACGATGGCCACTGTGCACGGAAAGGGATTTACCACGACCTAACCGTTCTCCCGTTGCATGCTCCTTGAAACTTTCGACCAAGTACTTGCTTCTCGTTTCCTCCTTTCTTTCTTTTGTTTTTTTTCTTTTTTTGTTAAAGGTACCGCGATCTACGAATTCGCCTTACGTATACGAACGTGGCGATTTCCTTATCTATGTGGGACGGAGCTTTGACCGTCCAAATTACATTCGAAACTGCGCGATTTTATAATGAATTCTTTCGTTCTGATTAGAAGCCGGGCTTGTGTATATTGCTTGCGGCTGTGCATTTCGTTTTGCAGTAAATATGAGATGTCCGTTCGAGCGTTTGCAGTTTTAATGAAACATGGGAACTGATGGAAAGTAAGTTTTCATTCTAACTGTTTGAATGCTCGTGGTATGTCTTCTGCTCGACGTTTCGCTCGACAAACTGCGGCAAGCACGGGGAAACGAAATAGTTCATCGACTATTCGAGCAACGTCATACCAACGTGGCGAAACTAAGAACAGAGACTGGGAAACATGTCCCTGTCACCAGAACTTGCTCGTTAGAATTTCCTCCGCATCGTAAAGTTATTTCCCGCGATATCATGGGACCCGGAGCTTTCCTTCGGGAATCGATATTCCCCAGAAAAGTAGGATCGAATTTTTCGCAGTTTCGCTGCCGAATAAATGTTCGAATTTATAAGATTCGCGAAGAACGTTCTAGTGCGTTTTCAGGTCGACTAAAGGCGGCCTATCAGTGTACAAGGGTTCGATAAATTACAGAGAGTTTTATAACAATCTGTGCCCTTGTAAGTATTGGCTTAAGCACCATGAGCTCTGTAATAATCCGTCGATCATTAGCCTGTAATTTAATTCGAGCGCCGCATGCTTGCATATCGCGGTAGGTGTTGCGTTTATCGTAGCGACCGATGGCTATAGTCTACCACGATTTTATGTAATTTTAGTCGAACGCAAACTCGATAATGCGCCGCGCCATAAAGCCACTCATTCCGAGTTTTCTCACTGTTTAATTAAAGCACACGACGGTGCGAACGAATACCGAAAGCTTCAAACGTTGTTGGGAGCAATTTCGAAATTCAAGTTCAATTACAATAGCCCATTTCAGACTCTACAATTACTGAATCACAATAATATTAACGCACGAATGTCGTTTATTTTCGTAGCACTCCAATTGCCTTCGTTTCAATTAATTTAAATAAGTTCAACGGCACATCGAAACGAGTACGTTCGAGACTAGTAGAATAAATTTTAAATAATTCCGACTATTACTTCTCAGACCTGTGTTTGAATAATTGCTCCAATTATATACGCAATTGAAACTCCGTGTACTTCATCAGTTTCTCGTTGAAGGTCTATTTTTAAATCGAGGTTAAACTGCCCTCACTGCAATAATTATGTAAATGTATTTATCTGGTTTATAAAGGGTCTCATATTAAATTACTCTGTACTGATAGAGCAAAAATTTCGAATGCAATTTATGGACTCCAACAAAGCTCCCTAGTAATTAATAATTTCCAGCAATGCACAGAATGTGCCGCATGACTCGGTCACTTTAATTACATACTTCCTGTGTTGGTGAGCTTATTACAATTCCTCTTCCCTTAAATAATTACGTTCCACCTGCTAATTATAGTACATATTCTCCAAGCTTTGTCCGAGCATTTTTCATACTCTCCTTCACCGTTTTAACCGAATCCCCGCGATCTTCCATTATTTACAAAAACGAAATTACCAACCATCGAAAGAGGTCACGTAGTTATAGGTTAGTCTGGATGATCTCGAAAAACTGAAGCGACTCATGAAAAATGTACGTTATTGGAGCAGACTGTCCAAGGCGAAAGAGTCCGAACCGATTTACTAAATCGGCTTACGCTGGAAATAATCACGGTGATCGAGTTATGCGAGTCACTCTAGCCAGCTGTGTTTGAATTAATTTAAATCGGCCTAAACGTGCATGCGGAGGCAGAGTTCGAAAGGCTTAAGTGTCGCACTTAACGTCGCTACCAACCGCTGTAATCCGTGATAGTTTTGTGTAGCTGCGGTGTCGTCGTGGTGTAGGCGGCCGCGTGGTACTGCGCCGGAAGCGGAGGGCAAATTGGTCCCTTGTCCTCGCCCTCCTCCTGCACGGAGACCTGCGGCCGAATATTGAACGTTCCCGTTAATGCACCTGACATTTATGCACACACGCCGCGCCTGTGTATCGCGCGCGCGCGGCAAAAGCGATACGCTACGGGGGAACTTTCCGTCACTTTATGCCACCACCTTCGCCCCAACCCCATGCTTTGAAACATTCAATGCTTATCACGTAGCATACTTTTCTTTCGCGTACTTCGTGGGATGCACCTTTATTGCGGCTGATAATTCGTGGCAACGATGAGTGGGAAATGGTAGACGGGTCAACAGTTTGTGATTGCTTAAATACGAACTGTGCAACTTCTTCTGATTAAACCGACTCGACTAATCCCCTCTTCTTCTCCAATTTTCTACGGGGATTAAGTGATTCCAAGGTACTTAATAGCGTTTCAGCATCCGTACCGTTGCTCTTCGCACAAAGGGAATCATAGAACCGCAGGGGCATGTCGTCTCTAATGATATCATACGATATCGTAATCAGCGAAACGCATCGATACGCATTGAACAGACTATGTAATTCGGCCGAATAAAATCCAACCGTATCACCGAGTAATTATCAGTTACGGCTCGCTCCGACGCTCGAGGAAATTGGATATCGGGGATATTATACGTTGCTCTTACGTTAATCATCGATAGCGATACATTCCATTATTGAAGAACAGTAATGAGGGACCGACAGTAATCTGTTGCGTGAAGATTAATTAAAATCACGGTCCCAGCGGTTTTGGGTTAACGGGATCCGTTGCGACAGCAGTTTCCAGATACCGAGCAACTTGGTCGGCCGTTATCGACCACGACTTTCCCCGAAGGACGTGCATCGCCGCCCTTGCACGGAGGAAAAAACGCGTCGATCCACCATTCGACGCGGCATCTCAGGAAATTAAGGCTCTTTACTGTAACAAACAATCCCCGTCCAGAAGCACCCGTTTCTCGCCCCTTCCTCCACCCCGCCCGATAAGGGGGATCATATCGAGGCACGAGACACCAGAGTCGCGACATAATATCCATTGATTTTTGCCCCGCCACCGTCCCTGCGGCTTGAATGTCACAGACGGTCTTTGCTAGAAGGGCACGGCAGGGTAGGGGGTGTTAATTTCCGTTTAGGAAGCGTTAGGGCGCCGTACCAGCGAGATGCTGCACCGCCACCGTTAAGATAAGATAACCACTTAGCCATCGGGATTCTACACGAATCTCTTTGCTCGATTCCCTCCCCGTCCCTCTTCTGGCACTCTCTGGCACTCTCTGGCCATCCTCCCTCCCTCCCGCCGATCTTTCGAGCATCTCTTTCTTTGATCGCCGCCGTTTTCTGCCACGTCGCTGGCCCTCCTGTCATCCGAGTTCTCGTCCGACGCCTCTCTTCTTCGCCATTAGGGCTATCTGAAGGCCTGTCGCGACTTCCTTCGTCCTTATGGCCGAGCATTCAGACCGACGTCGGCTGCTCGTTCGCGCTGATGGCCCGATCACCACACCCCCGCAGCGCCCCCGCGCTGCTTTCCTGGCATTACTCGGTGGAAATAACGCGAGGAGCACGAATGGACGGGCGCAGAGCGATCTTTTGTCGCATCTCGAGCGAGCCGTAATGCGGGGCGAATTGGGGCAGCTCGTTGCAAGCCGCTAATTTCGATCGCGGGCTTGTTTGTTCGATGCTCGAATCCTCAGGTGAAAATGGCGCGCGAACGCCCGTAGTTGGCTGCACGGAGGATCTTGGCGCGGATCGAACGAGTTTCGGCGATCGAGACCCGGCGACGCGGATAATTTGATACGCGAGAGGAAAAATTAATTACCGAGAAACCAATCAGCGGGCTGCACTTTTCGACCAATCACCGGCAATCTTCGCTTAAGCGAAATATAATCGATCGGGCGGGCGTTAATTGAAAATAGCAATTACTCGATAAACAGCGAAGGCAAGCTCGCCGAGCAACGTCGTGGACGCGTTTCACGCCCTCTGATTGTGACGGATCATTTATCTCGGTTAACATCCCTGGCTTGCAGGACAGAAAGGTCTGTTGGGCAGCGGGTATCGATCGCGACGATCTTTGCTTTTGGGGGAGAATATCTGGAACGATGGAATTAATGAAACGTTTATCGGTACGGGGGAAATGGCAGGAGACAACGTATCGCTGTGAAAACTTCGAATCTTGCTTCTACCTCGCATGAGATGAAATCCGAAACGAATTTAAACGCGAGGGACAGCAGTGGCTAAAGCTAAAGAATCGACAGAATTCAAATTACTTCGAGCATGCTGCTACCTGCCAGTCATGAGTACAGTGAAATCCCAGATATTACTGTCAAAAAAAAAGGAATAACGTTCTGAGCTCACGAAATAAAGGGAGTTAAATCGAACGAATCAAAATTTCGGAGGTCTCTTTCAATTTTATCGCTCCCAGTGTTTATTTCAAACAAGGCTCTTGAACAGTCCGATTTTGCGAAACCATGATGACCAAGAACTTATTGAAACAGATGTTGATGGAAATTCCTCTAACGGTAAGCACGAGGGTTGTCGTCGCGCTATTATTTCCCGAAGTATTGACCTCTTCTACTGAACTACCCCTGTACACCGCAGACAGCACGATAATACGCTCCCTTTCGGGCCATCAGTGTTTGCTGTGGTCGCAAGTATATCAATCGGTCGCACAAAAGGACCCTCTCGATTGATACATCCCTGACCCGTTTCATGGACGAGGATACGTTCGATTGACCCGAAGACGCCTTTATTGGGGAATATCGTGCGATATCGTGGCTCGAACGTCTTCCGTTACGGATATGCCTTCAGCCTCTCGCAATGTACCTGGTGCCACGAAATGAATGACGGACAATACCCTCGCATAGCCACTTCTTGCTCAACCGTTTTATTGAATTTATTATCATGTCGTATTTGTTGGCAGACGTACACTAGCGGACAAAAAAGTACCACTTTTTCGATTTGTTCTATTTTTTTATTTTTTAGCATACATTTGGGACTGTGATATGTTTAATATGCATATTCTGATAGAGAATTTAAAGCTGTATAAAACCCAGTTAAAGTTGAATTTATTTAACTGACAAACAAAACTGTTATATGACATTGAAAGGGGTAACACATTTTTGGGGCCGACAAAGAAGTTACCACGTTTAGTAATTTTTTAGGTTGTCTTAAAAGCAAAAGGTGCCCCCACAAAATATTAGATTTTCTTTTATTAATGTTCAAAAGTGGTAACTTTTTGTTGGCTTTAAAAATGTGCTGTCTTCTTTAATGTTAAGTAGGGTTTTTGTTTGTTAGTTAAATAAATTCAACTGTAACTGGGTTTTATACAGCTTTTAATTCTCTTTCGTGATATGTATATTAGGCACATAGGTACTGCAGTTTTAAGTTGATGTTAAACAGTAATAGACGTAGGGTGGTTCGAAAAAGTGGTAACTTCGTTGTCCGCTGCTGTAGAACCTTCTGTTGCATACTAATGGAGTATTTAGTGTACTAATAGAGTGGACGATCAATAGCTTGTTCTTAAACAATCTCTGCTCTTTGGGGCTAAATTAGAAGTTTCCATGAAATTCTTTTAAAATGGTCGTAAAGAAATTTGAGAGTCATGGAAACGGGAAGTAAAAACAATAGAATGAAATTGGAAGCGTAGGGGGGATTAAATTGCGCGTGGTTTGATAGAGATTAAAGCTTCAAGTTGCGGGAAAAATTTGGAAATGGAAGGTAAGAAGACTTAATTTAGGAAAACTTGATGAAAAAATTTCGCACGTTTGCTTTTTAATAACCGGCCCGCAGGAGGTTGTTTACTGAAACGATTTCTGTAAACTGCAACTGCTTTATGTCTTTAGACGCGAGAACTATCACGAACGTAATTCGCCATGGATAAACGCAGAGACACGAATCGAAATAGTGAAGCGTGCTGTAGTGCCTGATGAAATCCTAGACGCGCAAAGGGAAGGATTTCAGGAACAAAACGATCTTCCATTAATTAGCAGCGGAGTGCTTTTTGCCATTTTCATTACCATGGGTACATTTCCGCCCTTTTCCCGTGAAAGCTGCTCAACCTGTCGGATGTTTGCACATTTTCTGCCTTCGCTCGACATCTGCCCCTTACTCAGTGTCGTTCACTCTCCTTCTGCTCTGCTTCTCCGTTCTCAGGCGAACGTTACGGGCCCGGTCACAGGACTCCACCTTTGATCTCCGCTCCCTTGCCCTTCAATCGCGGGCGCCGCGAAATTCACGAAATCACACAATCCTTTTCGGTGTTACCATTCAATTCCATGCACTCCACGTGCTGGCGATTTTCACCACGATTTTGTTTCAACCATTTCACTTCCTTAAACACGACTCCTACCGAAGGAATTTCCACTATTTTTTCTTTCAATTCACTGGAATTTCGAGGAAGAATTATTGTTGACCCCTCCAGTTCCTTTCCTTTCTGAATTGCGCGCCACGTTTCTTCGTTAACTCACGGTCGACGTTAACGGCGAATCTTCGTACAAAGGAAGGAAAGAAACCAGATAAGGGAATTATGTGAGACAGTAGCGAAAAACTCACGAAACTTCTGTTCGATTTTCATCCGGAAAGGCGGTGCACCGCTGGCGACCGCGCTGCTTTATCCTAATGGTTAATCCGGAAACTACTGGCCGTGACAATACGGATACACGCGTACGTCAAATTTGCGGGGCGGATTACAGTATACGGGGAATCGGAGAGTTTGTTGCTTTAAATTAAAATAATCTGTTTTCGCTCGGTCGCCCCTCGTATCGTGACGAACCCCAGAGCTACAGTCGGTAATCGCATTACCTCACTTTTGAACATTCCCTCTCCCGTACACCCTCCCCTTTTCGAACCCCTCGTCTCGCGCCATTGCCGCCCACACCTTTCCCTCGGCTCGGAATAAAAGCGCGTTTACGGGCGCGCATCCCGCGATCGGACCCGTTCGAAGATAATAAATTCCATGAAATTTAATGAAATCACGCGCGCTTCCTGTACTTCCGTTTATACGACATTCCTGCCCGGAAATTCGACGGCTCTCTGGCGAAGGACGGCAATTCCTTGCAGCCTGGTTTGAAAATCCTCGATACTTGTACCGAGGTTGGTGAAATAGCTTAATTAAATCTTGACGTCTGATCGATAAAGATATGGGTCAGAATTGAAGCCTAACAGATTTTTATGACGTTAGCGTTTAAGGGGGTAGTGGACTATTGAATACGTAAAATCATTAGTTTCTTTGACGCTAAATTACTTTGATACCAAATAATCGTTATAGGTAGTCGTGCTCTTCCCGATCTATTGTGAAAAATCGTCGACGTTATTAATCGGTGAAGATAGCCCTATACGGCGCGCCGGTGCAGTTGGTGTACATCGATTCAGGTGAGCCCATCATCTGAAAGCAAAATGCTTTGGGGGGACCACTTTATACACCAGAATCTACAGAGTGGAACTTCGCCGATGAATTTGAACAAAAATTGTGGAAGTTACACGCGAATCAATTTTTTTCCACATTTTTACGGAAAAATCGTCTTCAATCAGTTATAAAATGTTTTACAAACATCCAATGTTGATGTGGGAATTCCACTCTGTAGAGGAAGGAATTCTACGCGTCTAGTAAAAATTTCAAGTGAAAATATTCATTGGGTCAAGATTATTTGAATTTCTTCATGACATTTCGTTTAAAATGTTCATAAAGGATAAGACTTTCAGAATCAGTGAAAAAATTCGATTTTTCGAAGCTGAAATAGTCCACTACCCCCTTAAACGGTGATTCCCACCCGGGGGATCACGAAGTGTTTTCTAAGGGGTCGCCACAGACCTATTTTTAAGTTATTTGAATATTATAGAAGGAGACCGCGATCCAGATCAAAGTTAGGAAACACTTAAAACCACCTTCTCGTAGAATCTTAAGCGACAGATCTAAAAGCATCTGGGATCAATAAATTTTTTCGCCACACAGGAATTCTCCACAGACTAAAATCGCGAGATTAAAGTAAAATATGTATAACGTCGTGCTGTGTACGTCGTAAAAAAATTCGTCGCATTAAATTGGTACAGAGAAGAAGTTTACTTGAAAATGATTAAGTTAGATTATTTTATTCATAGCTGCCGCCGTCCTCATACGTAAAAATCAGCAGTAACGACACGCGGAAAGTGGGGCAGGCTGTGCAGTAATATATTAATCCGTGAAAAATTTAATTGCGCAGAAAATTTTGCACTTGTCGTATAATTGGAGCCGGCTACATTTTCGCGACAGCTTTTTCCAGCGCTTCATTCAGAGGGAAATCGCGCGTTATCGAGAGTGATCTGCCCGGAAAGCGGGAAATTAATTTCGATGAGTACGGCCGTGAAAGGATAACGAGAAGGCGAGTAATTCGTCGTGCCTCGCCATTGTTCGACGGGGCAGGAAACAGACTCTTGTTAAGCATCGTTGTCCACGTTCGTGCAACGCATATTTTTCACGATACGTTAAAAAGTAACGAACTGTGAAACAGCGACACGGGCCCGGGCCATTGTGTTACAGAGCACGATAATACGGCTACGAATACGTGAAAAATTCAAACAAGTCGGCATTGTTTCAGCCAGTTACGCGAAACATTCAAGCATGCCGTTCGGCCATTACACCGCGGGAGATAAAGGGCTTTGAAAGGAAAAATCTGCCCCATCCCGTCGATCAGACATGGAAATTTCACGCGGGGGTCGGGTCTGCACAAAGCCGGATAGTTGAAAATTTATTTTCATAAAATTCCTATCGGAATAACGAAACAACGATAACCTGAACATCGATCTCGATAATTTCACGAGAACATTCGGTTTAGATTTTCACGAGATGGCGAGTACGTTTTAAATCACTCGTTCCACGTTCCTGTTACGGTTTTTCGTTCACAATTTACGTTCACCCGTGGGTGATTATTTAAAAATGTGCAGGACATCCGAAACAAATCATTTAATATAAAAAGGTTATCTGCACACTTTCTCTGAACCTACTCACTGGTTCAATACCAATGTGATCATCGCGTACCGCTCAGACTCCAGTATTCCTCCAATCAATAAATGCCTAATGAGGTACATATCACTACTAGTTGTACCACCTCACCTCCACCGTTTCACCAGCATCGCAGCTAGCTTCATCAGTGTCTGTCGACCCAGTGATATCCAACTACACTCCACAGTGCCTCAATTTACAGCCACGAACATCAACTGCTACTAACCCCTGCCTAACTCAAAAACACCAAAATCAAAGAACATTGAACGTCGAGGTCTCAGGACGTAAGAAGCTAATCCTGTCGAAACGGCAAATCCAATCCATGTCGCAATCCTCGGCGCAGTTCATGTCCTCAGACAAATAGTCTCGAGGGTCTTGCGCGCCTATCGAGTGGTTGGATTGCCCGGGTGAACTCTCTTTCAAAGGCGAGAGAGGCCGTCTGCGGGAAGTGCAACGGGGTCAGGCTGAAGAAAAAAAAAAGGGGGATCGCGACACTCGACGGGCTCTGCAGCGTCGAGGCGAGACAAGTAGCAGGTGGCTAATACCGTGAGTGGAGCGGGACAGAAAACGCGAAGGAGAATGCCTACGTGTGTACACAGACCTGCTTACACGCGGGGCGAGCCGGCTAGATAACGCACGCCTTCTCCCGCCGACAATAGACGCTCGTGTGACTGGCTCTTTTAATTAAGTGGAGTCAGCTCGATTGCCAGCCTGCCACTAGTGGCTGGCAAAAATTTACTCGGCGAGAATTATATTGGCTCGTGTGGGTCGATGCAGGGGAAACAGGGGGCTCTTACAGAGGGGCCTCTTTTAGCCGGAGTGCTTCGTAATAAATGCGACCTCTAGAGACGCTTTTCCTTTGTCGCGATCAGCCAGCGAGAGAATTAGCTGCTTTTCCAAACGCTCCGCTCTAGTTGACGGGAATGGCTTGCAGACGGTGTCGAGACTTTCTCAAACGCGTCTCTTCAGTATGTATTTTGGAGCGCGATTGTATTCTTGTCTTACTGTGAATTATACGCTTTACAGAACCTAGTAGAATTCCGACAATAATTAATCGAGCAATTCAATGATTATTACAAACAGAAAATAATTTCAACGCATTTTCATTGCGTTACGATGGGATTTGTTGCGTGCTCTTTGGAGAGAAGACTACTTTGCGAGACACTTAAAAAAGAAGTTGGAACGATATTTAATATCTCTCGCATAGACGAGAGCCAGAACGATAATTGCAGGTGTCTTGGGCGAACAACCGACCATTCGACGTAGATTGCAGAAATTTAATTAATGTTTACGATCCATCCAAATATTACGAGCGTCACGTCCCTGCCGGAATATTGTTTTGCGCCCGTCTTCGGTAGAACTCGTCGACGCGTACAGTTTCGGAAAGCTTCTGGAGGGAGAATCGAGCTCTACTGTCTGGCTCCCATTATTTCTCATCGTTCAGCAACCTGTTAATTACTGTCTTCCGTACATTTCGCAGAAGGGTCGAAGGCTGGGGGCTGTCCATTGACGCGAACTAAGTTCAGCTTGTTATTAATCCAGTTACGGCGAGTTCGGGTCGCTAAAAGTACTTCTTGGTCTTTCGCTTCTATAGACTAATTGTCCTTTTCCTATTTCCACTTTACATATTTACGTATCATTCATTTTCAAACGATATAACTATCCCCTATGAACATTAAGAAAAATCCTACTCAATGTCAGTAGAAAGAAGAATGTCAATCTACCTTTGTATAATTACCATTTGACGGTTAAAAGCTCAGAAGCACCTATAATATTAAAAAGTCATTATAAGTGAAACTTAAATTTCACTGAATCGACTAGTACCCATTTCGCGAATGATTACCAATTTCTTCAATTTCACTACGCCAACCCAGCTTGACGTCCACTTTCCTCCGCCTTCATGCTTCCTTAAATATCAATTTCTCAATAAACTCGGTTCCGGTGCATCTGCATCTATATTTACAACCCCTGGCCCGCATTTACGACCCCTGTCTCATGTTCAATGGAAAAGTAGGTAGGAAAGTATGGAAAACATTTTTTCCACCGTTCCGTTCACCTTGCGGAGAGTTTCAACATTGTACACCGCATTAACGGCGGTAATTAATTATTTTTTCCCGCGGGGCAAAGTGGATCCCGTTTCGAAGCGCGCCGCTCTCATTACGACTGCTCCGCGTACAGAGAATGGCCTTTTTGACGCTGGCCAACGGAACGGTGGACCGCATGGATGACAGCAAATATAAAAGTTTAATAATTCCCAGGCACAGCTGGACCGGAATTTACGAGCAAGATAGACATTCCTCTTCAGAACGAAGTGCCAGGATACGGCTCCTTCGCTTTGAGCAATTTCTCCACCGAGTACGTTTCGCGCGGATGCCCCGTCGACGGAAATGCTGGCTAGTCGACTCGAAACAGGCCACCTTAATATCGCACCGTTAGATTGATGTTGGGGGAAAAAAAGACAGAAAAATTGGATGGATTCAACGGGCCAATATGGCGGTGCGGCGAGTTTCATTAAGGTCATTTTTTAAAGTGAAACTGCGCCGCTTAAGCTACCCAATAAGATTGCACGACACGCGATATGTTTGAACTTATCCTATTATATTTGCTCCTTCGTTCCGTTCCATTCCGCCTGCATCGTGGGGAATAGCAGTGGTATTTCTAACTTAGAACAGAACGGTCAAACATTCCGTTTGTTGTAGTAGTTCTTTGAAGTCACCTCTTCATTGTTTGTAGGTAACGCCAACAGAGTGGGAGCTATTCAGGTGGTCTATTTCCGGTGAACAACTTTTCACATCTCATCTTCTTAGAGAGGCGAGTAAAAGTTACTCATTGAAACGGAAGAATACTCGAGAAATCGAGAATAATCTCTTCAAGAAACCGTTCGGTCACAACCTCTAATTTTGAATTCAAAATTCGATAATCAATTTCTCGCAATTAGAACACCGTCCTGATAAAACATAATCCCGCTTGTTACACAGCCTCGCGGCTATTTATCGGCGGCTCCTTTTGATCTCTTTCAAACCATCGATGCGGAATCCCACTTGCCCTTTTACCTGTTTTAAGGAAAATATTTGATCAGCTTCCTTCACTCTTTCACTCCCTCAGCCCTCGCGTCTAAGGCGACGTGTGCCTAACACGAGCAAGACGTCTCTCTATGATTGCTCAAAAGCCTTTTTGCTGGACGCCCTGGAAATGGCGAGCAAATAGGCGCCTCCCCCAAGCTTCGGTTCGGTTTATCAGAGCCAAAACGAACGTTTCGACAGCGAGAGGTCGGGTCGAGTTGCTGTGGAATCGGAAGAATCGTAATCCAGGGGGAAACAAGATCATCGTCATTTATCAAATTGCACGGCGTCGTGTTAAAACGTTACGTAGGTGGTAACGAGGGTGGCGTTCAATGGCTCGTTTCCTTGTAACGAATCGAAGGAACGAAACGTCTGGTCTTCCGTTACTAATAATTTCTTCTGGGACCCGCGTGTTGGAAGAGGACACTCGCGGCGCGGAAAATGAAACACGGAAGTCACGGGGAGAACCGGATGGAATAAATGCGCGCCCGGTACGAGGATTTTAAATGAGTCTCGGGGTAATGTAAACTCCAGGACGAAGGTAATTCGAAAGTTTTAAACGATGGATTCACCTGGCTGATTGAATTCCGTGGAAAATTCTGTGATCCACTGTTTGTTCTCCTTTTATTTGTTTCGTATATTTATATTGTAATCCCGTTTAAATCGCGCGGGCTGTGCTTGCTTTGAATTAATTAAATTGAAATAGTCGGAATAAAAACAGTATTCCAGCAGGGATGACGTCAGCGCGGTTCGTTATCTAACTCTGGAGCTCCAAAATCGAAAATCGCAAGACTTAGGCTTCAATGGTGATACAAAAATCGAGTAGTTCTGTGTTGGCATAGTGTAAGAGACATTTATGTCCTGACGTGCTTTCTCTTACCTTCAGATCACCGTGTTGATCGTAGAACGTGGACGGGGTGAGGGCAGCCTTGAGTCTCCGGTTTCTGTAGAAAATGAACATGATAGCCGCCAACAACATCACAATCACGGTCGTCAGGATCCCGATCACCAGACCGACGAACTGCTTCGACTCTGGCTCCTTACTTTTCTCTGGAACTGACACATACACGAGCGTATGAGTATATCGCCTTTGAAAGTGTTTCGTCCTGTCTGCCTTCTTATTAATTGACTCTGAATTTGTTAATTAAATTTCACCTGCTGAGCGTCAAAAAGCAACGTAGTTACTTAAGTAGACAGATAATCCTTCGATTACCTTTAAGTATCAATTTGTATTTTCTACAAATCCCTTCTTCTGATACAATAGACACGTTGTAAGTCGGCCAGCAACATGTTCTATACGATTCAATTAGTAAAAGTAACAAAGGGATAAATGTCCTCCGAGCTATTTGATTTTGACGTGCTTTTGAAGCCTCCTGAGCGTTTGTACGTGCTCCGAGGACACGCGCGCGTACACATCTCTGTCTACAGACTGTCCACTGCCTACTATGATGTACATGACCTATCATGGTGGATATTGCCGCGAAGGCAGCCTGCATAATGCACGATGAGGCGATAATGATGATTGCGTTCATCATGCTCGTCGTAATTGAACCACGGTCGATCAATGCATTAACGACCCTGTTGCTTTTATGGCAGGATATAGTAAACCGTTGTTGGTCGTTTAGTTATTTTGTAACACCACCCCCCTCCCATACAAAAATCAGATTAAAAAATAGAACAAAGAATACATGGAATATTCGGATTTTATTCCGACTTTCCGCTAAGGTAGAATATATTTCGACAGTGTGCTTTTGAACGGAAAACGTTCATCGTTAGATCCACCTTAGGTATTCCCCGTTACAAAAGAAATTTTCGTGCAATTTCGAGCAGCTTCGCGCTTCACTTCAGATCGCGACCAAACGGCCTCATTTCGTTTCTCTTCTAACGTCGCGCCGTTACGTTTCGCGCCGCGCGAATACGCTTGGAATCGACTGGAGAAAACATAACATTACGCTCCGTAACGCTTCACGCTCGGTTCTTCCATTCCCCTTTTCTGAGGATTATTACGCGGGAAACGAGGTATCGATTTCATTACCGAAAGGAGCTGAATGCCGGAACATTTAGTTTCCCTTTGGTACCACGTACAAATAGAAAATGCCAAGGAATTTCTGGCATTCAATCTTGATGTTATAGAAATAAGGTATTTTTAAAAATTGAATCATTCTCGAGGTAGAACCGCAGCGGCTTCGAATGAAACAAGCTTGAAGGAAAAGCATTGCAACTTGCCAGGGTACAAAGGAAAAGCTTACCAGCTTGTCAAGAGCTGTATTGGATGTAGATGCGGGTGAATTTACGGTGCAGTTCCTGGAAGTTGTAAAGTAGACCAATCGTTGCCTCGATCGTTGACACCAAAATTCAATGCAACTTGCAAGTTGTGTCCCTTTACTTTGTGGAGGGTTAATCGACTTGCGCAGACCAGGTCGGGACGATCGATTAAACTTAATACCGGGGACTTTCAAAGAAAAAAATGCGCGGATAACAATTGGACGGTTTACCGCGCAAAACGACCATGCGAAAATGTCGGTCAGTACTCTGGATGTATATACTTCTTTTAACACTTCAGTTCAAAGGGAAGTGCTCTCCGGAGGACCGGGCCGAGGGGAAAGAAATTAATTAGATTTGGCCCTTCTTTGCGACGGGAATGAGACTAAAGAAAGACACAGCTACGTTATCAGTTTATAGACTCCGCGAAGAGACCGTCGTTGGTCTCGGTCGCTCCGTTTCTTTGACCAGGGACCGCGAATTTTCGAGAACACCCAGGAGATGTTACGCTGCATTAGAGGAAAATTGTAAAAGGGACGTGAAAACTGTGCTTAAGGTATTAACTTAACTATTTGTTGTTGCAACGATGGATGGAGGGCTCCTAAGTTCGCTACGCTCATTTCATTTAAGATAAATCGATGTTGAATCGATTATTAGACCTCTTTTCTCTCAGTTTCGAAAATGCACTATGAATTTTTCTTTTAACACCACCTATACCTTTATAATTGATATCGTTCACACTTTCCAAAATTTTCTTCCAATCGAACCAATGGACGTTAATCCAACTGGTCTCCGAATCTCATTACACGCTCCCTGTTTCACCCTCTTTGTGTTCAATCAACATTGTGAAAGTGAACGTAGGAGCTACAAAAAAAGAGGCAGGAACGAAGGAAAAAAAGGCCATTCGTGATCGGCATTCAATTTTCGTGCAGCCTCGAAGAGCACAAAACGACAGGCTGAATAGGGGGAGAATAAAGGGGAGTGGAAATCGTGCGGAAAATTGCGAAGGGAACCCTTCGATGCAACAATACCAGAAACCAGGCAGCGGGAGCAGACTTACGGGCATTATCGTTGTTTTCCTCCTTATTAAAAGTGGCCTTCACTTCGTCCCTCTGCAGTGGACCCTCGTTATTCTGATAGGGGCTGCCGGTCGCCGATACAATGGCACTCTTGTTCCTCGGCTCTTCATCGTCGGTGTTGTTCCATTCGGAGATTACTGCGCATCAGGGATGAAGACTAATGAAATTTACGGCCATCAATGGAGTTAAACGTCGAGTGGGGGTAGTCATTCAAATGCATCACGTCTCGTTAACTAAACGTGAAATTAATACAGCCGTCGTATCGTATAATTATGTCCCTTTCAGTAAATACATAAGCTCCCTTTATCAAGATTGCTTAAGGTACTATTCCTTTATTCTCCAATTACGCCTGTCGCCTCAAGTAATTCACTTAAAAGGTCTCTCACAATATTCCTCAAAATCAATAAGAGACCACAGGAGAGCGCTGTTTCCTGCTACTCGATGCTAAATCAGGCCACGAACGTTCAGACAGTACCCACACAGTCACAACTTCCCCACCATCGAGATCAGCGATTTCAACAAAATTCCGTGGCAACAGAACAGTTTTAACCGAAATCCCCACTCGGTCACGACATTCGCCGAGCACTTTCATCAGCCCCCGTCCCAAGTAGCAATTTCGCCCCGTAAAACATTCGTATTCGAAAGTTTCGCCCCATCGGGATGAATTAACAGGGCTGAGAGGTCCGCCTCGGAACCTCTCGCCAGTTAATTGAAGCGAACATTTAATTTACGGTCAGTACGCCTACGCCTGAACCCGGGAATCGTTAATTGCGTCTGGCCCGCTTGTTAAGAGGATGGACATTAATTACGTGGCCGCGGAATGGCTGTCGGGGATTTTCTTCGCGCGGCACGACGGGCGGACGGGCGCGTCCAGCGGGACCGACGATATTTTTCCTCGTCGATGACGCGGCTCGGTGGACCGTTCGCCGCGTGAATACCGGGCGAACGGATGACGTGGAGGCGGCGGCCGTTTCCGGTGGCCGGTCGATGGAAGTTAACGCTGGTAGCAGGAGACCGGGGGCCACGTCGAATGATTAACGACGGTTTCGGTCCCTTGGCTGGTGCAACGAACCGGCGCCGAACTTTTCGAGGGCTCCGAGTGCTGGCCAACGAAGTTCCGTTTTGGCTTGTTTCACGCGGGAATCGCGAGCGTTTTACTGATCCGTCGCGGGGGCGGACTCGGTGATTTGATCGTAATCGCCAAGTCCCCGTCGATCGCGCGTGTGTTTCACGATGGAGGAACTGTTGGGTCGTTCCGAAACTACGGTACAGTTTGCTGCTTTCCGTGGTTGACTGAATGAACGCGTGTGTGTGTCTTGTGCGCAGGGGGCGCGGAGCAAACTTTTCTTATGTGTACGGGAATGTGTTTGGAGAAGTTCCGAGAGTGTTTCGGGAATATAAAAAGTGGTGGCGTTAGACTTCTGTATAGGGGTGATTATTGAATTCATTGTTTTTGATTGCTATAGAGATTGCTGTAGACAAAATGGTGGATCGAAGGGAAGAAGTGAATTTGCAGGAGCGATTCGCGCCACGTTCGCGGTAAAAGAAACGAACGCGAATTATTTGGAGTAGGGACGGCGTGGTATTCTAGCCACTTCGGGGCTAAGCAATCGAAGTTATCTTTCGCGGAACGAGAAAACACCGGGGCGTACTGAGAGAATGATTAACGATTGCTTCCCTCTTCCCTCGAAACTTTTTGAGGGCGTGTACTCCGGGAGTAAGTAAGTAAGTTTCGTTTCCGGTTCGCGACCACGTGCTCTCATTCGTACAACGTGCCGCGGATACTCTCCTCCACTTTTTGCCCCGATGCTTTAAAGTCCACCGTGCGGCATCACCAGAATAACCGACCCAGACCGCTTCTGAATATTTTACAAGCCGCGAACGAATATCTTCTGACGAATAATTTCTTTCACCTCCTTCGGCGACCCACTCGGCCCTGACTACGAAGAGCCCCGACGAAATCTCAGAATATGAACGATCGAACGGGTAACACGATATATGTCAGGAGGTAGGGGTGGCAGAGGTGCTATAAAAGGGACAGGTTTTAAATGGGACAAATCATATTGCCAAAGTTCTAAACGCATATAAGTTATTTTCCTGCTTAAGGCAACGCTAATGCCTAAGATTTGGCGTAAACTTCACCGCATTCTCACTCGCGACAGATCAGTAAGCCGCGGTTCATGTTTTTCTGATATTAAAGTAAAAGTTTCGTTAGTTTTCAGGGGCGGTTTGTGAGATAAAGTTATATAGGTACATACTGAGTGTAAAAGTCTTATATCATTAAAACAGCCAATATTCGCCTGAAACGAGAATATATAACAGATTGATTGATTACTTTCTTTGTTTTAAGGTTGTTTTATAATATGCTCACTCGTAGTCTTAAATGGAACGTCCGTTTCATAGTTACTTATGTAGGATTACTGTTCTGCCTCGGGCATGGACTTACGAAAACGAGCGAGACTATTATCAAATAATTCTAAAAATAATGAATGCTGCGTTTGTAAAGAAAACATTGCAACCAGTAAAGGAGATTGGTCCAATGTAAAATTTGTGGAAAATGAGTCCATTTTTTGTGTTCTATGAGCCATTATTTCAACAATTGATCTCATTTCTGTTCTCATTTTGTTTATTTTCATTAACGTATCCCTTTCGCGAGGTCTAATGTCCCATTTAAGACTAGCTAGTGTGAAAAGGACATTTTCGACTTATTTGAAAATGGAAAATTTGGTTATTTTCTGTTACAATTAAAGAGGTTGCTATATATTTTTGTGGAAGACCAATAAACATCCTTCCTATTAATGGACTTGTGTTTCAAATACCTATCATGATACTATCAGAAATGGACGCTAAATAAAATGGTCTCCTTTATAGCACCTCTCCCTTACGCTCAGTTAGTAAAAGAATATCCTCGTTCACGAATTCTATACGACTCTATCAACAGTGGCGTAATCTTATAGCCACTGAGTCTGTCGTGGATTTACTCAGCTTAATTTGCTCGGTCGTAGAATACGGATGTATCGTTGTTCGCGCGCAAGTGCCCTGATTATACCTCACCTTCCCCAATAATTCTACCGTTGCATAAGACAGAACGGCGAGGGTGTCACCTAAAATTGGAAATCGAATCGGGCGAGGATGTCGAAGAGAAGGGGACTTTGAAACCCATCCGTTTCTTGATCCCGAAGTTCGCGAGAGGCGGCCTCGAGGTACACTCCTCGAAGAAGTTGCGGCGGCAGCCTCGAGATCCGTGAGAAGTTATTTCGTTCTCGATATCTCGGTATCACGGATCTTTCCTCCTCTCGCTACGTTCGCCCCTTACTCCGCCCCTTTCTATTCCTTCCCGGCGTTTTTTCCCTTTCTCGTGCGATACGAAACGCACGTTACGAGGGAACGAGGGGGGGATAGACTTTTATCGAGGGCGCGAGCGTTGTTTCCCTTACCTGACTCGAAGATTACTTCGCTGAGCATGATCCAGCGTGCCGCGAAATACAGCTGTAGTTTGAGGAAGCGGCCGCCGCGCGAGTGAAGCTTTATGGTAACATCACGTGCCTGCTCCAACACCAGGTCCGGTATGTAGGAGAAATGGACAGCCTCCCCGTTGAACAGGTTACCGCCGGCGCCCAGATAAACCTTCGCGTAAGAAAAGACCTGCGGAAGAATCGCGTGTGTGTATACCAAAGACTGCCAACCACGGGATGAAGCGATTGGTGGATGGGTAAACGGAGAGGAGATCGTTGAGCGTGATGAAAACTCTTCTTCATCTTCTTCTCCTTCTCCTTCTCCTTCTTCTTCTTCTCCTTCTTCTTCTTCTTCTTCTTGTTCGTCTGTGTACCGCCCCGTATCGTTGGCTCGTGTGTGTATATGCGAAATAGGGTAATAACTATCGACTCCACTCCAGATAATTTCGTTTACCCGTAGATGCTCGAGAACGATAGACCATGTCGATCGATCGGATTAAAAATGTAATTCCTCGTCAGCTGGATACTGGACGTTTCGCAACTTGTTCTCCACGGCGCGAATACGAAATGTGTTTCACGATGAACCCGAATTTATCGGGAATTTTCGTACTCCCCGGTACACGGTTTCAGGAATTAAGCGATTCGGTGTTTCGAATCGTCGGGTACAGTTCGATTTCCAGATTTCAGAGGATCAACGAGTATTTAATGAAGCCAACGGTCTGTTGAAATAACATTCGCCCGCGTTATCGTCCGCGCGGGAAGCTATTTTCTGTTCTACTCAGGCTCTGTTTCGCTGGCTCTGGTCGTTAATGAATTATAACGAATTCATGGATCGTTAGCCCGGTTGCACGGATTGAGCAAACATCGGTCTCTTTATTCGGGCAACGGAATAGGAAGATCCATCTGAATATTCTGAGAGAACCGAACTGGATATAGTTTCACGCGATCAGTCTACCTTTCAAATGGGACAGCGGTAAGTGGATTTCCAGATACCGTGAAAAATTGTGGGTGTGATGTGCATTCCCAAGTATTAAAATACACTTGCGAAGCATACCTTGCATCGTGACACGAATATCGCTTAGGAAATGATTACAGAACGTGCATCATACCTGCACATCCTTGGTGAAGTAGTTGTTCATGTGCAGGTGTATGGCAGTGAAGTTCCTCGCATAGTCGAATTCGAAGGTTATTTCAACAGGACGTCCAAGCGTACTTGGCGTGTCGTTTCTCCAACCTACCCACTCGTACCCTTCAGCAAACAGAAAATAATATTTCGTCATCTCAAAGAATACTGAAACACAACCATCATCTCTCTACAATCCTCGCGTTTACATTCAAGTTTGCCTACCAAATACTTCTACCACTTCTTTTTTCTTTTCGATTCGCATAAACCTACGCCTTTTATTTACAATGCCAGTCCAAGAATATTTCCAGTTCGCAGTTGGCGGATCTGAAAAACGTCGTTACGTCGTCGCGGTCCGATTACTCTATCGACAGCAACGCGTGCCGATAAACGAGACAATAAAATCTGTAACATAAATAATCGGCGATTCGCGCCGCGGCGCGAAATTTGTTTGCGCGGGGGCGCGCCGACGATTCTGCCTGTGGGCGTTCCCATCAAACGAACAAATTGTTTCAACGCGGCCGCGTTTGTTACAAATTGCGCGGAGGCTCTTTTAGCAGGAGTTTCCGGCGCGCCCAACCTATTTTCGAACGACAGCTGGTCTTTGAATGTTGCCTTAATTAATTGCCGGCTGAATGTGAAATGGTAGGCGTTTCGTTTCGTGCAATCTGCGACTGCATTGAATCCGTGGCTTTCCCCGTAAGTGGGGAAAAACAGGATAATCGGTACGATGTTCCCTTGTTCTGTCTAAAGAAGCCTGCATTCTTCCACTCTACACGCAAGATTCACCAATTCCATAAATATAGAAACGCTCTTTAATACACCTTCGCATTAAACTTTCAAAGATTTAATCATTAATTCACCAAGTGATGAGCTATCTCCCCGCATTACTGAGAGTCCACATCCAATCACTGAATCGCTTCTCAAAAATACTTAGGTTTGAAAGATCGTTATATAGTGATCGCCTGATGTACGATAATAGAACTGAAAAGTATTGGTTACTCAAACTGCTGACCTAATTCTAGCTGGCTTGGAGGAATCTTCTGTTTTCCATTCGCCCTTTGCACTTATACATCCCAATTAACAATACCATCTAACTGCTGAACACGTATGTGGCAGTTCCTGCGATTCATTAATAATCAGTCCAATCTTGGAAATTTCTAAATTCACCCCCGTAACGAGACACCGAACTGAAGGTGACCCGAGACTTCTACTTCCTGATTCCGGTAACTTATTGCTAATGCAATAATTTAATGCCTTTATCTTTTCAGCCAGTTGCAAGCTTCAGCTTATAACGATCGTCGCTGGAGTCGGCGGTGAAATATTAATTACGCCTGCAGTGAACATTCGGTAACCCACTTTCTACTGCTTCTTGATCGTGGTGCTTTTTTCCCAGACGGCTGGCCTCTTTCGAATGTTTGGGCAAGGGGAGAGTTTCGCGGTACGGATCCGCAGCGGCAGTTATCTCCCGAATCCCGCCGTTAGAATCCGCGGGACGAGTAGCGCGGCACAAGCACCCGCGCCCCCATGGGATCGCGCGGATTGAAAATGGAGTGCAATAACACTAAAGCCGACGGCCGGCGAGTTACGCGTGTTTTTCCGAGGCTCCGTTACTTTTCGCGGTTCGCTTCGAGTTTCCGCCTTCAAACCGTGCCCCAGCTGCGGTTTCCCGGTCAAACTATCCTCCGCATGCGCGAATTCGAGAGCTCGCCACGCGTACCCCCTCAATGAAGTTTCAGAAGTCTGGTTAAGTGCGGATATCGGGGTTGCAGCGTACGAAATACTTGCTCGCGAACGGTAATGTAATATTCTTCTTAAGCGAGTTAGTACTAATTGCGACTGGAAGATATAAGTGAGTGAAATCATCGATATTGGCAGCAGTGGAATATTTCATTCCTTTGCCGATCGCTCGGGGGAATTTGATAATTATTCCGAATAATTTTTTAGAAATCTGAAGCCTCCCCCAAAGGGAGGAATTAATATACCTATAAACCTTAAAGTGACAAGATACAAAGAATATTCATGATAAATTCGCCCCCAGGCGGGCGCTCTTCTATTTACGTTTCAATTTTTCCCCGTCCCTAATGCCGTTTCGTAAGATCGCGAGAAGCTGATACAGTGTACCCGTGCTCCACTACCTTACAGAGATCTGTTCTTTATGCTATAAATCCTGCGCGCTTTTATCTCTCGTCCTCGACGAATCTTCCAAGGCAGAGGCGAAGCCAGGGCGAAAGAAGAGAGGGAGATGGAGGGTGATAGAGGAGGAAGAAAAACGAGGGGTCTCGAGCGTGCTGGGACAGGGTAGTTCCATTCCAACATAGTCGCGAGGGAGGGAATCGGTCGGGTCTGTTGCAGCAGGCGGGCCGCCTAAGAGCCTTAGAGCTTATTAAAACTTAGAAGAGTTTCAATCGTTCCGTTTCAATGCCGGCATCCGTGCACGCTTACCCCTTTGGCCACGGATTTTCCTGCGATCCAGGATCCCTTCCGTCCTCTCAACAATGTTCAGAGCCCAGTACGCCGCGGCATTATATCGCTCTGATCTATCCGCTTTCATATAAATCCCCCGCCCTTTAATATCGTCCCTCGAGTAAATAGTTCCCAGTTTCCAGTTTCCTGTCGCCGCCGCGCCGCCTTCGGCCGCTATCCACCATCAATTCTGAACATTCAGAAGGGTCGTAAGATAACCACCCTGCCCCATAGGTATATCGCGCCACGAACGCGCGGCCGTCTGATGATTTTCTCACTTAAACCGACCTGAAACTATACGACCGCGCGTATGGCGCTCGTAAAGAGGGATACGCGTCGATAGCCACCTCTTGAAAACGATCTTGCGGATATCCTGGCGATTTACGCGGGCTGATTTAAGCCTCGACAACCGACGCCACTGATTTACCACTGGGATCACCGTTGCCTCAGAAATTACGCGTAGGTACTAGAGTCACGAAGATTGTAGTCACTTACAAATTAGTCGATTGTCAGAAACTAAGTAGCCCTATTATTCTGTTAATTCTGTCTAAGACCTATTATTCTGTCAGCGATAACTAAGTAATTTCTACGATTATCAGGCTTGGTACCGGGAACTGAATCATAGTGTTTGGAATGTTATAAACTTACCCCTGGATAACATTAAACTTAGAAACTTTACTTCCCTATCCCTCAGAGTTCACGGAGATAATAAGACGCCGCGAACATATTTTCATGAAGATCCCAGAGCGAAATCGAAATACAGCCCGGAGATGGAACGCCAACCCTCGATTCGAAAGAAGAGGAAACGCAGTTTGGAGCGAAGTGCGCTCCGGTTTAAAGAGAGTCGTGAGAGGCTGTACGCAGTCTCGGCGGGTTTAAAAGTTTAAGAAGCTGAAAGTACGTGGCTCCGAGTGTGCCCCGGCTTGTCCCGCCGGCGTAAATGGAAAGACACAAATGTATCCTGGGAGTCGGTAAACAGCAGTGTGGCTTGCAGTCTACCCCGCGGTTCAATATAAATGTAAATTGGAACAGATTCGAGTGCGGCGTGGAACACGCTTGCCTCTGCGAGAGACAGAGTCCGATCTTCCAGCCTCCGCGTCAGCTTTCTGAAATTCTCTTATCCCCGACTGGCCTACACACCTGCAATCGACGCGGGGAAAATTTTATTTTCGCCTTAAAGCCAGTCCTCCGAGGAGGAGCGATGAATTCGCTCTGAAAACGCTGTCGCTGACCGCTTGTTAGACTGTGGATTATCTGGCTCGCGTTCAACTGGTTCCACGCTTTTATGCCGTGCTTGGAGAAGAATTTTCTACCTATAGTCAACTGTATCTTCAAGCGCCAAATCATTGGCCAAAGTGGCACGGCATTGGAATTTGAAACAGATGACTAGCGTAAATAAGATCGCGTTATCCTCTTATTCCAGAAGCCGTTTTATTACAATAGTTAGCGTGGCCAAATCAGTATCGATCCTCGAGGAACGGCAATCCAGAGAAGTCAGAGAAACGTAGGACCTGACCCTACAGCGTTCCCCAACTCCTCGATCATTCCACGGGAATAGGTTTGCTGGAAATTAGTCGAGTACCCGAAAGAATTCCATCGCCCCCGACCATGACTCTGCTAACCTCCTTTGTAAGAATGGTAAAAGCAATCTACTTCTTCCCTGAATCCTTTTACAGCCATTCAATATGTTAAATTAATCCCGCAGATGAGTCCTCCCCCGCGTGGTCCAGGCTCGTCCCGATAACGCCTGGCAAATTTAATTCCGCCGATGAAATGAAACGAATTTACAATTGAGATTTAATAACACTCCGAAGAACACTCTTCGAGTGGCAATCCGGCGAGAGCTGTTAACAAAATCCGTCTCAATTACAGCACGCTGATATACCGAATCCCTCCGACTCTCTATGGTATATTCAGACGCGAGGGAACGAGAGCGATAGAACCGAGATCCACGCGAGAGGCGAAGTTCGCGGGGGAGCAGGGGAGAGCGGGGGGAAACGAAATACTATAAGTCGGTCAACGAGTGGGTAACTCGCGAGGGTAGCGAGGACGGCTCTATCACGCTAATCTAGACACGATCAGGCTACGGCGCTAATCTCGTTCCAGCACGAAGCAGCTCACCTTTCCCGTTACCGCTGACGTCCAATCTGAAGTTGTCAGGACCCTTTTGCCCGTCGACAAGTTGACCGAGTCCCCCGGAGAGGTAACCTCCTTCTTCCCTGCCGTCGTACGTCCTGTCGGACAGGTCAACCTCCGAGCCCCTCTTAATTCCTTGGGGCATGGAATACGACACCAGGCCCTCTGCAACAAGACGAAAAAAACACCGCGGCGCGGGTATAAGGTGCACGTATATATATATATATATAATGCAACACGCTCGTGAACTATGCATCATCGCGGCCGTACGTGGCGATGGAGCGGACGTTTTATTCCCGGCGATACGTGATAAGATTGCGGCTGGGCTGGTCGCGGCGGGCAAAGTGCACGTCCTCGGCGGCAGACGCGACTGGAAAGTTTTAGATCTTGATGTCTCGACGCCCACGATTAGGTACCTGTTGTGCCTGCGCGCCTCCTCCCATGCATAATTTACGGGCGAGGGGTGGTAACAGACAGCTCGTATCGGCGAACGCGCTATTATCAGGCGAACGTTACCAATTTTCGATGCTGGGGAAGGGACCGACGTTTTGTGCTACGGGATGCTTGGCACGGTGTGGCGGGGAAAGTTGAGTTAGCTGCGTAGAGACGTATTGGCGTTCTCGATGGTGGACGTTGCAACGTTGCACGTTCTGCGGAATTTTAGAGGACAGTATTGATATTTCGAAAAGTGGACGTTCGTTAGACTTTTGGGAAAGGCCTGGAGAAGCTGAAACTTTATGGCTGTCTTGTCTCGAACTGCCACTTAATTCTCTTCTATCTGCAATGACCACGACTCAGCTTCAGCAGAAATTATTTTCCAAGCACGAAAATAACGACCTACCGATGCAACGAACAAGCTGTCCCCAGAATTCTTCTACGATTTAATCTCCACGCGTCACCATCAACGTCATAATAATGTCCAATAAAAGCCCACCACTTCGCTTACCTCCAGTGCAAGATATTTTATTTATTCAATGAAGAAAGGATTGCCAGATGAAGTGACGGATGTCACTAAAAGACGAAGACGGTACATGTTTCATCACTTTCGGAAGGCTGGGCGGAAGGGGTGTGGAGAAAAATAGCCAGGGCTCGTTCCGATGCATTCTTAATGCTCCGTCGAACGACGCATTGAATTTAACCGGGACAGACGGAGGGAAGAGATTAAAAGTCCGACGGCATTAAATTCATCGTTTGCATGAACGGCAGGCAAACGGCCCCCAACTCCGGTCCACTTGGAGCAACGTGGCGCGTTGGAAAAACAGTACCGATTCGCCTCGCGTTGCTTTCTTTTCCGATAACAGTACGAACGATAAATTTCATGCGCAATAAAAACGCCGTCTCTGTATTTATCATGGTGTTATTCGCCGTGTCCGAGGGACAGAGTGAGGGGCGCAAGTGGGGGCAGGAATAAAAAGTGCGCCAAGAAATATGCGTCGACCGCCTTCCCCCTTTTTCCCGTTGGTCGTGTGCCGCACGCACTGCAATTGCAGTAATTCCGACTACAACCACCGGCCGGCGTATGGAAAATATTTCGTTCTTGTTACAGTAATTGCTCGAGGGCCAGGCTGGAATTGAATACACAAAGTCGTTACGGTGCTGCTGTTATTCACCGCGCCACGCAGTCGAAATGAAAATATCGTTCATTCGATGATCCGACTTTAACAGGAGGAAACTTCGCGGGTGACTGCAGCATTGAAAAGTATTTTATCCATGGTCGACCGTTTGCGTGGCCAGTCGATAGAACTTAAAAGGAGATCCTATTTTTGGGCTAAAAAGATAGCAAAAGTTGGGGAATTTTTTTAACACTCGAGTGATTCGATACTTCTGAAATTTGGACCATGTTTTTATGTATCTTTGAAGAAGTTGCAGTGTTTTTTATTAATTTTTAATAATAACTACTGGAGTTATGCATGATCACGCCGCGCAAAATTCGTCGTCGCGCTAGTGTGCATGATATTTATCTTCCAGGTAATCTGAAGCGGAAAAATGAAACTGCGTTTTACTTTATATATATGTAGCTTCAGGTTGATGAACCAGAATACCGAAAAGTCATATACTTCTTTTGTTACATAAGAAAATTGGCGTAAAATTTGATAGTAAAAATTAAAGACCTTTTCTCTTCTCTCAAAGAATTCTTCTCAATAATTTATTTTGTTTTATTCTGGTTCATCAAACTAGAGCTACATATGTATAAAGTAAAACGCCGTTACGTTTTTTGTTTCAGATTACCTGGAAGATAAGTATGCACACCAGCGGACGGCGAATTTTGTGCGGCGTGATGGTCCATCATGCATAACTTCTATATTTGTTATTAAAAATTAATATAAAAAGTTGCCGCTTCTTCAAAGATGCATAAAAACATGGTCCAAATATCAAACGAATCGAATCGCTAGTTTTCAAAAAAAATCCCAAACTTTGCTATATTTTTAGGCCAAAAAATAGGATTCCCCTCTTAAGACATTTGAAAATAAGGATCGCGCTTCCTCCGTTGGGAATATTAAATACTTGAAGACCTTCACATGTTCCTTTCTAACCGAAGAAAAGTTCAAAATACAATTGAAATGTGAAAGAAATACATAGCGATGTACCGCGACGGGAGCTGTCCGATCGCGAAGCATTGACCTGTATCACTGAATTGTCTTACGTGTTTGTACTTTGATGTCATACACATCTTTATTCTCCGGGGAAGAAGCACGCTCGTTATTCTTAAATAGTTTAGAAATAATTGAGCCCCTACGATGTTTACTTCCAATTCTCTATCCGCGCAGGAAGTTTCGTTAAAATCGTTGCGTAGCACTCCGCGCGATCCCCTTGTTAGAGCGGCGCGATGCGGGGCATCCGTTTCAACGAACCGTTCTCCCTTGTTCGACGAGAATGCGCATAGAACAGCTGCCTCGCGATGCAAACGGCCAATTCGATAATGGGAAACAACCATCCTCAGTGCAAATATTTCTTACCGCGTAAGCAATTACCGTGGGCCATCGATACGCCATGTATCGATACTTATAACCGTGAATTCGAGTGGCATGCTGGAACTAGGCTGCTCGAGCACCGAGCTCGCCGAACCGTTTCGGGGTCAGATTAACGCAAACACACACCTGCACTGCCTCCGGATCGCTGGCACGCTCGTAAGTCTACGTTAATGCGGCCCTCGAATGGGCAATGTTTTGTTGCGACTCGAGCGATGTTTAAGAGTCTGAACGAACCCACCGATACGGTTAAAAAATCAATGAAACGAGGGGCACTTCGTTTTCCTGCTTTACGTTCTATTTTAATCCTTAAAAAAGGAAAAAATCTTCACGTATTCTTGTCGAATTCACAATGAAACTGGTGAAATTTCAAGCGCAGAGGGCTGCGAGGGACAGTATTTGAAAATCGACATAACGTTCGGAAGCGGCAAATTCAGGAAGTTTCAAGATTCTTCAAACATGAGAATCGCCGGTGAAAGTCGCAGTGAAAGAAACGGTCAGCGCTGCGTCAACGCGTTCTCGCGGATAAAGGGGTCGCTCGATTCCATAAAACGGGGAATAGCGGCGGGGTGATAAAAATGCTCGAAGCTGAAAACTATTGCGCCGTTCTTTTCAATACTTAGCGGTGGACAGTTTGTCGCAAATAAGTACGGGATCGTGAAATACGACGGTAGAAAGAGGGGCGGCCATAAATTTCACTCACCGGTCCATGGACAGCCATAAAGCTCCGCCCGTATGCATACCATGCGCATGTGGGAGGTGTAAGGGATGAAACGGACTTTCGTTGCCACGATGGCCGGGTCGAAGACCTGCTGCTTCTCCGTGTACGGATTATTGTTGCCCGCCAGAAGCTGCAAAACATAAAATCGTTGTCGTTTTATTACAGTGCGGTAGGTATATCGGGACTGGCTGCCATAGATTGGAAAGAAGTGGTGCCGGATTCGTACGATTTCGAACAGCAAACGTCCACTCCAATCCCCTGTGCAAATCTCTACCTCATTATGCACGAGTTGTATTCGTGGCAGGCCCATTACCGCGCGCGAACGCGGCAATGCATTAAACGACCTGTCGAATCCTATCACCTGTCAATTTTTACAGCTTCGAAATAACAGAGTAGCTCCTGGAACGTTAATATGACAAGCAACACGCCACAAGTACCTCGACAGAGAACCGCATCACTTTCTCTCTCCCCCCCCCCCCGGAAACGCAAATAACACCGAGGTAGCAATAACATTTCAGAAAGGCGAGTACGAATAAATAACTTCGAAAACGAAAGAGAGTATTCCTCTTTCCTCAGCGATCACAACGGCATATCCGTCCGAGCTGGCAATTCTAGACCGGGTCTTGATTGCAGCGAGCAGAGGAGATAGACAAAAAAACCGTGCCCTTCTAACGAGAGCCGATTAAAGTATGCTCGGGGTAAGTTGGACGGCGGAAAAAGGAGAAGCCCGGTTGAGGGGGACGAAGAGGCACCAGTCGATCGGGCGGACCAGGTGGTTTCGTTGAGCTCGGCCGCAGACGGAGCATCGGACGGTCATTGGAACGTGTTTACAGCGTTAAGAACGAATCTCACGGCCCTCGAGCATCGTTTTCCGGATCCGATTAGTAAACAACAGCTCGGCGAGAAGCTCTTCTAAATGTAAATGCCGGCGTTAAATCTGGATGGGAGCAGCGCCCGCTGGTTCCTTCCTCTCTCGTTGCTCTGCCTCTTGGTCCGATCGATTCACGGAGAACAGGCTCCGTAGCGAAGGATACGTTTGCCACGGGCTGAAATATGAACGGCGTGGCCGAGGATCCCAGCCTCGAGCCTCGAACCACGGATCCGGGCCTAAACGGACCAGCTCGTGTATACGCCAGCGTGTACACATAGGTGCGCGTGATTCCGTTGTTCGCATGTGAAAAGCAAACGGAGAGACGCCGGCGGACACGCTCTTGATGATCGGAGGGATCGGTTCGTTTCGTTTGCGTTCTCGTCGGATTAGAATTTCTAACCGGGGATCCCGTTATTCGATCTCAAAAATACCAGCAGCGCAATTCGATCTGTCTGACGTTTCCTGCCACGAAAAGCCTCGCTACTGCGGTTGTATACTATTTTGGGACGCGGGGGATGTAACGCGATACATGAATATTCCCTTGATACTTTGATCCTGCGACTACCATTTTCGTATTGCTGATTTAATAGGCTAGGGCGGGCTCTGGTGTATCATATTTAAATGAAACCGGGGGGTTGTGGTTGCTTCGCGAAAGATATTGGGCCTGTCAGGGTGTTTCGATGAGAAAACGGGGTGGATGTGGTTGTTTGGTTAATGATTGTGGTTGCATACGTTTAGCCGCGGCAAAAATGAATAATTTGTGGAATCTTTTTACTAGGTATAGAGATTTCGTTAAAAATAAATAAAACGACCGGAGTATGGAAAATGTGAAAAGTAAAATGATATTTTTGTAAAATAATGTTGCTATTATGGGCTGACGAGATGTTTTTTTACATTTTGTTTAATTAATTTTGCATGCACAGTTACACAGCGAAAGGTTGAATGGAAAAAAAATCATTTAGCTTTAAATCGTCATAATTGTTTTTTTTTAATTAAAAAATTTGGCCCGACAGCCATCGTTGTTTAAAGGAGATATGGCCATTTTTTGCAGTGGTCTAAAGAACCTTAAAAATCATAAATAATTTAATACAAAAGTTATTGTGAATACATTTTTTCGTACACTTTATGGACTACTAAATCATGTGTAATAAGTATTTTGTTATATTTTTTTTTTATAAAACCCTTGAAAACAAATTCTGAAATCATTTATTTTCACCGCGGCTAAACGTATGTAACCTCTTATTAATGTATCGCGAAGATTTTTGCAGACGGCAATATACGAAACTAGGATTGAATAGTTTACAATCGCTACTTCAGTAGCGATTACTATTCCAGGCAAAGTTGCTTCAGAATTAATTATTCACTTAAGCCTACTTTGTGACTCATAATTTCATCACTCTTTTATTTGTACCTCTTTATACAAGAGGTGTTAGCGTGACTGTTGAAAGCCGATTTCAGCAAAGATTTTTCTACCTAACTGAACTTAGACCTAGTACTTGATATATTAAATGGATTCGTGCCGTTTCCATGAAATCCGACGATGTGCTTTTCCCACGAGTTGGGAGAACGCAGAAGCGAGGGAGTTTCGTGTCGTTTTATTCGCGTAGGAGGTGTATCGCGTCCAACTATCGATGACAAAGCAGTAGTCGCATTCTCGAGTCAGATATCGTAGTAAAAAGGGTTATTCGAGGATGCCAATTGGAGTGGAAGTGCTGAATCAAGGCTGTCGTGATTTCTTTCCACACGATTCGCCTCCAAACTCTATAATTGCAATGTAACTCATACATTCGCTATTAACATTGCTGAAAATAATCAGAAGGCTCCTGAAAGCGATGACACTATTATCATTTAGAGTACTCAGTTGAACCGATAAGTGTTGCAGATATGGTTGGCGTGAAACTCAATACCGATAACTCCAGCCAGCAGTTCGCCAGACACCGTGTCCATGACTCGAGGTCAGAAGATCCAATATCGAGCGAGTCGGGTCGTGGAAGCCAATACCGGTGAACTCGAGGTCATGGGATCCAATATCAACGACCCCCGCCGTGAGAGCAGATTCCAGCAACTCCGGGGGTCGTGGAGTCGACTCCAGGGAATCCCCAAGGAGGTCAGAGTCGATGACTACGGAAATTAAGTTTTATATCTCCGACGTCATTGAATCTAGCTTCCTGGATCCAGGAGTCCCCGTTACCGGACCCAGCATCCCTTGCACTGGCAACTTTGCCGCCCTACTTCAGAAGTACTCAACACTGGTGTCCAGGACCTTCAACACTTTCTTTGCATCTCCCACTATCTCAAATCGTTGATGTCTTCATCCTCTTTTATAACAATTTCAAAACTATTAAACTGTATAGGGATTGAAGTTACCGGGTAACTTTACTATAAAGAAGCTTCCCTAATACGAAGCTGAAGCCACGTTAAATCTCCTTCGAAATCTAAATCGATCGTGCCTTCTGACTCCCTCTTCCGCCCCTATCAAGTTCAAGTCGCGAACGCGGTCGAAGCACGCGAATCAATCGTCCGTCGAATTAGCATCGTACGCAGCCAGCAGCAAGACTGAAGCGAACTTAATGCAGCAAAGGGTATGGGGGGGCAAGCAGCTGTAAACGGCCCACCCAGTTGTAAACGGCACGCAAATGGAACGCGCCCTCTTAAATCGTTGCGCGTAGGTAGGAGGGTGAGACGAGGGTGAGGTTATATCGGCCGGCTCGGAACGGCCGACCGCGGATGCATTACAACTGGAACTGCACCGCGCAGGAATACAAGCCAGCAGCTCGGCGTATACGCGATAGGAATAATTAATACAGCCATAAACAAGAGCCCGGGACGAGGGAGGTGGCGGTAGCCCAGTCCGATATCGTCCTACCGACACATAAAATTGATATCCGTGCTTGAAGGAGGGAGAGGATCATTCTGGAGGGAGCCCATATATCTTGCCGCCCAGATGGATCGCTCTCTCGTGCTCGTGCCGCTCGAATGGGGTGGCAATTGTACAGAGATTCCCTGTATATTTTACTGGTTATATATGGCTTCGTTTATTACGATTATCCGTGTCGCGGTAAACGCGAGTTGTCATAACCGCGTTACGTGGCGCCGACGATAACAGGTCGACGATTGCTTCGAGCCGGCGCTGGTGCGTCTTTGTGACGATACCCTCGAGAACGGATGACGCTTGTAAACGCAGACGGTGAATGCTAGGAAACGTGCGAGCATGCGAATGCGTGAGGCTTCTCGGCGGTAATTTTTCGTTATCCAAGAAAGCTGTGCACTTTACGGGGAGGGTGTGTTTGCGTTACATTTGAATCCCGTTATTGGATGGTAATGATTTGCTAAGCGCATGAATTCAATTACTTGCGATTCTCTACTTTCACCTCTCTTACCGACAAAATATTTCGAATACCCTCGTAAATTATCACTTACGACTCTTACGAGTACTTCATTCGCATTCACGGGTCGAAGCTTTATCTTATTACCCAACACGGAAACCGCGGTGAACGTAAATTCCGCTGCGTTGCCTAATATTGCTTCAGCGGTGTGTGTAATCTGTATTTTCAAGCCAGTTCTATCCGTTCTAAACGGGCAAACGCTGCAATCCCTCTTCGCGCTGGATAGGTCACCGTCAGAGATGACGGTGATTCCGACGATGCAGGAAATGTCCTGGTGTGCTCGACCCTCCCAGGGCGTACTTCGGCTTACTCAATTTGCCGAAATTGTAATTCGAATAGACACTGGCTCGCCACGCGAGCGCTCGGTGCTTTGGACAGCGTCGATCGTCCTGGGGAAAATTGAAGCGACTGTTTCTGCGGCATATTTGGCCGCAATTTGCGTCCTCCGCGGTAAGTTTGAAAGGAAGAATTAAATCCTAAAATCCACCATAAGGAATTGTCAACAATTCTCGGCAACTAAAGGTTGGATATATTCCTGTGGAATATCATATTTTCTCACGATACCTAATATTTATACAGTTACAAAACAATTTAAAATCGTTCGAACCTATATACCTACCTATGTATAATATTTCCCTGCTGCGACTTTTGCCCCGCAACAATATTACGCCCCAACGCAAATTATATATTCCGTATATATTTACAATCGCTACGTGAAATTGTTTTCCAACGCCCGGCCTGCTTTTTTCAAAGTTGCTGGAAGCGTTTCATTGCGCGCGGCGTTTAAAGAGGGGCAAATTGGAATTGCTCCGAGGAAGGAGGTGTACTGATGGAATTAAAGCCACCGGTGCAACGTCTTCCGGGCGAGTTTCATTATCTCGACGAGGTTAGGAGGTCGAAGCCAGGTAACCCGAGCAGGTGGTAGTGGTGGCTCGTCTTATGGAGCCGAAAAACCGGAACGAGCTTACGCGGCGCGTCCCATTTCCGGCCCGCCCCGTCCTGCTGGCGTGTAGGCAATTACTTTCTAGGAGCAATGTGCTGGAAAGGAGCACGCTTCTAATCTGTTTGCGGCCGAATTCGGGCTCTCCAGGAACCCGCTAATGAAGAACTGTTTAATTTTAACGTCCCCAATCCCCTGCGGACGGAACACTCGTGATCATGCTAATATCGTTTCACGAGGGACTTTTCGTGTTTAATGTTGCGCGATAACGGGGCAATAACATGTCGTCTGCTCGTCAGATTGATAATGTGCAGGTTTAGGAGAGGATACGTAGAGTTGTTCTAATGAGGCAATTTTGTACCATATAAAGGGGGTTGCAAGGAAAATTTCATAGGCTTCACGGGTGTGTTTTATGTCCGACGATAAAGCGAAAGAATTTAGAAAACGTTATGGATGTTTGACCTGTCTGTTTCATGTTTTTGGTTACGAAATTCGCGAATGGAAAGCTAATTCGTACCTACATCTGCAAGCGCATTGTAATAAGTCAGCCACCTTTCCATTAACGTTCATTAATAAACGCTTGGATTTATTGAAATATTTAAGTCCAGGGTATTATCATTAAAGATATCTCGCTCCGCAAAGTATCATCAAGAAGGTTGACTCTAATCCGCTTATTGCTACAACCTTGCTCCGTTTCGCTAACGAGGAGCCATGTAATTCAAGTATCCTCCCGCCAGAAACGAAAACTTTCTTACTCGATGTATTCCTTCCTTTTTCATCGCTGCCAACAGGTGAGGAAAAAAGGAATGGAACTCTCTCTCTCTCTCTCTCTCGAACGATTTCCTCCGCAAGTTCCCCTTTAAAGTGTTGAATGGCCGCGGCGCACAGTGAATTTCGTTCCAGGCAGCAACAATTTCGATTCCACGGGAAACCACGAAGAGACGAAGAGTACGCGAGGAATCGCGGCGGCGATTTGTAACTGTTCGTTTACGCCGAAATGGATTTCCCTGCGCTCGCGGGGGAGGGGAATATTTCGAAAATTGAGCGAAACGAGTCGCGGTTAAAAAGGAACAAAATTCAACCCCTCCTTTGACGCGCTTCGGGGGGGGGGGGGGGGGGGGGGGGGCAGGGATGAGAGAACCCTCGCCCGGATGGAAGCACTCACCGATCGAGCCTGCGCGCTGATGGGGCCGCGAAAAAGGGAGCACAGTCGGAGGGAAGGAGAGAAAAAAACGAGCCAGACCTGTCCGTCGGAAAACCGGGGAAAGAGCGAGGAGGTGTGGGGATGGGAGAGAAAGGGAGAAAGAGGGTGGGAGGAAGTGTGGCCGTAGAAAATTGTTTCCAGGCCGCGCGGTAATCTGCTAATAGGGTGTCCACGTTCGGGCCGGTAATCCGTAATCCATCGATACCAGCTCGATCCTGCACCGATGCGCACACACTTAACGAGCCTACCCTGTCGACGATAATTTATACGCGTCCCCATGTGCTTTCTGAAATAATGTGCAGCGTGCACCAGCTTGCTGGATTCTCCCTTGGAAGTAGCTTGAATTTATGGGAAATTGAGTCCTTGAATTGTTTCCTTATATTATTGAGTACCTACCTGTTCGTGGCGGTAATCAGAGCGCAGTGTCACCATTTTTTACCTAACACGTTGCTATTGTCTATACAAAGCATCCCTCAATTTTAACTTCCTTCGAGTCAAGGTACTTCCATTATTATCCACTCTGTTAAACAGCCCACCAACTCTGAACCTTTTCTGTATGCAGAAAGTGCAGTACAGCTCCCTTTGTAATGAGCAATTACAGAAACGAGGATTGTCCAATTTCAGAGGAGATGGCATGCCCCTGGTCAATGGGCGTAGAGTCCCGAGAATATACACGTATTTTCACGGAGCACCCTGTGCGTTCGCGTGTTCGAGCAGGCTGGAGAGAATTTTTCTAGCTTCCCCGGTTGTCGCACATTGAATTTCCTGGTGGAAAGGGCTCCGTGGCCGCGGCGGAGGGAAGACAGAAATATCTGTCGGCTTGGTAGCGTATGACTTCATTCCTCTCCTTAATTCTTTCCCCAGGATGAAACAAGAGAGCCTAACAGGATTTCCTACCAGCTCCACAGACCTTGTTGATTTTTCAAACGCGCCGCAAAATCCGACGGATGGAAGGCACGATAACCGTCTCCCGGCTTTCATATTGGATAACCGACTCCGTCTGATCATAAACGGTCCTTAACTACTGGCGGTGATGTAGCACCGATTCACAGGCCCCTCTGCTCTTACGCCGATACTATTGAATTTCCATTTATGATATCGATCCCCGATGCTTGCTTATTTTTACGTATCAAATCCTCGTTTAGGCAATACTCGTTTCGGCTCTCCACGGGGGTGGCGAAATAGAAGGTTCAACCGTTTGACAGACAAACAATTATTGCTGGAATGATTCTCCATTTCTCTTCGACAGCGGAGGCCGAACTTTGCGAACTTTGTTTAACCCTCGGTTCTCACACCTACTTTTTCGAACGTCGTTGTCACACTGGGTCAATTTTCAATCAGTTGTTATTTAAAAACTATTTGTTAAATTAAGTCTCAAAAATTCTGAGATAAAGTTTAAACATTGTGGAATATATGCCCATCGTTGAAAGTTGACATTTAAAGTGTCATCATGCTAAAAAAAATATTAACCCTTTCGCGACTAGCGCTGGTTATATCCGGCTTCCACTAAATGCGCCACACTGACTAGCGCCGGTTATATCTGGCATTCACTAAATGGTTAGTCCCGGCAGCGTTGCCGGGAAATATGTTACCGTGTGGCGGTATAGTTAAAAGTGAGGTAATTAATCAGCAATACCAACGAAATCCTTTAAGATTTTACACGAACACAATGGGAGCTCCAAAAACGCGACACACTCTTTATGTGTACGGTGTGCACTAATGGCGCGCCGTCCAGCCCGCCGTAGCGAAAGGGTTAAAATAAATGGAATTTGGAAAATTTTTGTAAGATACAAGAATTTGTACATGCAACTTGAAGTGTTTCAATAAATCCATTGCAAGTAACAGACTTCCTCCTTTCCTTCTGCGTGAAATGAATACACGTTTGAAGAGTTGTTCAATCTTTCATACTCTCCAATATAACGTTAAGATAGAAATGTAGGTAGAACTTGGAATATTTCAGTGAAGTATTAAAACAGATGGGGCTGCGAATATTTTTTGAGTTCTACTTATTCCAACGCCTTACCGAAATATTCCAAGTTCCGATGCCTTACTGAGGCATTCCATACACCATCGGGATTTAGAAGGTTGAATAAGTGAGACTTGGAATGTTTCGTTGGAACATGGGACACGATGGAGCTTGGTATATTAGGAGAATAATCTAAACCGCTAAGCCCGCACGGAAATTACTGATAAATAGTTTAAGCGTAAGGATGCGTCACCACTTTCTGCATTTAAGATGAGGGACATATATTTTGACGATTAAGTTTAAAAGAACGAGAGAAATACGAAATGTTACATAAGTTAAGAAGCTTGGTTCAGAGAATTTACTAAGGGAGACTATTTTCTGAAGGAAAAGAAATTTGGTTGTGTATGAGATTCTGTATAGGGAAAAAGCTATAGAGTATGTAGGAAGACCTGAGTGCCTGCAGATTTTTCAAACCAACAGTTGCTCTGCGAGCAACGTCAAAGGCTTTAAGTCATTTTCTGTGCTTCAACTATAATATCCTTTGAAGTTTGATCTCATCGAAGCATCTTTGCATCGAATTGATTTGGTAACCGTTTCAATAACGGGATACCATCAAATTTCATTTTGTCAAGCCAGTTTAGCCGATATCCTACGTAATAAAGGCTAAGTCCCAACGAGTCACCTTTTTTTTTACTACCCTCTCTTCTCCTTTTAATTCTGACCCGAGCAATATTATCGTGAACGAACGCGCCCGGTAATGACTGCTGCGTAATGACCGTACAGCTCAGCGCTGCCCCGTAATGGTGCTCGCCATATTGCAATTTGAATTTCGCTGAAATCAGTGGAAAAAGGGTGGCAGGCCCCGCGGAATGAATATGTTAATTGGCTTTGGAATTGGCTGTCCCTATCGGTGATTGATTAAAATTCGATACGTGCTGCCAGCCCCGCGACGATCGCCTGGGGGTGGTGGAACGACGCGGACGGGAAAAGGGGTGTGAGGGATGACTGCGACGGACGGGGGCTCATGGAAGTTACTTTACGGATAAACGAGATTGAAATTTCGATGGAAATTACCGTCGGTATCTGTGGACTTAAGCGGGGCGGTCGCCAAGTCAAACGAAAGTCGGGGACACGTCACCTTCAGCTAAACACGAGCTTCCACGTTGCCGGAGCACATTAATAAAAATTTTTAGGCACTGCAAACAATCTCGGTTTTTTATTTGTTTTATTCTTGCAGCTTGAAGGAAGCTATTTTATATCTTCCAAGGATGCCATGACGTTTTGCTCAAACCTCAATTTCACTTTAAAGAAACTCTGGCACGGTGGAGCAAGAGGGATGCTCAAAGTAGTGCTCGTAATTACTATGGTGGATGGAATTCGAGTGTGTTCAAATGTTTACGAAGCTACAGCGCAAGAATTGCACAAGAGGTGCTCATGAGCGCTGCGAAACTTCTCGAGCAAACATTGTTTGTACCCGTCGAAATGAAATTGAACAATCGAAAGAACACCACCTTGAAGACTGCACGGTTACACGACTGCGCTCTATCCCCGCCAGAAGGAACGCGGGTGTAATACGCGTTTCGCACTGCAGCACGGAGAATACTGGTACATGTTGACTTTCACCTGCGGATTTATCGCGACACACCTCTGGGAATGTTATCATTGGGGAGCAACTGTGTCTTGTTTCTCCCGTGTAGTGTCCTTTCGCCAGAATCCCGGGTGCGTAGGCGATAAATTCCGCGCGCGAAAATTACCACGCTATAGGCGTGTTTATTTGGAAGCTCGTTCGAGTGGCAAGTTTTGTTTTCGAAGCATAATTCCCGCCCATTTCTTTCCTCGATCTACTGTACCTGCATTGATAACACTTTAATCAACTATCTTGACGCGGACTTGCCCGAATCTCTAGTACAGCGTAGAATTTCTCGCAATACGCATTTAAGGGGGGACCCGACCCTGAAGCCACTAACAGAAGACAAAGTTAGGGATTTTTCTGTTCGTATAAATAAAAATATGGGGCTTGGACTTTGTTCGAAAATTCTTTTTTTTATGAAACTTGGTTTCCCGGAGGACTGCAAAAAACTGGCCCATACTCCCGGGAATGACTGGATCATCTGAGAAGGAAATACAAAAACGATGTATAAACTGGAATATATTATCTTCCACCTAGTGTTAAATTTTTGTCATAATTCAATCACTCGATTTTTTACAAGCATTTTTATGTAAAAAATTAAAGTCAATTCGTCAAACTGCTATAATATCCAAAATAATTCGAATTTTGAGAAAATCCTACGCTAGGCGGCAGATTATATATTCCAGTTTATATATCTTTTTTGTATTTCCTTCTCAGATGATCCACTCATTCCAGGGAGTGTGGGCTAGTTTTTTTTTGCAACCGGGAAACCATTTTGTACAAGTTTTAATAAAAACCAAAATTTCTAGCCAAATAAAGGTTGCTTTAAAACTATATAAAAATCCAAGCCCTATATTTTTATTTATATAAACAAAGAAATCCCTTACTTTGTCTTTTGTTAGTGGTTTCATGGTGGTGTCCCCCTTAAACCGGCATATTCACTGAGAATCCTGTGCTCGTGCCTTAAATGACTATTTTTCCATTCCAGCAACCGGTGATGATTTACTCGCGATATCTTGCACGGCAGTAATTTAATTCCTTGACGCTTATTTTCTAACGAAGGTAAGTGGAAAGACGCCGCAAATGAAGGTGGCTCACGGAGTTCCGTTGGCGCAGGGTACGTCGCCGTTAATGAAACACGTCCACCGTTGGCAATTGTCCCACCGCAGGCACGACAACGAGCACCCTAACGCAAAAGGAAGAGCCGTGTTCTCTTCCGTTCCCATCAGAATGCATCTATATAGCCACGCTGATCCAGGTCTTTCATCGTTCTCTGAATTCAAATGAGAGCCTTCATTTCGACTTAATTCTTCCGCGTCTCGAGAGATACTCGTATCATATCTGCCTGCCCATATTTACGCTACCCGTACGTCGCGGAAAACGTGAAAATGACCCGTTGGAAAAGCAAGGAGCCCGGGCCAAGTAAAGGGCAAAGTAAACAACGCTGTTTCCCTGACTCTTTTTGACTCGAATAATTTTCCCCGGAGTTCCGCGCGCCTGCCGTCGTAAAATATATTTCCGAAACGACCCACACGCTCGACGTTTTACGCCCGACCCGGTTACGACCACTTCGATCTCTCGCACCGTATCATTTAATATATTTCGCGAACGGAGGAAATTCCGATCGACACGCGCGTATTTTTTCACGAAACAATGTTGGCCGCAATTTTATCGTCCCGATGTTTATTCGCCTCCAGACACGCCCCGCCCCTCGCCCCGGGCCACGAGTTATCCAGCAGCGATCCATGCGCATCTTCCATCGTAAACCATCCCACGAACCACTTGGAAATGTTTTCTTACCCCCCTTCCAGCGGTTCTTTATTTTTTTCCTATCCTTATTTAATATATTTCGAGCGGGCGAAGGAAATCGTGACGGGGTCGGGCAGAGTTTCCCTACGGTCGATCGGAAACGGAAAAGCCCTTTTTCGTTGCCGTTGCTCCTTATTCGTGGGAGTGGCGACTCCGTCTGCCCGTGGAGAAATGCCTGTGGAGGGCTCGGGTCACGTACAACGGGGCGATAACACAGTCGTTTTGCTTTTCCCTCTCTCCCTCACTCTCACTACTCTCCTTCTCTCCCCCTGCCTCGGTCCCGTTCCGCCGTCAGAGTTTTCTCGTTCCTCCTGGTCGTATTCAAAGTGCAAGGAGCAAAGGGAAAGAGCGCGTGCACAAAGATCACATGCCGGCCAGATTGAGGCTGCAGGGTAAACGTTCGTGTTCTCTCTTATCCTCCTCCAACTTCCGTTTCCTCTTAAATTCCCCCATCCCTCTCCTTTCCCCGCGATTCCCTATATCGCTCCCTCTGCCCCCCCGCCCCTCAGCGCTACTCCTTTTCTGTGCTGCTTGAATCCAGACTGCTCTCTCGCTTTGGGCAAATCTGCGTGAAAATGGGAAGAACGTCTGGTACGAAGCTAGACGGAGATCGCGGGGGAAGCATGTGTTATGTGTACGCTCCGACCAGTGTACGCCCGTGTGAGTGCATTCAACGGAGACAACGAGGAGGAGAGAGAATCACCAAGCCATGGAGAATATCAGATGTCGTCTGATGACAACGGCTGTCGTTGAGTAACGACCTTTCAGAACGCTCGCGATGGAACTTGGGCTAGAGTTTAAAGTTACCCTCCGCGAGGATAGAGCTTTTCCTGTGTGTCGCTGCGGGTAGGTATAGAAATGTGAAGCTGGGTACTGGTAGTTTGTCAAGGCGGGGTGGCTAACTACGAATTTCTTCGCTGCGTAATTTGGCAAACTTCGTGGCCTGTGTTAATATCGATTCGGGCTGGTAAAACTGATCGGGGTAATCCAATCGTAACTATCGACAGGTACAGAGCGCACCGATCACTTACGGTTAAGCGCGCAATTCGCAGCCGCACAGGAAGAACTGAGAAATGTACCACGCTCGTTACTACTGATTATGCCCTAGCTGTTTCGACGAGCGGAATAAATGCAGTCGTTTTATTGCGCGTCAATTAAAATTCCATTTAGCAATACGGGTCGCGGTTCTTGAACAAAAGCGGCTCCCGTTCTCGATACCTAGAAAAATATCGACGTACACCCCGATTTCTCCTCTTCGATTACCTCGTTCTATCGTTTCTTCTCAGAACACCTTGTGCTCTCGTTTGAAATGTATAATTGGTACAACCGCGATGACGAGAGTGACTTCTACTGTGCAAAGGATTAAAATCCATTTTAAAATTTAATACTATCATAAATTCTCTCACCATTTCAGATATGTTCTTTATTTAGATCCTGATAATAGAAGTCACTGCTTATTAATTTATATATAGAACGTTTTCCCAGTCAATTTACTATCGATTACTACCATCTCACGATCCCCTGCATAGGATCCCCTCGTCCACGTTCCGTAAGATGAATCTCATCCTCGTCATTATCGCAAGTGACCGCGTCTTGGTCTCCGCCGAACGCACACGAGCGCCCGTGTAATAGTAATTTAAGGCGACGGGGGCTCGAGGAGCCTGTTCCCCGTAATTTCATCCGGGCCCCACGTAAATCGCTTTAACCGGCATGATGTATTTTGACGAGCTAATGGATATCGCGCACAGATTATCATGCTAAAGAGACGTTAATTAACACGTCGCACGTTGTAACGGCCGCTTACACCGGCCACTGGCCTCTCTAACGCGATATAGATACGTCGACGCCGGCCACCATCCCTCGAATACAAATGGCGGACAGCCCTCCGGGCTATCGAGGGGGCGAGAAGCTACCGCGATACGCGCAGATTTCCCTTCGCCGTTCGAAAGAATGGAATTACGCCGGGGCGACGCGACGCTTTGTTCGCGACGCGAGCCGCGCTAAAGCTCTAATCTGATTTCTGTGACGAGTGCAATTATAAAGAGTGGCGTCGCGTTAATTCCGCCGGTTCGAGGTCTCGCCTCGGAATTGCTTCACAACTGCCTCCTTGTATAAAAATCTGCCAGACGGAGTGACTCGGTGGGTGTGAAAAGTCAGGATGCATGTGTACTGAGCAATTGTGGTGTTTGCAGACGGATTTAAAAGAGAGGATTGAGAAACAGAGAGCGGATATCCAATAGGAATGCCTCGGTACTGGATCGCCTTGCAAGCCTCGAATCAAGTGTATCGCCAGGCCATGTAATTGTTACAGTCGCCGCAATTGCTAGGGGAGAACGGGGTAGGTTGTAACACGGGGTAAATTGTAACATAAGTAAAATCTTTTGAACAACAAATCTGGTAACCCACAGCATGCGAGAGCTGCTTGACGATATCAGCACCGTCGGTTTTAGTGACACAAACGAGCGTTATGTATTCATTTTGTGGTTATAACCCAGAATTTTAGTATGTAGAGCACGTAAGTAAATTTTGTCTTAGCACTTTTATTTCAATTAACCGTCATTGGAAACCGTTTGAATTTTTGCTTCTTTGTCGCAAACGAATCAGTACCTACATATTGGTTTATTATAATGTGTACGCATTTCAGTAATTTGATGTTTAGTTTCTCGTTTGCTGAGATGAAACGCAAAAATTCAACCTCGGGGTAAATTGTAACGTGTTACTACTTACTCCGCTCTAAATGGTGACAAAGCAGACATGCTACTTGTTGATACACCGGAAAAAGATGCTCTAGACTCTAGATGAACAACAGAACAATCGAGAATCCAAAAAGTAGAAAACAAGTATCTGTGAAGGCAAAAGTAAAGAAAGCGAAGAAGATTTTGATAGAATCAGATGAATAAGCAATGATTGCTTAACTCATGTATATCAAATGTTTAATAATGATCTGTATTTTCATTTATATTTTTTAGAAATGTTTCTTTGTGTTCATATTTGTATTTAAATAAGTAAAACAGATGTGTTACAATTTACCCCACATGGTGTTACTTTTTACCACGGACTGGGGCACATTGTAACAAAGGTTCAGATTTGTTTAAGATGGAGCTAGATGTCTAAGTGTCCAAGATTTTGTCACGTACTTACACTCAATGAGTTCGCCACATATGTGAGTAGTAAGTCAACGCAAATTATTTCCTGATTGAGGAAAACACTTTCGAGAAAAAACTGTGAAAACTAGTTTTGTTACAATCTGCCCCGATCTCCCTTATACTACATGTGCACCATTGTAAAGCTTTCATCCAGTGAAATCGAACCGTAGTATCCACATCGAGAAAGTCTGGAGGAAACACTGTAAAGAATGAACTTAAAGTTCTTCTATTTCGACCCTGTCGAAAGATGAATCTAGTTGAAAACTTTCATTTAAGTGGAATAACAACACACATAACAATACGATCCAAGTGAACTTCTCTACCTTAGTGTTCATAACTAACGTAAAAGAGGGAGTCAGTCACGTTACATACGTACAAGAGTGTCTGGCGGGTGTGGGAGGGAAGGAAAAAAAGTGTTGGTCGCGAATCGATCGACAGGCAGCAGCCAAGGGAAGGTGTGTACGTACCTCCATGCCACGTCGATTTCTCCATCGCACCCACTTGTTGAACCCCGGCCGCCAATATTCGACGAAGTACTCCTCGGTGTACTCGACCCCGTGGCCGTTCCCGAACCTGCCCTGGGTCCTGGTGGACGTCAGTGTGCGCGGGCTGTGCAGGTTCACCTCGAGGTACTCCTTGCCCTCCTTCGTGACCATATTTTTCGGGCACCAGGCGCCGCCGCCCTTGTCTTGTCTCAGCCTGGGAAACCGAGGAATTACGGCAAGAATTATTACGACAGCCACGCCGTGCAGGAATATTCTCGTGCACGAGCATATTCCACGTTTACGTGTGAATCACGCGCATCCCATGCACATATACACCGTGTAAACCGAGAGATTGCAGGTTTATATCTCTAATACGAAGAGGGATTTGAAACCCTTGTTTCTTTGGGGATTACTCGCTCACGAGTGTGAGATCGTGCGATGAAATTAATTCCTACTCATCTTCGCGATCGAGCCTCGACGAAAGCTAGGTCGCCTGCGCAAAAGTTTCACTCCACGCGACTGAATTATTCGTGTTTAAAGAGTTACCCTTTCCTGGATGCGTAACGCCCCACCCAGCACAATTTTACTCGTCATTTAGCTTTTCCAGTACGCGCAGCGCAAAAAAATTATTAATGAGCCCCTTGTTTTTCTCGCCCTCCCTGCTCCTCTGCACGCCGGTTCCACACCAGCATCGACGGGTGTTCGCGTATAAATTAATGACGTCCCGATTGATTTACGAGCCACCGTTCAACCGAAGGTTTTTTCATTATCGATTTCCAGTTATTTATAATCATTTATATGTATCGAGCAGCATTTTGCCATAATGGCCTCCGACGCGGACATCAGGAGAAGGGCGAAATCGGAGCTCGTGCATGAGTGCACGGTGTTTCATCGTCGGGAACAGTTTTCACCCGTCTGCAACAACGTCATTGTTGCGGGAGTAAAAGGCCGTTCCAAAAATGAGTTTAAACGTTCGCTAAATAGGGTGGGTTCTTAAGGATGGGCGGTGCTAGCACATGCACCCTTGTCGCTATTATCTGGTTATACCCTGATACCCTGAACTCTATTCACATAGAAATTCCTAAAGAAATCTCGTTCGACCCTCGACGAGTTTCCCAGGCGAAAAACTCCCCTGTCCCACGCTCGTTCTAGTAATCTGCGTGTTCAAGATTTCGGCGAGCCGTGTCGGTCGACCGCGAGTGGCTCCGCTTTAAACGAGAGTTTAAAGACCCGTGGAGGCGCGCCGAGGGCGTCGGCAAACAAGAGAAACAACCCTTGCGCGAACGTAGGGCCATAATTTTCGGCCGCGAAACGCGTTTTTAATTCAGCGGTCGGGGAAACGTGGCCCAGATCCATGCGGGATACAAACGAGCGGCCAGCGTGCTCAACAGACACGGGGCTTTAATGTATACGTGGGCGCGTGTAATTCCCCCCGCTAAAAATAGCGCGGCCCGATAACAAGATCGCATTATATAGGACCGGTAGATCGCCGGCGCGATAACAAAGCCGGCAGTGTTTAATTTTAAGCTCTATTTACTCGTGCAACGAGCTTTCGGAATTAAGGATATCGTCGGGCGAGCACCGAGTGGCTTATTATCACTCGTCGGAGGGATGGCGGGTGAGTTACTGACCAGGCAGCAGGAACGGGGCTGACTGACTTACCAGCCGCGCCTCTGATACAATTTCCTTGATTTTCAGAGCTCGTTATCCCCGGTAATCGTCGCGAAATGAAATTCTATCCCCGAGATTCTTTTCCAGCGATATCGCGCGCTACGCTCCGCCCCGTCAATTAAAATTAATGAAACCTGACCCGACACCCACAGGCGAACCTGATAGATTGTAATTCTTTGTTTCATTTTGCGCTGCCGCAGGGATGATAATTAATCTGTTACTTGGTTGCAATTTCTGTGTTACTAAGAGGTGTTATAATGAGGCCTAGGTATGTGAAGGATATGGTGATTGGGTTTCCATTTTGATTTAGCGGTACTAGTGACAGCTTAGAGTCAATCACGTTATTAATGAATAGGTATTCAATATTTTAATACAGGAAGCTGGGAACAGGAATAGGCACATTTGTTGGCAGGCTGAACTACTCGCTGGTAATTTACCACATCTACCGTGCAATATTCCAGCCCCACCGGGACTTGAAAAAGAATCGCGACGTCACAATACCTCCCACCGTAGAAATAAGAAATTTTCTGGAACAGGAGAGGCCAGGATCGAGAATCGACCAGCTCATTTCCATGGAAATCGAGGCGTTTCCCTCACAAGTGGACGTAACTTTCGACGTGCCCCGTAGGATCCACGCTACTCTGATCCAGACAGACGCGTGCATGTGCAACACAAAGCGTCAGGGAATCTCCATGGAAATATTTCAGCTGGTTCGGTCGTCGAGCACTATCATACAGGCGGCATGCCCGCATGTAAACAATAGGCCGGGCGAAACCCACTGAAAGCGTTTGCGGTTAATTAGGCAGCAATGCTGTTAACAATGTCCTGGCTTCGTCCCTCTGCCACCCTCCTCTTCAACCCCTTTCCGTCTATCCGCAGACCTACGTCGCGCAGCTGAAATTCCCCGCAACGCAGCCGCCTCGGTCAGGATTTCGGCCGAATAAAGTTATCACCCCGACGCAATCCTCTCCTTCGTCGACTGATTCCGTGATCGCCTCCAGGTCGCTAATTATCTGTCGTTCCTGCGGGCTAATTACGCGAGCAAGGGAAGGTCGGTCCGAAATTTCCACGTTCCTCTCGTCTGGTGGACCGTGCAACGATCCCACACAGAATTTCGACCCACCTTGTTTCGATAGTGAACCCTTTCTAATGAAGCATCCTCTATGGTGCTTCGAACTTCCAACAATGCACGTTTGTGTTTGCGTGGAAGGACGAAGTAACAGTACGATCTGCTGTTCTTCTCGAAAGCTCGGAAATTCACAAATCCTAGAAAACTGGAACTGTATATGAAATCTCTACTGCATCGCGGTGTAATTATTATCGGAAGAATTTTAATCAATTTCGTATCACCCTCTGCGCTGCTCGACAGCAATCGCAGAAATCGTTCTAACGCCGCCCGGTGTAACATTACCACGGGAATTGTAACGGTTCCTCAAGAAGCACACGTTCCACAGCATTTACGTAATCAGATCATGCCGGGGCAAACAAGTTCGAAATCGCCTAGTATGGTACCGGGGAGTACTGCGTTAGAGCAGTTCCTTTCGTTAATAGCGCCATCAACGTGGCCAGATGCTCCGTAAGTTGGCCCGTAATAACAAAAGAAAACGGCGCTCCGGGCATCGTAGGAATTCCCTTACGTGCCTTCCTCGAATCAGAAAAATTTGTAGCGCGGGAAAGCGCCGGGATCGCCTCGTTTCGAAGAAACAGCGAGCACGTAAAAGAAGTTCGAAAACGTAGACCTCTCGAACCCTCCAGTTTTTAATCGTGAACTTTTACAAGCTAAGAACTCGGGGGAACTTTGCCGTGGTGCTCTTGCCATCGAATATAATTCTTCATTGTTACTCGATAATGACGCCTGGAAATTTGCACGGTAATCGCGAATGTCGCGATACATTCGACCATCGTTGCCTCGATCATCGTCGCCTGTTTACCGAATCGAAAAAGAGCACGCTGTGCGATGCCCTCCATCACGCGCAATTAGGAGCGCGGCCGCGCCGTTTTATGCTGTGGGAATTCCGTTATCGGGGAATTCTAATTTCTTGGGGAACAGTTACGGAGTTCGATCCTAATAGGAAGCCAATAGTCCCGACGAAATGCCAGCCAACCGACCAAGCAGCCTTATGGGCTGGCTGCTCCCAAAGTAGCCTCGCTGAGAAATGCGCCAAAGCGGAAGCCCCGGCCAACCAGGGGCATTACGCTGCCTCATCAGTCGAAAGGTGCATTAGCAATGCTAATGACCAGCGATCGTTACCGCCACACGCCGCAGCAACCATCTTCGCTCCGTCTGGGGCGCGTTTGTTATTCGAAAACGGGCCACCGGCGCCGCTCGCGAGAGGGTAACACCTCGGACTGTTACAATGATCACCGCGATGACGGGATATGGATAGACCGTATCTACGTCGCATCAGGATGATTAACTGGCGGCTGTTCAATTTGTTCCCGCTCGAAGGGGAATTAATTGAGGGGAGCAGCTTGAAATTCAAAGTGACATTCGGATGAATGTGATTTAAAAATTGATGAACTGATTTCAATTACCTATTCGCCGCGGGGTATTCAGAGAACACAAGGCTCTCGTCGACATTCGCCTGTTTCAGCAGACGAAGAAGAGGATGGTTTAATATTACTAATTCACGACAGCACACTCCGAAGTCTAACGGATAAACTCGATTGTTTAATTCTGCGAGTGACCCGAAGCATGGAAGCACGAAGCACAGACACGGACCAATAGAATCAGCAATTTTTAAATGAGAAGAATCGACGGTACGGTCACTCTCGCCGACTTATTATATTCCTGGAGGAGCGTCGATATTCAGCACACGCTCGCAGACCACTCGCTTTCTTTTATTACCTCGTGCCGTACGTGACGCTCGACCACTCGTCGCAACGACGATGAACCACCCCCGTTCGTCTCCCTTTCTCTACGCAGCGCGTTCAACGGTCGACAGGAACTAATTAAATTTTTCCGTAATACGGCAATTTCGATGATAACACGCCAGTCCGCCGCGGGAATCGTAAAAATGCTTGAGAAATCGAGGGAGACTGACAAAACGGCGCAACATTAGAGAACATTGTGTTATACCGTGCGAGCATTTTGGCGGGGATTAATGCTCTCGCTAATTAGACGCGAAACGACCGACGATTACGTTACGCGGCGCACTCGAGAAGACGAAGTGGGCCGTGTTGCAGGAATTGCCGTCGAAAATATGTATTCCAGCCTAACGAGCTCGCGTGCTCGGCTTGACGCGCTAACGGAGTGTAGGTGCACTCATCGCATTAAAAATAAAAGAGTATTGTAGAAGAGGTTGCACGAATCGGGGGCAAAGTGTATCAAAAACGAGAAGAGACGTATTGATATTTTAATACTTAAATGGACTGGTAATACAATCCCTTAATTCCTCTTTTCCCGATATGAATTATAAACATCGCTCCCTCTCCGTTCGAACTTTCCGCTCAGAGTTTACCAAGTTCGGCACTTTTCATTCGTCGCTTAAATATACACTACCGCGAGACAATTTGCCCACGGTTTCGTTTACAACCTCGCTGCAGGGTAATTTTACAGACCAACGAACTGCTCACGGTTACCCAGCCACTAGTGCCTCTAAAACGTTACAACACATTCCAACCTGCGATAGGTCTTAACTATCGAGCGCAGCGAAGAGTTACAGCGCGGAAATTGATTTATCGCGTACTCAATGACACGAGGAGAAGCGTGCGTGCCACGTGTTGCTTCCGTTTCGTCTTCCACGAGTCGTCAAATTAGTTCCAGCGATCGCTACACGGGGCCCAACGCCCCTCGCAGTTGCTGACTACGTCCCTCGATCCTCGCGAGCGACTCGAGCAAAACCCTCCAAAGAAATCCCTATTATCGTGACTGGGACGGGACGTTCGCGTAACTTTTCCAATCTCGCCCACGCAAGTTGTTTCGCAGGTCAACGAGTCTTCGCAGTTTGCTCGGTCGACCGAATACTTTCGATGGACTATCATATAGGGGAGGAGGGTGCGCGGGTCAACGCGGATTTATAGAGAAGCGACGAGTTATGGCGTGCCAACGGGGACACGGGCGAGGTGAATGCACAGGGTGCTCCATTTTAATCTGTAAACACGTGCGTATACTTAGCGAAGTGCGTTGAAGTGGAATAGAGTAGTAAAAGTGAAGAAGATTAAAGGATGTTAAATGAGACCATGTGGGTGTTTGACGAAGGGATCAAGATTATTTCGAAACTCGGATATCTCTGAACTCCCCAAGCGTGAATGAGTTTCATATTTCAGAGCGACCTGCCACACATATCGGAGAATTTCGGCGCGGCCACCCTGTAGATTAAAATGGGACACCCTGCACACACAGGGCTACGTTCTTTCATGCTCCCGCGCACACCTGTCCCCCTATCGCCCTTACTCCCTGCTGGCTGGAAGCTTGCGGGAACGGTTATCGAATATGCCGGGAATGCCATCGCCGAATATGCCATCAGCCAAATGATCCGTGAAAATTCCAGCTGCCCCGGCCGCGATTTTACGCGAGCATGATCGCTCCTTTTTTACCGGCGTCGCGTGCGCGCGCGTCAGCAGCGGCACACACGGGGCGTAGAGCACGGCGGAAGAACGGCGAGGAAAAAGCCTCGCCGGTATACGGTGGGGCCATCGATATTAAAGCTTATACTGAATGACAGGGATGCTCGATGGAACGGCACGGATTGATTCTGCTTCCATTTCGAAGCGATCCGCGGATCTCGATATACGGAGCACTTGTCAATAAATAGAGCCGTTCCTCTCTCCGCCCACCCTCTCTCACCCGCCCCCTCCGTGTCATTCTTCTTTTTCTAGATCGTCTTGAAAATCCGCGACGCGTCAATCACGGATATCCACGGCGCGTCGCGGTGCCTCGAAATGGAAACGTTTTAAGCTATCGGGGCGTACAAACAGGAAATAAGGTTCCACAAAATAGATGCTCGCGAAGTGGTGTCATCGCGACGGGCAAACGAACTTTAACGGACGGAAATTTCCGGCGGAGGGAACCAGGGATGGCTGATATTAAAATCTTTGTGTACCGATCCGCCGCTGCCTTTCTTTTTCCTCGGCGTTCCTCGTCAACGTTCCCATGCGCTTGGATTTAATTAAGAAGATGGTCGTGATCCTGCTGAAGGAAAAGCACGCGGTTGACGCGCTCGCACGTTCACCGTGGAAACTTGCCGCAACGTTATCGGGGTCGCTCCACGTAAAGGCCGTCTCTTAAATTAGACCTCGCTCGTCGAATCTACTCGAAGGAAGCGCAGCGATTTTTTCGCCGTCACAAGCCCCGCGGACCCTTTGAGTTTCCGGTGCGAAGGGACGCCAGAACCGGAGGACGCCGCTCCCGGATCGAGGCTCCTTTTTCAAAGTCCGCCGTTAAGCACGATAAACGGGATAAAAAAGTGCTGTCTTATACATTTATAATGCCGCGTCGTCTTATCTCGTCCTCGGCGTATCCCTGGAACGCCGGTTACTGATGGCAGGGGCCAGGGCACATCCGGGTCGCTCCCGAGGGCGAGCTGCCGCAAGTCAAACTCAATCTGCAAATGGGACGATCCAATTTTCAGCGTTTCGATGCCACTTGATCATTCTCTTCTGACCCTAGCCTTTCATGCGGGCGACGTGTAAATTCCTGTTTGCCGTTCGAACCAAGCGGCCTGCGTTCCGCCGGGCTGGGCTTTTGTGGACAGTAGGTCAGTTTGGTGTGTACTTTTATCCTAACACTGTGCTTCGCGAGTGAAACGTGAAGTGTGGGTGGTCAAATAGAATGAAACGAATGTACACGTCCGGGGGTGTTGAGAATCTGAGCGGGAGCGTCTCTTTAGGTAATCTACCATTGAAGATCGTATGCACTGAATGTATGAAATATTCAAATTGCGGCAGCACTCCGCAGTGAACAAGAGAACAGAGGCGACAGAAATTTGAAACAGGCCATTTCTCCAATCTAAACTGATAATGGCAATGGTCTTCATCTGGAACGCCAGGAATCGAACAAAGACCGCTGACGGTTGATAATAGTATACGTACGATAAATCTATTTACTTGGTGTAGAAGCAGAACAATTGCGCGCGAAACGTTCACAGGGACGACCGAGATAACGAAAACGTCTCCATGAATATGGCCAATGAAACCGGAGGCGTTAACGGCTCGCAACGTTCGCGTAATTTATGTGACCGATTTAAATAAATTTTAAGGAAACTTTCCGCGCCGGCCCGGTGAATAATTGCAGTTTAATCGATGCTTCGACTGTTCCAGTTTCGGGGAAAACAAAAGGGAACCGGCGGCAGCCGCGGAAACGCGGAAACTTTCTGGCAAAACCTGCACGGATTCGCCAGCAGCATCGATGAAAATTGCGTGGCCAGGCGTATTTCAGCGCGGACAGTTCGCGAAATATGTCGTTGACTTTGTCCGCCGACAGTTCTCAATGAATATTTTTTCCCCCCTTGGCTCCGTTAAGCGCTTCAGAGTTTTTTCATTGGCCCATGTACGTTGGAATTCATCGTTAGAAACTTGTACCATCGAATTCCCGCGATAGAGGCACCGATATCGGCTGTAAAGCTTCTGCGTTCGTTTTCGGAGATTTCTTTTTGCCTGGGGTTTTGTGTGGCAGCAAAATGGTATAGAAAACGGTCGCTAGCATTTTGAAAAAGGTTTGCAATGACGGTGTTCTGAATATTGTGTGCGGAAAATGTGTCGCGCATAGTTCAAACGATTTTCCTGCCCTTTTCGTTTTGATAATAAACGCAACCATAGCTATGTTACTAAAAACACTTTTCCTGGGCACGATAAATTTATGAAATTTGTGAGAGCTACGTTACACCGAGCGTTTCATCCGCGGAAATTCGCCCGTGTTTACAAAGAGAAATTGCTAAAGTGCAAAGCTTTCACAGGGGAACGTGGATAATGAAAGCTTCTATAAACTGAGGCGAGGGCAAAGTTTCAGCTCGTCATACATCAGAGACGACAATCCGCGAAAGTCATCCACGACACGACCGGAAACTCTTTCGTCGGTGTCTCGTACGTCGAGATACGTGATTCCCCTTTCATGAGACGGCAACTTGCTGCAACAACTTCGGGCTCGTTGTACCGACTTAAAGTTCTCCCTATCTCGCAAAGCCTAAATTCAATCCCGCGGAGCAAAGTTTCGAGAGACGACCGTGCTGGGTCAGTAATCACGTCAGCCGAGATTCTTCTTCCGCGTTTACATGGAAAAAAGCCCTAGTTGGAAATCACGCGTTTACGTTCAATCGACATCCAGCAAACGTTTGATCTTCGCACGAGAATTTGGTTCTCCACGGAACACCAACGAAACCACGAAACGCTTTGTGAAGAATGTCTGATTCCCCAGCGATCCGCAAACGTTCGCTCCAAATTTTACTCGAAACCCCAACGAAATTAAAATTCAAGCGAAATCGATACGATAGCGTCATATTAAAATTCAACCCCGCCGCTGAACGAGCAGAAATCTGCGATGAGCGGCGCGGCAAAAATACTCTGCGAACACTCGCGACCGCGAGGAGCATCGTTTCGGGGACAGTAAATTCCCGAGTTGGAAAACTCGGAGAAGGTGGCGAAACTCGATAAGGCAGACGGAGCCTCAGCGATGATTGCAAATACAATTTCGCGTTATCGCTAACGAGAATTTCGTCTCGGTAGCTCGAGGGTTCCGCGTGAACAGGAAGCGGACTGAAGAGGAAGGTGCGATACGTAACCGATAGCTGATGAATCGAGGCTGAAAGTCCTGAAACGTGTCCGCACACGTGCTCTGCGGCCGAACGCGCTTTCACACTGGTAAGTGCGAGTGCGCTCCGCGGGGTGCACGTACGCTTCGCGCGTAGACGAGGGGAGGCCGCGCTCGCACCCCCGACGCGACGCGAAGCGCGGAAGCGGCGAAATAGATTTTCGTTATCGCCAGCCGTCCTCCTAGCGCACGAGATGCGAATAATGCCAGGGCCCGAGGCGGATCGACTGTCGAACTCCTCCGCCAAAATTCGATACCTTGATACGGTTTCCCGCTCGTTACTTTGAATCAGAAAATATCGGCGTCACACAAAGCTGCGACGTCATTTATGCCACGGCGCTTGCGATGGGTCGCCGCGAGCTAAACGCTCCTCCATTCGCGCGAATCGCGTTCCGCTGATTCCGCACCCCTGATTCCGCGAGACAACGATTTTAAACGAACTGTCGATATTCCGGAGCGTCGCTGCCGGCGCGCGGAAAAACGGTTGACAGGGAAATTAATTTATTGTAACTTCCTCGGGGATTCTATTTCGAGCGAGCATTTCGGGGAGCGGTAATTGTGATCGACGAATGGCGAAATATTCGAGAAATGCGATTATAGGGAGGATATAAGCGTGGCCATTCTGCGCGAGTGAAGTCTTTTTATTTTATTATAATAGTCAGGTGGAGGTATAGAATAAATGTTTTCTATTGAGAGTAGGTAGGTACATATGTATTTTTACATCTCATATTGTACCTACACTTGTAAACCTGTTACAATGTAATTTTCATTATTCCATCCTTTATGGTGTATATTGTGTTATACGTTTCATTATTTGAATGGAACACGATTTACTTAAGGAGGGATTGTGCCTTGTTGGGCCGAAAAATAGGTAATTCTTTGTGAACTTTTTGTATGATAATAATTTTATACAAAATTGGCGAGACAAATTAATTTGAGATTTGGCTTGCTGTTTTATTGTATCTTGAGCTATTGTTGTAAATTTTTGTGTGGCAGTGAAAAAAAGAGATGGCAGATACAGAGTGCTGACTGAGAACATTGAACAAAAATCGGGTGGTCCTGGCGTTGGCGGAAAGTACTGTACCTAAGGGTTATCTGAAACACAAAAAGGAAAAGAGATTCTTAATCTATATGAATGTGGCTATCTGTGGTAATAGATTTATTGCTGCATCTGTTACCGTTCCTTTTTTATTTAAAGTGCTCGAGAAGAAGTTTCCCCGATTTTGGGATAAAACCTTTTTCAGACTCAAATTAGGGCACTTCATCTTCTTCAAAAGACTGCCATTTTTAACATTTTTTCTACTACCACAGATAGCCACATTCATATAGATGAAGAATCTCTTTCCCTTTTTGTGTTTCGAATATAACCCCTACAGTACATTCCAGGACAACCCGATTATGTTTCAACTCTGTATCTGCCACGTTTTTTTCACTGTCACACAAAAATTCAGAACAATAGTTCAGAATGCAATAAAACAGCCTGCCAATCCTCAAATTAATTTGGTGAACCGTTTTTATACAAAAAATTCACAAAGAATTACCTATTTTTCGGGCCAACAAGGCGCAATCCCCCGCTCAAAGCTTAGAAATCTGAATCTTCCAGCTGACAAAATGTGGAATCGAATGACACACGGCAACCATTATCAACTAAAGTGAGTACAATATCTGAATGTTTCTAGCAGCACCGGCAAATACAGCGGTTTCATAGCGCCCATACCAAACGATTCATCTCATTAACAACCACTATCGGAATATCCAATCGATATTCATTATCGTTACCAAAATTTCCACGATAATTCCTATCACTCAGGCTGGAATCCCCATCGACGTTGGGAACAGTCCGCGTTATTCGCGCATTATACTTGCAAACGTTACCCGCCGGCGAGAATAAACGGCGCTATACATATAAGCGACTTCTTTCGATTGCCGACGAACCCCGAGAAAGGATGGCGGACGTTGACCATGCAATTTATGGTAAGTATTGATATTCAATAACGACTGGGTGGCGGTGACCTTAAATAAAGCTAAATGTACGCGGCCAGTGGCCCTCCCTTCGGACTTTATGCACCGGGTGATCATAAAGTTGCCAACCCGGCTCGTACCTGCACGCTCCCCTTCCGCCGATATGTCGACGGAATTTTCTCCCTGCCTGATTTTCAATTCTAATTCAGGGGCCTGGAAGAATCAGCGTTCTAACCCCCTCCGCAGTAAAGCTGCCGCGATACGATTCATCGGGGATTATTAAAGATACCGAAACGCCAGGGTGTAACGGCGCTGTTCTATCGGAAAATCGTTCCATCGAGTTGCTCGATCGTTGCACCGTCGCACCGACCTAGATACTGCACGCTGAAATTTTCTGCAGTTTCCCAAGGCGAAGTTGAACTTTGTTCCCGACGTTATGGGGGAGTTCTGAAAGTGCGCGTCAATATCCGAGGGAACGGAGCGGGACCGAAATGTAAATAGAGTGTGTTGCGTGAATATGGGTTCTACGTGCTGTTACTCTCGAATTGTGATGGATTAAAGTAGAAGTTGGACTTCTTTACAAAGAATCTTTCTTGAATCTTACAATGGATGTCTTAAGAAATATTTCTCGTTGGAACTTATTCCGTGTAAAAGCGCAGATCGATTTACACGTATGGATTCCCTTCAAGTATTTGAAAATACGCCGCATTCTGTTATTGATTAGAAGTAGTAAATTCTGTATTAAACTTATGAGAAGACTACACGAAATACTTGCCCCGCACCGTCGCTTGGCATTCATCCGCATATCAAAATTCCGCAGCTAATTCGGCAGAAAACTACTCTGCCGATGTTGCGAAAAGCGCAAGGTGGCCCGTCGATCGGACGCATCGCCTAAGCGCGATACTTGCTCGCCGGCGACCCAGTTGCATTTTAACGACCACGTTAATTTAACGAAGGCAAAATGTCGCGGTTAAAGCGCGGCGGGATGTTATCGCTGGGAGAACGACGGGTCTTTTCCTCCTCCTAGGAATGAATCATTCCGTGTAAAGGGAGGTTCCGTGCGGTTAAAAAGGGGCGGTCCCGTCGATGGAACGAGCCGCGGCGGATTCGGAAGTGGCACCGCGAAACAAAAGGAGCTCGAACGGTCGAAGAAGCGGCTGTTGCCGGCGATAGAGCCTCTCCGCTAGTCGATAGACTCAAGCATCGAAGCATCGAGACGGGGACTGGATGCGGTCTGGCCGACTTCGCCCTAAAACGAGGGGAAACAATTTGCAATTATTTGCAAACAGTTCAATCGGGTGGCTTTCAGCGTAACCCGGATCTGTGTCGAGAGACGCAATTACGATAAGAATTTCCGCGAGTTTTCGGGGCCAGTCATATCGGATAAAGGCAGCCCTCTGTTGCGGATGAAACGACTAGCCGGCTCGGGCGCAGCAACGGAGCCGGGAAACAAAGAGACTCCAGCGGCAGGATAAACGGTGGAAGGCGATGGCTCCCGCGGATAAGGAGTTTTTAAGGGTCGGGCGACTTAACAGTTACCGATTGATCTTCGAGATATGACCCGCCCTGTACTCCATTTCCACGGAACGTTAAGGGAGGAATCGAAGGTCGTCCAAGGGGTTTTATTAAAATCTATTCGGACCGTTACCGGCGGCGTTCCTCGAGGAGAAGAGTTCGCACAGGGGTTTTAGAGCCAGATAGAAGGAACGTTCATTTATCAGATTTGTCCGGCGACCTATTCTCCTGGAACACGTTCGAGTGGAATTTATTAAAAGTAACTTCCACTGTAAATCCCGGCGAGCTCCCGGCGAACAAAGAATTCCCTTCAGAATAATGCTCTATTCGCGCGATTACGTCGTTCTCGTTTCGCCTGGCAATAAACCTGAAATTCGGAGCTGCCTCCGAGAGCTGTATTAAAGAATCATTGAAACAAACTACAAGTGGGGGGCTTAAAATTTTACAGGGCTGCTATAAACCGTAAAGAGGGGAGTTTCAACTTTTGCGCAACGACAGGCCTGCAACGAGCTCACCCGTTCTATTTCATTACTCCCCCTGGAAATCATTACACCTTTTTAAACAATGCTGACCGCTCTTTAGGCCGCGTTTAATCAGATAATTCTGCTGCCACGAACACTCCCTGCGTCGTTAAAAACGATTAGAGACAAATTAACCCGCTTTGGCCAACACGAACTCATTTAGGATTAATAAGTCTTCCCCATTTTGACAAGCCGATGACCTCGTAATACATTATAGTACGTTGCCGAGTAAAAGCATAATACATAATAGAGTGCAATGCATTAGCGTGTATCTAGAAATTCTCTTTATAGGAAGAACTTGATCTTGCTTGAAATCCCATCGATGTCTCGAGACTGAAAACGCTCTCGGTGGTTTACACTGATACAGAGGCACACTCCACACGGCTGGCCAAGATTTATGCGATGGTGTACATCGTCACGCGAACCAAGGGTTCCCTCTGGAGGGGGGTGGTTCCTGGAGGCATAATATGACGTATCGAGACTCGTCGTGCCAGTGGGACCGCGTGGTACCTCGGCCGCGGGGACGATACGAACGTGGAAAAATGAAAAATACAAGAGAGCCAGTGGATAGGGGTGGGGGTGTAGTTGTCGGTCCATAAATCACTGGAACGAGAGAGGGACCAGAGGCAGCAGCGAGGTTTTCGAATCGTAACAAAGTGGAAGATAGCCCGGGCTAGGAAGGTCGGGGGAGAATATGGCCACCATTTTTCGTTGGCTTCGCTCGCTGAAAGCACACGTAACGGCCTAGGACGTTTTATGTCTGCGTGATTCCGCCTTTTCACCTCGTCCTCTCTTCGTCGAAGATTTTGGCCTGTCATGCTCGAAGCTTTCCTTCCTTTTTTTTCCCCCTTCCTCACAACCCCGCTCGTTCTCTGCCCCTTCCTTTCCGTTCTCGTATTTTCTTCTTCTTTTCTTGGTGTCTTTTCACCATGCCTTTCTTCGTTCTGGCTTCTGCCCACCGTTCCTCCGCTTGACCACCCTTCCTCTCCCGTTTTCGTGGCAGCTCTAAAGCGATACGAATGGCCACTACCTCGGCCACGAAAACGAAAACTTTTCCCTCGCACGTACGGTTCTCCATCCGCCCTCCCACGGGCCCCTATCGATCGGCGCTTTTTGCCTTCAAATATCTCCTCGCGCCGGCCTCCTGCACCCCTTCATGCCTCGGTCCGCGTTCAGCTGCGCTGCTGTCACAACCGCGCCGCACACCGTTCTCTGGGCGTAACGTCGGGAGAGAACTCTCGACCGATGAGTTCCACTTCTTTTCGGGGGTCAACGTTTCTCCTAACCGCGGGGCAAGGCCGAATATTCTTCGTGTCTGGCATTCCGAGCTCACGCGATGTAATACGACCACGTTCCCCTCTCGTGGGACTGCGAACGATCGTACCGAAGCCCCTTCTTTCCTCCTGTTCTTAGCTGATTCGATGATATAGCCGAAAAATGAGGATTCACGACCCTTCGGTTTATCGTACCCTACTTTAGGGTGAGTAATGCAATCACTAAACCGAATTGCACAGAACATACTTCGATACAAGCTCATGGGTTTGAGAATTAAGTAAAGTTCTCCAGAGTTCTCTTCTTTCAATTTTAAGGCTGCCGTCTCATTTTTGATATGGTCCGAAACGATCGAAGCGTCCCCAGGAAACAAACGGAAGTATCAATATTAACGATATTACACATAAAATTTATTGGCAGAATTGAAAGTCCGTTTCGTTCCAAGTAGTCCGATTTAAATTATTTTCTGTCAATTTAATCGGCAGAATCACTTTCATATTTATCCGTGGTGTTTGGAATAAAGATAACTCAGGCTATTCGAATCTTCGAATAACGGATAAACATAAAGTATCTTTTATTTGAGTTTATCCAGATATTATCGTTGCCCATCTCTGTTCTCCAGCCGCTTCGCCGTGATTCATTCAAGCCTCCCTGACGGCAAAATATTGATACAGGAAATGCGGCAATCAGCGCCGGTGACGAAGAATCCTTGAAATCTCATTCTGTCATTTCTCGAGTCCGTCTCAGTACACGATTCATAAATTCATTATTATTTCAACGTACGATGCTTATTGGCGTTCAAACGCACCAGACCACCGTGCACGAATGTCTACTGGAGGCAACTATACCCGGAAAAACTTCCTTCTGGCCGATTCCAAGATGAAAGTTGCAATTTAGCTTGCGTGAGCGTGCGCACACATTCAAAGCCCAGTGAGACGGCAGCCTTAATTATCACTGGGGAAATGTCAGTTGGAGAGCATGAAATTCGAAGCAAATTTGAGACACGAGGCAGCTTCGCTAATGTTGACAGGAGGTGCCCCGGCTTCGACGTATATCTAGCGAGCGAACGATGTCGACTGTATCGCGCCAGCCATGAAACGGTTTACACGGCCAGTAGACTACAAACACTTTTTTCCGTTCACGCGTTCCTTCGATAAATATTTTTTTAGCCGATTACAAAACCGGCGGCTCCAAACACGCGGACCTTTGTGCGGCAACAATGCGAGGGAAATGTACTGCATATTTCACGGTGGAAAATCGGGAACGCCCGGTACAAAGCCGAACATATAGGTCAGAGTTGTAACGCTCGAACGAAACACGACATTGTTTGTCACGGAAGACAAAAGCCGGGGCGTGTATGAAGCGGGGTTGCTTAAAGTTTTAGATACACACTCTCTTGCGGAAGTTGCGTTCCGCTTCGAAAGTGTCTCGCCGAGAAGTCGGGCGAATTACTTTCACTCGAACCCTCGGGCGTGTACGGGCAGGTTAGTATTCTACAAACACCGTTACTTATGAAAATTCATCAAATTTATTTAGTGTAGAGCGAAAAGACGGTTTAAATGTTACGTCCACCTTCCCTTCACGGCTTTGAGTAGGTACATACTTTTGTAACGAATGAAATGACCACTTTCTAAAGAAGATGGCAATAGGAAAGTGCAAGTGGACGTTCAACTTGCGAATATAGTACAGATGAGTCTGCCTGTTTTTGCAATCATTGTGAAATTATTTCCACGCGAATGTTTCACAGATGCGAGCTTAATAATTGAGCTTAACAAATGAAGGCCAAAGTGAAATATTCATCGTGAGATACAGTCGTATTTACAAATTAACATCGGACGCAACAATATCTTTCGCCCGGTAGCTCAGACCTTAACACGAGACCCAACCCCATAATGGAAATGTATCTTTCATCTATAATTATAATCGTCCGTTAGCGTGGCACGTCCCAGCTTATCAGGAATCGCGGCGTGATAACGCGTGTATCGCGAGAGACGAAAACAGAGCCAGTGAACCCATAGCTACACATGTACGAGTAATTCAGGTCATCCGAAGGCTCAGAGTTTTGCTTCATTGCCCGATAAAATCGACAAAATAGGTTCTGCTATGTGGGAGCTCCGTTGAGGTCTGACTCGGGCGCGACTCATTCTACTTGCCGCGCGGAGCCTTCGAGCGGCGATCGCGACGTTACGAAGAAAAGAATGGGAAGAGGTGGTTTATCGGTTGTAAAAGACGAAGGAGGTCGAGGTGATCGGTATGGAGAATATTTCTGAGCCAAGTGAATCGTATTTAGGGCAATCTTGCCAGACAGCGCCACGGAGGAAACGCGGTCGTGAAAAATTAGCCGGGCCCAGGTCGTACCCCTTTTACTAGGAGGAGCAACGCCTCACCCTAATACAGATTTATTGCCGCCTAAGAGCCGGAGCTGGGCGTCCTAATACAGGTATTATGCTGACGCAGGAACGAGGAATTTACACGAAATTGGAGGTAATTTGTAGGGGTCGAGTTCACCCCCCGTCGCCCGCCCACCTACCCCCTGCCACCGACACCCACTCGTTCCCTCGATTCTATCCCCCGTTACATCGAACCGGACTTCGTGTACGCTTGTATACAGGGTGTTCGTCGAATGTTTGGCTCGATAATAATATCCCCAGTGTATGCTACTAACAGTAGTTATTGATAAAACAATGTCAGAGAAATAAAGAGTTATTCAGAGGCTCGATCATATTTTAGAGGAGTAAGTAGTTTTAGAAGCTACTGTAATATGTTATCTTCAGCTTTCATATCTAACTATCCTGTAGTTTCTGCAATTCTAAGATGGAAAATAAAATTACACGCATGATCTAGTTGAGTGAGCACGATGGCCCTTCGTGAATGAATTTCAGTTGTATAATAATTCTCAAGTTACAAATCGGAGAAAGTGTTCGAAGTTAGTAATCGTTGGGTAATCATCTATCTGTTTCTCAGTATGCAACTGCAATTTGGAAATAATAGATATACACGCCAATTCTTACATACAATTATAGTATTATCAAGATGAACAGCAGAATACCCTGACAGAGTTTGATCAAACATTCCAAAGACACCCTGTATGCCTCCGAATCCTCTGAGAACGATTCGCCGGAGCGATGTAACTCTTGCGCTGTCTCTACGTACAAATCCGAAACGTGGCCCCGAATAAGCCGTTCTCGGACTTAGGTTAACTAGAACCCCTTGGTCAGTTGATTACCAATGGTCCAATTAAGATACCAAACGTTGAAATATTGCTACCGCCAAAGCTGGTCAATTTAAGGTCACTGTAAAAAGACTATTTTCCACCCCCGCTTCCGAGAGTAAACCACAGAAGGTCGCAATTCAGACAAAAGCTTCTCGAATGGATTCAACTACCTTTCGCCTTGACACACTTAGTCTACGTGCTAATCAAACATTCATTACGTCTCTATAACGAGTAATAATTTCATGGGTATTCACAGTCCATATAACCTCCATATTCAACGTCACATTCCCACTACCCAGCACGCTCTAAGTTCCCAATCTTCCAAGGGAAAAGTGGATGGAATCGTGAAGAAGGAGAATATACATGCATCTCTTTTGGGCGCTACTTGCTCTGTCGCGAAACGAGGATATCGAAACGCATTATTAACAGATATCGGCCGGCGATTTCCGGTGGCGCGTTACGAGCGCCCCTCCCCCTCGCCCCCATAAATTGCTACGGTTTGTAAATGTGCCGAATCGATTTGGCTGTCAGGCGTCCGGCGCTCGCAACGAATCAAGATCGCAATATCCCTAGTAAAAATGTCAGGAAGACGATTCCTCTTTTTGACAAACGATAGACACTCGATTCCGGGCGAGTGCATCAAGGTTAATCTGGCCCCGCGATTTTTCTTCGAAACGGGTTGAGCGCCCATCGCTGCAGACGGGGGCCGCGTTTCCACGAGCCAGCCCGTGTCTCTCCACCCCCGAAACGCGCGTGGCTTTATCGCGAACAGCATTAATTCGATATTAACAGTTTACAAGCAGCGTTTTCTGCTCGTGCACATCCCCCCGCCGCGTTACCCGCTCTAGCTCTCGATAACAGAATTTTATAAGCGTGCTTTCCAGGCCGTGTGCTATTTAAATTTTTAATGCGAGCCAAGAGGCGGCACGGCAAGGGACGCGAGTGCCCCGGGCAGCTCTCGGGGAGATTTTAATCTCGCCGTTGTAATAAGAAATAAACCGAACAACCACCCAGTGGACTAGCCAGCGGTGGCCGCGCTGCTGGTGAAAACGTTCGTTCGCGTCACGCGACCCAGATTGCGAAATAGAAAGAATTTCGACGCGATTAGGGAGCTTTACCCGGCCGAGCCGCGCCGCCGCGAACGTCGAATTATCGAGCTTAACCCTCCTAACGCTGCAGATTTATTTTCACGCCGGGGATGGGGCACAGCGGAAGCAACCATCGCGTTTACGTACCGTGACGCGCTCTATTAAACCGTGCGAAATAAACATTTCGCCAAAGGCGCCCGGCGTACCGAAATTCTCTTCACCGAGCAATGCATTCGAAGGAGACGAGCGAATCGTTTTCTGATTCGCGAAATCTCTGTCCCAGAAAGGGGTGAAATAGATGGATAGACGTTGAAAATATTTTGGTCTTTATAGACACCAGAGTTCTACCGCTTCCCTTTAAGTTCGGATCCGTAGTTCCGCGAGCATCCTCTACGCCGAAAACTCAAGTGTGCGCGAAGTGCAACGTTTAGCGGCAGAAAATATTCGTAATCCCGAAAATCGTACAAAGGGCGTCATTTTCCGCTAACGAGCTCCGATTGTCGACTCCCCTGCTCTTTTCACTGCAGCGAGGGGTTCAAGTTTTAAACAAGACCCTCCGCGTTCGTATCAATTTGCGTAGAACTGTGCAATCAAGTGCAATGGCCCGTCGCAAGCGACCGCGCGTATAACATTCTCGAAACCGGAAACTCTCGCGCTGAACAGGAATGGCCGACTTGCCGAGCTGCATTCGAGCATTTCGCGATATCATTGTTCACTTACCTGGCATGTTTCGGGCCAAGACTGGGATCGTACATAGAACTGGCCGATATGTCTTCATCGGGGATTTCACCATTCTCCATGCCCAGCGCCGCGGTACATTGTCCTGAAAGGATTCAAAGCAGCATTAGGCGGAGCCCCAATATCCATCTGCGCTTTGTCAACGTCGGCCTTTAAATCTACCGAATGGCATTAGCTGCGCGAAAATGAAACGCTAATGAATAGGAAGCCGGGGACATATTTCTGACGTGGGATCTCGCGCGAACTACACCGCCACAAATTGCAATATATCATGGTGAAATATGTTCCCCACCGACGGTCGATTCCGGCTCGAAATGTCTTGCGGTACTCGTGGATTGAATGTTCACGCTGGAAAAATAAACAGTTCCCGATCATTCCGCCGATTTCAATGAAACCCCGTTCTGTAATCACTCGACACTGCGCGCCGTTGGAATCCCGAATTCATTTCGAAGCCAGAAGCCGTAACGCTCCCGCAAAATATACCGCTATACGTCCGTAACGGTGCGGCCACGATCACGTGAAAATTCTCCGGCGAAATCCTCGGGAACAGAAGTCGTCAGGGGCACGTGACTTCGTTTCCCGGGGCTTGCACACACGAGGGACCCAATCGAGGTCCGCGGCCAGCTACAATCGAACTTTCTTTCTCATTCTCTTCCCGTCGTAAAAGTTTACCCGTTGCAGCGATGACCACGGCAAACGAAAGAGGAGAGAACGCCGATAAAAGTGAAACACGGCCATAGGTAGACATAAATATTGTGCGCCCAACTAATTCTACGCGTGTGCCCAAGTTGCCGTTTCAGTTCCTTACGTAACCCCGTCTTCCCTCTCGATTCCCACCAATTTCTACATTCGGTTTATGAACAAGCAATTCCTCAAAATCGCCGGCAACCTACATGGATAACCAGCCGTAATAAATTGTCGAACCCATAGCGGCGCAGCGCTGCCCACGGTACAGGTCATGCCACGTTGCTACGCTTAAGCTACGACACTGCAGTTACGTTGGAAAGTTTCAAAACTGCAGAATGCAGCGGACGTGGGATTAGCCCCGGCCTGTACAGGAGGACAAGGGATCCGGTGTAACACGGCTATGGCCTTCACGAAGTGGCAGTATAACGGACGGGAGTTCGTTTGTGTTTGTAACTGTCCTCTATGTTTCGGTCGCCCTCCATTGGGAAGACAAACTTGGTCCATATCGGCATCCTCGTTCAATGAGGTCTCCGGTCGATTGTGTCTGGGAAACGATCCAACGTTTTTCACAGATGGACGTGCATTTGTTAAAATTCGTATCCCTTATAATATTTTGCTGCTCGCGCGTAGGAGGATTTGTGCACGGTGAGAATTGGATGTTGAAATGTTATTGAGTACATATGTTCCTTTTGATATAGGACTCTAGGCGTTGATCCATCTGTGAAAAATGTAATGGTGGGTTTCAAGTACGACAACTGTGGACCCAGGAATCTATAAACTAGTGGACCTTAGTTCTTAGGGCCTCAGACTCGTGGTAGTTGGTAGTAAAGAGCTCAGACTCATGGTACTTGCCGTGAAGTTGGGTAGACTCACATTACTTGGTACTAAAGACCTGAGACTCGAGGCACTTGGGAGCAACGAGCCTAAACTTATAGGACCCAATACAATCGACTCTAAGGCTGAGGAGTATCAGGGGTCTTAAAGTTCTTGGAAGTCCCAATGACCCTACCAGTCCTTCAAGCTCGTGGGTCTATAATTGAACAAGCTAGACTCTCTAAGACCTCTTGAAGTCTCTTGGAACCCTTCCCAAACCCTTCAAGATCCATGAAACGTACAGAATCGCTGGAAAGACCCAAACTTCCTGAAACCCACGAAACTCTTTGGAAGCCTTCTAACACCCAAACTTCCTACAACTCAGGACACTTCTGAGCCTCGTGACCTCTTGAATCTCATGCTTGAAATCTTATAGAGTCACCAATAAATAACCACAAAAACCTGGGATCATTGTCATCGACTTCGACCAAAGCACCTTCGCTAGCTTAAGATCATTAGCACATACCTAGCCCTGCAAATCTGGCACTGTCGATAAAAATTCACAGCCATCTCTATCCTATCTAGAGACAAGAAGCTCGTCAGAACAAGGTCTGCGATTGTCAGAAGCGATCCCATGCCGCGCGCAGAATTCTACCGCGATCCGAACATTATTTGGACTCCGGGAGATGAAGTCGTAGCCCTATGAACGACGCAACGAACGTTGCAAGTACGAAATGTAGGTCTGGCGGAATTAGCAGTCGAGTTAAATTTGCAGTCTAGCGACTGCGACTGTCACGCCAACTAATAATAATGCAGTTGTCTCCGGTACGTGTTACCGAGTCAGTGTTACAACGGATGAAACTTCCCTCGGCGCTTCTTACGTCCCTCGATTCTACGAGCCCCCTCGCGCCGACCTTCCACGTTTTGTATACAGAATTGTCTTCCATACACGAAGGAGCAGTCTGCTTTTCCGACCTCCCGCGTGAATCGCATTTCCGTGTAAGCTAGTGGCTGGCGAACTTGTCCCTTTAAAATGTATGTTGCGCTCGCTCATGTTTCTTGCCGCCTCGGTGAACTTCGCTAGTATGCGGCGAAGCTGCCGGTTATTATTACCGAACGCTTCGTCCGCCAATTAAACTTTTTGCTGCACGATATCACCGCTATTCTCGAGCGTTCCGAGCAATTCGTGGTCTTTCACGATCCTCTAGCGTCAATGTTATTAATTGCCATCGGCATCCTCTTTGAACGATATTAATTTTTGAAAGATTCAATTAAGTGCCAGGCATTTCGATTTGACGAGGAAAATGTGTGAAATGATTGAAGTGTTTAACGTTGGATCTAGAGCGAACGGTGTGTAAAAAATTGAAGTGCAACGCGATTTTGCCGAAGCTATTAAGAGAAGCTAAAAAAAAGCGGAGGGTAAATACCAATAAACGTTGCACGCGAACGTTCTCTCTGAGGAATCACGATGATTTCGTGGAAAAATTACGGGAAAGAAGGAAAATGAAGGAGAGAGCGCTCGGTTCACAGACGTCGGGGGTTAAATATCGCCCGGCAGAGACGCAAATCGATATCGCGAAGCGGTTAACAGGAGTACGTGACTCGTACATCGAGCTCTGTTCAGAACAATTTCGTGAGTGTGTATGCAGTTACTCGTGCTCGACGATTATTCCCCAAGCACCATCTGAACGAACTCCTTTCGGCGAACGCTTACTTAACGTCGACCAGTAACGACGAACCACCGGTTTTCATCAACGTTCTGTACTTTAAAATCCCTTTCCAACAGATAATCGCAACCGCCAGAATTCCAATATTCATTCTATTGCAATCGCACGCCCGCGGGACTAATTTTCAATAAATCCAAATGAGCGAACGTCTTGAACCACCTGCGGCGTTAAATCGGCCGTCATCGCGTCCCGATTTAATACTTCGCTGCCGAAGCCACTTTCGTAGACGAATAACAGGAATTCCGTTTGAGGAAGCTGGTTGGTATTCGCCTCGGCTACCTTTTCCTCGGCATTCCAGCACGTGACTCCGCAAAACGGCTGACGCCGAGGAGTTTAGGAAAAAAAGGCGTGAAAGGGATCGCGAGATTGGACAAATTCGATATGCAGTAGATACACTGGCGTGGCACAACAAGGCTTTCACAGACGCGGCAAGTTACCGGCGCGGCGGGCTGCGTGTCGGTGAGTCGCGCGGCACCTCTAAGTACACTGACATAATTGCTCAGTGGAATAAAACATTTGCCGCGCGACACGTTCGCCATTGTTCCCGCTTGCCAATGTGCACGGCCGTCTACGGGCGCAGACCGTACTTTGTCAGATAGCTACGGCCTAGTTCTCTTTGCAATTCAATCCTTAGAACTGTCGCCATCCTGCCGGCGCGGCAAACTTCGATCGCGCCTCGCAGAATAGCGACTGGTAGCGCGCCTCTTTATGCAGCATCCATTACTGGGCCAAACTACGGCCGAGATGAACCGCGCCGTAATTATCGAACTCGCGACACACGGATGAGCCGCGCGATTCGGGGACCCGCAGACAGCCGAAGCAGGTGTTTCACGGCCAAAAATTGCTCGATAAGGGAACTTGCCAGGGTGGAAGCTGGGAATCAGGAGTTTGTCGAGAAGCGAAACGATGGAATGGGTCCCCAGGCTGCGCGAAACCGAGCACCGAAAACCGGGGGATTGGTTGCAAGAACCCTTTATCGCGCACATTCGGCCCAGTTTCGACACACCTTTCAATTAAACTTCCTGTAACGTTCGCTTTTCGCGGTTCGCCGAACGGGGAATTGAAGTTCCACTCGTGCACACGGGAACCGGCTTTCTCTGTGCAAGTGACGGACGGGAAATATGAAATGGAGCCGTAAAAGGGGGAGCTTGTGTGTTGGGTTCTGTAGGAAAAGGGAGAATTAGTTAATAGACTAAGATTAGGTTACTACTGTACATTGAGAATGGAAGTTGAATCATTGGTTTGTAAGGGGACTGCTGTGAGCCGTTTTAGCTTGCAGGTTCTTGCCTTCCCGTGCCTAATGCTCGATATACATAACTGCATTTTAAAAAACTGCCTAATGTGCTTCCAGTCGTAAATCATGATTAAAGAAACGACACGAAATCTAGCGTTATCGTACTTTCCACTTCAAGTACACCCGCTTTGATTCCTTAGCGACGAATGGAAACATCGCATTTTCACTCACCGGCATGAATTATTATCGCGAACTTGGAGGCTGATGTCATGTTCTGAAGTAATACGTCAAGCTGACGTACCGTGATATTTCAGACGCAATACACTTGCACGCGACATGTGTGTGTGATGGGAGGTTCAAGTGGATTGCCGCACGATCGAGATCATTCTCGCTCCGTTCGAGATGCAATTCCAATACCGAATCCCGTTAATGATATCGTCATTGCTGATCATGCGTTTGCTTTTACATAGAACTTAGCGGCATCAGACAATGGGATTGTACTCGAGCACGAGAGAACGCGGCCTTTCAACGCCGAGGAAATAAAGAAAATCGTTGGCCACTTGAACGGTATTTTTCTTTCACCCGGTAGCCGTAAAATGATCACTTTCACGTACCGAAGCCGTTCTATTAACTTGAGTATTAATCCATTCGCTCATAATTGCGCGCTCGCTTGAGCCGAACCCGTCCGACGCTTGTTACCCGGCCGTCGGCGGGATCGTTCTTCGCGATTCAGGCGGATTAATTAAACAAGCCGATGAAAGAGCAGCGGATCCGATAAAATAAATTCGACGGCGACGCGCCGATGAAACACCGGTTACGTTCTCGCGCCGGTGGAAAGAAACGCGGATCAATTTGCAATTCGAAGGATCGACCACTCGGAGCCATTTTTCTTTCCAGCTGCTCCGTAATACGGCCCATTGACTCATGAATATCAAAACCCATCGAAGGGCAGGGGGAGCTCGCGCTCCGCGTCAATTCCATTCGGCGTTAATTAAATTTACCTGAATGGCCGATGAATTATTTTTCACCTTCAACGCCGGCGATCTTCCTAATTGAAGTACATTAATTCCGAAATAGAGCAGGGAGGAGGGTGGCGATGTTTTTCTGGCACGGGTTTGAAAGGGGGGAAAGAAGGTACGATTCCCCTGCGAAATTCGGCCGACAGAGCGGACTTATCGTCGGTAATAATTAATATGCATAAAAAGCATAACGGGTGAGCGGTGAACAACAAGAGGACACCAGTGGAGCAGCACGAGTGAAAGGATCGGCACAATGCCGTTCGCCCGCTCGTCTGCATCTGAGCAGCTATTAGATAGTATTGTTAATTCATCGTGCCGTTGACATTTCATTTGCGGCTGTACAATGGCCTGGCGATCTCGAGTGAGCAGAATCCACGTTGCTTCCGCGCGAGCGACACCCTGCGCCGGGGAAAAATAAATAATAAGACACTTTCGTCGTGGACGTCGCGTCTCTCGTCGCTTGCCCGCGATTCTCTACGTCGAACAAGTAACAGGCACTCGATAAATCGTTGGAGAAACATTTAATCTCCACCAACAATTTCGTTCCGTTATGTTTACGATTCCCATGCTAGGGCAGCACCCTCGTAATTGTATATTTACCACGGACAACGCGCCGCTCCGCTCTCGAGGCTTGTTTGCGTCGCGTCCCTCCGTGTGCAAAGTGGAAAAAATTTAAATTTTACTGGCCGACTTTCGGAGGAGACCGCGTTATTGCACGGTCCGTGGGTGGATCGTATCAAGGAAAGAGAAATCCGCGCGGAATCCCTGGGAGGCGGTTGCATGTGACTCGTCGTGTGCAATGCGCCCCGCGGAGCCACCCTCCTCGTTCCCCGGCCGCGTGTATACACGCGAGAACAAAGGGGCAAGACAAAAACTGGTGTCCAGAATAATTTTTCTCCGCTTTACCATCCGGGCGATATTACGGCGGAAAGTAACGGGAGGGGAACGGGACCGGGGTAAATTCATTTTCGTGGAATAGTCGCCGCACAAATGGAACAATATTTCTCCTTCGTTTCGCCTTTTTCCTCTTTAGCCCGGGGAAACGAGCCGCGTGAACCATGAGTTAGGCGACACGGGGTACAACGTTTCCCAGGACAGATTCCAGGAGCGGATACGGGAGGACCCGCGCGCGCGCCAGACCCGCCGTCGACCTTCATTTCCTCGCAGCCAGTCGATGCCCCTGTGCCGGCGCACCTGCCGCTGAACGATGGCCGCACGAGTAAGTTATGGGTGAATCTTTCATCCACTCGTGACCCCGTGAACACATTTTTTCCCCGGTCCTAACGGACGGGACCGGATATCGTACGTATCGGCGACGATAGATAACGATCGAGTGGGCAGTTGCGCTGTTGGCGCCGTGATATTGACCATTTTCGAAACCATCAATCCTCGTTTCTATTCGCGAGCGAAAAAGAACGAGCACGGCCGAGTTATGACCGCCGACAGTGTTCCTCGAGGCAGCAGTACCCAGTGAGCAGCAGAATGCTCACTAGGAAGGTGAACGTGAAATGAGCTGTCAGAATGTAAGAACGTAGGAAATTGTCAAACGAAATTGTCTATCGTTTTGTCACCCTGCCCTTAAGAGGCTAAATTGATTCGTCTTTATATTGTAATATTGAGAACTGTATTTAAGGCTAATTGAAACCTCGGAAAATCGAATTTTTTATTACTATTAATTCTGAGAGTGTCATCCTTTGTGAACATTTACAACAAAGTTTCATGAGGAAATTCGAATAATTACGAAAATTATCGGAAGGTTCAAATAGCATTGGCATTTAAATTGGCTTCAAAGCCGTTTATCTCGAAACTACATTTTTAAACACCGTACATCACCGGATACATCATAACGTTTGAACGGAAGAATAATTTCACTTGAAATTTTAACCGGGAGTGTAGAATTCCTTTCTCTATGGCATGGAATTTCCGCATCAACATCGGATGTTTGTAAAATTTGTTATAAACGATTAAACACGATTTTCTTCCGTAAAAATGTAGGAAAAAATTGATTCGTATGTAACTTTCACAATTTTTGTTTAAATTCGCCAGTCAAGTTCCATGTTGTAGATGTTGGTGTAGAAATTACTCCCCCAAAGCATTTTGCTTTTAAATGATTGATTGACCTGATACTACGTACACCGACTACATCTGCGCATTACGCAGGACCATTTTCAGCGCTTAATAATGTCAACGAATTTGAACATTCTGACCATTTTTTTTCTGGCAATTACTCGGAAACGCGTCCACAATAAACTATGAAAAGTACGGATATAATCATTACTTGGCGCCTAAGTAATCCGACACAAACGAAACCATCGATTTTACGTGCCCAATAGTCCCGTACCCCCTTAAAGAGGTGGGATACGTGGGTAGCCTGTAAGGTTTCTGGGTGGATGAACGTTTGACTCAACTTACCCAAGTCATAGCAGTGACAACGTGGCAGGGACAATAGAACCAAAACACCGATCAGAAGTCCTCGAAGAGGGCCTGGGTCTGGCCTGGGTTCGAGAACCGGCATGTTGCTGGTGACCTGAGCCATCGGCACGCCGACAACTTGCTCCTCCTCATCACTAACTGTCGCCGATCCTGACCGCATCGGTCATCAAGCACGTTCCTGGCATCGTGATGGCCGCAAGGTGGTGAATGTTCCCGCCGATATCCTGCGCACAGAGTAATCCACGTTAATCCTGTACAGAGGGCTCGGAAACGTCGGTCGCAGGCAACCCGAACTGTATATCGATATGAGCCGCAGCCACTCTAATAGATGTCAAATATACTGACAGGTCGAAAGAAAGTGGTAAAATTCTCATTTCTTCATACGCGTTTTTAGGGTACGTTTGTGTCGAAGCTCCGATAGAAGCTATAAGAATGTCGACGGCAATAAAAGCTGATTCAAAATACCTTCCTTTGATGCGTTTATAGTGGAGCCGTGATTATAGTACAGTTTCAGTCGTTTAAGGTTTCGTAAAGATGAACCATTTAAACATAAGTGTTTCTGAAAAAGAATTATTATTATCTTCAAGTTTCGCAAAATAAATAAAAAGTAATATTTGGTTCTCGACGCTTGTATCGTTGGTCATCTAGTAAGCGTAGCTCTGCTCGCTGCATCAATGCAAACGCTTCCATTATAATACTATAGAATGGTTCGCTCTCATCGCCACTCTAATCGTTTGTCGCAGCTCTAACATGAACGTACCCTTAGTGTGACTGAAGACAGTACATATCACGGTGGCATCACTGGATTATTCTGAGCAATCTCTAATTACTTAGAGAGACATCATCTTCTTTGGTTAAATTAGTGTGACTTTGTTACTGTCCGCATCTCGAACTTTCGTTTGACCATCAATATCAAAAGAAAGAACCAGTAGTAGAATTTTATAGAGCATACAGTTACAGGTTGCAATTTCTCCAGCCATATGTACGGATACATTGTTAACTTAATTATCAGTGGATGTATTGTATGTAGTTGAATACCCAAGGACACGATATGCCTAATGTCTGCATTCAACCATGGACAAAGCTAGTTACTCATAACAAAGGCTCACGTTCATTACCGAATGATTCCAATGCACTGTAACGTAGAATGCATAATTACATATTACAGAAAGCCTATGTAACATCAGATATTACAGAACCTAATTGCAGCTCTTTGAAACGTATAGTCTACCTTGGCAATGCTTGATGCATTAGAAATTATAACACGATTGCTCGTCTCTGTAATAGGTAGAACCTACAGCTATTTCCGCGGACATAAGCTATTTTACATCCGTTAAATTTATCACTCGTGCCAAGAATGCATCTAATGCTATTTCGAAGGTACTACGAGAAAGGAAATATTAGTTGAATGCTAGGGACACTTTCATTTAGAAGATATTGGGCTTCTCACCCCAATATATATAGGTCAAAACCATCCTGAAAATATGTGCTGGAAATCTCGCCGAGTATACCTACAAGACTCTGTGACCCAATTATATTTCCGTTATCCAAGACCTCACTCTAAAAAGTTGATATTAAAAATGAAAGAAGACCCAGTCAGACTGTAATTAACACTGCATCATCCAATCACAGTTGCCCCGCGATTCGCAACCCGTGTGAATTCAGGGTAGACGTACACAAATACTTAATTAACGTTACATCGTCTGGTATAAATACAAATTTTAATTCCGACTTGGTTATTAATGAACACGGTCGTTCTCGGAGAAAACGTCGGGAGATCGTGTGACAGCAATTATTGCTGCACGAACACGCGGATTACAAATTTCTGCATACACGGGATGATAGACGGCAAACAGCATTGTAAACGCGCTTCACGCGTTCCGAGTACATCTGCGATGTTACTCGCGTGTGAACTGACATTATAGCACTCATGCTTCGTCTAACTAGAAATTTCCGTGCAAAATTGAAAAGTTACATTATTCACCAGCATACTCGCCCAGATACTTCGATACTCATATGTCCATTTTAATCTGACTCTAAAGAGATTTTCGGTTTCCACGGTTAATAGGAGCTTAATAAACTCTGAAAGCTCCGTGGCATCGGAATGAATCCCTTGGTTCACAAAATTCAATTAATGCTGGGTATCAGACGTACACTTTCGTCGAACGCAGCGACTACTGATCGCATCGGCTGAACGCAGCGACTACTGATCGCAGCGGCTGAACGCAGCGGCTGAACGCAGCGACTGAACGCAGCGACTGAACGCAGCGACTGAACGCAGCGACTGAACGCAGCGGCTGAACGCAGCGGCTGAACGCAGCGGCTGAACGCAGCGGCTGAACGCAGCGACTAATCGCAGCGGCTGATCGCAGCGACTTAACGCAGCGACTGAACGCAGCGGCTGAACGCAGCGACTACTGATCGCAGTGGCTGAACGCAGCGACTACTGATCGCAGCGGCTGAACGCAGCGACTACTGATCGCAGCGACTGAACACAGCGACTGAACGCAGCGACTACTGATCGCAGCGTCTGAACACAGCGACTGAACGCAGCGACTACTGATCGCATCGGCTGAACGCAGCGGCTGAACGCAGCGGCTGAACGCAGCGACTGAACGCAGCGACTGATCGCAGCGGCTGATCGCAGCGACTGAACGCAGCGGCTGAACGCAGCGAATGAACGCAGCGGCTGAACGCAGCGACTAATCGCAGCGGCTGATCGCAGCGACTTAACGCAGCGACTGAACGCAGCGGCTGAACGCAGCGACTACTGATCGCAGTGGCTGAACGCAGCGACTACTGATCGCAGCGGCTGAACGCAGCGACTACTGATCGCAGCGACTGAACACAGCGACTGAACGCAGCGACTGAACGCAGCGACTACTGATCGCAGCGTCTGAACACAGCGACTGAACGCAGCGACTACTGATCGCATCGGCTGAACGCAGCGGCTGAACGCAGCGGCTGAACGCAGCGACTGAACGCAGCGACTGATCGCAGCGGCTGATCGCAGCGACTGAACGCAGCGGCTGAACGCAGCGAATGAACGCAGCGGCTGAACGCAGCGACTGAACGCAGCGGCTGAACGCAGCGGCTGAACGCAGCGGCTGATCGCAGCGACTGAACGCAGCGACTACTGATCGCAGTGGCTGAACGCAGCGACTGAACGCAGCGACTAATCACAGCGGCTGATCGCAGCGGCTGAACGCAGCGACTACTGATCGCATCGGCTGAACGCAGCGACTGAACGCAGCAGCTGAACGCAGCGACTACTGATCGCAGCGACTGAACGCAGCGACTGAACGCAGCGACTGAACGCAGCGGCTGAACGCAGCGACTGAACGCAGCGGCTGAACGCAGCGGCTGAACGCAGCGGCTGAACGCAGCGACTAATCGCAGCGGCTGATCGCAGCGACTTAACGCAGCGACTGAACGCAGCGGCTGAACGCAGCGACTACTGATCGCAGTGGCTGAACGCAGCGACTACTGATCGCAGCGGCTGAACGCAGCGACTACTGATCGCAGCGGCTGAACGCAGCGACTACTGATCGCAGCGACTGAACACAGCGACTGAACGCAGCGACTGAACGCAGCGACTACTGATCGCAGCGTCTGAACACAGCGACTGAACGCAGCGACTACTGATCGCATTGGCTGAACGCAGCGGCTGAACGCAGCGGCTGAACGCAGCGACTGAACGCAGCGACTGATCGCAGCGGCTGATCGCAGCGACTGAACGCAGCGGCTGAACGCAGCGAATGAACGCAGCGGCTGAACGCAGCGACTGAACGCAGCGGCTGAACGCAGCGGCTGAACGCAGCGGCTGAACGCAGCGGCTGATCGCAGCGACTGAACGCAGCGACTACTGATCGCAGTGGCTGAACGCAGCGACTGAACGCAGCGACTAATCACAGCGGCTGATCGCAGCGACTGAACGCAGCGACTACTGATCGCAGCGGCTGAACGCAGCGACTACTGATCGCATCGGCTGAACGCAGCGACTGAACGCAGCAGCTGAACGCAGCGACTACTGATCGCAGCGACTGAACGCAGCGACTAATCGCAGCGGCTGAACGCAGCAACTACTGATCGCAGCGACTGAACGCAGCGACTAATCGCAGCGGCTGAACGCAGCGGCTGAACGCAGCGATGATATGTATGTACTCGAGGTGCAAGAACGGTCTCGCGCGGGAGGAAGACGGGATTCTAAACAATCCGGCTATAGCCTCAGGGCTAGAAATAATTAGTCGCCGCGCGACTTTAATCTACCTACATTATGGAGGCATTAGCACAGTATGTGATGCATTAAACCTGTGTTCTCGTAATGCAGATTGGTCCCCCGCTAATTGAATGAGACGCTCTTCTTCGCACTGGAATTTTAAGTGGAAGTGGAACGTTGGTGGTCAGACGCAACAGTGGCGAACATTAGAAACAGAGATATATATGATTCAGACACTGTAATTAAAAATATTGCTTGTAATTAAACATATAGATGGCTTTGATTTACGATTATTTTCCCAACTTTTTTGAGTCACAATCCCCTTTTATAATATTCAAATAACCTGCGACGCCCGCTCCCCATATAAGGTAAGGTAAATTTAATAAGGTAAAGAAGACACATTAAAGTATTAAAAAAAAAACGTCACGACCCACCGTTTGGAAATCACTGAATTCACTGTTTTAAATAGGTGGCGATTCGCAGGGCTCATCAGACCAGTTTCCTCTGAACTTGATTATAATATGAAAGAAGGAACTTCATTTGCTATGCGCTCCGAGGAAATTCAGATGCACAAGTTTAAACGTCGTTTCAACAATTCCATCTGCCAGCGCGGCGGATTCCGCCGGGCAAATCCCACGGCTGTTCAATACCGCTGTTAAATTTGTAGACGAGGCGCGGGCCGCGGCAACGATTTACAAAACGCGTCCCCGGTGGATTTATATCGCATAAATATATGATGCCGAAGTTCGAGCGGGAAGAACACGTCTCTGTTTTCCGTGTAACGTTTCAAGGATGCGCGGCCGGCCCCGTGTAGCATCTGATGTATAGCTATAGAATACGGAGAGGCTCGTAAAGCCGTCAGAAACAAGTGTTACGCCCTGTATTGAGGTTGTAAGATATGGCGGTATGCATGTACCGAAACCTATAATGGAACTTCGGGATCGGACGCTTTGAATAGCCGATCACGGGCCAGCTCGCTGAAAATTACCTCGCGCGTTCAGCGATTCGGGCGAAACTGCAAATCGGTATCGGGCGGAATGAACACAGAATTACGTAGTCAGCAACCGGCTGAATAATAAAAACGTCCACTATACACGTGCACAATTATTCGAACGATGCAACGCGACGGGCGGAGGAAGAATCGTATCTATGAATCGAAACAGAAAGCAGAAGAATTAGAAGGGACGATAAATCGACGTAATCATCGCCTCTGCCTCCTCTCGTTCTAATTATTTACAATCGTCCATCGCTAAATTGCAGTGAAAGGTAAATAGATTGCGACACCACGATACTTCGTAGAACTTCCGGTATTCGTCATCCTTGCGGTGTTTCGCAAAGAATTTTGCAGCAGACTGAATATGATCGTAGACAACGAGAAACGAATAGTGGAAGTGGGAAGCGAGTTAGGTGACATTTAGGGAAACGGTTTGTTCGATTAACATTTCAATGAAGCGTGAGGATTTATCGCAAACAGGATAGCCTGGACGGTGAATTACGGGCTCGAATAAATTCTGCCGCTAATACACAGGCCCGGAATAAATTTCAGATAAACAGCGACGCTTTAAATGACCGTAGACTCGGCGTCATTACGCCTTGCGCAGCGGAACGGTGAAATGATAATTACGAAGACCACGAAGAGGTGGAAATAGAACTGGGTCAGCCACCGGTACCCTAAGGAGAATCGACATTCACTGGATGTCCGACGTTGTAATGAATTTTGAAGACAATTGACGTTTCTGGTCATTCCGCCGTGCTGAAAATTCCCCGCGAATAATGCTCGGGGATCTGAATTACCTTTAAAATAACATCGCCCGCCAGACGACGACTTCTTGAGCGAAACCCGGCACGATCCCGAGCGAAGCGTCGAATTGTAAACAGCATCCCGAGCGATTCCCCTTTCAAATACCTCTCTCGAAAAACTGTTCGCGAATATCAAAGAATCTTCTCCCTCTCTTGACCCGTAAAACGCTGAGTTTTATTATACAATACCGAGCCAGTTTGTACATAAAGAGTCTCTTTAATTTTAATTGAGATCAGCATACAGAATCCAACCTCCCTTTCGCGATCTTCGACCTGCCATGCCTGCGTGAATGAGCCTTCGGCTGTTCGTTCCGAGCGAATTGAAGCAGGTACATAGAGGCAGGTACATACAAATATTGAAACGAGATTTTTCGCGTTAGCTCTGACAAGGAGAGTCTCCCAGGTGTCCGCCTTCGATTGCTTTGAATTTTGGATATGTTTTAGAGGACCGAAAAATAAGATACAGGTTTCTTTTTATTTTGGCCTCTTCGCATGTTTAGGGGGTGAAACCACCCCTCAAAATTATACAATTTTCAGGTGTTCGTCTCCGATTCCTTTGGTTTTTGGATAATTATGACGGAAAAGAAATTTAAATGAAGTATTACTCAACACAATTTTGTAACCCTTATGAACTTTGAGGGGTGGTTTCACCCCCTAAACATGCAAACAGGTCGAAATAAAAAGACACGTATTTCTTATTTTTCGGTCCTCTGAAACATATCAAAAATTCAACGCAATTGGAGGCGGATACTGGGAGATTCTCCTTGTGAGAACACCGAGCAGAAGTTAGACGTTGGAATATACCTCCTGATGTGTACTAAAATATATTATTAGATTGAACACAGCTAAACAGCCAAGCCCAATTAGAAACAGGAAAAGAAGGGAGGAGGAAGGTAAGAGAGCCGCCGGGACACAGATTTCACAAAGTGGACTGAAGAAGACAAGTCCTACGAAGCTTTTATGCGGGTTCGATAGCCCATGCAGAGCAAACAAGCCTACGAGGCACAAAACAGGCTCTGCGACGCGGAAGAGGGGTCAGGTTCCCTCCAATGGACTTCCCTCTTTCCGTTCACGGGATGTCGAGCACCGTCATTACCTCGTATGCAGACAAGTCGACGGTTACCGTCGCGCGAGGCTCCAAGGAGGCCAGGGTAGGTAGAAGAGCAGAGGGCCAAGGGTACACGAAGCCAAAGCGAGCCGAACGGAAGGATTTTCGGATGCAAATTTTATTCCGTTTCTTTCCTTGCAAACCCCTATCCACCCCCGCCCCATTCTTCTTCCTTCCAGGCAGCCTTTTTTCCACGGCTTCTTCTGCCATTCCGACTTGCCGGTTTCTTTAACCAGGCCCCTTTTTCGAAGGCATCCCGCGGGATCCTTTACGCGTCGTCGGGCAGCCTGACAGACTTATCGCGGACGGTTTTTCGCGGACCAACGCGGTGGCGAGCTTGCGATCGGGCTGCTGGATGGTGGAGCGAACCCGTGAGCTACAGCAGCGGGGGAAAAACGCGCGACACGGATAGAACCGACGGGGTTAATGAATTCTGACGGGCTACGAGCCACCCTTCGCCCTTCGGCCTCCCGAGGCCAAGGAACACCGACAGGTTCATCCCGAATGGAGGAAGATTTCCGATGCTCTCACCAGCGAGCGCGTCGTTCGACGTCCCGCTAGGGAATCAATTCGAAGGAAGCGCTCCTGTTTCCTGGAGACAATCGTTGATCTCGCTGAAATAGGCGAAACTAAGAGGAATGTTCTTCGATCGAGACGTCAGGAAGATTTGTACTTCGTCGTTAAATGCTGGTGTAACGCGTCTCGTCGACAGCAAAGTTTAAAGCTTGTTAGTTTTAAGGCTGTGAGTAATAGTGCAGATTATACGGGGCGGAGGAATAAGGGCGAAAAAGGAATTGTACACACGCCACACCTCCGGCGGAAGGATTGTAGCTGAGCGACAAGTACGCGAAAGTTTAAACTCTGCCAAGTCGTTCGTCGTTAAGAGAGGATTTACCGATCCTCCGAAGAGGATAACATTCTGGCCAGGTTGTCCCCGGGTTAGATATACCTTCGATCTACGTGTTCTTTTCCCGGAGACCCAGTGGAACCCGAGAGATCAATCGATAACGCGTGCCTCGTCGCGCGGTCTCGATTACACAAGGATTCGAGGGGAACAGCTCTCTTGGAATTATTCGGTTTTGTACCAATTCCCGCCTGAATTTCTTCTTCAGCCCTTCAGCACTCCTTTCCAGCCGCTTCTACACTCGAGTAATCGCATTTCCCCCCTAGAGAGACCCAAGGATTTGCGAAAACGCGGTTATCGACTCGAGAACAGTGGCACTTTGTTGCCGGGAAAAATCTCGGATTCGGCGTTTGCAACGACTATGTAAAAAATTTTACGCCGGAAGGATTTCATGTTCCAGCGATTCCGGATTCGCTTGAGACGATTACTCTCGGCTTTATCGCGGGCAAAAAGTTTACTCTTACCGGTGGCCAAATTACCAGGGGCGTTTGAAGCCGCTGCCACGGGCAACGAGAAATCCGCCCATCCTGTTTCACTTCAGGCTCCTCCGTTTTTTCCGCCTATAAATACAATGCGCTGCTACCAGCTATCCTGATCTGTGCTCGATGAAAAGTTTCTTACCGAAATCGGCTTTCGCTCGAGATTTATCTCAACTTATTCAACCGAGAAATCGATAAGGGGACATGCATTCGACAGGAAAGTGTACGGAACGTTGACCAAAGCGCGCCATTTATCGTCGTTTGTCTGCACAGGAAATTGTAAAGTTTCCGTGAGAGCGTTCGATTTCAATATAGAATATCGGCGTGCCCCGCGATTCGTGGGCGCGGTGGTATCGACGTCGATTCCACAAAAATTCCACGGTCCTCCGACTTTCTTGACGGGAAAGGACTCCGGCAGTCGAGAGTCTTCGGGAGCAATCAGAATTTTGCATAGAATCGAGCGACTTTCTCGGTATGGAACGCGAACGAGCAGCGGTGACGTCGCGGCGATACGAGCGCAAAGACGTCTGACCACTACCGACCGTTTTCACTGGGATTCTGATAGGATATCCCGACTGCAGAACGTGCTACGAAGGCATTTACCGATAATCCATCGTTGAATATAAAATTCCTTCGTACCCTTTTCTAAATATAACTGCTTCATAATTTTCAGTAGAAATGTTACCGTTTTTATTTCCACTTAAGTAACAGGGGATTAGAACCAACGATCCGCGAATGGCTGTGCTTCTTCACGAGTTTATTACTATTCAAAGTGTGTCTCTGAATGATCGTTATGAAGGCAGCTTAAAGCTTTACTTAATTAAATGGCCATACAAACGGCAGCGTCGTGGATTGGTGTTTCTCGTTGAAGTAACTCTGACTGAGAGGGAGAGAGGAGCAGGAAATAGAAGATGGCGTTAATATTCACAATGGCAGGATGTTTGGATGATGAATAATGTGGGGCGTTTCGAAAGAAGGCAGTCGAATTAATAAGTGCAACCAACAAGCGGAAGTTCCGAAATTACGTTTCATGCCAGAAGATATGAACTCTAGGTTGGGAATAATCGAGCCGGATATGGGAATTCGAACGGAATTCGAAATTCTCGAGCACTTTTAAACGCGTAAATCACTGCATTCAATCTGTACGACTGGACACGTCGGATTTCCGCCAATCAGCCCAGCAATTAGCGAAATTCACTGAAAGTGCTTGCTCGGCGATGGGGTAAAACAACCTGACGGGGAACTGGCAGTTTTTCGATCTTAATAAGTTAACCGCCTGAAATAGAAGCTATTTATTCCAATATAACAGTGCATCGACCGGGTTTCCTACGAATTCAGTTGTCCATTAAGATCTCCACAAACTTGACGTTCAAACACATTCCACGGTAGTGTTCAAGCTTTTGTCAATCAATCAAGGAATCAATCAAGGAATCAGTCAATCAATCAAGGAACAAATAGCCAGTTTTCTCGACACAGGGTGTTTCTTTATTTATTACAAAACACAGGCCAGTGATCGCGGTTAACCATTCGCGCACTGCGAAGAGCGTTTCAATCGGCTAAACGTCCACTTCCTCGTTGCCATTCAATTTAGGTCGGCAAAACCACTCGCGAGAAAAGTTAAAAGACAGCTGGCAGCGTGTGTCCAGGGTATTAGCGTTTCGAGCAGAGAAGTACAAAAGCAAACGTAGCAGGTGGTGCCGAATTAACAGAGTCAACGTGCCATTTGGAGAACGAAACGAAGCGCCGATACCGCAGGCGGATAAAACGAAGGCACGCGTCGCTCGCGACGGGCCGAAAGCTGGGACGAATTCAATAACTAAACGCAATCACCATAAATCCCGGGAATCCGTCGGATCGGCGCGCGATCGTCCATAAATCAGCCGTCACGTAGAAACGGCCGCGTATGAAAATCAGTTGACAGTATTTATCGTAGCGTTCAGCGATCGCGGTGTATCGCGTAAAATGGGAGGTAGGGGGTGGACGGCGAAAGAACGAACGTTGCGCGGCGCCTCGACACCGGAGGCCAAACGCGCCGGTTAATTTCCGTTTGACTAACGGGACGAGTCTCGCTTGGCCCGTTTCCGCGACGTCGTGTATAATGCACGCTGCTGCATATACACGGGCCGCGTCGCCGTGTAGCGTGGCTTGCAGCGGCTCTATCGCGCTGCTACAGCCTCCGCGTAGCCCTGTACAAACACGCGGCTAAGTACAACGTTCTGGCAATGCGACGTACACGTGTCGAAGCCGTGTCGATACCGAGCAGGCCACGGCACCGTCTCTACCGAGAGCCAAAAACAGGGTGGGAATACGTTCCGAGTGCTCCCCGAATCGTGACGAAATTCCCTCAAGTGTATGCCCCATCCGTGCCCTTTTTCATGGACGATGGTAGCTCCGACGTTGTTCGAGCTGAGAGGTTCCCCTAAATATGGAGAAGGTGTATAGAGACTTATGCATTTAAAATTTGAATATTGAATACAGTGAAGGGGTGTGTAAAGTGGTACACTTCGGGGTGCAAGTTGCTAACTGTGTTTCTAAACATTTAGGGGGAGTTCCGTTAGTGCTGGACGCTTAAGGGTTTTCTCACGTAGGAAGATAGAAATAATATTAAATGAATCTCCTTAGATGTGCGAGTGAAACGTGTCGAAACCTAATTGTCGTTTTTTCTATCCTCTCTACGGTTTCAAATATCGTGGGTATAGTTAATGTCCAGTATTAGGTGCCATGCAAAAATTATATATCAACAATAGCATTTTCTCAACAAATCGGAGCTTCCTCCGTAATCCGTCTCAGGCAACGTGCCCCTCACTGTCCTGCAATGTATGCACACCTGCACAAACTGTCTCGTGTGTGTATCGATACGCAAATACGCGTGATCGTATTATAAGACGCGGTCATGTACGTCGTTACGTACGCACATGCACGCAGTAATACCTACGTGCAACAGTAGTATCTATTCTGCGATATTTTACAATGGCCATAACCTAAATAGTTCCGGGCTATTTAAAGTGTAATACAGATAATGTTTCTGCCTCCCTATTGCACCTTATTCAATGTATCGCCATTGTCTGACAGAGGAACAGTCGGCCGCGTTGGCGCAGATGAATCGCCCTTGGAACTGGAAAAATCGCTGTCTAGCGGACTTGACAGAGGGGAATTTTGCAAGTTTCTAACCGAACGTTTCTATTGCACCGTTCCCTAGACTAAAGTCGCTTCGGTTGCTGGTAAAAGGTGCTCGGACGGAACAATGGGCAGACTTAACTTTTTCTCTGTCGAGAAGCATAGCTTTGTTCAGTACGAGATGGAATAACGTTTCATGCGCCAGTAACTAGCGATCGCTAAACAGTAGGGGAACTTTGAAAATTGCTGATAACGGATTGTTAAAGGTTTATTTATTTATTTCATGTTTGTAAAAGGGAAAGGATTCCCTGTGGTGTATAGGAGTAAGAAGGTATACAGGGTGATTCTCTCGCAGCGCCTGTCAAAGAGATACCGCCTGGTACCCCGTGGCGAAGTCAAACCCCGCGGGGCCTCGAAGGGGTTGGAGTGCCTAGTAATAAGTGAGAAATATTCGAGGTTAGCATTTCTCATCAGAGCTTTGCGAAAACGCCGCCAATCGATTCCTTTTGTTTCGCCGATGAAGATGACACCAAGAACGACGTAATTCGAACGATAATGAAGGAAATTACACGAAAAATTGATTTGCATAATTTCAAGCTAACTTCGTTGAAAATAGTACTTTTCATCGGAAAAACATAAGGAATTCATCGCTGTCACTTCCATACCGATACGATTAAAAAACAAAATATTTGATTTCTGAAATTGAGAAATTTGCAAATTGAAGTCGGCGCCCCGCAGTCTAGGGTGAATATGTGTAATATTCATTTCAGCATATTAGAAAATTCTTTATTCTTCGCCGTATCGATATGGAAGTGACACCGATGAATTCCTTATGTTTTTCCGATGAAAATCATACCAAATTTCATTAACTCGGACTATTATTAACGAAGTTCATTTGAAATGATATAAATGAATTTTTCATGGAATTTCCTTCATTATCGTTTCAATTGCGTCGGTCTTGGTGTCAGCTTCATCGGCAAAACGTAAGGAATCGATTGGCGGCGTTTTCGCAAAGATCTGATGAGAAATGCGGAACTAGAATATTTCACAGTTCTTAATAGGCACCTTCCTTCGAGGGTCGAAAGCCATAAAATTTGGTGAGGCCCTGCGGAGGGTTGACCTCGCCACGGGGTACCAGGCGGCACCTCTTTGACAGGCGGTGCGAGAGAATCACCCTCTATATTATCAAAATAGTAAAAAGATTAAGACAGATGACACTGGGTACACAAAATAAGACAACAAAATCCATTTGTTTCCAAACAAGCGAGAATGAAAAAAGGATCTAGGCTAAAATGGATCACAGCTAAAGCATATCTCAGTAGGTATATTATTTGGAATACTCCGATAACGTTTGAGTGTGGAGTGAGATATGGCTAAACGAGCAAATGAGCTGATATACTTATTGGCTACTTCACAGATACGATTAATTGGTTCAGAGTAGCCAAAATGTTCTATTAGAGCGATAATAGGGAGGAGGTAAAGTAAATTGTTATACCCGTGACGAGAGTTACTGTGCACGAATATCAGTGGATATTTTACTTATGTATCTTATTTTCCTATGTAACCTCATATCGACTCTGACACAAGAGCAGTATCCGACAACGACGTAAAAGCACGCTGACAGGATTCACCGAGAACGAAACATGGAGCCTCATGCATATTGATTTTCGTGTTTCATGTCGACAATCGCTTTATCCGACAATGATGTTCCTTTTTATTAAAAGGATGCATAAATTTGCGCGAGGTCTCGGATAGGTATAGAAGAATTGAAACAAGAACTCCGAGGAGCATATTTGCCTAATCCTCGAACTTGTTCCCCTCAAAGACAAATCTTCATAAAATAACCTTCCCCTCCGCCCTGCAAACGCATATTACTTTCCATCCCTTTGTATATCAAAGCACCGCGCAAGTGCTGCTTTACGTCCAGAAAATTACGAACGCGAGGCGCTCGTTTCATTTTTACGCCGCAAGGGTCCGCGGACGCATACCTTCGGTCTCTGACCGGCAAGTGGAAAGGGAAAGTAACGCGCAGACATAAGTCACTACCATCAGCTGAGCGAAAATTCCGTCCTACATAAGCTTCGGTGCAACAACAGCTCGCGTTTTTTCTCTGTCTCCCGCAAATTGCATAATCTCGCGATATTTCGTTCCGCTTCCTCCTCGACCCAGAGGAAGGGAGGTAGAATGCACGGCTGTGATTCGAGCGTTCGTCGTATCCGTGAGAAGCACATTTGCTCGCGGATTTCCTCGGTCGCGCCTATCAGGGAAAATGGCAACAGGGAGAACAATAAACGGTCCGGAGGCGGGGGAAATATTTTAACAGGCCGCTCGCGCACGTCCTCCTCCTCCTCCTCCCCCCAACAAAGTGAGCAATTATGATCCACCCTTTAGAGAGGAGCGAGACTCGAGTTTACGACGGGATACCGTAGCATTTTTTATCGCGACTTTAACGCCCGCTATTTTACGGCGTAAAGTAGTCATTCATTATGGGCAGCAGATACTCGGTGAGACGTAAAAAAAAGCAGGGAAGAGAGAAATTAAATTCAGCAGAGGCTAATATTATGAAATTCCAGGATTTTGAGATGTTTCTTTTTAATTGATATTTTGGGATGATGTTCAGGACTAAATTCATTTTCACAAGATGAGCACGGGGGATTTGTGTATAGGCTAAGTAGACCTAGGGCGGCAAATTTGGGAGGGTAGTGGCAAGTTTGGGGAAGCGACAAATTTTGAGCGAAAGATATTGGGAAAGGTTTAAACACAGAGGCTTGAGACAACTTTAAACACAATTCACTTCTTTCTCATATACTGAATTAATTTTGAAATGGTCTCCACTTTTTCAAATTAAAATATTTCGCAGAAAGAGCGGCGGACACTTGTTAGCCTAGGGGCGCCAGATCTCTAAATCCGCCCCTGAGGATGAACAAATATTTCAGAAGGCTTTCCTTATATCTGCACCTCCGAGCCACCCTGAATTTTCACTACATTGCAGTTCCGTTAAATCCTTTCCAGTTTTACATTGAAGGCATTGTGAGAACAATAATTTAGACTAATTTACACGCCGGTACTTAGATCCCCCGCAATAGTGAACCATCAATAATGGATGGCAGTTTTTGATGAAGCCCATCAGTCTCGCCTTTGCCTCGCACATGGTGCGCTTGGATTCACTCTGAGGAGGTAGCCCGCAGCTTCTCGATCCTCAGCGAGCATATTCATCGTTACGGGAAGACAAGACAGAGTGGCTCATGGAAGTCAAGGAAGCGTAAGGAGCTAACGTAGGAAGAGAATAGGAGGCCCTTCAAGGAATAGACTATGGTTAGCCAAACGGTCCAGAGTGGTGGGTCTCGAAATAATCTCTTTAAGAGCCACCGCTATTCGACGGAGTTGAAACTCGAGTTACGTGCTCCGCCGTGCTAGCTACTTGTTCAACGAGAACGGCCATCCTCTAATACGCGATCGGGCTCCTGCCTTAATGATGAACGCCATTCTTGGTGACTGATATCGATTACGATCAAATACATGTCCCTCCGTCCGAGAAATAAAAACAGAAATTTGCTGATACCTTTGATTCGTCATGCTTTAAAGATTAAAAGGATAACAAAAATTGAAGAGGACCTGCACTCAGAGACTTTTAAGTAATTAATCCAAGGTGGATACCGTTCGACATGCTCTCGTTAATCATTAATGGGAAACTATGCCTTTCTCTTTTCTCTGCGGTGGAAAATATTGTGCACGTGGCCTATTATCGGTCGACAGGCCATTTCGAGTTAATTGCGTGAAAAGTACACCCGGTGCATTGTGCGCAAAGGCGCCAGGGAACGCGGTACAGCCATCCGGTGTAATTTGGTGGATGATGGACCTATTAAGGGGCCGCTGAAACGTCGCGCCACTTCTGGACGATATATGGCTGCTTTTGTCTTCGCTTGACGCCACTGTTTTACGAAAAATGTAACGAAGGAATCAAGCAACATCTCAGTGCCGTGCAATTTCCACGGAAACGTTCAACGGTGCCAGCCGAGTAAATAGACGACGCGTCCGTTCGGCAAGGATTGCTTAAAAATAATTAAATGAAAAAACTTTCTCGTTCATCGAAGATTAATTGCACGGCCGTCGCTCCGCCAGGCCGTTTTGTTCAACACGACAATATGGGGAAAAAGACAGTTTATCCTTTAATCGTAACTTTCCCCGTGGTACGTTGCAATTCTATTAGGTACTCGCGAGCAGTGAGAATGGCGCTTTATGACGACAGTCTGGAAACTTCGGTGGCGTCGGCGGAGCGACGCAACTCACACCATAAACCCGGCTTTATGGGGGAAACTGGCGTGACCTTTTTCTACCGTTACCTTTCCCCTTGGCGGCTCGCCCTCGATCTGGGTCAAGAAACTAAGTAGTCGAACGACGACGAACGAGCGCCACCCCAGAACCATCGTCTCCAATTAAACAGACGAACGTTTAATTAGAGGATCTGGCAGGTACCATCGGTGAAAAATGTGATACCGAGGTACAAGAAGAAGTACGAAGGATCAAAGCAGTTTTTTCCATCGACGTCATAACAGTGACTAACCGCAAACTAGGATTTCCTCCTGCTGACGACAATAACTCCCGATGATAAAGCCACCCCGGATTCCCCCGGCGCGGAGGGGGAACCGATCACGGCTACGAGAGCAGCCCCTATTCAATTTGACTTCGGAAGTTCCGCGGACGGCATTCCGGGGCCCTTTTATTCGGCAAACTCTTCGAGAGCTGTGCACTTTGGATAGGAAAACTAGGTGGCAGAGAATGGGAGTGCAGCGACGGGGGTTGGGCGAGGGCGAATAGCGGCCCCGGATGGGGGAGACAAACAGCCGGGAAAGAAGGAGCTGGTACGGGCAAGGTAAATAAGGGGGGACGAGAGGGACGGAGATGGAAGTCATTGAGACGGTGACGTAAGAACGAGAAGGGGAGAAAGGGAGGAAGGGGATCCCCGAGTGGCCGGTTAAACGACACTTCATACATGAGAGGTTATCGTGTCTGGTGGGCGCTGATATCAGGCTGTTTCGCCGAGGCGTCCTTTCCTCGAGGCCCGCCGACGCCGCCGACTCCAGGGTGCCAGCGCCGTCGCCTTCTCTATCATCTTTAGTCCCATCATGCCGGGTTCATTACTCACATGCAAATACCGTACACCTCCGCTGCTGGCAATTGTTCGCCTATAGGTACGCGCCGCGAGGCCTTTCACAAACTGGGTACGATTCCTTCCACTTTCCCGCGTCTTGGCGCTCTTCCGTTCTTTAACCTGTTCCTCTGCACCCTCTTTGCTGGCGTTTTGAATATTCTGACTTGGGTTGTAGCGCGGCAAGTGAAACGTTCCGTTTTACTTCCTAGCGATAGTTTCTTGTTGTTTGGAGAGGTTGTTTGGTATCGATCGATGATAGACACTCCATAGGTCAGATAGCTCTTGGTCGAAGGTTTACGTGAAAGATAATCGTTGAGGCATGCTGGTAAATTGGGGAACACTAGATAAATTGCAGGAAGTCTTGCTACTTTACAACGTATTCTTGCTTCGTTGTCTAATACGACGACCCTGTAATTTCGCCGCTAATTAGCGTGCCTCTTTGTTAATGTTATTACACGTCTTCCCGGGTGTTCAGCGGGGATCGAAAGTCACCGGCGACACATTTCACAGGCGACAACGGAAACAAAGTTAACTCTTTTTGCCCCGCAAACTCGTCGCGAAGAGGAAAGGGAAACGTCGTCGTAACGGGACGTTGTAACGCGACACCGATAGAACTCAATTTTCCCCGGAGTTCGTCAGGAAATGAGGGCAAACAAGGGGAGGGCCGGCGAAAAAAGGAGCCCGTAAACCAATTTGAAATTCCTCCTTTATAAAGGGGAAAAGTTCCATTTTCCCGGGGAGTCTATTGTTCTACGAGTTACGAACGCAACTGCGAGAGGGCACGCGAGCCGAAACCCCATCAGGAAATTCTCTCTGCCGGGATTCAATATATCGTATAACCGTCTACGTCATATCCGATTCTCTTTCAGCCGCGACTCCCTTACAAGTGCTTCAAAAGCCGAACGTTAGGCGGAATGGGAGGAAGAAAGGAAAGTCCTCGCGGAGGCGAGGCGATGTCTGGGAGCAAAAGTTCAGAAATGTGCTTTCACGGCTGCCACATTAGCTCGGGACAGAGTCGAATGCGAGTCACGTTGGCGCGGCGGTGCAATTCGTCGTTTAGCTTTCGTCGACGCAGACCTGTCACCTCAACTTCGCGTGCGCCAATGGAACGAAGGTGGCGAAACGGGTGCATAGATGACTGGACACGAAACGAGGGAGTGAGAAAGACAGATGATCTGGGAAAGCAAGTCAAGCTACCAGAAAAAAAAATAAAACACACGAACCCCCAAGCGAGGCGTACCCCAATTGAACCTTATCAATTGACTTAATCGAACAACTGAGAACACCTTTACGTCCCCGTAAAATACGTGCGCCCTTAAACGGAAGAGAAGAGCGAAGGCAGAGGGGCGAGGAAGTTGAAGGGAATAACAGAAAAGCGTGGAGAGAAAAAAAGAAGCGGAGGGTCTCGTGGGACGTCGTGCACGGCCCTGCCCTGCAGGGAGGGATCTCTGTATTCCCGGCAGGAGTCCGAACACTCGATAGTGTGCTTTAGAAAAATTCGTGACGAAACTGCTAAAGCGGGCCGCGCACAATTTACGTTATTAAATCGGCGGAACGGCTCGAAGCACCGGACGAGTGCCGCCTATTCAACGCTATTCCGCGTTTAAGTTCTCCTTTCGACCCTCCTCGTCTCTCCATCCACTTACGCTTCAACGCCTCCCGCCTCGTGTACGTCGCCGGGCACCTCGACCGACCGGATTGTCCACCCTCTAACCCCATCCCCCCCCATTCACGGATTTTCACGTAGCGCGATAAGATTCTTCGGAGGTCCGGCCTGATCATAAGGCGACCTGGATTTCCGCCCGCCGTCCAGCCTTGTATATATTCCCAGTGATCACGTTCACGTGCCGGCAGGAATTCGAAATGATACCTCGAGCTCGGACAACGACCGGCCGTCCCCTCGCGGGGGGACCCGTCACCGATCGAGATTTACACGTTCGCCAGAGGGACGTTCACGGTGGACGAATACCCTCTTAATGGTGTCCTGATTGCGAGGAAAATGGGGCAGAAGAATTGTATACACTTTTCAACGGCTCGGAACCAGCTATTGGTATACAACTATTGGTGGCTTGAATATACCTATGTGTGATTAAACACAGTGCTTAACCGTTCCTTTCATAAAAGAAAACACGATTGGATCTGGATATCTAGGTGTACGTAAAAAACTTCCTTCGCCAGCCTACCGCACGGGCGACCTAAGCTGCATTACGGCCGTGGGACATAAAGTTTCACGACGGCCTCGTAAATCGGCCCAAAAAACGGTCGATGAAACGATCGAGATGCCACGGCCCGCAGCTGGCTGTGCGTGTATGTGCTCCAGGAAGGAAACGCGCACCTACACGAGCTTACGCTTCTTTTCTCCTCTGTGTGCTCGCGCCCTTCCCCTCCGGCACCACCGTTCCTTATTGTCAGTGCAAAGGGCGATTTCTCTTCGAAACGACGTTACCCTCACCCCCTCCCCCCCCCCCGCGGCAGGAGAATTTAAAACGAAGTCACGATTCCCTATATAGGATGCCAGCTATCTACTCGCGCGAAATACTTCGAGATAAAGGCGTGTACAGGCTGGCCCGCGCTGATATATACACCGCCGGAGAGCTTTTTCTACCCCGAATAATGTCTCGGGAAGGGCGAAGGGGGGAAAAAAATATCGCCGCTAGTAAACCCGCGTTAGCCAAGCTTATTTGTTTCGCCCTACTTTCGCCCGAACGAATGCCCTCGTTTCTTATGTACGTATTTTTATCAAACATCGCTTTATTCGTTTTACCACTTCGCCCCTGTTACAACCGACGGATGCATACGGATGCACCGTTCCGGGTTATCGATGCAACAACTGCTGGGTGTTATATTAATGTTTGTTCTAGGATCAGAGCAGCGATTCTGTCGATTAAACAAAACTCTCTAAAAACTCTGTAGATAAAAAATCATTATTTTGAGACGGACAATAGCCATGCAATTTCGATATTTCTACGTAGCGTGGTTTCTTTCATATTTGTGTCCCCGTTCGTGGAACAACATTCCAATGTACAGAAACGTAAGATGTAGCCAGTATGGTTACATGAAGGGTTGTTAGGAAGCTAGGAGTTTCATACAACCAACTGAGAAAGAGAAGCAGAACCAGCTGCAATTTGCAAAGCGAAAGTTAGTATCTACAGTGACGAAGTTAGTATCTACCGATGCTGTTTGTGTGAACAAAAAGTATGATTAATAGTCGCCTCTCATGAGAATTTTCTTTTATCAAGACTTCCTTCAGTAATATTCTATTGTTAGAATTGTCGCTACATCTGTTTCGCTTAAAGTTCGAGCTGATGCAGTGTTTAACCCTTTCCTTGGGGAACCTATTATTCACGAACAGTGCGAATGAAGCTTAGAACTCGACGAGTTCCAACCCCAGCTTCAATATTCTACACTATCAATCTGATTCATTGAAGTCTTATGGACCAAAGACTGCGATATGAGCGAAAGAGTCCTGGCGAATGGCATGCAATAATGCCATTAACGCCTTCTGTCATCTCGTGCCTGAAATCGAGGAGATTCTCCAACGATTTTTCAGCTCCGAACGAGCCGCCGTTCTACCCAAACGCGCCAGCAAGAGTCTCTTCGTTTCAGCTCGTTTCGAAGCGTAGCCGGCCGTTTCGAAGCGAGCGTAGGGATTGGTTAATTTAATTTTCGACCGGTTCAAAGTATGGAGGAGGATAATACGATTAAAAGGAACAGCTGGACGTTGCGCGAATCGCGTACGGTGTGATTTCCAGGTAAGTGGCACCTGCACAGAGAACGCCGCCAACACTTTTGCCATCGGGCGTCGCTTCCCTCGTTCCTGTTCGAGCATTCTGCACCTGCTATCCGCCGTTGCGCACTCATCTAGCTTGGCAGAGACCCTATCTCCACCGTGGACGATTTTCCAAACGCCAGTCTTACGGCACGAAACAACACGAGCCAAAGTACAGGGACCTCTTTACGCTGGAGTTTCAGCGAGAAAGCCGGGACATAGAATTCGCTCGCGGGACGGGCAATTTACAACTGTTGGAATGCTATTAATGAAGAGCACGGAATATTCATGCTCGCAGCAGGAGGATATGCCACATTGCCGAACACGACAATTGATTTATCGAATACATCGCTGCAGAGCGTATTTGCAGCTGCATTTTCGCCTATAAAACATTCCACGCAGCCGGACGAAATATTTTTTTAAAGTAACAATGCAACGCGCGGATTGACCCGATTCCTGTTTATTCCCGTGTTTTCCTTGCCCAGGAAACGGGGCGTTCGGAAATTTGCTGCTTGTTCAGCGCCCGATGACCGCTGCCAGCGTTGCACGTTGGCAAAAATATTAACCGAAAGCTTTTCCAAGCCCGAAATCTGATTCCCCTGTGTGGTCTCACGAGAATATGAACGGTCTCGAGTGTTGTTTACGCGGAACTTGAAATCTCCGTGCGCCAATTTCGAATCGCTTGGGATTAACTTTGCGGAAAGTAGAATTGAGGATTTTGCAACAAGCGGGGTGCAACTCCGTTTTTGGAAGTATTTGAGTCATGGTGTGTAAGATACCTATGTAAAACAATCTGCATCGTTTCGTGCACGTTTGATGCAAATCCGATAACAAATAAGCGATTTATTGCAAATTTTCAACCCGCACCCATTACTGTTTCGTGCAATATTTTGTGTTGGGCATTTTCGGATTTGAAGAATTCACCAAAAATAGAAATAAAAACTTATCAACTCAATAACTACTGCTCATTGCGAGAAAAAAATATATTTTCCAATTAGTGCTCTCTTTTCAATGTTGCGCCGAAGCAATAATTTTATAAACAGTTTTTTCTAATTTACTCAAAGTTGGTAAATATGGAGCTGCACCGCTCTTGCTGCAAGGCGCTCAATTTCTGCACCGACGGCGAGGATTGCAAGTGAATGTAGTTTCACTATTGTATTGAAGAGATTCCGTAAGCGGCAGAATATCATCGTTCAGTCAGTGTGTTTAATAACGGAATACACGATCCAGTATATAAACAGAGAGGAACCATCGCGTTTCTTGATCCCGTTCATGCCAAATATCGCTCAGAGCCGGCGATATTTTTCTCCGGGGTGACTCCACCAGGTGACTGTGGACCAGGATGCGCTCGACGGTTTTCATCTTGGATCCTGAATCGTTTTCCGATACGTACACCAATACCTACGTGTACCAGCCGCCGATTTCACATTCCTGCCCATTTTATTCCAAATATCTGGCGGGCCGGCATTGAATCGAACCAAAAAAGGAACGCCAAGTGAAGGGGGAGAGAGAGAGACATGTCGAATATGGCTGGGAACGAAGTAAGTGAAGATACCTGGTTTCTGTCATCGTACTATCGAGAATCTGATCGTCTAATGTTCTTTTTTTTAATGTAGGGTAAATCCGGGTGAGTCGGTCGAGCAGGAAAGTTGGTCGAGTCGCTACATTTCAGATTCTATATTCGAGAGCGCGTCAAGGTACAGAATAATAACTTCTCTAGAACACAAACAGTTGAAACAAGTGTCGTTTCGCTTCCTTCTCTGTTTTACTCATATATTAATATATAGTCTTAGTATATTCATTCGAAATAACGAGATCTGGTGGGAGAGCTGTTCTTCAACGGCCACTTGTGTTTAAATTTTTCAGCGTTGAAGTTGTTCACATTGTGAGAATTTACAGAACGATGACTGGACGATATCGGGAAAGGCTTCGTGCAGTGGACGTTTAGAGGCAATAGACTCGAACTATCCGTAAAAATTCCACACAAACGCGTGCATACGTGTTGCCCAGTAATCCGGAAAATTAAGAGATAGGTTGCCGATCGGTTGAAAACAAATGAAACTCCCCTCGACAGTCCCAGAGGGACAACACTGGAATTCAATTATCTTTCTCTTCGGTTGTCCTAATTAAATACTCAATCCCATCACGGATGCGTTCGGCATTCCGTCGCCCGTAGAATTTAAATCCGGGCCGAGTTTCGCGTTAATGGCACGCAAGATGCACGGCGGAAAAGCCACCGTTCATTAAAATTCATTGATTTTTCGTGCGGATTCGCCAATGGGATAGACATTTCGACAAAGCACCCATTCGTTAAAAGAAATATCCTGTTACACTGCGTCCCATATAAGAGCATATCGACGCCCCTACCGATTTGCGACCGATCTGCGCAGCTCCCACGGATCTGACACTCGCGATTGGTCGTAGCACTTTTGCGATTGGTCGTAGCACTTTATCCTGCCGGTTTACTACCGATCAACAGTGTATCCCTGCGCGAAACCAGTATGCTCTAATGTGAAACGCAGTGTAGAAGGTTATTTATAAAGGCAGCAGCTTCGCTCAACGTCCAGCCTCGTTCCGCAGTGCCACGGATCTGAGACCACAAGCAAGAATAACAGAGATGCCTAACGGGACCAACATCGAAACGTAATCGACGTTCGCCAAACTTTCCCCGAAGCGAATTGAATTCGCAACGCTGGGAACGTTGGCGAACGCAACAAAACCGGGCGCGAAATCAAGCGCATCGAATGTGGCCGACGTTTCAGTGTTCCTTGGGGATTTTTACATCGCGTCGAGCCACGACACGTAACTCCACCCCCTTCCCTCTCTATCTCTCGTAATATTGCACGAATTTTTGGAGCATGGATATAGGGAAGCGCAGGATGGCAGTGGATATTGATCGACCGGCTGTTCACCAACACCGATCCTCCGTGCACGTACACAGGCGGACGTTCGGCACGCGTGTCAGCCTGATTGCGAGTCCAGATTTCGATCGAACCCCGACATATCGTTAGCTCGAGGGCCACCACTCGAACGTCTTTGACATCAAAGACGGGGGGAGGTGGGGCACTGTGCCCCGTGTCAAAGGGCGCGACGGAAATGGAAATAACGACGGGGAACTCTCATCTTCGCGTGATCGATAGGTGGTTCGGCGTGTGGGATTTTTATTCACTGGGAATAATTACGAAGGATGGGTAGTGTTTCATCGGTGACCGGAAATCGGCGAAGAAGTAGACGCTGATGAGACGGATGGAAATATTCACCGTGGCAAGGCCGAGGAGTCGTTTAATTATGGCAACGAGAGGGGATAGCTGGTTGTTAATTTCACCTCGTTTCCCGTGGCGAGAGCAACGATCGCAGTTCGACGAGTAATTCCGAATGCAAGATTACAGCTGTCGAAGCCCGAATGAGCGCTGCAACGCTTGCATGCGCGAAGATTGCCGGCGGATTTAATGCAGCTCGCCGGTACGATGGTATACGTATGCATATATACCTATATGTATCATCATGCCGTGTATTCCCTCTTACGGCTTTCATTTTGTTTAATAGCCGTCGAGAGCGACCATAATCCGTAATGATAAATAATTCCCGCGCACCGGTAAAATCCTTCCCAGCTTATTCGCCACGTTCGCCGCGCCGATTATAGTTTCTCTCGATCGTTGGTGGCTGCGTTAGCGTACGTATGCCGCCACTCCGTGCACATCCGTCACGTACACGACCGTATCTCTGTATTAGTCCTTTCATTTTCCCCGATAACTCCCCAATAATGACAGTATAAAACCTCTTTATTCACTGACGATCCACTCGACACTACGTGTTCTACGTTAATAAGGATCATTCGTTCAATTCAAATATCTCGACGAAATTCGGGCTACGAAAATACGGCTGATGCACAGATACCAGTCACCACCGCGTATTAATGATTCTACGTTTTCCGCAAGGGATTAGCCTCAATGGTAATCCGTTATTTCGAGCCAGACCAAATCGGGGATTCGCTGGCACGGGCCTTCCGCGTAAATGTACCGTTTCGAGTGCCCTTCGGACAACTTCAACGCGTGATGTTTGAATTTACGCGGCGTATTGAAGAGGTACTCGTATTCTTGCTCGTAACGCATAAATGGTAATATGTATCTTGTTTTAGTCGCTCCTCGCAAATATCGCCGAAATTATTGCCCCTAATATAATAAAATGTTCCGGATGAATTTCCATGGATTACGCTGCTCTGTGTTTCCACTATCACGGACCAAATTGGACGCAACATTTTGAAGCTTCAGTTTTTCGGACGGGATCGACAACGACGCTCATTGGCAAACAAAGGGATCAAGGGGCAGGGTCCGCGAGAATTTGTTTTCGCATCTTCCAAAGCGAAATGAACACTGCTGTGACGCCCCTGCGTCGCTGGAAGCTCGAAAGTATATTGGAGCGGGCAATTTTTTCGTTTTTTTCTAGTCGACAGCCTTCCTGCGCTGATTGATTGTGACGAATAGCCGGTGTTGCGAGGACGTTTTCCCGCATGAGCTGCCGTGTACGCATTTCGAACACACTCAGGACAAGCAGCAATTTAATCAGTCGTATATGCCACTGCGTTGTCACGTTGCGACCACTCATACCCGACCCCGGTCGCTTTTACAGGAACGTCCGCCCGGTATATCGTACGATAATTCATTTCGCGAGTTAGCTGCTATTCCATTTCCCGTTAGAAAATATTCCTTTGTGAATCGTGAAAACAGCGGGACCTGACGTCTGGTAATTTCTTTCCGCGGAAAAATGTCCCGATTCAGACATGAATTTGCACTTTCAGCTGCTCGCCAATTTCCAAGCATCACGGCGTGGAAAATATATGTTGGCCTCTCTAGGGAATACTAGCTTCGTAGGAAATTAGGTGGCAATTTCTTGGAATGTCACGCGGCGCGCTGAATTCTTTAGTACGAATATAAGGATGCGTGTCCAATGAGAAGCGGCGCACGGAGAGGACATCAAAGACAGCAAATGGCACCGTATCAATCGTGAAAGGTTGTGTCTGACGGAACTGTAGGCGTCACAGACACTCGTGTCGCGATAAATCGCCTTTACTGCGACACTTGGCCGACAACTTCCCGATACGAACCACCCTGTAACTGTGACCCGCAATGATTGCTCCCCATTACAGCCCTTTGATCTCGATCGTTCAGCTATTTACTCCGAGAAAGCCAACGGACAATTTAAACGCCAGCGAAGCCGGGGAGCACCAGCCCCGAAAAAAGTATGCGCTATGCCCGACGAGTAAACAGAACACGGGAACCTGAGGAAAGTTGGGGGATAGTTTTTGGCAAGCACGAAATGCATTTTACTGCGAGCAGTCGGTGCGGTTAGGTACGCATACGTAAAAGTCCTCGATATAGGTGGTCGATGGGCCGTTACCATTAAACAAGAGGCAGACGGACGGAGGGAAGAGGAGAAGAATGCAAGAAAAATTCTGCTCGTACGCTTAAAGTGTAGGCCACAAAAAAAAAGGAAAGAAGAGAGAAGAAGGAAGAAAAAACGCCGTTAGAGAAGCGTGGAATGCTTGAACTTTCTGGCAAGTTTCGAGCACCCGGCCACTAGAGAAGTTCTCAGCTGGCTGCTTTTCTCCCTTCTCCATAGATTCTCCCGCTTTGCTCATCGGCGGCGGACAGGTCTCTGCAACTTGCGCTCGCAACATCGCTTCAATTATAGGACAGGCAGATTCACCGCTCATTAAAAGCGGTCGGGACCCTTCTTTCGTTCTTGCCCCACCGAACTTTCTTTCCTAACCTCGTTACTTCCGATACAGGCTCGATCGGCTCAGCCTTCGAACTAAGGCGAATTTATCTAAAATCGAAGTTCTCGTTCAGCACCAAGTCGAGGACCACTCGAACAATAAGCGCCCACCCCCAGTTTTGCCATTCCTCCGGGCTTTCTTATTAATTTCTAATTAATTCAACGAGGATATCCCCCTTTCAACGGCTCGATATTTATTCAACGAAGCCTGCCGATTCCCGGTTCTGATCCAATTGACAACAACTGTCGATTTAGCGTGCAGTGATGCCCGACAAAAATATCTACCGTTGAAAGTAATCCATAATTCAGGATTCCTTATTGGTTATAGTTCGAAAGTGGATCCATTTTCATTAGTGCCTGGAGTAGCGATCGGTTTAATGGGTATCATGGTTTAGTGATTATCGTAATTGGAAGTTCGTAGATGTATAAATTACCGTTGGTTCTTCATTCCCTTTTTCTCGGCTCGAAAGACACTTGTCCCAGGTCGAAATTACTGCACTTGTTGTTGTATGGAATCGGTACACCCCGGATGCACATCCATTGCGTTCCACACGAAGGAGATCCAGACGAGTCACGCGTTTTCAATGACCGCTGGGAATCTCTGGTACGAACGAAAGATAGCGATGCGGTTGGACGCGAACGTCGAGACGGTGGCTTGATGTACGGCACCACGGCCGAAATATCGATCGAGCAATTATTCTCATGTGAGTTACGGCGAGCAACGATCGTGAATTAGATTAAGCCGGTGACACATGGTGATATGAGTTACGGGATCGTGTCCAACGTAGACCGAGCCGGCGTGAAGATAATATGGGAAACGAGGAGTGTAACCTCCCTATCTCATCCTTTCTCCCTCTTTCAACCCTGTCCCTATCCCCTGCCCACACCTCCGTCGCTCTCGCAGCTCGAGGAAGGCGGTATAAGCGGATATCTCAGTCGGGTCAGCAAGATTAGCCGGATCATCATGAAAGCACGAAGCAGCCGCGATACCCACGATCTGTTTTGAATACGAATTAACGATTGCTTTTGCGAAATGTCACGACTGTAGCGATGGCACTCGCCGCACGGCAGATCCGTCGGACTTCTTTCGCTTAAAGGGTCCCTGACCCACGAGCCCAACTGGGTCAATAGGATTGGCAGAATCATGGAGGAAACACGAAGCGACGTCGAGGCAATTCCCCCTGTTTTTAACGGTCACCGTGGCGTGCCTCAGCGAGTGGTAGATTGCTGCGTGCGAAGTGTCAAATGCCTGGCGCTTCAACTTTACGATAGAGCAATGTAAGAGATACCTGACTGAGAAATTGTTAAAACTCGTTAGCGAGTGGTCTGAGGTGAAGAAGAGTTTGGAAGCAATTGTTAGTGGCTACGGAATGTTCTATAAAAGTCCTCGATTCCAGTTCACTTTTTATTCCTCTGTCCCGACCGAATCAATATATAAGCGGTAGATACCTTGGTCGTTTTCTTTCAAGCCCCGCGATTTTCCCACGATCTCCATACCGAAGCCGTCTTCCACGAAATATACTGCATAAAATTTTTTACCGCAACCCAACCAAGGGGTTCTCATTGATTGGTGCCGCGCAGGATGCGACGAGCTGATTGAAGAATAGCTCGCGGCTGTTCATATCCACGACTCGCTGAGCCACCAGGCGGGTTACGTAAATTGAGAGACCGAGAGGCTGGGTTCGCCCGTCTCGGGATGATTCCCGTTGGAAATCAGAATCCACGTTCGGGAGATTGAAATCCGCAGTTTGAACCACTTTCACGACAGCCCGAGCATGAAACGCCCCGGCAACTTTAAAATAAACCAGCAACACCGGCGCACCGAACTTCATTAATTACCCGCTCGCGGTGCGCGCGGACGTCGACCAATCATTTTCCAAAACAGCACTCGGATGGATGGGAGCAGGCCTCGGGGCCTTGGGCTTTCTGAAAAGACTTCGCCCAGCCATTCATCCCCGAATATTCGGCTTCCAAGACGTTCGAAGAGGAGGGAAAGATTACGCTTCAATCGTCGGAAAATAGAAAACGAACGAGGATGTTTTAGGCAGCGAGCATCCACTCCCAGCGAAAGATTCTTCGACCCAATCAGAGGCCGCTTGGAATCGGCCGTTGATAATTCGCTGCGATCTATCGATCGGCGTGAAGCGAACCGAGCGAGAGAGCAAGCCCCGCTCCTCCCCTCGCGCGCCTAGTCATAAATCAGCCTCGACTTCGGCCCGGGTAAACCGAGGAGGACTTGAACGATTAGACTCGTCGGGCCAAAAGTTGGCCAACTTTCCCTCCTTCCCAATCTCCTTTACCACCTTCTTCCGATGTTCGTTTAACTATCCGACCATGCGGCCTGCCGAAGCTTTTCGAACTTGCCTCGCACGAAGATCGGCAAACCGGGAACGAGGGGCACGTGCAACGAGAGAAGGAGATTGAGGTAAGAGGGGCAAGAGGGAGCGGAGTGAAAAAACAGCTACGCGTTGCTCCCTTTTTCCTGCAGCTCTGGCAGAAGTAGCACTGCGCGAGATAGCAGAGATGAAAAGCTAACTTTCGGACGCCATTTGATAATATACCCAAGGCAATGCGGATCGCCCGTAATTGGCCCGACTTCCAATCGATGCCGAGTCGATGGTAGCCGGCCAGAGGGAACTTGGCTGCATCGATCGCCCACCTGACTCGATACGTAGGCCCGATCCTCGAGCCACTGGCTCTCGGGGCTTTCGATCCTCTTTTCCCTCAGCCGCATATTTTCCTTTCTCCTTTTTCCCATACCTAACCCCGCCTGGAGAACGCGAGTCCTTGCGCTCGGGCCTTTCACAATCGGGAGTTCGAGAGCGTCCTCGCATAATTCATGAGATTTTGGCGGTAATGGAACTTCGTAAGAGCAATGGCTCCTGGGACCGCTCGCCGACAAAGAGAAACAAAGTGGACCGACTTGCCGGTCACTCTACGCGCAGGATGAGACGCGTATCATTATCGCGAAGCAAAATGATGTGGAATGAAAGCTGATGGGAAGATGCTGTTTAAGTTGAGGGTAGAAGAGGTCAACATATAATTGGCAGGTAGTTTCCGCTATTTCGCTGGAATCGATAGTTTCTTGTTAAATACTCGGAATCACATGGTTTTATTTGTATTTCTTCAATACAAGAACATGCTCTCGGACCATAGCACCAGCAACCCATCGGAAATTATACTCTCATGCTTCAATAAAAAAATAAAAGAAAAATGGAACGTAGACTGGAAGTCCACAATTGTCATTAATTAAAAACGACTTTTTCAAGGGAAATATATCACCCTCGCTACCGAGACACGAGCAGGCCTTACTTCAAGAATCACGATTGAACAAAAAAAAAGAACTACTGACATCCCATATTCTGCTCAACGAATCTCCTGACGGTTTTGAGAAAACGATAAATTTCCACGAAATGCTGTTTCCATTGATCGTCCTTTTTGGTCTGATTAACTCGGCTGCAAAGTCGATTAGGAATATTAAATGATGCTCTCTTTCGAATTACCATGCAGTCGTTGGTAGTTTTTGTGCTTTGCCCTCGTTCAGACTACAGAGGCCTGAACAATTTCTGCAGCGATTTTCAAAGCTCTTTCTCTCACAGTTTTCCCCCGCTTTGTTCCGTCTGCATTGTTTGCCGCTTTGTAGCGAATTCTGTACGCAGCAGTTGACGTTCCAGTGGAACAGTCGGTGGAACGGGGTGCACGCGCATTCAAGGAATTGTACAACTTGTTGTTGCGCAGCTTAAATCACTCGGCAAGGCGTATCACTCGATTGGAAGAGCCGCGATTCAATTAAAATTAGATTAAAACGGGCTCTCGCGCAGGGGCTACATTAATCTGGCGCGAATTAATATCCAATATTAATCGGATTTCGTTTCCATCGAACCACGGTTTTATATTTTCATCAGTCCGAGCAGATTAGTCGGTGTAACGATATTTGCGGACGATTCGACGAACTACGCTCGTAAATGCATGTGAACGAAACACTTGGTAACTAGAATTACAGGGAAAACACAATACTGAGTAAAATGAAAGTGAAATCGTACATTAGTCAACTGAGTTTCGTTCCATTTTGTTACGCTTATTCTTTTCAATCGGTACGTACCCTTACGATAGAGTGAACGATAACTAAAATATACTCCTTCACCGAAAACCAATATTTAAAAATTACTTATTTAGGTACACGTATATAAAAATTCTATTGCCAAGACAAATGTTCTATAGTCATGTCAAATAACAACCTACACGGAAAATTCAATTTCGATCCGTTCCAAATTGAACGAATCACACTGTGCAAGACTAAACCTTTCGCCGCAGCACCAGCAAGCGGAAGGTCGAGGAGCCAGCAAGATTAAAATCTCGGGAAATCTCGTTCCACGTTTCCAGCCGATTAGAGCAAATTAAAACGAACGCCGCGCCGCGTTTATTCTCGCGCGAGAATGCTTTCCACGCTCAATTTCCACGGACAGCTGTTTTACATTTTCATTGACCAAACAAATTACGCGGGCCGCCGTGTCAAAGCAGGAATCCGCGGCCACCCCCGTTCAACCCCGAAATCACCGGCCGGGGCACGGATTTCCTGAATTCCGTTCCGACCCGCCGTTGTATCGAAATATATTGTAGAACGTTACGCGTCTATCTTTCAAGTGAAATTCGAAGTACGAATGGGGGTGGCGTCGATTTCGGTCCATCGACGCTGAATCCTATGATATCGTCACGATAAGCACTCCACGATGGACGCTGGACGACCTGCGAGAGGGGGAGCTCGTAAAATCGTCGGGAGGTTCGACCGATAGCCAATGTTTTCCAATTTCCGCCGCAGACGGGCCAGACTACGGGTCGAGATCGCGATGATAGTGTACCTATAGCTCGGGATCTCCGCTCCCATAAAGAAGCTGTTTGGTTCTGCACGCCGCGCGCACTCGATGATAACTCTGCCTCCTCTGACGCTTGTCAGGTTGCTTTAAAGCACATCACGATACGAATCTGATAGGTGAGCTAGTGCAGAGCTTGTTGATGATTTCGGAGGGTTTCGGAAGGATATAGAGGAAGCTGACAAATAACCGAGCTTCTAGATCGGGAGAGCCTCGAGCAGATTGTGGTTCTCTTCTCCGATATTGGTATTCATCCTATGCAGTTTATAAGTGCAAGGGCGCGTGCGACGTGAAATTGAAATCAGGCATAATCAAACCCAGCGGTGCCTCTTCGGGGAAATTAATCAAAGGGGAGAAGCGACGAAAAGACGTGGGACGTTGAAGATGAAAGATACATAGTTGGCGCGGTCCGTAAACATATCCGTGGAAAGATAACGAGGACACCTCTGGCGACTTAAGCTGCGACCGTAAACGAAGCCAAGGGTCGCTGGGGGCGGTGTCGCTTTAGCGTCATCGGTGAGAGCGAAACCCGGCCGCCGTGGTACGACTTGAAAATTAACAATAACGCCCGAGAAGGAGCTGCGTGGCTCGTCACGAGGGCTCGTTACGTTCTCCACGAAGACTTCGCCTGAACGACGTGCAAACGGCTCGTCAACGAAAGAAGGACGAGCAGAGAACAAGGTTAAGCTAGGAGGGGAATGAGAGAACAAGGGTAACGGAATTCACGTTCTATATATGAAATTCAATGGACATTGTAACTGTAAATATGGGATTATATTGAGGCCACTTCTGAGGCTATTTCTGTAGCATCGCCCTACAGAAATTCTGTTCCACTTTGCGGAAATCGTAAATCTGTATTCAATACGGAAACCATAGATACTGATTCCAGTGAAAAGCTTCTTTTCGCCTTCTATAGATATATTGGGCTGAATTCTGTACAAATTGTGAATCTCTTTTACAGTAATAATAGATGTCTGCCCTATTACGAAGACGTAGATTCTCGTTTGGAGTAGGTACGTTTTACGAAAATAAAACATTCCGTGTTCGGTACGTAGGAATCGTAGGTTCGTGTACTACAGAAACTATATCCTACCTCAATTCAATATAAGAACAGTAAACCTAAAATCTATGAAGCTCCAGGGACATGACTGCATAGAATCCTGAAAACCATGTTTGCATCGTGTAGAAATCATGCATCTATACACTATGAATTCTGTCGTCTACGACAGCTGTTAGTACTAGATATCTTGAAATAGGTAGGAAGCTTTTGAATATAGAATTTCACTTCTTTTTCGGCGAACAAGCCATTGCATACGCTCTGCTCTTGCCGCAATCAATTTCAGCGGCAGGTGACGCAGAGAAATTGCACTGGATGCAACATGCAACAGCCACCGATGCGCTTCAACGAGGCACTCACTGAAACGGATGCACAAATATGCACCGACCTAATGCGCACGGACCTGCACAAGTTTGTAGGACGTTAGTGCAACGGGTCACCAAATCAAACAATGCTGGTATCAAGAGGAACGAGCGAAATTAGATAACGGAGTCCTCCGTGTGGCTCGGATCCGAGCAAGTAATATTATTGGAGGCCAGTGAATCAAAAGTTACGTCGGTGCAGCGTGCTTCTACAGGGTAGCTACGCTGCAGCTGACTTTTGGGCTCGTTTGAAACGCAAATGCGGATGATCGGTAGCTTCGAGGACGAGCGCTTGTTTCAGAATCAACTTCCAACAGAGTTACCGCGTATCGACGTTGTTATAAATATTTCAATTCGCCACAACAAATGGTATCAAAAATGAAACAAATAGGCACATTAGGATTACAAATATCTTGTGCCGCGTAGGTTCTTTCTAGAGAGCACAGATTATCAAGGATTCACGTTAAGAAGTCTTTGGTTCTCAAATGCCACTGGAAGCGTGGCAAACTTGTGGCTCCGTGGATTTAACGTTAACGAAGAAAAGTGACTGCAGAGCGTCTCCACATAATTCGTGCGGAAAGTAACGCTACTGATTGTCAGAGCCGAAAGGGCGGTCATTGAACAATAGTGTCCTCGGGTGCTCAGGTCGCAGGACGTAATGCGTCCCGATGGGAAGCGTATTCGTGATTATAGTGGAAAGCAGCTACTTAGCCGACGACTTCTCTGAGCAAGTCGAAGGAAAAGGTAGTCCTTCGGGGCTGCGCGCGAAATCAGGATCTTGGGAAACGGGACGGACGATAACTGAGAGGCAATAAACGTGGATTAACGGTCAATTTGTACGCCAAGTCGTTTTGAACCTCGAGACAGCAGTAAAATAATAATGAAATTAACATGTCTCTTCTCGTTACACTGATGAAATTGAGGTTGCACTTGAAATTTATATTCACAGAAGTAATGTCGAGATAGTTAGTATACCTGAAACTGCACGAATAACTTCATTAGCATCTGATTAATATTAACGAGCATTATGAGTTGGAACAATATAGGTAATTGAAAGCGCTATCGAAGACCTCGATATCATCTCACTCATTCTTTGAAAAATTCTAATAGAAATATGTCTCTCTCATAAAAAAATAGAAAGAATATTCGGGAAAATATAATCGTATACGAAAAGATTTTTCAACCGGCTAGTTTGAGGTTCACCTCCATTTTTCCCAGTGAAATTTCACGGATAAAGACCAAGCAAACACGCAAGGATAACTTCGAAATTTTAAAACGTGACATAACAGATGACCCAATTGAATTTGAGTTCCTCTGGAAAAGACAGAAATAATTTCAGTTTGGTGGGATGCTTAATGATCGTCGGGAAAAGAGAGTAATAACGTTGAGGTACGTGTCCTGGCACAGCTCTGTATCAAGGGGCTAACTGGTACGCCAGCTTAAAAACCAATTTTTCCTTGAAATAGTCTGCCTTTTGCACGCTATTAACCCGGAATGGCAACTCTAATAGCTCGTTATCGACCGTCTCGTTAACCCCATATTCGCGAGGCGATACCCTAGATTATAAAACAAAAAGGAACATCGACCACCGGGATACAGACATGTTTTCACCGATAACGTGAAAGCGGTGCGGACGAATTAATTCGTCCACCGCTAAAATTATTTTCAGCCGGGATCGGATTAACGCGAGAACGTTGAGGGGAACGCTCTGCACCGCGGTAACTCGGAATATTTCATTTCCACGGTTGGTTTCGATGCTGAAACAAGCCCGGATTAAGTAATCACGTTTCCCAGATTCCAAGGGGGCGAGAAAATCTGCGGTGGCTCTCGTCGATGGCGAGCAGGCAGGGGCTCCTCGATGCATCCGCCGAAAGAAACGGGAAGCTTTTGTGCAACAAGAGACCTGGCCAGTCTCCGATAGAACATTTTAACGTAATTCTAGGAGAGCGTCTTTGAGAGACGACAGACAGTCTCCCGTTACGGACAAATCATTCCGAGATTAATCGCGGAGAGTCGTGTTGTCGGTTTCAATCTCCGCTCTCTAGCTCCCCCGAGAATGTTTCGCGCGATAACGAAGTTTTAATTTCTGATATAGGAGAAGAAGTTGTTGGTTTATAAGAGAAAAAGAGATTTCCGCGGTGATTTCTTCGGGAATCGAATTGGAAGTGGTGTTTTAAAGGGAGCTTTGGTATCTTGGAACGTGTAGCTATGTAGGTATAGTACCTATTGAATGGCCAGTTTGTACAGGATAGGTCGTTGCTACGCGGCGTCAGATAGGAATAAAAGACTGCTGTCCTATAAACCATCCGGGGATGTTAAACTTTTGTAGGGCACGCGTCCATTACATTCAGCTTATCTCGAAGTGACGCATATCCTCGTGTGAGGCATTCTGTGTACTGCGGGACATTCATTTACCATTATGGGTTCCATGAATCATTGTGATTTATTCGTTGTATTTCAGGCTACTTAATAATCATTGATAATGAAAGCTGGAAATGTTAATCATAGCTACTCGTCGGCAAGCTGTGATTTATATGCGTTGAGAATGGTAACTTACACTGACGCTGTGATCCGTGTTTTACCCTCCCTTATTAATGCCATCAAAATTATTTATTCCCTCCATTCCATTTATACGAAAGCAATAATGAAAATGACAATACATTCTCGAAAAATATGTTAACTACACTTTATTCGCGATAGAAGGTAAGAAGTACTTCAACTAGCACATTCAAACACCTTTTGAAATCCTGCGTTACACTTGCAAAGGGGTGCACAGAGCAATTTATATTTGTAACACCACTGCATTACCATAACTTTGAACACAGGAAATGAAGAAAGACATTCGGAACACAGACACGTATTTATCGACGACCCCATACTCCCCCGGCCCAGATGAAAGCTCTCAGACTTCGTTACGATCCAGCATTACCGAAACCGCGACCAAGTCTAAGGCCGTTTAACAGCAATAACATCGTCGACCGGGGTGGTCGATTATAGGTTGCAAGTCTGCGCCCCGTAAATGGGGCTGGAGCCGAGAGAGAGGAAAACAGGGAATCGAGTGACGCATGCAAATCGGCTTTGCTTCTCAGCAAAGGCGTCGCTTTTGAATCAATGTTTTCTCGCGTTCCACCCCCGCGTTCACGCGGGGCGAGGTTTTATTTGGAAAAGAGACGTGATTTCGCGTTTCGAATTACTTCGTACAAAATTTTCGCTCCCCGAAATGAAAAGGTCGTCGTCGAGCTATGGGGGTAGTTCCGCATCTAATAATCTTATACTAGGGTAGATGCACCATTTGCGGCCACTTTAAGGTGTTGTACCAGTTTTGGCCACTTCTTAAAAAATATAATCTTTCTCTGTGTAAGCAATAAATGTAATCTTATATTTCTGCCGGTGTACTAAACAAAATATTTATGATGTGAAATTCTCCACATAATAATGATCTGCAAGCAATTTAAAAATAAGATAATTATGCACATGTCCAAAAATAGTGCAATGGCTACAAACGGTACATCTACCCTATAAAGCAGAAAGGGTAGCGTATGTTTGTGTGTTTGTCTGTCGCCTAAAAACTTCCGAACGGTAAACTCTGGGATCACGAAATGTACCTCAGCTCATTATGCCTGGCGAATCCAAATAAATGTGACAAATTTCACAAAAAAGGCTAAAAAAATCCTTTTTCTTTGGTAAAATCAGAATCTAAATTTTATTCCGGACGAAGCCGAGTAGTGAAGCTAGTAAATACCTAAGTATGACGCTCTAAACCGTTGTTCTTCCGTCGTCGGTAGAGAATGCCCTGCGATACTTGCCCCACCGTTTACTGCGTTACTTGTATTCTTTCGCACGTCAGTCACCGCAATTGCCTTCGTCAAAGTTGATCGCCCTGCTACTTCGCTCTGCCGATGTATTACCCACAAGGGAAGATCCCGAACCCGAAAATTCAAAAAATTCTGGAACATTGTCGATATGTAGGGGATTTCCTCCTGATTACAACGCAAATTTTGTTTGCTGCCCAAATTCACTTGAAGGGGGTTAAGTTAACCCCTGAAAATTCGGCTGTTTTCCGATTGTGTGTTATAACACGTGAATTGTAAGAGATGGAAAAAAGTTTCAAGACAAAAGTTACTTCTTTTAATTAGAACTATCATTTGGTAAACAAAATTTTTTACGGTTCACGAGTTATCACACAAAATTGGAAAATAACCGGATCTTTAGGGGTCCATTACACCCCATTAAAGTGAATTTGGGCAGCAAACAAAAATTGCGTCGTATTCAGGAGGAAATTTCCTACATATTCACAAAGGTTCAGAATTTTTTGAATTTCCGGGTTCGGGATGTTTCCTTGCCAGTCAATGAAGATAATACATGAAGAGTATTCAGTGCTTCCACCGCTAGCGCGCTTTTGAAATCTCGCGTTACACCAAAGTATTCGGTAAGAGCATCAGGCTCCACCAACGTATCCAAGGACACGTTGTCATCGCGCCGCGTGAAAATCCATGCGAAACTGCACAAAATTTCGGAGGTTTCGTCGAATCTCCCCTTCAGCAGCGGTGCTCCGCAGACTGCTGCTCACGCGGAACGATTTTTGCCGCCCGCAAAGCGTCGCAACGCCATGCTCGAATCGGATTTCCAGCCAGCCAAAAGTTATTCAACACCATCGCGAGAGAGAGCGAGCAAACGAGCAAGAGAGAGAGAGAGAGAGAGAGAGGGGGAGAGAGAGAGAGAGAGAGAGGGGGAGAGAGAGTGGGAGAGAGAGGGGGGGAGAGAGAGAGGGGGAGAGAGAGGAGAGAGAGAGAGGGAGAGAGAGAGAGAGAGAGAGAGAGAGAGAGAGAGAGAGAGAGAGAGAGAGAGAGAGAGAGAGAGAGAGAGAGAGAGAGAGAGAGAGGGAGGGTAAAGAGCACAAGGAATGGGCCGCCCAAAGGGGGCCAAAAAAGTCGACAGGCCATTCGGAGAACTTTTGGTAGCTCCCTGCAATTTCCACCCTGGCAACGCGGGAAAATCAGTTTTCGCGTCCGTACGCACTCGGCCGGCGCGCACACACGCGTTTTAACGGCGCAAGAGGACGCGACAATGCGAGAGGACGATCCATTGAGCACGCTCACGCCCACGCGCACGGTCGAGTCCCGATAAGCAAAGTTGCGCTCGCTCGTTCGCCTGTACATGTGCAATGACGCAAGCACGGCAGCGCGGCACTTTTGTGCCCTCGGGCGTGTACTTTGTGCCCCGCAACCCCTGAAGGGCCAGGTGCGTCCACCCGTGCATATTTACGCGACCGCGCGCGGCTACCTCGCCCCATCTTGCGCGCGTGCAGAGCAACCGGCGTGGTACGTTGCGTGCGGAGAACGCAGCCCCGATCCACCGCGAGTAATTAAGTGATGTGTTTATCGCGCATCAATTAGCCGCCGGCGCGCCGTGACGGGCCAACTAGTTATGATCGATTATCGCCCCCCCCCCCCCCCAACCCCGAGAATCGAGTTTCTTCACAGCTCGTCGGTGTCGTTCACTCGCCACCTCTACGCGCGCGGTTACCCGCTGCGCGCCCCTACGGCGGAGGTCTCCCAATGCGCTGTACACTTAATTTCCATCACGAAACGCCTGCCACGATGATCACACCCCTCGCGAGATAAATCCTTTGTCCCGTTCCGCTCGAGATACGCGCGACGCTTTCTCTGTTCAATGAACGAACGTAGGTTTGGTCGGATGGCGGGATTAACCTGGTCTTTACGAATTGGGGAGGAAAGACTAAATGGTCAGCGTCGAAATATTGAAATATAGAAATCTTAGGAAGAAGAAATGTGATTATTGCCTAGGCAGGTTAATTGGTAGGAGAATGAAAAATCTCTAGCTGAATTTCATCATGTTCTAGGTACTATACTTTTCAACAAGTACACCGAATACTGTCAAGCCAATTCGTGGCCCGGCGAACACCGCGAAACTCAATCGATATCTGCCCTTTTCACAGTCCACCAGTCTGCCGATTTCCATTATTTACTACGTGACTGCGGAATGGAGGTTGACGACGGGGACGAGCTCGCATTCACCGAAACTCGAACGTTTCCAAACGGGCAACCGCTT